>JAWZYU010000034.1:36478900-37078900 GCA_038380435.1 Ryuthela nishihirai | reverse complement strand
GCTTACTGCTGAAGTTGAGAAAGAATGGAATCAGTTTAAACAGGCTTTTCTTGAAACCAACAGTACTCTTTTGGGTAAAAAGGAACAGAGGAAGCAAAATTAGTTGAATGATAAGGTTAGGAACTTATTTTTAAATGAAGGAAATGCAGGAATAATATGAATCAATACCCTACTAGTCCTAGCCGATGGCATTACATTGAGCTTAACTCTTAAAGTGTACTGTTTCTGAAACTGGTTGGTGATGGAGGGGGGGGGGGGGGGGGGCTCAGTTGGTAGTGCTCCAGGCTCGTAACTGTATTTTTCCAGGTCGAGTCCCACCTGGGCCAACAGTGAGATTTGTCTACACTAAACCCCACCTTACCCGCAGTCAGAAAGGGGACACCATCAGGCTTGGGGGGGGGGGGGGGGTACTTAGTCGGTAGCTCCCAGAGGCTTGTAATCTGCAGTTCCCAGATTTGAGTCCCATCTAGGCTAGCATTGAGTTTATCTCTGCGAAACTTCCTGTCATGCCCTAAGTCAGTAGGGGACACTGATGGGCTTGGAACTGCTGCCATCCTTTGGGTGGGACATTAAGTTGTAGCCCTGTGTGCAGGAGAGCCATACCCTTGTACAGTACCATTGACAGGGTGTAGCATAGAGGCAGCCTGCCTTATGGCACCTGTGATGGTCCACCCATTCACTTTCATTTTTCCTTAACCAGTTTTGATTAATTTATGTTATATTTATCATTTTTGGGATTATTATTTCATTTTGTGGACATTGCAATCCTCATTCTGAGTGTAGGAGTTGCACATGCGCAACTCCGACCTTTTGAGGGGCGATATTTAATTGTTTGCCTCAGGGCGCTATCTAATCTGGCGATGGCCCTGCCCTTGTAATGCTCCAGAAGTTGTTCCCCTTTTCTCCTGAGGATCTTTAAGCAGATTCATTAATACTTTTGCTTCTTTCATCACATCCTGCAACTATCTTTTACTTTTACTAAGTTGGGAGTCATAGTGGTGGAATCGGCCATATTACTAGCAGACATATTTAGTGATCTGCCAAAATTTTCAAACTTTTTTTTATCTTGAGCAGTGCTCATAGGTACTGCTATATAATAATACAATATTAAAGCTATACTAAGCTTGCAATAAACTTGCTTATCATAAAGTTTATCTAATTTGTGTGTGTGTGTGTGTGTCTATGTGTCCAGACACTTCTAATCTTTACATAAATGCAATAAAGATCTTAACTATCAGCAATAACTGTGCTGAAACTTCAGTATCTTTGATTAATACAAATGTTAAACTTCTTGCTCAACAAAAATTTTGGCTTAAGCTGTCATTAAATCTATGATTAATATAACTAATGAGCTCAAAAATTTGTTAAATTTGACAATCACGTTAAATAACATACAATTTATACACACACACACACATATATATACAGTCCCTGTGTTCAGTCGCCAATTTCTTTTCACACTCTGTAACGCTCCAAAAGTATGTTATACTTCTTCACTTTGGACCTTTTGATTGATCCCAATTAAACTAATTTTCTGGATAGCATTGGGCGCCAGGGAATTAATCTTGCAAATAAAGTTAAGGGTTCACTAAGTATATTTTGTGTTACTTAGTTATTTTGTGTTACTTATTCAAAAGATTGTCAAATTATTAAAGTTAAAATATAATCAAAATCAATTTATCCTGCTCAAGAGAAAAAATAGAAAAGTCAAAATATTTCATAAGGAAAAAAACTAAAGTTTATTTCCAAAAAATCAAGACTCACCAAATAAACTGATGAATACAAAATAGTCTGAGCAACTAAAAGCTCACATCCTCTCAACTACTAGCTCTCTCCTAGTTCCATCTCAGCTAATTACTCTTTCTCTTAACATCATTCCTACTCAACTACTGACTCTCTCTAACTCCATCTCACTCTCTCTAACTCCATCTCTACTCAACAAGAAAAACTAACTAGTAACAATTGACTTCAAAAACTTCTCTCTACTAACTCCTGACTTCAAAAGCTTTTCTCTACTAACTACTGTGACCTAATTTCACTTACTATACATGCAGCGTGCAACTGACGTGTGTTGCACGCTGGGAAAAACATTTGCATAAACTTATGATCGCATTCTCACACTAGCTATGACACAATAGGGGATGTGTCCTTAAGCCTGCATTAGCAGTTGTCAATCAAAGTTGGAGTTGCGGATGCGCAACTCCTTTAGCAGTCTTGATGAGAAAAAATGATGATCCAATTGAAGATTAAAGCCCCAAAATAATAAATATAATATAAATAAAGTAAAAATTGGTTTAGGAAAAGTAAAAGTGAATGGGTGGACCATTACACCCTTTGCAGATTAAAGAACATGCAGCATAAACTTGATAGAAGGATTCTATATGTCTCCTAACAGTTACCCAATGTTTTCTCTCCCCCAACCTTCTCAGAGCCTTTTGGGTCCTTGTGACCTGACAATTTAGTCCATTGTGTGCAAGAAAAGTGCTGCTCAGAGGTGAAACAACCATACCCATTGGGCTTGGAAAGGCTGCCATCCATTAGATGGGAATTTCAGCTGTGACTTGTGTGCAATAGAACCATCCCTGTTCACATTAAAGAACATGCTGGGTGGCTTTGACAGGTGGCTACCATTTGTCTCAACAGCTATCCAGTAGGTGCTTTTCCCTCAACATTCTCTTAGCCCTTGGGTTCCTTATGACCTGGCCATTTCATCCATTCTGTGCAAGAAAGTTTCTTTCAGAAGTAAAATAACCCACTCCTTTGTAGATGGGGCAGTTTCAATGACAAGCAGTGTAGATGTTATTATATGAAAAAAAAAAACAAGAAAACCTATCATTCCTCTGTTTTGAAAGGGGACCAGCAGTGATGGATTAATGGGAGTGGGGTCAAATAAAGCAGTAACTAACCCAGGAGAAGACTAGATGAGATCCCATATAAACTCAGATCAGAGGTAATCCATATATATTCATGATGATTTAAATTCTGCTGCACTTCAAGAAATATAGTTTAATGGTTTTAAATATGGCTATTAACTTAACCCGTACAGTGTCAGGATTTTTTTCCCCTAAAATTGCAACTCAACTTTTAAGCAATATTATGAAACAACTAATGAATGAAATAGTTCACATTACATCTGAGAGAAAGATCATTTAATTCCAAACAAAAAATATAAAAATTGAAAGGGAAAAAAAAATGTAGTAAGTATAAAAAAAATTGCAAGGTCATTTGTAGTGATTTCTGAAAACCATTTAATAAGCCCTTGGCACTGTAAGGGTTAAGTTTCTACATCAAACTATATTTTTAATATTTATTTTTAATCTTGCATCCTTATGCTAGGAAGGTTACACTATTACTACATCCCTATTACTGAGGACTACCTGGAGCTTTAAGCAATCCTTATTTGTCCCTGTGTGCCAGAGGAAGATCAGGGAAAGCTCCTTTCATTAGTCCAGAATTTGAACCCATGAAATAATTTCATAAATGATTACAATGCAGTACATATTTGCAGTCACAACATTAAACAGTGAAATTTAATTTTAGTGACAGTGTATGGCAATTCTAGAGTGATGATGATCTCATAACCAAGTTTCATGTTGAGAGAAACAAAGCATGTGTGTTATAGTTGTTGGCTTGCTTGCTTCATGCTTTGTAGAGTGCAAAGGATAGAGGACCTATATGCTTTTTAAGCTTGTATTGATTTTTCTCATATAGCATTTTGAAAGCTTGCAACAGGACATGCCCATTGGCTTAGTAGTCAGGTTTACATATCATTTTTGGGATTATTATTTCATTTTGTGTCCTTTACAGTACTGTGCAAATTAGTTGGGACAATGGGAAAATGCAATAAAAGACAACTAAAATATTTATTTGTTTAATAGTGTAGTTAATAGTGAATGTGACCCCCCCCTAGCTTTAATTACTTCTTCTGCCCTCTCAAGCATTGATGCCTCTAGCTTTCCACATATCTCCTTCCCTTCAGGGTCGTAGTACCACACTTTCATGACACTTTCTATCATTTTGGTTTTCATTGTGCAATCCATCTTAGATATGCGTGCTGGTATGGACCACAGATTTTCAATGGGGTTTAGATTGGGTGAATTTCCTGGCCACTCCAATACCTTCAAATGTTGCTGGGTAAAGAAGCTCTTAGCAAGCTTGTAATTGTGGCATGGAGCCAGATCCTGTTAAAATACTCCATCGCTGTTAGGAAACAGCTTCTGCAGTGTTGGGACCATTTTCACCTCCAGAACGCCTATGTACTTTTTGCTGTCCATCATTCCTTCAATGAGGTGAAGCGTCTGTGGCCCGGAAGCTGCACGTGCAAATTTAGACTTGCAGCAGAAAGTTAAGAACAAGTTTAGACTTTGAGCAGTTTAGACTCTGCAGCGGAAGGGACTTAGCGTTCCTTCGCTTGTCCCAACTAATTCGCACAGTACTGTACCAATTAGAGCTATTATTTTTCCAGTTCACGTTGAGAGAAACAAAGCATGTGTGTTATAGTTGTTGGTTTGCTTGCTTCATGCTTTGCAGAGTGCAAAGGATAGAGGACCGATATGCTTTTAAGCTTATTTTGGTTTTTCTCATATACCATTTGAAAGCTTGCAACAGGATATGCCCATTGGCTTAGTAGTCAGGTTTACCAATTATAGCTATTATTTTTTAGAGCACTATACCAATTAGAGCTATTATTTTTAATGAATGAAATTATGAGTAAATTGTTAATGAGAAACAATTTATAAGTTATTTTTAATTCAATATTTGTCTGTTATAGTGAAAGTGTGCCCAGAACCCATTCTTCCTGATGGTTTACATCTTGTAGGAAAATGCAGTCGAAAAGAAGGAGAAGAATGTAAAGTGTCATGTGATGATGCATCTAAAATGTTAGTTGGACAAGACACCTTTACTTGCTATTCTTCAGGATTATATTCACCCATGCCTGGTTGTGCAAAAGGTAGTTTTCAGATCATATACAGTATATTACATTTTTATGATTTATTTTTGTTTGATATTTATCCTTATCTGTTATTGAATTTGGCTTTTTTTTTAAATCACTCGACTTAACTCGACTTAAAAAGCTTACATTGAAGTAACTAACAAACAACAATGATGAAAAAGAGTATTCATTTCAGAACAATAAAATAGGCAAAGGCAAAAATTCAAATGAAGAAAAGTTAAATATGGAAAACATGTTGCAGGTCCATTTGTAGGGTTTTTGTAAACTTACCTTCCAGCATTTTAAGTTAAAAAAAAACATTTGTTCCTTTTGTAGTTGCATTTTTTTAGATAGTCATGAGGTCTAAATTAAATATTAATATTACAATGGTTGTGCAAGGTGTGATCTATGACCTACTAGTATAAAATTAATGATTTTTTGTGTACTTTGTTCGAATTCCTAGTTCATTAAAATTCTGTATTCATGAGCTATGTTTTACAATAATACTCTCCTTACATTTATTAAGTGATATGCTAAATGTTTTTAAGCACATTAAATAAGCTCTTAATACGAAAAATGTAAAATTTTGAACTAATGTAAAATAAAAACTTGACACTTTCTTTACACTTATTTGTTTCATAACTTTTCAGTTGATACGTGCCCAGAATCTCTGCTCCCAGACAGATTAATATTTGGTGGAAGTTGCAATCGCAATTTAGGCGAAACCTGTTTTTTAATTTGTAAAGACCCGATGTACAAAATGGTGGGTTCTAATTCAATCACTTGTCAGTCATCTGGTGTATGGACTACTTTTCCTAAATGTGGTATGTACAAAAATCAAAGTGATGTAAAATTAAATATCGTGTATGATATGTGTATTTGTGTAGGCCATTCTAAAATCTAAGGTCTTTTTGTGTTACTGCATGATTTTGCTACCTTGTGGTACATTTGAAAATGAATTTAATATTACATTAGCATGAAAATTAACTGCTAATAATGGGTATGAAAAGAACAGTTGGCTAATTGTTTTTCTGTATTTTATATTTATATTTGAATAGCCAAAATGTCACCTCTGCAGATGTTACAACCTTCACTTTCATTCAGTTTTTATATTTATTTTCAGTCCTTATTTTTCAATTTAAGTAACACAAAATATCAGCTGACACATTTCAGTTTTCTTCATTTGTATTAGAAACCATACTTTCTTGTAGTTTCACTATAAACCTTGTTGCTGTTTTCTTTTGTCACCTCTGTAATTTGAAAAAAAAAGAGAAGGTAATATCCCAGTAGATCCCATACCTCATAACAGGTCAGAGAGCATGTGGGCATTGAATATTGGCTTGGTCCTCTTCTCTCTCTCTTTCTCACCTGGAGAGTGAAACGTTAATTGCATGCATGTACCATGCTCTTGTCTGGTCAAAACTAGACTATGGATCCCAGATGTATGATTTAATCTAGGATTTGGTGGTGAAGATGTTGGACCCTGATGGTGGAGACACCATTAGACCCTCCATGTATGCACAGGGACCTTCCACCATGGGTCCAGAGTCTTTATATTGAGACAAATGAACCATCATTATCACTTCATCATCAGCAGTTGTCCCTACAAAACACATCGAAAAAGTGATCCCTGTTGGGACATGTTACTAGGTACTGCATTTTTAGTCCTGAGTGGAAAATGCTTTACTCTAATTACATGACTGCCATTTCGTCCTGTTAGTTTGTGTGTCTGAAGTTACCTTGCAGACATTAACATTAATCTCAATAGGGTCATGCAGTCAACAGGTGAGTCACTTTTACCATGGCTTGTTGTTTCCCCTTCCTGCAGTTTTTCTCTTTCCAGGATGGGGAAAGCTTTTATGCCTGACTGCATAAAAGCATTTATGCTGTGCCAGCAACTCTTTGCCAACCCCCATGCCGAGCACCTGGACTTCTTGTGAGTCTTCACTGTTGGCTCAAAGTCTAGTACATCAGTGGGATTGGTCGTGGTCTGCAGTGATACCATCATTGCAGACCAGATCCCACCACAGTGTTCCATCTTCACAACAGAGTTTCATTCTATCAGTTTTGCTATTAGCATAGTGGCTAAGCACCATTATCAGTGTGTGCTTTACACTGACTTGCTTAGCTCATACAGGCCTTAATCTCAGTAAGGCCTTGAATTTGCCAGCAGCTACATCATCTGGGAGGCATTTCGACCATCCTCTTCTGTTAGGTCCCCAGTCATGTCAGCATCAGGGGCATTGACTTGGCAGATGCAGCTGTAAAGTCAGCCATGCCTCTGACTGACTCTCCACTGCCAGTTCCACATCTGGACTTCCAGCAGGTTTTTCCATTGAGTTTCGGGCACAGTGGCAGAAATCTTAGAACAGATTGCAAACAAGCTTTTTGAGAACAAACCAATTGTCAAACCATGGCAGTAATCACAAGGGCTCCATTTAGGTCTTTCCTTTATTGGACATTCGTTCCTTCTACAAGCAGATGACAAACTTAAGTGCAAGTTTTGTGACACCATTTTAACTATAAAACATGCTCTAATCAATTGTATTTGCAAATGTTTTTATTTTAGTTTTCATGATTTTACTTCTAAGCCTCTTATATTCAGACACCTTTTATTTGATCATTGCTTTTTACCATCTGTTTTTTCCTTTTTATGTTATATTGGCTATTTTAATGGACTTTGATTTTATCTCATTGTTTTGCATTTTATATCTTTAACCCTAATTAAGGGGAATTCCTTCAAATAATGTTTAACTTCTGGAACAAAACGTTTATGGAACCATTCATCAAAAATTTCTTTTGTAGCCCAGGCTTTTTTGTTTTCTATCCAATACACTGGCAATTTATTCAAATCTACACCTTTCATTGACCGTGGTCTTAGGGATCGATTGATGAGCAGCATTTTAATATATGATCTCCTGAAGTGTTGCTGCAAAATAAATAGGTCACACTATACTCAACTGCTTTAAAGCCACTAACAGTTTTTGTGATTTTGCTACATAGGTTCTACTCTCCATTTCCCCCCCCAAAAAAGACCAGTTTCATCTGCATTCCAAGCTTCATCAGTAGTGTATCCACCATTCTTAAATGATTTGGGGCCAATTTTGGACAAAATTCTTTGGCAGCTGGCTCATCTGCAGATGTAACTTCATCTTTTATCTTTACATTATGAAACACATGTCTTGAAGAAATACTGCAAGCCAACCTGTATTTGCAGAAAATTCATAATTTTTGTTTAACTGAGCTGATGTGGTTGGTTCCATTTCTTGTATTTGCTTATATATTCGTAATACCATCTGTTTGATGGTATTTTCGTCTAGAGGTATTCATTTTTGCAAGTTATCTTCTATTTACATTACTAATGCCTTTGCCATCTTCACTTTTACAATATCTCTTGTGTATGATGATGACTTAGTGCTCAGTTTTGTTCCAGAAGGCACAGATTTTCTAGTAGCATCTTCATTTTTCTTGATGGTTCTTATGGTAGCTTTGCTCAAACCAAAATATTTCCCTATGGATGTTGAACCTTCTCCAGTTGCAAGACAATCTAAAATTTGGATCTTAGTATCCAAAGAGATAGCTTTCCTTTTCTGCTTTTGTATAGTTGAATTATCCGACATCATGGTAAGGCTTAAAAAAAATATTTGAATTGTAGTTAATAAATCAGATGATGAAAAATTGTAAATTACCTATCAGCAAAATTTAATAAATTTATATTACACATACAAAACTTTAAAAAACAAAACAAAATTTTTTTTATTTCTTCTATTAAACATCTAAACACTTCTAACTTTAAACACGAAATGAGAGACCAAGACTAACATGTATTGAAGATAAAATTGAGGGGAATTCCTAGAACTCAATGTTGCCACTTTATTTCAAATGAAGTGGGTTTTGTACAATTTTTCCATAAAATAGAGAATAAAATAGAGAAAACTTGTTGTGCAGTTATGTTAGTGTAGTTTTTATTTTGGGAATTTTAGTGCATAAAATGTGTACCTATAGTACATTTTCAAAGTTAAAACTATTTCGAAAAACATGATCATAAAAGTGACATCTTTGTTATAAATGTAAATTCTAAGAATTTTTTCTTGAATAGGAATATTTTTTCAGAATTAAATTCAAATGGAGATTTTTAAAAAGGCACCGTTTGAACAGTGTTGAACCGTTTGAACAGTTTGAAATTGTGTAAAAAGAGAATTTGAATTTTTTCTGAACCGTGTTAAATCAAAATTGTGTAAAAAAAAATCCGTGTAAAAACAGAATTGGGAGTAGATTGACCTCTGACACAAATATAAAAGTATAAAGTAGACTGATGCCTTTGTTCTTGCGTCAAAAAGCCCCTAAACAACCAACCAACCAACAGATACCTCTTGAACAATTTACACAAATTAATTAATTTGTTTCATGCATAAGTAGTACATAACTTTTGATTGTGGTACACTTTAATTATCAAATAATATTGATAATATACATCAGTGACAGTATTATTCTACTTTAGTTGCTATATAGTACCTCAGTAATTTATCATTTAGATCAGAGGTCTCAAACTCGCAGTTCTCCGCAAAACTCTCCGCTCTGCCCTCGGTCAGTAGGGGACACCATCCATTGGATGGGAAAGGTTGCCATCCATTGGATGGGACAATAAGCCATGGCCCCGTGTGCGGGAGAGCCATACCTTGTACACGTTAAAGAACACACTAGATGGCCTTGACGGAGGCTAACATCTGTCTCCCAACAGCTGTTCCAGTGGGTCTCCTCCCCCAACCTTCTCTGAGCCTTTGGGGGTCCTTGTGACATGACCATTTAGCCCATGGTGTGCAAAAAAGTGCCACTCAGAGGTAAAACAACCCAAATCACAGTCGACATGAGTCACATGGAACCAGTTTATGCTGTTCACAAGCTACATATGGTTATTATATGGTTTTATATACACTGCTGACCATTAAAAGTGCAAACCAGGAAAGAAGAGCTATCAAAGTCATATTTAGTGAATACATAACTTATGTTACAAGGATCAAATGATTACAAATACACTTGGTTAGACTTGTGAAATACAAAGAAATCAGCATCTTGTGTAATCACCATGAATGGCAATAACCACTGCTACATGGTCTGGCATTGAGAGGATGAGATGCTGGATGTGTGTTTGAGGAATGTTAGTCCATGCAGTTTCGATATGTAGCCAAAGTTCATCTGTTGTAGCAACTGCTGGTGTCTGGTGTGCTAGTCATCATGAGATCACGGACCAGACGTTCAATTTGGGGACAGATCCAGTGAATATGCAGGCCAAATCAGAAGTGTCACATGGTGGCATTCCAGGAATTGTTGGACGATACATGCCACATGTGGTCAGGCATTGTCCTGTTGGTAAATGGCACCAGAGAGCCCCTAAAGATAAGGTATGACCAGGCTCCAACACCTCAGTGATGTAACACTGGCTGTTCAAAGTACCGGTAATGCATGCAAGGCACGTGCGTGAGTGAAGTCCAATCGCATCTCATACCATAACACCAGGGGCCGAACCTGTATGGCGCTGCATCATGCATGTCTCACTGAGCCTGTTGCTGCGGTACCGCCAGATATGGATTCGTCCATCATGGTGCTGCATACTGAAGCGGGATTCATCTGAAAAGACATTGCAATGCCATTCGCACATCCATGCATGACGTTCTTGGTACCATTGCAGTTGCATGTCTGTGTTGTAGAGTCAATGGTAGCCAAGGCAATGGCTGCCTTTGACTCTACAACAAAGATGCCCCGATGCTGCAGACTATGTCGAACCATATGTATGGACACTGGTTGATGTGCAGCGCACCCTAACTGTTGACCTAAGGTGTTTGTTGTGGCTGTATGATCATTCAAAACTATGCGCACAAGATGTCTGTTCTCTCGTTCGTTTGTGTAACAGGGCTGTTGAGATCCCTCACGTCGGTGAGTTCATTCCTCCTCTCCCACTGACACCATATTCTCATCACTGTGGCAGCATTCCTCCAACATGAGCACCTATCTCTCAGTATGATAATCTGCCTTCCTGTAATCCCACAATTCTCCTTCAATCAAAGTCAGAAACCTAGTCAATAAGCCTATCACCCCCTTTCTGTATGGATGGATGGATGGATGGATGGATGTGTTCTTTGATGGGTATATTTGATTCTTTAGTGTGCAAGAACTGCGAGCAAACATAATTTCAGTGCTTTACATTGGCTCTTTGTAATCTCCTCTTATACCACTTCCAGGAGGCATTACTGTCACACATGATGTGTGTATGTGCTGCACTTTCTGGTTTTAATCATTTACATGTTCTCCCATGGGCTATCTGTCTTGCATATTTTAGGACAATCCGATGAGTTCTTCCTGGTGTTGCACTTTTAATGGCCAGCAGTATATATATGTGTGTATATATTCATGATATACATTCATGGTTTCTTCATAATAATAGTGGTGAATTGTAAATTATTAGGTCAACTCTATTTACTAGGACTGTGATAAATCTCATGCTATGGAGAATATGTTTGCATTCAGATGAAGATAAAGCCATTACAAATAAATTTTGGCTTATGTTTTGATATTAAGTGTGTAACATTTAAATAATAAAACAACAATATATATAATTATGCTTTACGTATTATTGCCTAAAATGTGGTCTGCCATATATTGAGAAGTAACTGATTTTGCCTCCCCATATTATTTGAGTGGAGACCACTTATTTACAGTATTAGATATTTACACCTCAAAACCAATAAATTTTGTATGATATTAATTTCAAAGTGTTGCCAAAAAGAAGCCCTTTTCACGAACTAGATCAACTACATTTAGTAAAAATAATGAACGAATAAATTGAAGTTATACACGGAGAAATTTTATTGGAACTTTGTATAATGGCAAAAGTTTAATGTCAATAAAGCAAAATTTACTTGAAATTTGGTTCACAGTTTAGTGGGACATCGTTTGAAAAATCTGACTTGCACACCTCATATTCATGTGAATATACTAATTTGTTATTCAAAGCAAAGAAAATATGAAGTAATGCTTACAATCCTTGCTGTGAATCATCAAGGTGAAATTCTTTTCTTGATTTACTACTAAAGATTTCTTTTATGAAATTCTCCTTAGAAAAGGAAGCGAAACATGAACACTACCAGGGTTTACTCTTATCATGGTCATTACTGTAAAAAAATATTTGGACCAAGAAAACTAGTATACTCACATCAAATTCACAAGTGGCAATTATAATGCCATTGACATCAAACTTATCCCAACAAGAAGTATAAAAACTTTGTCTCATGGTAATCATGGTTAAGATAGTTTGGACTTTAACTCTAAATCATAAGATATGCATGATGCTTACCGAGGAGGGTCATTGTTTTCAATAAATGAAATGGATTTTTTGCAGCCATATTATGCCACTGTGCAAAGAACTATATTATAAAGATTCAATTTTTATGTTTATTTTTCCTCAGTGTTTAAGTATTACTATGGAAAGTATTTAAATGCTACTGGTAAAAATATTACAGCTTATCAGAAGTTTTATTACGTTTTAGAAAGAAATTGTGGGAATCCATCACTGCCATCAAATTCTAAATTGGTTGGTTCATGTAACACTACAGAGGGAAGTTCATGTACTATTGAATGTGAAGATAAATATACTATCCAAGGTTCTGAAAAAATAAGATGTACATCTGAGGGAACGTGGACAAAGTTGCCAGAATGTGGTAAGTTAAAAATAAGTTATTTCATTATCAATGAGTTTCAGCTACTGATCTGTTTTTGCTAAGCAGGAGTATGAAGTAAAAAGGAAAAGATTTAAATTGAATTCAGCTTCATGATTTTAATATAATTCTGTTTTAATGTCTGAATTATTAAGGAAATTTATAACGTGATTTACAGCAGGGATGGCGATACTCTTGCCCCGTGGGCTGCAAATGGCACACAAGATGATATTTTGTGGTCCATCGGCAAGTGAAAAATATTTTTGACCACACTTGAAAGCATTAAAACATGAGTTTAATTATGTATGTTCTTTAAACATAACTTTTCTTATCATTGTTTAATAAATAGTATTATTTCAAGATTGATATAATCATTTCTATGTTATTTCCCACAGTTATGTATATCATATATTGTTTCATGGGATTTTCAATACAGCCCTCTTAATGTCGAACTTTTTTTAGTGACCCACAGAGAAAATAGTTTCCCTACCCCTGATTTACAGTATTAACTTTTTACTGATTTTCTTAAAGGTGTAGAGAGACCAGTGGTTCTCAACCTTTGTTTATTGTTTGCATCAGCCTGTTTTTTATTTCAATACCTTCATGTTACCCTTATAACTATAGAGCATCCTACTATGTGCAATGAAAACAATACAATGAAAAAAATTTATGTGAACAAAGTTTAAATAATAATCAAAGACCAACTGTCAATTAAATATCATTGCCAAATTGAGGCATAATGAAGAAATTTTTTAACCCAATCACCTTACTTTGAGGAGTGTGAACTGCATGCTATTTTTGTGGCTGTTATTTGGAATAACTTTGATAACCAACATTCACCAATAAACAATGGAACTCACATTCAATATCAGGGAAATGTGAAAAATCTAACAATCTTTCTCCCAGATTTGAACATGAGATCTCCTGGTTATGCAGCAGTTGCTCTTATAACAGGCTGAGGAGTGGTCCACCACACAGGGTCCTGGTGCTGACCATATAAACCTACTAGACTGAAATAAGGCTCTGAGCTTGATTATGGACCCTGAATTTACTGCACTGGTGGGCTTATATGGAGGAAAATTCTTCCGCCGTGTTTTCTGTTTGTTTATGGGTTGACAACCCCAAGCGAATAGCTTCACAGGATATGTTTTATCAACTGGTGGATAATCCTGAGCAGAGGTCATTACAGGCACCTGAATTCTTTGCTTCTACTGGCATCGTCAAATTCTACATTGGAGGAAGTCTTCCAGTGTAGATGGCTTCAGCCTTTAGTGGTGGGGGAATGGGTTTTTGTCCCATACCTGTGATTAGATGGCTGTTTGATATTGTCATCATTCCCTTGCTCAATAAACATATTTCTTTAAATATCCCACTAACCATTTTCTCTCCACAGGTAGTTGGAATGTGAGGACTCCGCACAGAGCTTATTCCCTTGATGTCCTCTCACAAGAATTCCACCATTATAACATTGATATCTTCGGCTTGCAAGAGACCAGATGGACAGATAAAGGTCAGATTCTTAAAAATAATCTTAAATTTCTCTTTTCAGGGAGGGACGACAATAAGCATCACCAAGGCGTGGGTCTGCTTCTCAGCAGACACGCTAGTAATGCTCTTCTAGGATATGAATGCATTAATGAAAGGTTTCTTACAGCAAAATTTCAGACAAACATTAAAGACATGAATGTTATCTGCTGTTATGTTCCAACTGAGGATGCCAATGAGGATGAGAAGGATAGGTTTTACGGACAACTTCAGGATATTTTGAATTCTGTCAAGAAAGGAGATATTACCCTTGTTCTAGGTGACTTCAGTGCCAAAGTTAAAACTGACTTTAACCTTTGGAGAGGGGGTGATAGGCCCTTTTGGTATTCGTAGCTGCAATGTAATGGGCAATGTCTCCTGCAGGTAAGTAAACTCAATGGTTTGAGAATAACTAACATTACAAACACTGCGACATACATAAATACACATGGCTTTCACCAGATGGACTGCTTAAGAATATGATTGATTATATATTAATTAGCAACAAATGGGCTAGTTCAGTTAGGAATACCAGGGCATATAGAGGGGAGCAGAAATTAGATCTGACCACTACCTTGTTAAAAGTGTCTTGCAACTTAAAAAGTGTTGGGCTAAGGTTAAAAAATTTACCTTTAATACTGAAGCTCTAAAAGACCCTGTTATAGCTAAAGGTTACCATGATAGGTTACTTAGTCATTATGACAGTCATGGTTTGCTTACTACTGAAGTTGGGGAAGAAAGGGACCATTTTAAACAGGCTTTTCTGGAAATTAACAGTACTCTTTTCGGGAAAAAAGGAGCAGAGGCAGCAGAATTATTTGAGTGGTAAGGCACTTGAGCTTATTTAGAAAGAAAGAACTGCAGGAATGTACTTAATCAATACCCTACTAGTCCTAATAGAAAGCATTGCAGAGAGCTTAATAAATGTGTAAAAGATCAGTTAGCTGCTGATAAGAATCTTTGGCTTGATTGCTTGGCTGACAAAGCCAAGGAAGCAGTTAAACAGCACAACAGCAGAGAGCTGTACCAGATAGTTAATATTTTGTGTGGTAGAAAACGGACAGGTATACAAGGATTGAAGGATAAACAAGGTAATGTTATAGAAGGTGAGGATTCTGTAATGGCTAGGTGGGCTGAGCATTTCAGTGATGTTCTTAACAATGTGGTTATTACTACTCCCATTGTTTGCAATGATGATAGATGCATTGGTGGCTTTAATGTTGGCCCTATAACACAATCTGAAGTTAATTTGGCTATTTCTAAACTTAAACTTCATAAATCCTTAGGAGTAGATAAAGTTACTATGGAAATGCTTAGAGCTGGGAATGTTTCGGTTACCACTTGGGTGATTGAAATTTTGAATATCTTTTATGATAAAGGCATGGTTCATAAGGATTTTACCAGAGCTATTATTATCCCTATTTTCAAAAAAGGTGATCGCAGTTCTTGTGATAACTATAGGGGTATCAGCCTACTCTCTGTTCCAGGGAAAGTTCTTTGCATGATTGTGCTTAATAGAATTAAGAATCTGGTTGACAGGCAATTGTGTGATGAGCAATGTGGATTCAGAAGTGGTAGGGGATGTGTAGATCAGATATTTTCACTTAGGCAGATTCTTGAGAAATGTTTAGAGTTTCAGAAACCTTTGTTTGCTAATTTTGTTGATTTCAAAAAGGCTTTCGACTCTGTTGATCATCATAATTTGTGGTTGATTGTGAGATTATATGGTATGCCAGACAAGTTAGTTAACATAATGAAAGCTCTCTATAATAACACTGAGTCGTGTGTAAGAGTTGGTAAGGCTTGTAGCAATTGATTTAGCATTACTTCTGGTGTTCGACAATGGTGCATTTTTTCTTCTTTTCTCTTTACCTTGGTTATTGATTATGTTATATGAAATTCACTTCAAGGAAGAGATTTTGACCTTAAATGGACTGGAGATCTGAAAATTTCTGAGTTAGACTATGCAGATGATTTGGCCTTGTTGGCAAATGATGTTGATGAGATAAATTCTTTCATTAGGGCTGTTGATGAGACTGGTAATAAAGTTGGTTTGGTGATAAACAGAGATAAAACAAAAGTGATGAAAGTTGGTTAGGCAGGCTGTGATTAAGTTAATCTGAATACTTCCACCCTTGAGCAAGTGTCTCAGTTTAATTACCTTGGGAGCTCTTTAATAGATACTGGTAATGTGCGGCATGAGATTAACAGACGAATAGGGATTGCTGCTGGGATTTTAGGAATCTATGGATAGTGTGGAGAAATAGGCATATACACTCAAAGACTTAAATTAGATATTATAATAGTTTGGTTTTGTCTAAGGTTAGATGGTTTGTAAACAAGATAACAGGAAACTTGATGCTTTTCATTCTAGACGTTTATGCATTATCTTGGGTATTAGGTGGTTCAACTTTGTAACTAATGATGAGGTTAGGCCAAGGAGTCTGCAACCTCCTTTAAGCATTATATTGTGCAGAGAGGGACTCTGTTGGTTTGGCCATGTTGCCCATAAGGATAATTACATATTGGCAAATAGGGTTATGAACAGTGTGCCTAAAGGCCTCAGAAAGAGGGGGAAACCTAGGATGTGATGGACAGACAATGTCAAACAGGACCTTGTTAGAATTGGTGTGCAATAGCCAGATGCAGCAGATGTAGCTCAGGACAGATATGCTTGGACAACTAAATTGTGCAGTCAGGTTGAACCTCCATAGCCCATGGCTACTTGAGGATTATGATGATGATGATAGTCTCCTAGTTAGGCAACTTGTCAGAGCAACCGGCATATTGCCAGGATATCTTGGATTCAAACCCAAGAGCCAGATTGTGTTTTTTTTTTTTCACACTTACTATGCTATATAAATGCTGTTTTTGTTCTTGAAGTAGTTCTAGTTGATACTAAAAGAATGAGATGAAGTTATCTATTGAATCATTCTACTCTTACTCTTTAGCCTTCTGTGTAACTTTGCCATTTGATTGAAGCTGTTTTGATTTACCAAATATTGCAAGTATTGATATCATTTTCCTTTCAATATAAAACTTAATTGTTTGTGTATGTTTTTTGTTTTTAGTGTTATGATTATTATGGTTACTTGCTTGAATTCATCATCATCCTCAAGCAGCCATGGGCTATGGAGGTCCAACCAGACTGCACAGTTTAATTCTCCAAGCATATCTGTCCAGAGCTACATCTGCTGCATCCGGCCACTGCACACCAATATTAACAAGGTCCTGTTTGACATTGTCTGCCCACCACATCCTAGGTCTCCCCTCCTTCTGAGGCCTCTAGGCACACTGTTCATAACCCTATTTGCCAATCTATAATTATCCATACGGGCAACATGGCCAAACCAGTGGAGTCTCTCTCTGCACAATATGCTACTTAAAGGAGGTTGCAAACTCCTTTGCCTAACCTCATCATTAGTTACAAAGTTAAACCACCTAATACCCAAGATACTGCATAAGCATCTATAATCAAAAGCATCTAGTTTCCTGTTATCTTGTTTACACATCGTCCAAGTTTCACTGCCATAACTAACCCTAGAAAGAACCAAACTATTATACAGTCTAATTTTAGTCTTTAGGTGTATACTCCTATTTCTCCACAATCTCCATAGATTCTTAAAAGTCCCGGCAGCAATACTCCTATTTCTCCACAATCTCCATAGATTCTTAAAAGTCCCGGCAGCAATGCCTATTCGTATGTTAATCTCATACCGCACATCACCAGTATCTGTTACATAGCTCCCAAGGTAATTAAACTGTGACACCTGCTCAAGACTGCAACCATTCAGATTAACTGAATCACAGCCTGCCTGACCAATTTTCATCACTTTAGTTTTCTCTCTGTTTATAACCAAACCTACTCTACTACCAGTCTCATCAACAGCTTGAATTAAAGAGTTCATCTCATCAACATCATTTGCCAAAAGGCTAAATCATCAGCATAATCTAAATCACAAATTTTCGTGTCTCCAGTCCATTTAATGCCAAAATCTTTCCCTCGAAGTGAATTTCGCATAACATAATCAATAACCAAGCTAAAGAGAAAAGGAGACAAAATGCACCCTTGTCGAACACCAGAAGTAATGCTAAACCAATTGCTACAAGCTTACCAACTCTCACACACGACTCAGTGTTATTATAGAGAGCTTTCATTATGTTAACTAACTTGTCTGGCATACCATATTATCTCACAATCAACCACAAATTATGACGATCAACAGAGTCGAAAGCCTTTTTGAAATCAACAAAGCTAGCAACCAAAGGTTTCTGAAACTCTAAACATTTCTCAAGAATTCTCTGAGTGAAAATATCTGATCCACACATCCCCTACCACTTCTGAATCCACATTGCTCATCACGCAATTGCCTGTCAACCAGATTCTTAATTCTATAAAGCACAATCATGGAAAGAACTTTACCAGGAACAGAGAGTAGGCTGATACCCCTATAGTTATCACAAGAACTGCGATCACCTTTTTTGAAAATAGGGATAATAATAGCTCTGGTAAAATCTTTAGGAACCATGCCTTTATCATAAAAGTTATTCAAAATTTCAGTCATCCAAGTGGTAACCGAAACATTCCCAGCTCTGAGCATTTCTGTAGTAATTTCATCTACCCCTGGGGATTTATGAAGTTTAAGTTTAGAAATAGATAAAATAACTTCAGATTGTGTTATAGGGCCAATATTAAAGCTGCCAATGCATCTATCGTCATTACAATCAATGGGAGTAGAACTAACCACATTGTTTAGAACATCACTGAAATGCTCAGCCCACCTAGCCATTACAGAATCCTCACCTTCTATAACATTACCTTGTTTATCCTTCAATCCCTGTATACCTGTCCGTTTTCTACCACACAAAATATTAACTATCTGGTACAGCTCTCTGCTGTTGTGCTGTTTAACTGCTTCCTTGGCTTTGTCAGCCAAGCAATCAAGCCAAAGATTCTTATCAGCAGCTAACTGATCTTTTACACATTTATTAAGCTCTCTGCAATGCTTTCTATTAGGACTAGTAGGGTATTGATTAAGTACATTCCTGCAGTTCTTTCTTTCTAAATAAGCTCAAGTGCCTTACCACTCAAATAATTCTGCCTCCTCTGCTCCTTTTTTCCTAAAAGAGTACTGTTAGTTTCCAAAAAAGCCTGTTTAAAATGACCCCATTCTTCCTCAACTTGAGTATTAAGCAAACCATGACTGTCATAATGACTAAGTAACCTATCATGGTAAGCTTTAGCTATAAGTTGGTCTTTCAGAGCTTCAGTATTAAAGGTAAATTTTTTACCCTAGCACAACACTTTTTAAGTTTAAGTTGCAAGACACTTTTAACAAGGTAATGGTCAGATCCAATTTCCGCTCCCCTATTTGCCCTAGTATTTTTAACAGAACTAGCCCATTTGCTGTTAATTAATATATAATCAATCATATTCCTATGCAGCCCATCAGGTGAAACCCATGTGTATTTATGTATGTCGTGGTGTTTGTAATATGTGTTAGTTATTCTGAAACCATTGAGTTTACTTACCTGTAGGAGACGTTGCCCATTGCCATTGCAGCTCCAATACCAAAAGGGCCTATCACCCCTCCCCAAAGGTCAGAGTCAGTACCAACTTTGGCACTGAAGTCACCTAGAACAAGGGTAATATCTCCTTTCTTGACAGAATTCAAAATATCCTGAAGTTGTCCGTAAAACCTATCCTTCTCATCCTCATCAGCATCCTCAGTGGGGGCATAACAGCAGATAACATTAAGTCTTTAATGCTTGTCTGAAATTTTGCTGTAAGAAACCTTTAATTAATGCACTCATATCCTAGAAGGGCATCACTAGCATGTCTGCTGAGCAGCAGACCCATGCCTTGGTTATGCTTTCCATCCTCTCACCCTGTAAAGAGAAATTTAAAGTTATTTTTAAGTATCTCACCTTTATCTGTCCATCTGGTCTCTTGCAAGCCTAGAATATCTAGGTTATAGCACTGGAATTCCTGCATGAGGACATCAAGAGAATAATCTCTATGTAATGTCCTCACGTTCCACGTTCCTGCAGAGAGAAAATAATTAGTAGGATTTTTAAAGTAATTAGGTTTATTGAGATTGGTAGGGCCAACAATATCAAACAGCCCCCTGATCACAGGCATGGGGCAAAGACCTGTTCCTCCTCCGCTAAAGGCTGAAATCACCGATGCTGGTAGGAACTTCAGGCACCACCTTTTCAAGTGGACTTTTTCAAGCGCCATATGGCCTCTGCCTGAGACACATTACTCCAGTTTAGGCTTGATGATTCCCAACTAGCTAAGTAAGGTTCAGGTACCTGCGATGGCCTCTGATTAGGATTATCCACCAGCTGATATAAGGTATCCCATGCCTCTGGTCACTTAGAGCTGGCAACCCAGAAGCAAACAGAAAACACATCAGCAGACTCTCCCTCAATAGAGGCCCAGCAGTGCAGCAAGTCCAGGATCAATAATCAAGCTCAAATCCATAAACAAGTCCAGTCTAGTAGGTATAAATGGTCAGCATCAGGACCCTGTGAAGTTGACCACTCCTCAGCAGGGTTGAAAAAAAAGAAAAAAGTGGCCATAGATGACCAGATCAGTAGGCCATACTGAACTGGCAGCCCCCCCCCCCCTTCCGTTCCCTTCCAAAAGAGAATATCTCTTTTGAAAGGTGCAATAATATAAATAGTATTTTTGATATAGCTTTGAAGTGAATATTTGTAAGTTAATGGATTATAAATAAAATAAACTGAATAAATTTCCCTTTAAGCAGTTGCTTGTCATAGAGGTCTGTCAGTATAATATGCCATAGAAGTCCCTGAGGAAGGCTCAGCAGAAAGAAAACACAAATAAAGAAATTAATTGCATTTAATTACTCAAATTTTTAAGTTGGGTTGGGTTGGGTTGTTTTACCTCTGAGCGGCACTTTTTTGCACACCATGGGCTAAATGGCCAGGTCACATGGACCCCGAAGGCTCAGAGAAGGTTGGGGGAGGGGACCCACTGGAACAGCTGTTGGGAGACAGATGGTAGCCTCCCGTCAAGGCCATCCAGCGTGTTCTTTCACGTGCACAGGGTATGGCTCTCCCACACACGGGACCACGGCTTAACGTCCCATCCGACGGACGGCGGCCTTTCCAAACCCATCGGTGTCCCCTACTGACCGTGGGCAGGGCGGGGAATTTTGCGGAGATAAATCTCAACGCTGACCCAGCTGGGACTCGAACCTGGGAACTACAGATTACGAGCCTGGCGCGCTACCGACTGAGCCACCCCCGCCCCCAAATTTTTAAGTAAGTAGGATCTAGTAGCATCAGTGAATGATACATTTGAAAGATTTATTGAACTGAGGTAGCCAGTTACAGTTGTGCTTAGTGGCCAAACCATTGCAAAACTTAGTGGCACTGCACACTTCATGACCCCTGATGCAATTGATTTTATCTTCATGAACTGCATTTAGAAATGTTAGGGGCAAAAATGTGTATTAATTTCAGCATTGTAACCAGTTTTAACAATCTCTGTTAGATAAGCATCATAAAGAAAGTGATCATCGATTTAGATGTTAAATTTTCAAAATAGGAGGTCATTTCTGAAATCCAAATTAGGTTCATGCTCAGTGAGCCTAACATTTCAGAAAGAATGCAAGTTTTTTGGTTTGTGCTAGATGCTAGGATAAACATCCAACATTGTTTTAATGAAACTCAAAAATTCAACTCTTCAAAGCATGAAAGATTTGCTATGTGAGAATGAAGAAATGTAGATTTGGAAGAAATGTATGATTCTGTTAGAATAAATGTATGATTTGGTGCACTGCACCAAATCATACAAATTCTTCTAACAGTAATGCAAAAGATTTTTTGTAATGAATATTATGGCTTTCCATGAAACCTAGTATAAGAAATGATTAACTGAATCTAACTGAAGTCCTAAGTAGCTCCAAAAACATGCTCACTTCAGTGATTGTGGGAAAAAAAAAAACTTGTCTGCACTTATTGCATCAGTGTCTGGTGGAAATGCACTTTTCTGCACCAGGCCATGCTTTCACAAAATCATAAACATGACTGCTCCAGAAACAACTGACAAAATGATATTTATTTTAATATTATTTATCCAATGAACAATTCCTAACACTTTCCAGATAACTGGCCCTTTAAGAGTTTTATCATTTTATTTTTTATTTTGCAGAGTACTCTCTACTTTTATGGGGAGGGGGTGACTCAGTCAGTAGTGCTCCAGACTCGTAATCTGCAGTTCCCAAGTTTGAGTCCCAGCTGGACCAGCATTGAGATTTATTTCCACAAAACTCCCCATCCTGTCCATGGTTAGTAGAGGACACAGATGGGCTGAAAAGGCCACTGTCTGGCAGATGGGACATTAAGCCATACCCTGTGCACATTAAAGAACATGCTGGATGGCCTTAACAGTAGGTTACCATCTGTCTTCCAACAGCTGTTCCAGTGGATCTCCTTCCCCAACCTTCTCTGAGCCTTCGGGATCTTTGTGACCTGGCCGTTTAGCCAATTGTGTGCAAAAAAAGTGCCGCTCGGAGGTAACACAACTAACCAACCAATTGTTCAAAGTTCCTTTAAATTCTTTTGAAAAGATCACAATTATGTAGAAATTTCAAAGTTTCTTGGAAACAAAATCTTCTTAAAGGAAGGGTCTTCTTGGCCTTAAAAGACTTTTAAGACTTAATTCAGTAATATTCTTTCTCTTTAGACTGTTTATTAATTCTTCCCTTTGATTTTCATATTCTTCACAATTAAGAACATGTGATAATGTTTCTTTTACATTCCAATGAATACAGTTTGGAGAACTGACCTTTTTTTGGAGAACTGAAGTTCCTTCTGGTCATACCAAAGTTTCGAAAGTGAAAAATGTCATTCTCAATCATGCTTCTATGATTGGATCCCCCAGATGTTAATACTTCAAAATGATGTTGAAATGCTTCGTCTAATATTATCTTGATATATATAATATAAATTTGAAATTTTAGTGGTAGCTTTTCAAGAGATATTCCACTAACAGTAATAATTTACCCATTTTTCTGAGAGAGGTGTGGAAAAAGCAACTTTTTAAATTTAAGAATTAAAAAGACAAATACTTTTGCTTATTATTATTAATTACTAATAAAATACTATTTGCATTTTTCCCATCATCTGCTAACTCAGATTAAAACTTTTAAGGAGTGAAAGAGTAAGTAAAGGAAAAACTTCATTCTCTTTGAAAAAAGATTCTTATATGCGCCAGAGGCAATATGCATTCTTCTAGTTTTATTTAGAGCTAAGAAGCCTAACTTTTCTTTCAATTAATTGCTTTATTATTCAGGATTAAATGGCATTTTCTTTGGCATAAACATGATTTATTTCTGTTTATAGATGCTCAGGATATGGTTCAATAAGTTGTTTTTCTCATGCTGGAAAAAGTTAAATATTGGCTGTTCTATAAATGCATTCCTTGTAGAAATTTGGCAGGTTTAATGTTATAGTTGTCAATAGCTCTGGAAAAAACAAATTCTTTCTGTAAAATTATATTGCGGTAAAAAAGTTTTATTATGCAATCATATCTATAATACGAAATAGAGTAATATATAAGATAATACAATTATAAACATTTGTTATTTCATGTGTCTACATTGAACATGAAACTAGATATAATTAAGGCAAATATATTAAGTGATATATATAGTGTTATATTATATTATATTATAGTGATATTAATCCTTCCAGGATTAATATCACTATAATATAATATAATTATATTATATATATCACATGGGTTATATATCATATATGGGTTATAGTGATATTAATCCTTCCAGGATTAATATCACTATAACCCATTGATTATAATGTTGACAGTATTCGAAATGAGAGTCCAGAAACAGCTATATTTGCTTCTATCAATTTGTATCTATTAAAGGAAAAAAATTGAAATTGCTGTTTGAAAAATTCTGACATATGTATATATGTCTTCATAAATAAAAATAATAAAATAAATACCCCCTCAAGCAGCTGCTTGCCACAGAGGTCTGACAGGAGCCTGTCAGTTTATATGCCATAGTAGAAGGTCTGAGAGGATGGCAGGACCTCAGCAGAAAAACGACACATACATCCATGCCTTAACCCGGGGCTCGAACCCAGGTCCCGTAGATCAGTAGCCAAGCGCGCTAACCGCTCGGCCACGGGAAATATATAAATAATATTCAATATAATAAATATTCAATAAATATTCAAGCTGGAAAATAAATACTTTTTTCATTTGATGCATATATCATTAAGCTGCAACATAAATAATTTGTTAGTGATCTAATTGCCATTTCTTAGACTTGATATATGGCAGAGCTGATTTGTTTGTTTCTGGTTTTCTACATTAAAACAAACTCCAGATTTAAGCTCACAAGCAACTGTTTGCCACAGAGGGCCAACAGAAACCTGTCTGTTTAGTATGCTATAAAGATTTGTGAGGAAGGTGAGACCTCAGCAGAAAGACAGCACAAACATCCATACCTTACCCAGGTCCCTTTGAGCAGTAGCCAAACATGCTAACCACTTGCCACCAACTATTGCAAACTGATTTTTTTTTCTTAAAGTTCCAAAATACTCCTGAAATTAACCAAAAACTTATATTTTTAAAATCTGAGGATTTTGAAAACAATTACAGTTAGGAAAAATCCCAATAGAACAGTCAGTGCAGCTGTATACCATGCTCAGCTGCAAAAATTGAGTGAGACTTGCTTAAAAATCACCCATTTTAGCAAATAGAAAAAAAGGCATAATTTTTCACAATATCAATGCTCACCCACGTGTTGCAATGTCAACTCAAGTTTTAAACTGAGGGAATTCAATTTCGAAATTTTGCATCATCCTTCATATTTTCCTGACATTGGACTATCACTTGTTTTTCGAGCACGAAAAATATTTTGCCTGGAAAAACTTTAAATAATGTTGTTATGTCAAAATTGAAGTGAATAGGTTTTTTAATTCTATAAGTGAGAAATTTTATTTTGATGGCATTAATAAGTTACCTGAAATTGATCTTAAAATGGTTACTTGAATAAAAAAGTTACTTGAAATGGATGGAACAGGGTCATTTCTAAAGGGGTTACATATTGTTTATAAATAATAAATTTCTCCTTAGAAAAAAATAAAAAAATTTTGATGACAGAAACATGCAAAAGTTTTGCAGTCACCCAATAAATTATTATAGTAAATACTATATATTTTTGGACTTAAATGTCAGAGAACAAATGCTTTTAGGTTATATTGTTTTTGTTTAAAAGACTTGGTGTGGAACGTGTGAATGATAGTATCTTAGTATATGTTTTATTGTTTAGAAATGCCTTTTAATTTTTAACTTGAAAGAGATATAGCATGAGACTATATCTACTCCCTTACAAGATTACTATCTCATTCCAGCATTATGTAACTAATACTCTATCTGAGCTGGCCAACAATTATCGCTTGTACCATCCTGCTGATGAAATGCTTAATGTTGAGGATATTTTATATTTATATGTTTCAGACATACTTTTGTACGCTGACTCTAATATATAATTTTTAATTGTCTCACATTAAATTTAATTACAACTATCTGGGGTTATAGATATTGGAACATTCTGTCCATTAGCTTCAGTGTTGTATATCACCACCTATACCATGCCTTTGAAGGAACAGGAATATTGACCATCACCTTACTTGTACAACTTGAGCCTTATTGCAGTAATTATCATCATTTCAGCTGTGTAGAGGCTCGCTATTTCAACATTTATATTTGATCTAATTGTTCTGCAGACTGTTAACATTGAGAAATGAATGACGACAGCATCAGTGATTAGTGATTACAATCTACAATCTTGCGATATCTGTTACCCATTAGGAGAATTTGTTTTTTTCCTTTTTAGAGGCATTTTAATGGCTTTACAACTTTTTTTTTTATAAATTTTGTATCATCTTTTCCTTTAAGATCAAGGACATTTCTGGAATATTCCAGCAGCTAAACTCACCATTATCATATGTCACTCCCTATACTGTATGATGAAGATTTTGTATCATAATATGCTGTTTGTTCTCATTATGTTACAATCTATGAATGTTGTAGCGACATTCAGCCAGTGGCATAACTAGGAGCAGAAGGGCCCCTTATCTAAATTGCTTTTGTGGTAGAATTGGAGACTTAAAACGTTTTGTCATCTAATTAAATTCATAAATCTTTCATTGAAAAGAAAAAAAATCTGTAGATTAAGTATGGTAATTTATTAAAATATACATATAAAATTAGTATTACTAAATGTAAATGTAAAATAAAGTTTATTTATATAATATAAAAACACTTTAAAAATGTTTCTCCCTATGCTTTCACTTTCACAAAATGATCAAAGATTTTATTCTAGTTTGCCTTAATCTATGGGATCAAAAAGATAGAAACTACCATGATTGTAAAAACTTCTATCTTTTTGATGTGGCATGAATTCGATTTTGACTGGGCCCCCAGAAAGCCCCAGACTCGTGGCATTTTGCCATCACTGCCACCCTATTGCTACACCAATGCATCGAGCAGCTGGTATTGATACCCCCAGCCATTTCAATTGTGCGCCAACCAACTTTAGTTATAAAGTGCTAAATAATTGCACCAGTGTGTTGAACTTACTGTAGACTTCCAGACTTAAACATCAGAAAAACAGTTCTTTGTTTCATCCTTTTTGTTGGTAAGTTGTTTTTATAGTATAGAGTTGGCATAGAATATGTGAATGATAGTATATTAGCATTTGTTTTATTTTTGGGAAGTATTTTTAATTTTAAAATAGGCAGAGCTACATTGTATTAAATTTACCATTTTGTGTCATATACTTGTGACCAAGAGCAGACGTAGGGCTAAGCACCCTAAGTGCTTGCATCTATCTAGGCAAGGGTATCAAACAATGGCCCATAATTTAGGCATAGAAATCCACAGCTCATCATTGAGTTAATGAATATTTATCCACTATCAAGCTGTTTTTTAAGTAACAGGAGAAGATGAATGTAGAGGAAAAATTGTCTTGAGCCAGGTGGGATCTGAACCCATGTAATATGTTCTGTCATAATCATGGTGGTGAATTATGGCTTATTAGCTTGGCTTTAGTACAATGATCTTGTGAGTGTAGAAAATATAGTTGCATTCAACTGAAGATGGAGCCACCTTAAAATATTATTTAAGTTTATGTTTCCTTATTGAAACTATATAAAATTTAAATACTAAAACAACAATATAAGTAAATATGTTTTGCTTATTATTGCATGAAATAAAATGTATTTTGCCATATATTGAGAAGTAACTGATTTACCTTTATATGATTTGAGTTTGAGACCCACTAGGAGTCCTGTATCTAAAGGCAAACGAGGAAATAAACAAGATGCTTTGTCTCTGTTCACTGCTGAAACCTCAAGAACTCAAATTTTTGGACTGCCAGGTTAGGACACAAGGATACCAGTATTCATACAGCTCTCCTTATTTATTCATTCGCTTTAATCTATTCATTTGTATTTGTTGATTTTTCAGCAGTTAACTGTATCAGTCCATCTGAAGGTTATTCTGTGATCAATATCAGAAGCTTATTTTCTGTACTGCTAATATATATCCAAAAGATATAATTGAAGATTTGCATGGTTGTTAAAATGTAACTTTCTTGCAAAAATATCAGCTTGAAGTTAAGTCACTCCATTTGCCTAGTGGCCTTGCACTCTCTAAATCTATTACTGCTTGTGATTTGCTTTTTGTCATTTTTCTCCTTCATGATGTGAAGTCAGGATGAAAAAACGTCATGTAATAACAGATGTCACTGGAACTTTTTTTTCAGGTCTGAAAGTATAGATTTATGTGGTATACTTAGTGATTGGTCTTTGTAAAATATTATCGTAAAATATATTTACATATAGATCTTTGTTTTGGTTTTCTGTTCTTATCTGAATGCACATTTTTATTC
The DNA here is from genome assembly GCA_038380435.1 of Ryuthela nishihirai. Lineage (NCBI taxonomy): Eukaryota > Metazoa > Arthropoda > Arachnida > Araneae > Heptathelidae > Ryuthela > Ryuthela nishihirai. Next base: position 37,050,770 of record JAWZYU010000034.1, on the reverse strand, counting down.
TTTGATGATTTTGGGAGCACTGATAGTTATAATTGTTTTCAACAGCAGAGATCAGCATTTGAATAGTTTTACTGATGTCCTCAATGTTATTTATATACTGAAATATAATTTGTTTTAAGAACATTAAGTTGATAATTGTATGGAAATGTAGCATTTTTAAAAATGATTATTTACAGGAAATCTGTAGAACAAACGTTTCATAATGAATGTAACTTCTATTTTTTTTTCAGTAATGTTTTGCAGTGCTCCAGTGTTACCATCTGGGGTATTTTTAGCATCCAAATGCACTGGAGAAGTAGGAGATAGCTGTTTTGTAACATGCCAAGATGATTCATTTATTTTGGAGCCTTATAGTGAAATTACATGTGAACCATCAGGAATATGGTCGGTCATGCCTAAGTGTTGTAAGTTTACTAGAATTATTGCCAAATTGTAACTGTAGTTTGAAAATATAAATGCAGAAATTGACGAATTGATTATTCTTAGAATTAGAACTCTTAGAAGCTCATTTCCAATATAGTGAAAATTTATGTAAGAATTGTTATTCATGAGCTGTAATTACCATGTACTGCTAGGTATCTCTAGTACTCTATATTAAATACCATGAAATGGTTTATGTGTGATTATCCATTTGGTTAATTCATATTCATATAGACCAGTTTCAGTTTGCAATCCAGAGCAAGTTATGCCATCCAACATCAAAGGGATCACTTTGATCTGAAAAAAGTGAAAAACCAATTTTAAAAATCTTTAACTTTCAAAAACGTTTTATTCACAAAAGTTTTAGAAATTTAGTTTAATTATAACTGAATTATTTAATTGTACTGCATCACCTTTGTTGATGGCTAGTACACTTGTAGTATTCTGGGAGCAATCATTGTTGCATCCAGTGTGTGCTTGTTAGTGGAGCTTATTAGTAGCATCATGTTGACACTGTTCAAACTGATGCTACTAACAAGCACACGTTTGCAACAAACAAATTGTTGCAAACGTGTTGCAAACTTGTTAGTGGAGCTTGTTAGCAGCATCATGTTGACACTGTTCAACACTGAGCAGTAAGTTTTACATCACAAAGCATACCATATATATCTACACCTTCCGACCTAATATAATTAAAGGTAATTAGTCACTGAAATTTTACTACTTATGGAGAAATCATCTGTATCCACAAGTTGTTATATAATGATTGCAAGATAACTTGGGGAGCTTCCTTAGGTGCAACTTTCAAATTTCAACCAAAGCATGGTTTTGATGACTTTAAATTTTCCTATTGCATTCTGAGAGTATCAACTTTAGACTGAAACTTTAACTTATATGTGGACGATATACAAGTTAAAATTGAGTTAAAACATTTACCCCCAAATCATTTCATCTGTGGACCAACTGCTTCATCAGTAAGTATTAGTGGTAAAAGCATTATATTTAATGTGGTTGCCTTCTATCGGTTTCATGGAAGCTCACAATTGTTTGATGTAGTAGGAGATTCCATGCCAGTGTCAAGGATGTAATATTTGTATTGCATACATTATGTTGTTGGTGGTTAATAAGGACGTTTTTGAGGTAATTTGGTGGTGCCACTATAATTATGGACTGTAATTGTGTTAAGGATAAATTAAATTTTAATATTTGTTTGGGTTAGGACAGTATTACCTAATTAGTTTCTAAGATCTAATTAATGTTGTTTTTGCAATTCTTCTAGCTGTCTGTAGGTTTTTCCTATATAACTGTTCTTATTCTCTTACTTATTTTCAGGATCAGGGATCTCAACCTGATTACTCCAGCAATGGAGGAATATTATCTGGGTTATTAACTATTAGCAATTTAACATTATTATTTATAGTAATAGGAATATTTACATTAAATTTCCTTAAAATAGTTCTTAATGTGTTGGTTAGCAAGCCATAATATGGTGTATATTTCACAACTTTGGATGTTTGTTGTGCTGGTTCTGGCTGGAATCTTTTTTAAATTAATATTTAATTGTTTTTTAGATTTTTATCTATATATTCTTATAACCTGCTTGTTGCCCAATCATAACTGTATCTTGAATCTCATTTTCTAAGATTTCTTCTATAGAGCAATATTGTAATGCTCTTGTAATAAGTGTTAAATGCTGCTTTCTTATAATTATAGCTGGTGAGTATAATTTACAGATATGATCTTAAGTATATACATTGGTTTAATGAATATTCATTGATTCAATGAAGAACTGTGAATTTGTATGTTAAATATATACATTGGTTTCTCAGTAAATGGTAGTGTTGCACTTTGTCCCTTTCCTTTCAGTAGAATGTAAAAATGTGAGAGTATTCAGTCAATAATTAACAACTCGTGGATAAATATCATTTCAGTTACAACTCCATTAAAAAATTTCCAGTAACTTTTGAAGTTCATCGAAGTTATGATCCCAGAAAAGTAGCACATCATCAGTGAACCTCAGATACAAAGAAGGTTTTAATCTGGCACGATTTAGAGCTGTAGTTTCAACATGGTAGAGAATGGTGTCTTCCATGAGGTCAGACAGGAGGGACCCCTCTGTTCCCATGTTGCACTGTTGACTGAAAACCAATTTGTGGAGGTCACCAGCACTGGTGTGCTAGGATACAACAATACGATGCCAAACGAATGTAAAGTGGTTGTAGATTGCAGTGGTGTATTTTTGATAATTTCCACTGCTCCATGGCAAGATTTCAATATGTAATTATTAGGAGGAAAATAGGAAATGATCAATCAAGATGGCTCGTTGTTTTTAGTCAGTGCTTTTTGTTTTGAGACTAGGGGGTCTAAAGGGAGAATTTGATTTATGCAAAATTGGTTTACATCCAGAGGCCAAATCTAATTTTAGAACTCTCTTTGCCAAATAACTAATGAAAGAAATTATGGCATGTTATATGCCAAATTAATCAGCATTTAATTCTGGATTTTCTGAAAATAAATTATTTTAAAAAAAGACAACAACTTTTATTTTAATAGGGCTTTTTTAGAGTCACATAGTTAAAAAAAGCACTTTAATTTCTCACAAATAAATTACTGCACAATAAAATGATCCTGTATATTATGCCTCTATAACCCAGAAGAGCTCAATGAGTATCACATAATATACATAACCTAATTGTGACCATTTTTTTTTTGAAAGTTCATTTTGTCTACCCCTCTATGAGGGTTAAGACTCCTACTTTAACAATCACAAAAAACAGAAGTTAGTATGTACACTTATCTTGATGTTACACAGTTAAAACTACCAACTAAGGTATAACCTTTAACTTATACACTTAAAGGATCCTAGTGGAGTATATAACAAAGGTTTAGTTACCAAATTTGCGTAAAAGGCTGGTAAAACTGCATCGGTTGTTATCATCGACCAGCTGGTCCAAGGGCAGATATAATGGCTCTAGAACAGTCCGTGCGACCAGTCCTTATGCTTGTAGATGTAATAAAGCTTAGTTGAATACGCTTGCACAGATTTCAATGCAATCCTTATTGCAGAATAGTTGTTACACACTCCTATTGGATTGGCACAGATGGATAACGTATGGCATATACCTTTTATCTCAGGTGCCTTACCTATTACATTGCCATTACCATTTTCCAATGGCTTCCATTTCACTGTCCCACAAGCCTTTGATGTTCGCTTTTCAGTATATTCTGAAAAATCCTTAACACTGGATTAGCTTTGAAGTTGTGCACATAATGGTAACCTCCTTCTGCTACTCAATGCTCTCTTTCTGGGTTAAGACACTTTTTAACACAATACAACTTTAAACATCCTAACCTGGCCATTAAAACTTTAAAAACTTTAAAACCCAAGGCCCTTCCTCAACTCACATTTAGAGTCCATATTTACTCCTAGATGTTACTCAGAGCGACGCATTTTGCTCGCCACCCATCTGTGGTTTCATCAGGCTCAAGCTGTTCTCTGTGAATTGTCACTTTAAATATGTGTCACCACCCACGTCATCCCATACGCAATTGTGCGCATTAGACTCGGCGACGTTCTGCTGTTGAAGCAGAAGAGTCCATGCAGCCGGCACAGGGGGAATTTCAGTATTGCATATTGTGTTACGATGTTTGTGTATGTACAATTTCTCTGTGTAAGCTAGTTGAAATTTAGTAAGGGGGCCAGCTAAAGGTTTATAATTAATATTGTGCATTTTAATATTATTTTCAATTACGGTTTGGGCCAGGGCTGTATTTGGTAGTTTCTTTTGAATATCTATTTTATGTTCCTGCATTCTAGTAGCATATTGTCAGTATGTTTTTCCAATATAAGTATCTTTTCCTTTTAATCTTTCTGAAGGGTCAGGAATATCTATTTGATACCCCCTCCCCCCGTGGGTTTTTTGCATTTCTATCATTAACAATTAACTTTTTAATCAATTTTTTTATTGTAACTGGTAACGTTACGTCATAATTTCTAAGTATATTTTGCATAGTATCTGTTACCTTTCTAATGTATGGAAAACTATGTGCAAATTTTGTAGTATGTAGTGGCTGCCCTAACGTTACTTGGGATTCGTGTATTACTATGAATTTCGCGTTGTTTTGCCATCTATTCAGTATTTTCTTAGAATACCCTACTTCCATAGCTGTTTGTGTAACATAATCTATTTCTTTTTGGAAACTGCCCTACTCAGAGCAATATCTATATGCCCTGATATAGTGTGGGAATATAGAAGCCTTTTTATATTTAATAGGATGTGCAGATAAAAACGGAATATAATTAGGTATATGAGTTTTCTTTCTATAAACTGTTGTTTCACAGTAATTTTTCTTCCTTGTTATAAGGATATCCAGATAAGGTAATTGTTTATTTAATTTCGCTTCATGGGTAAATTTAATTGAAGGTAATATTGAGTTAAATACTGTAATTAAGTCTCAATGAAATTTACCCATGAAGCGGAATTAAATAAACAATTACCTTATCTGGATATCTTCTTTGTCTGTGTTCTCAAGTTTACTGATCATCCACTCCACGGGTGATCAGGTACTTGGGGACATGTCCCCATTTTTTGTTAACAAAGGTTTGAAAGGTCTTGCAGGAGAGCTGAAATCCATCAAGCGCTTATGATCTGGCAACTTGCAGGTTGAGAATGCTAGTTCCAAACATTTGGAACTGCTCCTGAAAGTCAGAGAGATTGATGGGGTGGCTGTTGAGGTCACTCCCCACAAAACTTTGAATTCCTCTCGGGGTGTGATCACCGAGTGGGTCCTCCTCAAAGTCACCGAGGAGGAAATCCTCTCAGAGCTCACTTCCCAAGAAGTAACAGCTGTTCACCCGGTTTCAACATGCCATGAGGTAAATTGGTACCCACCCAGGTACTGATTGTGACATTTAACATGCCACGCCCTCCTTCTTCCATCAAGGCAGGTTATTTACATTGTGAGGTATGGCCATATATACCAAACACTCTGCGCTGTTTTCAGTATCAGATATATGGTCGTGCCTGCACTTGCAGGGGCAAACCCACCTGTGATCACTGTGGCAGTAAGGATCACCTTGATCCTGACTACACAGCAAAAAAGGCAAGCTGTGTGAATTGTAGTGGTGAACATCTGGCATATGCCCGTGACTGTCCAAAGGAGGAAAAGGAGGTGCTACACTTGAAAGTAATGAATACAATGCCAAACGAATGTAAAGTAGTTGTTGATTGCAATGGTGTATCATACGCACATCTCATAGGCTGAGGCAAGAAAGCTCGCTGCACTGCCCGCACCACCTGGCAAGGTATCCTATGCATGTGCAGTCATTGGAAAGCCCATCATTCCAATGATTTCAGTGGTGGTGCAGACTGATATCAGTGTACCACCTACTGAGCCATTCTCGCCCACAGCTAAGCACCTCCTGATGCAGGCAAAACCGAGGGTGATGTCGACTTTGACATCAATTCCGGTTTCCATTCCTGCAACTCTGCCTTTCACCTCCACCAGAAGGCCTCCTCCTTCCCGTCCTCAGACCCTATTCACTATAACGTCCTCTGTGGTGGTTAAGTTGAAAAGGAATTCGTCATCTGCCCACTCTTCTAAGTCCTGAGATGGCCACACTCCTACAATGGAATTGTCGTGGATTCCAGAGGAATCTTGACGACATCAAGGCCCTCCTTCAGGCACACCAGCCCATCTGTGTGTGCCTGCAGGAGACATACTTGCAGCCAGTCACAGATCCCACGATCCGGCACTTTTCACTAGTTCGCCGGGACCGGGATGGAGATGGTCCAGCTCGCAGGGGTGTCACCATCCTCGTGAGCAACCATTCTCCATTCCAGGTCGTACCCCTCACCACCAACTTAGAGGCGGTAGCCATCCGTCTCTTCGTGGGGTTCTCGCTGACTGTCTGCTCTGTATATCTTCCACCTGGGAGCATCGTCTTCCAGGAAGACCTTGATGATCTTGTCTCGTAGCTGCTGTGTCCCTTCCTCATCATGGGGGACCTTAATGGACACAGTCCACTTTGGGGCAGTGCTGGCACCAATGGGAGGGGTGGGGTCCTGGAACAGTGGCTCTTGGATCCTTCTCTCTCCCTGTTGAACACCAGTGTCAGTACTTACTTTCACTCCCCAATCTGCACATTCACTGCCATTGACCTCACCATCTGCTCCTCCTCGATCCTTCCACTCTTTACAAGGGAGGTCGAGGACAACCCCTATGGAAGTGATCACCTCTCTGTCAGGAGCCTTGCAGCCCTTCATGTGTCTCATGGTGGAGGCTTGATCGGGCTGACTGGAGTAGTTTTAAGCTGCTCTCTGAGCTCGATGACCACTCTGTCAGCCAGAAGCCCATCAATGTGGCAGTAGCAGAGATAATGGACTGTATCGTAGATGCAGCTGCATCAACAATTCTTCAAACTTCGACATGGTTTCCTCGCTTTCCGAAACCATGGTGGAATCCAGATTGCACTGCAGATGGCACAGAACAAGGCTTGGGGGTGTTTCGGAGACATCCGATGTCTCCCAACCTTGAAATGTTAAAACACGCCAGGGTGAAAGCTCATTTCGTCTGGTGCCAGAACCAGAAGGAATCGTGGATCAAATATATGTCTTCTATCACCCGCACGACTAGGTGTAAGGTCATGTATGATAAAGTCTGGAAGATGGGTGGGAACTACACTTCCCATTCGTTATCGATCCTGGAACACAATGGACAGGCAATTGCTGATCCCAAAGCAATTGCCGACACTCTGGGGGGAGTCATTCTCCTCTATCTCTTCTTCTTCTTACTTTCCTGAGTTTATGTCCCAGAAGAGCAGGGCAGAATGCTCTCTGCTGTCCTTCCACTCGAATGGCCTGGAGCCTTACAACAGGCCATTCACAGCAGAGGAGCTTTGCCTTGCTCTGCACACTTTTTGTGCATCTGCCGTAGGGCCAGACAATGTCCATTATGCAATGCTCCAACATCTCTCACCATCGAGTAAGGATCGGCTGCTTCAACTGCATTTTCATCGAGGAGCAGTTTCTGGACTCCTGGTGGGAGTCCATCGTCTTGGCTTTCCGGAAGTCAGGAAAGGATTCCAAGATTCCTTCCAATTATCTCCCATTGCATTGACGAGCTGCATGTGCATGGCATTGGAAAGAATGGTAAATTCCAGACTCATCAGGTATTTAGAACATCACAACCTTCTTTCCAACAACCAGTGTGGCTTTCGCAGGCTACAGTCAACTCTTGATCATCTGATACGCTTCAAATTGGCTATTAGAAATTCATTTTTATGTAGAGAGCACTTGGTGTCGTTTTCTTCGACATCGAAAAAGTGTATGACATGGCTTGGAGATTCGCCATTCTTCATTGCCTTTATTTTTATTATTATTATTTATTTATTTCAGCAACATTCTGTTATGGACATACCCTCAAGAACAGGGGATGCAATGAGGCTGCATTCTGAGTATTTTGCTTTTCACTGTCAGGATTAATTCTATTATTAGACAACTTCCTCCATCAGTAGGCAATGCCCTCTATGTTTATGGCTTTAGCATCTTTTGCTCTTCGTCCAGCATTAGGGTCATTGAAAGACAACTGCAAATTACCCTGAACAATCTTTCAGTTTGGGTGACGGCAAATGGGTTTCGGATCTCCTCACAGAAGACCTCTTGTATGCACTTTTGCCACAGGAGTAATCTTCATCTGGATCCCGAGCTATGACTCGGAGGCAACATCATTCCAGTTGTGACGGAAACCAAGTTTCTCAGTCTCACATTTGATCAGAAATTGACCTTTTTACCACACATACGTCATCTCAGGTCCAAGTACATGTGGGCATTGAACGTCATCAAGGTTCTCTCTCTCCTGGGGAGCTGACTGATGTTCTCTGTTCCTGTACTGTGCACTTGTCTGGTCGAAACTAGACTATGGATTCCAGGTGTACGACTCTGCCTGGGATTCGGTGATGAAGGTGCTGGACCCCCTCCATCATCAGGCCCTTCATGTTTGCACAGGATCATTCCACACTTCACCAGTCCAGAGTCTTTGCATTGAGACCGACGAACCTTCTTTATCTCTTCGCTGTCAGCTGTTGTCCCTACAATATACATCTAAATTGCAATCCATGCCTGGCCATCCCATTTGGGACTGCATTTTTAGTCCAAAGTGGGAAATGCTTTACAGTAATCGGCCGACTGCCAATAGTCCTTTTGGTTTATGAGTCCGAAGCTACCTCAGAGACATCAACACTAGTCTCGATAGTCTCACACATTTGACAGCTGAGCCACTTCCACCGTGGCTTGCTGTTTCCTCTTCCTGTGATTTCTCTCTTTGCAGGACAGGGAAGGCCTTTGTACCTGACTGTGTGTACTGGCAACTCTTTGCCAGCCATCGTGCTGAGTACCTAGACTTCTTCCCTGTCTTCACAGATGGCTCTAAGTCTGGTACATCTATGGGATCAGCCATGGTCTGCTGTGATGTAATCATTGTAGACCAGATACCACAGCAGTGTTCCATCTTTACTACAGAGTTGCATGCTATCAATCTCGTCTTGGACCACGTAGCAGCTAAGTATCATTGTCGGTGTGTGCTTTACATCAACTCGTTTAGCTCGCTACAGGCTTTCTACTTTTCTTTCTCGGTAAGGCATCAGCCTCACCCAGTTCGTTCTAAGATCTGCAAGCAGCTACATCATCTGGCAGCCACAACCACCATCCATTTCTGTTGGGTTCCTGGTCATGTCGGTATCAGAGGCAATAACTTAGCAGATGCTGCTGCCAAGTCGGCCATGCCCCTGTCTGGCTCTCCGTTGCTGGTTCCATATCTGGATTTCCTGCAACGTTTTACCATCGAGCTCCAAGCACAGTGGCAGAGATCTTGGTCAGAACAGCTTACCAACAAGCTCTTTGAGATCAAACCTATCATCAAACCATGGCAGTCTTGTTCCGCAGGAATCGCAAGGAGGAAGTTGTACTTGCTCGGCTCCATTTAAGTTATTCGTTTATTACTTATTTGTTTCTTCTATGGGCAGACAATGAACCTAAGTGCGAGTTTTGTGACACTTTTTAACTATCAAACATATTTTAATTTCTTGTCCATGTTTTGCCTTTGAACGACATATGTTTGTTAACCATCATGATTTTAAGTCTGAGCCCCTTACTTACACTCGGACATTTGTTATCTGATGACTGTTGTTTTACCTCTGTATTTACATTTTTACAATACAGGTTATTTTACTCACCTATAGTTTTACTCTGCAGTCTATTATATATATATAAGTTTAACCCAAGTCGCTTACACCTGGGTTACTTTTATTTATTTTTACAATATATTTCTACATTTGTTTATTGTTCTTCACTACCTGCCATTTTATTGTTTTGCATTTTTCTTGTTGACTTTATAGTTTATTTTTAAAAGTTGGTTGAGGGTTTCATGACTTTTATTTTTTTCTTTTTGGACATTCGTTTGGCGCATTATAGCCTTAGATGCTAATGCACCATAAAACTCTAAGCAACCAACCAACTGCAGAGTCCAATAGACAAGCCAACTTTAGAATATTTTTAATAAATAAATAATCAACAGAAATAGTCATGTTATATATCAAATTAAAGAGAATTTAATTCTGAATGTTACTGAAGTAAAAATTTTGAACATTGTAGTAATATATTAATTTTAATGACACTTTTTACAGTGGTATACCAAAAAAAAGGTACATATTTCATAATTACTTCTAAAATCTTCCACTTTTTAAATAGCAGTTTTTGGTTAATTATTAGGAGATTTTAGAAACGATAAGGAAAAATTTGTTGTTAATAGTTCAAATCAAACTTTTGAGCTTAAATTAGAGGATTGCTTCAGCATATTGTAATGTTAACAAACAAATTGGCAATTCCTTATATTGCTTCTAAGAAATGGCAATCAGATGACTTTAACAAATTATTTATGTCATAGTTTGATAAAATATGCATCAAATGAAAAAAGAAAATATTATTTATGAAGCCTGAATTATATATTTTTATAAGATATACACTGTTGGCCATTAAAAGTGCAACACCAAGAAAGACAAGAGATATCAAAGCCATATTTAGTGAATACATAGCTTATGTTACAAGGATTAAATGATTACAAATACAACTCGGTTAGATTTGTGGAATACAAAGAAATCAGTATTTTGTGTAGCCATCATGAGTGGTAATAACTGCTGCTACACAGTCCGGCATTGAGAGGATGAGACTTTGGATGTGTGTTTGGGGAATGCCAGTCCATGCAGTTTCGATATGTAGCCAAAGTTCATCTACTGTAGTAGCTGCAGGTGTCTGGTATGCTAGTCGTTGTGAGATCATGGACCAGGAATGTTCAATTGGGGACAGATCCAGTGAATGTGCAGCCCAAGGCAGAAGTGTCACATGGTGGCTATCCAAGAATTGTTGGACGATGCATGCCACATATGGTTGGGCATTGTCCTGTTGGTAAATGGCACCAGAGAGCCCCTAAAGATGTGGTATGACCAGACTCCAACAGTGATGTAACACTGGCTGTTCAAAGTACCAGTAATGCATGCAAGGCACATGCGTGAGTGGAGTCCAATGACACCCTGAGCCCCTTACACTCGGACATCTTTTATCAGATCATTGCTATTTTAACACTGTTTTCGACTTTTTACGCTTTACCGGTTATTTTACTCGTTTATGAATTTTCTCTTTTTTACTGGTTTTTTACCTGTGTTTTACCTGTTGTTTTTTACATGGGTCCTATACACCCATTGTTATTGTTGATTTTATACTTGTTGATTTTACACTTGTTGCTCTCTTTTACTCTTTTTCTACATCTCGTTTTTATTATGTGTTATTTGTGTCTCTTTTAAATTTGGTTGTGGGTTTCATGTCTTTTACCCTTTTTATCGTTTGTTTGGCGCAATATAGCCTTAGTTGCTATTGCGCCAAAAAACCCCAAACAACCAAACCAAACCAATGACACCCCATACCATAACACCAGGAGCTGGACTTGTATGGCGCTGTATCATGCATGTCTCACTGAACCTGTCACTGTGGTACTGCCAGATATGGATTCGTCCATCATGGTGCTGCATACTGAAGCGAGATTTGTCTGAAAAGACAATGTGATGCCATTCGCACATCCATGTGTGACATTCTCGGCACCATTGCAGTCGTATATGCCTGTGTTGTAAGACTCAATGGTAGCTAAAGCAATGGCTGCCTAGCAAAGATGCCCCGATGCTGCAGATTACGTTGAACTCTACATATGAACATTGGTTGATGTGCAGCAAACCCTAACTGTTGAGCTAAGGTGTTTGATGTGGCTCTATGATCATTCACAGCCATGTGCACGAGATGGCTGTCCTCTCATTTATTTGTGTGACAGGGCCGTTGAGATCCCTCATGTTGGTGAGTTTGTTCCTCCTCTACCTAATGATGTCATATTCTCATCATTGTGGCAACATTCCATCCAACATGAGCACTGATGTCTCAGTATGATTCTCCCTCGATCAAAGTCGGAAACCTCGTTACATGGATGCCATGTTCTTCAAAACATACTTGATCCTTTAGTGCCCAAGAAGTGTGAGCAAACACAATTCCAGTGCATTACACTGGTTCTTTGCAATCTCCTCTTATACCATTTCCAGGGGGTGTTAATGTCACACATGATGTGCATATGTGCTGTGCTTTAAATCATTTACATGTTCTCCCATGGGCTACCCATCTTGCATATTTCAGGACAATCTGATGAGTTCTTCCTAGTGTTGCACATTTAATGGCCAGCATTTTTATATATAAATTAAATATAAAAAAAACAGCGATTTTTTTTTTTTAATCATTTTTTTTGTTCTACTAAAAATGGATATATATATATATGTCCTGGACACTGGAAGGTTAATAGCAGCAAATTGTTCAGTTAAAACAGCTTCATGTTTGCAATGGAAAATCTAAAGCAATATGTATGTAATGTTAGAGTGAAATTAGGTAAATCAGGATATGAGTTTATCAGTATTAATACTTTGCAATTGAAATGAGTTGCTGGCTGTCAACTCTGAGCTAAGAGAAGGAGAATGGCTGATGGTTGAAAATGGCCTGGCAAAGAAGAATGATAATAACCCAAAAATAATAATTATAATGTAAATATAATATATAAATACTTGACTGGTTAAAGAAGAATGATAATGACCCTCCAAATAATAATAATTATAATGTTAATATAATAACTGGTTAAAGAAGAACGATAAGGACCTCCAAATAATAATTATAATGTAAATAAAATAACTGGTTAGGGAACTTAAAAGTGGAGCTGAACCATCACATTGGGTTTGGTTTAAAACTTTATGTCATTTCATACAGATACATATTTTTCTACTGATTTCTTATTAAATTATAATTTATGAAAGATAGTTTGGATGAAGCAGGTTCATAAAATCGAAATTTATCTTCCCCCCCTCCCAAAACATTTTGTTGATTCTTATAGACCAAAGTTTTATTTTCCTGATTCAGAAGTGGAATATCAATTCCAAGATTCTTCTCAAACATACACTGTAATTAGAAAAAATAATTATCTGAAACTAGAACAAGATGAAACCATTAGGCATATGTGATCTCAAATGGCAGTAACCTTAGAAGGATTGATTAATACATAATTTTTAAAAGATGTATTTGTATTCTGTTTCACTTAGGTTGAGACCTAATATAAACAAACTGTATGACACAAGCAAGCTTTTCCCTAGTTTCAATGCACACAAAAGTAATTGTTATTGATTATAATTTTGAGGCTTCATTTATAAGCACACATCGAACATGTGGATATAAAATACATACAGAGATGTATGACCTTGTATCTCCATTGCTAAATAAATGTGATAGTTCAATTGTGTAAATGTTTATGAACAAATATGAAATAGTAAAATTATTATTGATGGAACCATTTGAATAAATTTAACCTCAAATTTAAAATGCTATTTCAGTCCACATTTGGCTGGATATTGCTATTGTCTAATATGCTGCCTACAGTACCACATTTGCTGTAAATAATTTCGTCTCCATATTATTGTATCATTCAGTTAAAACAACTTCATGTTTGCAATGGAAAATCTAAACAATATGTATGTAATGTTAGACTGAAATTAGATAAATCAAGATGTGAGTTTATCAGTATTAATACTTTGTCCCCCTCCCCTTTCAGAATTGGAGTAAGGATAAAAGAGGCAAAAAATTATTAAACTTGTTTATATTTCATGCATTATTGAAGGATTTTTTAAAGAAACTTTTAAAACAGAGGGGGAAATGTTATATAGCATTCAAAATCAAGTCTCTCCCTCTATTTTTTTTTCAAGATCCAGGCATGTGTATAGCATAACATCAGCAACAGAGATAGCCCCCTATCTTCCTTTGAAGTGAATGCAAATTTATTGATATGTTTTAGATTTGTTTTAAAATTTTTAGGTCTCATATAGGAAGATAGGTATTTTTTAAATTATCTACTATATTTAGGATATCTAAGGTATTTTTCTGTTTTAATATTAACATTTTCTTGGAATTAAAAGTTTTTGAAGTTAACTAGCATATATTAATATTTTAGGGAAAAAATGTAATAAACCATTGCTACCAAAAGGTGCTGAAATATCTGGAACTTGTGGCTATGTAGAAAATCAGCCATGCAATGTAGAATGTACTGACAGAAAAGCAGTTCTTAAAGGTAGCCCTCAAATTTCTTGTAAGGATTCTGGAGAATGGACAGAATTCCCAAAATGTGGTAAGCTTGTAATTTTTCTTTGTATTTGTTTCACAATATTGCTTATACTTTTTTTTATTAACAGCTTCTTTATTTAAACTGATCAGTTATTCTCTTCACTAACTCTATCTTGTAAATTGTAAGGTTTCTATTCACTTTTTAGTCTCAGTATATTAAAATTAATATTGAAATGCAAGGCTTTTGCAAGTAACTTTTACTGCAGACTTTGTAGGTCATATGGTAAATGTTTTGTATTCTTTTGTGAATAAAAATCAATTTAAAACACAAAAAAGCTGATGGCCTTTTCAATTGAATAATTTAAAGATCTAAACTCTCTGAAAAGATGATGTCTTTAAGCTGTTTTAATTTGTTACTTATGAATTGAATCTAGGCATACATTAGAAGCGTGGCTAAGCACCATTTGTTGAGATGATGCACAGAAGGTAATAAGTTGAGACTGCAGTTTTATCCTACACAACTGACAAAACAAAATTTAATACCTGAAAGTGAGCTATGTAATTGAGACAAAGAGTAATGATCACAAGTATACAACTATACAAATGATTAACAGATCAGGCTCAATGAAGCAGGAGTGAATGATAACAAATTAATTATAGCAATCATTCGCTACTGAATTCATTAGGTTTGAGCTCCTTCAGGCTACAACACACAATTACAAATAAGGTAGAAAGCTGTCCACTCATAAATAATAGGCTTGCAAAGAAATGACTAATAACCTGTTTATTGTCTGTTAGCCACTGAACATGTTACCTGTTGCCACTTTAAACAGTTTTAACACGTTAAACAGTTGTACAGTTACAAAACACTGTTCACAGCAGTGTAGAATGGCCATGTAGGGATGTCTGTCCTTACATGCAGATTTTGTTTGTGGGTGGATAAAATCTTTGAAGTGCTCATGTGAACTATCCTACCATCACTGATGCTATATATGTAGCACTATTGTAGGAGCAAGCCCTATATTACTTGCTGCCTTTCTTGCAGGCCATTCTACACTGCTTGAGAAAATTAAGTACAAAAAACAAAATGTGGCATGATTTTTTATTGTTTGATGTAATGAAAACAAAAATTTGTTCAGAAATATATTTTAATGTAATGAAGAAATGTGTAGAAGATGAGAGCCCTCAGACTGGAAATAAATGCATTACAATGTCATTAAATAAAATATATATATATATATTGCCCATCACAGAAGTTAATTTCAGATGCTCCAAAATATATACCCACTATAATGATGTCTGGTGAAACAGATATGGCAGTGTCAATCTCTACTCACTATAAG
Organism: Ryuthela nishihirai; assembly: GCA_038380435.1. NCBI lineage: Eukaryota > Metazoa > Arthropoda > Arachnida > Araneae > Heptathelidae > Ryuthela > Ryuthela nishihirai. The sequence goes on along the minus strand of JAWZYU010000034.1, from coordinate 37,035,322 downwards.
GTTATTCAGGTCTGAGGCAATAAATTCCATTCTTCCACAAGAGCTAACTTTACCTTGCAGAGTGACTGAGGAGGTGGCTGATGATTTGCAATGTCTCTCTCTAAGTTATCCCATGTATGGTTGATGGGATTTAGGTCTGATATCCTTGCTGGTCAAGTTATTTGTTACGATATCTCCCACTTCTAAGACTCTTACACCAGGTTAGCTCTATGCAGAGAAGTATTGTTGTCTATAAACAGGAAATCAGCACTAACTGTGCCACTAGAAGTTACACATAGGGTTCAAGAATACACAGTCGTATCACAATAATATGACCACCTACCATAGTATATGTATGGTAGGTGGTCATATTATTCTGATACGACTGTGTATATTCTCTCTGCTTCTGAGCATTATGTAGCCACCATCGAACACATGAAGAGGGGTACAGCTATTATTGGTTATGCCCCCCAACTAAAACATCATATCCACCATAAGTATCCCTTTCTCTGATATTGTAGGAGTGGTATAATATTCCTTGTTCTATCCAGATTAAGCAACATCTAGAATCTGGCTGTAAACTAAATTGTGATCAGAAAACACATTAGCCCATTGTTTAGGGCTCCAAGTGTCATGTTTGCGACACCAATTTAGATGAGTTTTTTGGGATCTGCGTTTGTTGTTTACAGACAAACCACTGCCTCCTAACATGGAGCCTACTTGCATTAAACCTTCGTGACACTGTTCTGCTAGAAAGCTTTTCACCTATGGCCATAGAAACCTCAAGAGACAGTTGATATGAAGTCATCTTACTCTAACTCTCAGGTGATCTTTGACAAGCTCTTCTGGTAATGGTTCCCGTCTCCTGGAACTGTCTCCAGAGTATAGATACACCCTTTCTTGACACATTGAGACATCTTGATACCTCTGCATGTGACTGTCTGCTTCAAATCTTCCAACATCCCACCATTGCTAGCAATCATCTAAATGATGGTTTGTCATCTTCAGTAGAAATAATGAGATTAACTCTCCTTGAAGTAATGATTTTGAACTGGAGTGGTCTGGCAGCAACCCATGTTTTTACCAATATTAGTAATTTGTATGTTGCAAGGAATTGGGTAGTTGTAGATCAATTTTGATTGGATATTTGATATTTGCATGTAATGTTGCCTGTACTAGTATATTCTTACCTTTGGGGATGTTGTTAAAATTAAAATATCGATGTAAAATGCTGTTTTACCTAATTTTATCAACAGTGTAGGTTTTCACAGTTAAATAATGCATCTTTTTTGGAAGTCAGTCTTTTATGGATAGTCAGACAACTGTTCACAGTTGTGTCTATCCAGAAAAGACAAGTTTTTTTTTCATTGATAATTTTTATACTGTCATCGATTTTTCTTTTTAATTTCCCAATTTTTTTTGGTTGCAAAAAATATGCATCAAGCTACTTGAACGTTTAAATCAGTATTTAAAATTACTGTACATTGGCTTTATTGTAATCCCCTAGTATAGAATAAATTATAGTAATCTATTTTATCTAAATATAACTTTGGTTGATATTAAGGAAGATACTCTGAATTTAATGACAATCAATTTTAGAGAAAAAATCTCTTCAATTTAAACAATTGTATACTCAGAATATACTTACCATCTTCATGACACGCTTGTCATTGTATCTTGAGGCTGAGAGCAGCTGGGACAAATACCTTCAAGGGACACGGAGAATTATGTACTGTTGGTAGAAAGTTCATAGCTTCAATTAGAGGAGATCTTAATCGGCAGCTGGTAGCTCAGTGGTCCAGAGCACCTGACATGTTATCAGTAAGTCGTGGGTTAGTATCCCACCCAGCTCAAGACAATTTTTCATCTAAAATTGATCGACATTAAATTCAGAGTGATATGTTCCTTAATATTCATCAAATATGTTGAATAAAATTGTCTTCAATTTAAATAACGTTGGTTGATACTTACTACAAGCTAATAGTATATTTCCATGTGTCAGAGAACAGCATCAGCCATGAGACCAGATAGGGACAATCCCATTGGTACCCCCTCCCAATTGATTTCTAAATAAAATCTTATTCCTTGATGTATAAATGGTTATGTCACATTGCTTGTTGGAAACATAAGAACAACTAATTGGCCTATTTAGGCACTAACAAATGTCTTGTCTGAGACATGTTATTTTAGTATAGTATCACTAATGCTGTTATAATCAGGGTTTCAATCTTCCCAATGACTTCTTGAGTGGGATAGTAAAGTCAAGGTGGTTGATTGATCACCATTGAGACCCTGTAAAGTTACTATTTATCAACAGGATCAAGGAAAAAAGAAATGTAGTTACAGAAGTTCAGATTATTAGCCCAAACTGATATAGTAGCATTCTTCTTCCATTTTTTGCAGAGAAGAGAATAACTTAAAAAAAAATACTAATCCCCTGCAACATAAGATTTTGAGGCCAATTCTATGGTTAAATGGTTCTTACATCATCATAGTGAAATAGTGCATGTGCCCCTTTCAATATATGCTTATCTATGATTTACATTCTACAAAAGATTATTGGCTAGTAGTCATTTTGTTGTTCATTACTTAAAGACCATGCTAATTTTTACTTCCATCAATAAGAGTTTTATTGTAGTTTTAAGCCAATTACAATGTAATTGGAAAATTTTGCATTGTCTGATATTTATATATAAAGATTGATTACACTAGTTTACAAGGTTTTTATAACATGAACAATTGTAGCTGCCTTTAACTATTTTTCAGATGCTGATTTCAGATCTGGCCTTAAAAATGGCTAGCACATCACGTTTTTATGTTATTGGTCACAAATAAAGAATTAAACTCTACATATTACAATGTCAATTCAAATTTTAGAGGAAAAATTGTCTTGAGCTGGGTGGGATATGAACCTATGACCTCCTAATAACATGTCAGGTGCTCTGACATGTTATCAGGAGGTTGTGGTTTCCTATCTCACCTGGCTCAAGACAATTTTTCCCCTAAAATTTGAATCAACATTAAAGTGTTGATTTATTAGTAGTTATTGGTTATTTTGACTCCTATTAAGATCTTCCTATTCCAACACCTCAAGGCAACTGGGAGGATACTAGATATTTTACTTTTTGTGGCTGGTAACACTGATTGCCAAGTGGGAGAAAACATGTAATAGTAACCTAACCTCAGACCGTCATTCTTGCTGTTTTAATTGTAGGAGGAACACATGCTGTACGTTGAAGAGTGAATTTTGGCATTTAAATGGCACAAAGGCAGTGTTGCAGATATGTTAATGTGCCAGATAAGTTTTGTTATGTGTGTGGAAATTATATTTTAAAATCCCAGGGTCGTTATTTGACAAAAATTATGAAGAAAGCCTATACTTATATTATGGATGTCATGCTGGAGATCAGGACAAAACATGTGTGCTGCATTTCGTGCTTTGTTGGCTTTAGTGAATGGTTGAAAGGTAAGATAAAATCCATGTTCTTTGCAGTTCCAACATGAGCCAACTAGTCACTTGCATGATTGCTATTTTTGCTTAACTAAAGTGTCAGGCTTTTCAAAAAAGAACAAAAGCAAAATACAATATTCAAATACAAAATACAATATCCAAAATACAAATGTGTCTTCAGCCATAAGGCCAGTTCCTCATGGAGATCTTCCTATACCAACACCTCCAACCAACTGGGAGGAGATGGAATTCACATTCATCAGAGGAAGACTTTGAGGCACATACAGATCCTGATCTTACATACTCCCCTAAAAAGTTAGATGACCTCATGTGATTCAGCAAAATGAACTAAATGATTTGTTCGAGACCTAGGACTTTCCAAACAACAAGCTGAGGTTTTAGGTTCAAGACTTCGAGAGTGGAATCTTCTGGTCAAGGGTACCAGAGTTTCTTTGTTCAGAAAGAGAAATTTGACTTTATCTGCTTATTACGAGATGCAAGATGGTTTGTGTTTCTGCGCAGATGTTTCAGGGCTGATGGAAGAAATTGGAATAACTCATGACCCTAAGGAATGGTGTCTATTTGTAGATTCGTCAGAATTCAGCTTGCTGCCTTTTTACATAAAGGAAACCAAAAACCTTTCATTACAGTAACATACACTGTGGGAATGAAGGAAATTTATGAAAGCATGGAAAAATACACTGCTATAAAATATGACCAGTTGAAGTGGACAATATGTGGTGACCTAAAAGTCATATCTCTCTCTTGCTCGGGCTTCAAGGAGGCTTCACAAATTTTGCTGTTTTCTGTGTTTGTGGGACAATAGGGCCAGAAAGGAACACTACAAAACAAAAGACTGGCCCAAAACAGATGTTTTTATTCCTGGAAAGATTAATGTGAGGTATAAACCTTTAGTTGACCCCTCTGATGTTCAACTCCCACCACTACACATCAAGCTGGGGTTATGAAAAACTTTGTAAAGGCTATGGGCAAAATTAGTAAAGGTTTTTGCACTTGAAGGAAAATTTTCCAAAACTAAGTGATGGCAAACTCAAAGAAGGGATCTTTGTTGGTCCTCAGATCATTGGGGGTAGGGGTGGCTCAGTTGGTAGCGCGCCAGGCTCATAATCTGCAGTTCCCGGGTTCGAGTCCCAGCTGGGTCAGCATTGAGATTTATCTCCGCAAAACTCCCCACCCTGCCCACGGTCAATAGGGGACACTGATGGGCTTGGAAAGGCCGTCATCCATCAGATGGGATGTTAAGCTGTGGTCCCGTGTGTGGGAGAGCCATACCCTGTTCATGTTAAAGAACACACTGGATGGCTTTGATGGGAGGCTTACCATCTATCTCCTAACAGCTGTTCCAGTGGGTCCCCTCCTCCTACCTTCTCTGAGCCTTCATGGTCCTTGTGACTTGGTGATTTAGCTCAATGTGTGCAAAAAAAGTGCTGCTCAGATGTAAGAGTGCAAAAAAAGTGCTGCTCAGATGTAAAACAACCCAACCAAACCTCAGATCATCAGATCAAGAAGCTACTGAATGATACTGTCTTCAAAGAAAAACCAAATCTGAAGGAGCACGCTGCATGGAAATCCTTCACATCTGTGGTCCAGGTTTTCTGGGGAATCATAAAGAGGAAAACTACCATCAGCTCATTCAATATCTTCTCAAAAACTATGAAAATCTTGGCTGCCAAATGTTTTTGAAGATCCATTTCTTGCACTCGCATCTTGAGTTCTTTCCCAAGAACTTAGAAGCTATCAGTGATGAGCAAGAGGAAAGATTTCACCAGGATATACGAACCATGGAGGAGAGATACCAAAGCAAGTAGAACCCAGTAATGATGGATGACTACTGGTTCTTACAGAAGGAAATTACAGAAGAAAGATACCTCAGCACAAAAATTAACTTCCTAAAAGACAAAAATTAACTTTTTGTAAAAAAAAATTAACTTCTTGTAGGTATAAAAGTTTCTTACCCATGTTTTCTTATTTTGCATTTCAATATTATTTTCATTTGTTACTTTATATTCAATGCTCTATAACTATGTCTGTTTTTTTTTTCCACTGTAATCATGTAATTAATTAATGAATTTTAAGTTGTAATTTAATAAAATAATCACATTTATTTCCATTTCCCAGATGGCACAGTCATATTCATTGAAATTTGAAATACATCAAGCCGTAATTTAAAAAAAAACTGTGTGTGCTGCAGATTTTTCACAGCTATATTTGAATTCAGCACCCCAAAATTAGTTAAAAACATCCTATTTGATCAATGTTATAAATAAAAAAAGTTTAAATTTGTTGTTTAGTGTTATCAGTTTTATTGTATGGCACTGTCTAGACAAAAATGAGGAAAATTCAGTATATAGGTATACATTATTATACTGTGTAGAGATATAAAAATTTTGATATGTTACATCATTTGAAAACATTTTATAAAGTTTCTAAAGGATATAATTTCGATTCCAAGATGGAAGGCAATGTTTTTTCACACCAGTGTCACATCCATATGAGAATCTACTCTTCCAGTTCCTTGCTTGCAATGCAGTTGCTAAAAATGTTGTCACTAGCTGCAATGGCATTGGCATAGGGACTGCCAGTTAATAAACTGGGATTTTATTAGAAATTAAATAGAAAATTTTCATGTAATGCTACTGGGAATCCAAAATCAAAACTATAATTTCTTTTAAAAAAAGGTTTTTTTTTTTAAATAATAAAATGAGATGAAATTATCTTAATTTCTGTGTGCAAAAATATTTGCTCTGTATTTAAAGTGTTATAAAATCTTGAATATTTAAGTATTGCTAGTTTTAATAATTAATCTCAAAGGCTTGTTAAAAATAAATTATATCATGTATAAAATCATATATTTTCATAATTTGTAAAAGTTATAGTTTATTTGAATCTTTTTACTTCATGGTTGAAAAAAATATTTGCAGAATGTGTTACAGCTGTTAAATTTTACAAGGTTCAAGGTGTAAGTTCATTGTGAAATTAGCCTCCAATGAGGTACTCTCTACACCAGTTATAAAAGGAGGGTGAGAAAGCAGAGGCAGAAGAGACTGCCTCTCAGCTATCTCTTGAGACTATTAAGAGTACTAATCTCATAAAAGAAGAAAATAAAACAGACCTTGCAAAAGAGGCCAGTGTTCTGAAGAAATCAGTGACAAGTCGGAAGCGCATTTGCTGCAGCTTTAGATTATGGTGATTACCAAGAAGAGAGGTGATAGAGTAGTTGGTGGTTCTGATATCATGAAGCTCCCGGAACAAAGCTTCTCTTTCGGCATTGTAGCAGGAGCAGTTGAGAAGAATGTGGGATACAGTCTCAGGTATGCTGCAAGTGGCACAGTTTGGACTGTTAGCTCTGCTGAGAGTGTGAAGCATAGAATTGCTGTAGATGACACCAACTCGGAGACAATGAAGGAGGGTCTCCTCAGATCTGTGGAGATTACTGAGGTTAGGAGCAGTGAGAGAAGGGTCAACCAGGTACCTAAATGAGGAACAGCTGGAGTCCCTCTGCCACTGGGCAAGATGGTGCTGGCTCATCAGTTGTGAGACAGAACTCTTGCAGTCACTGAGAGAGAGAGGGTAATTAGATACATACCTCTGATTCTCAAGTGCCTCCTTCGCATTTACGAGCAATATGAGAGATATAAGTCTCTTGATATTCCTTCGCAGTACAATCAACAAGCTCATTACCAGGTATCCCTACATGGGAAGGTATCCATTGGAAATGAACCATGATTCTGACAGAAGTGACCTTGGAGCAAGTCTCCATGATCTTCTGGATGAGGAAGGGGTTGCAGCTCTTGCTGTCTAACTTGTGGTTCCAAGGCTTGTTTGGAGTCACAGAGGATGACAAAGTTGTCACTCTTGAGGCTGAGGATGAAGAGTACAGCTTCAAGGATAGCATGAAGCTCCGCACAGGTGGTGGATGCGGGAGAAGGAAACCTGACGATTCCCATATCGTGGATGGCAAAGACAGAGGCAGCACGTAGCCTCTCCTGGTCCACAGATCCGTTAGTGTAGACCTCAGTACATCTCTCATATCGTGCAGTGACATAGGAGGTGGTGAGAAGCCTGATGGCCACTGGATGTGACTTGCTCTTTCAACCTAGAGAAGGGATAGTGACATTGACCATAAGATCGCTGTTCATCCAGGGTGGAAGGTCAGGGAAGAGTGTATTGTCAGCAGTGGAGCTGGCAGGAACAACTAGGTCGTAGAAGTCAGTGGCAGACATGGGGATTGCAGAGTCTGGCCTGTCTTGCAACTTTCTGAGAAGCTCGTGGTTAAAATGGAGGAAATGGAGCCTCAAGAGATGACACAGTATATCTCTCTTCTGGTGCAGATGGAAAGGCATGTCATCAACCTCTGCAATGACAGATGCTTTTGGTGTGTCAGGGCAGAGTCTGAAACAAGAGGCACAGAGATATGGTGTGAACAGTGGCCGACTTGCTCAGCAGTGAAGCAGAGGCATTGCTCAGAAGGTGACCACTGTAGTTGACACAGGAGAGGATCAAGTGCCGGTACAAGCCCAGGAGGGCCTTGCAGGAACTTTTCCAGTGGGTTGGTACCCATTGGGGAAAAGGAAAGACAGTATATTTCTCTGTGCTGTGGCAACTGTCTTAAGATGCTGGATGTGAGGTCCCCGATTCAACTTGTTGTCCTGTACCACACCAAGGAACTTATGCTGTTTGATGACCTTAGTGTGGTCTGGTCTAAGCATCAGTCCAGGGAAGGTGGGTGAAAGACATCTCTTCATGAGAACCATTGCCACAGTCTTAGTGGAAAGAGTGAGGCTTAGGTTGCCAAAGAACTTGACCATTGCCACAGCTCATTTCATCTTGAGCTGAGCATAGCAGGGGTCCTGGTTAGGGAACCAGATGCAGATGTCATCTGTGTAGATGGAAATACCCACTCTATTCTTGAGTTGAGAGGGTAGACTTGAGAGCAAGATGTTCAGTAACATCGGTCCGAGGACATCCCCCTGAGGTACTCCATGATTGATAGTGTGGGAGGCACTGAGTGTGTTGCCCAGTTTCACATGAACTGTCCTATTGGGGAGGTATGCCATGATCCAGTGGATGATATTGCCTCTGAGGCAGAGATCAAGAAGCCCGTAGAGAATATCCGAGTGGGAAAGGGAGTTGAAGAAGACAGATCGCCTGATCAGAGTGGAGGTGAAGTTGATAAGATTATCAGATGTGCACCTCCCTTTGCAGAAACCCAAGAGGCTGTCAGGGATGAGACCCTTGGACTCTAGATACCATTCTAGATGTCCAAGGACCAGTCTCTCTAGGATCTTGTAGAGGCAAGGTGATTTCCCTGCTTCAAGATAGGCATGATGTGTGTTGCCATCCATGAATCAGGTGCTGTGCAGGTGGTCCAGGAGTGATTGAAGGCTTTAAGAAGCACAAGCAGAGCCTCAGGTGACAGGCTAGCTAACTGAGTATAGCTGATGCCACCAGGGCCTGGGGCCAATGAGCGCTTTGAAGCCCCAATTGTGAGGTGAGTTCCTGAAAAGTGAAAGAATCATTATAGCAAGGCTCAGTCCCAGAGCACGGCTTCTGAGCCATATCCAGATCAGTCATCGGTGGGGCAGGAAGGGAAGAGGTGAGGTGCTGCAAGAAGGCATTAGCAGTGGTGGCTAAATCCTCCACATGAGACAAAGCAAGGTTCGTGAAATCTGAAATTCCGAAAAAAAAAAAATTCAATCTGAAAGGGAGGGCAGATTATGGTTTCCCCATCAGGTTTCTGGTGTGCTTCCAGACTTTCCCAGAAGGGGTGAAGACATTGATGCTGGAGTAGAAGGATCATTTGACGAATTATCTGGCTGGTATATTATAAGGCTGAACCTTTCATGGTGGTTCAGGTACCTTCTGATTGCAGCATGTAGCTTTCTAGCAGGCAGAATGTCTGGAAATCTACCAGAGTGGTTGGCAGGCCTTTCGGCTTGGCAGCAAATGGTGCAAAGCTGCTTATAGTGGATATCTGGAGGGGGAAGATGCCTGGGTGTTGAGATCGTAACAGTGCAGGCATCAGGCACTGCACTGTTACTGTGAGGCCTCTGACACTGCATTGAGATCTGTAGCTTCGATGGCAGCAAGTCGTTCAGATGAGATCTGTTGAAAGAGCTGCCAGTCGGTAAGCATCAATGTTCTTCTCGGAGCTGCACATCCCTTGGGAAGCAAGATGTGCAGCAGGAAATGGTCACTGCCCCAGGTGTCAGAGTCAGGTCAGTGGAGCTGTAGGTACTCAGAGGTCAGTAGAATGTGGGTGAGCCATCATTGGCGATAAAGAGATTGTGCTGCAAGATGACATTCTCGATAACCTCCCCTCTCTGATCACTGATGTCTCCTCCCCAGAATAGACTGTGGGCATTAAGGTCCCCACAGAGGATCCAGGGCTGAGGGCACTGTGATAGAATATCCTGTAAGATAGATGCAGAAAAGGCAGTGGAAGGTTGGATGTAACAAGATATCATGGCGATATCATGACTGTTCAGCCAGATGCGGCATGCTATGAAAGCACTGTTCACATCAGTGAAAGTGAGATCAATAGCATGATGTGTGACATTCTTGTGCACAAGAATCACCACATTGCAGGGCAGTGGATGACTCTAGCACAATATAGGGCTTGAAGAGATAGTGATCAGAGAGATTAGCCTTGCAAAGAGCAAGGATATGGCAGCAGCAGGGGTCACATGACCCCTCTTGGCAGCAGCAAAGACTGAGGGTTCAAAGAGATGCCTGTTGCACACGGCCTTCTAGATGCAGGGGGAGGAGGAGATGTTGCCACGGAGCTCTAAAGGAGGATCTTCCCAAACTTGGTGCTGGCCATAAAGCAGACAGATCCAAGGGCTTCTCTCTACTTCTCGCAGGCAAGCTTCCTGGTGTGCCACCCAGAGAAGATGTTGGCATGAGGCCCACCACATGCCAACATCTTTCCTGACACAGATAGATTCCGGACACAGATAGGGGGCCCAACTGGTATGATGTTGATGTAGTTCCAGACATCAGTAGCCTTGCTCCTGAAGCCTCTGCAGTTCCACTGTAGGATCGAAGGGGTGTTAGACCTTCTGGTGGCTATGTTCATAGTTGCGGTGGAAAATAGAAACCAAGGAGAGGTGGGTCAATACAGAGTGGTAGTAGTCCACAAAGTGTGATATGAGGGAGGCCAGCTGGTTCATATTGCCAGCAGGATCGTCAAAGTTTCAGGTCGAGATTCCTCAGGTAGAGTGGAAGTAACGATCTTGATGACGTTCACAAGTAGAGAGAGGATGGTGGGCAGGAGGACCATGTCCCTGTGGTCCTTTCGAAGTCCTGATGCATGAAGGAGGAGGAGGAGAACTTCTTTGGATCAGGCTGACAAGCAACCCTGCTCTTCCTTGCCCTCTTTATCTTCTTGGCCAACTGCTTGGCCTGAATGGGACAGGAGTCCTCTGCGGAGGTAGCAGTGGAATCCTGCACCATGGAGGAACCTGCAGCACAGGGGGCTCAGGGACAGGAGCAGAGGGCATCACCTCAGGAAGGATGACAGGGGCCAGAGGAGCAGGGTCAGCAGAAGGTGCTGTGCTTCTAACACAGACATCTCCACTGGTGCTACTTCCATGGCAGCAGTGAAGCTGACTGAGGGGTCAAAGAGATACCTGCTGTACATGGCCTTCTTAGGTGCAGGGGGAGGAAGAGGTGTCACCACGGTGGTCTGAAGGGGGATCTTCCCAAACTTGGTGCTGGCCATAAAGCAGACAAATTCAAGGGCTTCTCTCTACTTCTCGTGGGCAAGCTTCCTGGCATGGCACCCAGAGAAGGTGGTGGCATGAGGCCCACCACAGTTGGCACAGCTAGAGGGTCCAATGTGCTTGCACTGCTGGTGGGATTGAGGCCCACTGCAGCACTTACACCACACCATTCCTCTGCAGTTCTTAGCAATGTGCCTGAAGCATTGGCATTGCAGGCCCTGAATAGGAGACTTGGTGTAAAGTTCCACAAGGATCCTTTAGAAGCTTAGGACAACGTTCCCAGGTAAGGGGAATTCACTGAAGTTTGGGTTGTGTTGTTTTACCTGTGAATGCCACTTTTTTGCACATTATGGGCTAAATGGCCAGGTCACAAGGACCCAGAAGGCTCAGAGAAGGTTGGGGAGGGGACACGCTGGAACAGTTGTTGGGAGACAGATAATAGCCTCCCATCAAGACCATCCAGTGTGTTCTCTAACACGCACAGGGTATGGCTCTCCCGCACATGGACCATGGCTTAATGTCCCATCTGATGGATGGCATCCTTTCCAAGCCCATCGGTGTCCCCTACTGACCATGGGCAGGGTGGGGAGTTTTGTGGAGATGGGTCTCAACATTGACCCAACTGGGACTCGAATCTGGAAATGCAGATTATGAGCCTGGTGTGCTACTGGCTGGGCCACCCCCGCCCCTTCACTGAAGGTAAGGACTACCTTCCTAAGGAGAATCTTGTTGATCCCAAAGTCAGAAGGTAGATAGCAGTACATTCGACATATCTCTTGGATCACTCTCTGATCCAAAAGGGCACCAAGGATTGCCTCGTCAGAGAGGGAGATGTCAATCTCTTCAATGAGGCCCAGTGGCTGACAGTATGAGACTGGGTAATCCATAGTTACAGTGATACCCAGAATGGAGGTAGTGATCAGAAGCTTATTGGCAAGGTCAGGATGGCTGACATTGACCAATAAGCTTCCTGTTTCCATGTAGGAGGGCTCTACAATCTGCTCACCAAGAATCTTACTATCTCAGCAGAGATGGAGTTTGGATTGTAGGATCCTAAAGTCTGGGAGTTGGCCAAAGACACAATGAGAGGGATCTCCTCTTCTTGCGGCTAATGACAACAAATCCATTGTCAGGGATCTTGGGTATCTGTAGATCGACATCCATGATGCTGGACAGATTGATCAGTGGCTGTTCGTCCTCGGGCATATTTGCCGAGGGAAGGCCAGCAGTGGGAGATCAACTGCAGTGTTATCAGGAGCAGCTAAAGGTGTTGCAGCAGCACTTGCCACTGGGGCCATGTCAGACACGGCAGAGGCACAGGGGGAGGTATTGCCGGGGGGTAGCAGAAGAGGTACTCGGGGCAATGTCGATGACAGAGGGGGAGGTCACACCACTCTTACAAGCAGAAGTAGAGGGACCTAGGATCTCAGAGGAAGTGCCTGGGGTGACATTGGAGGAGGTCTCACCACTCTTTGAAGCAGCAGTAGGGAGACCCGACACCTCAGAGGGAGTGCCTGTGGTGCCTTGACTCAGCATACATGGGGACCTAGGAAGAGTCTTGCCTCTAGGCACAGAGTTTGAGTGCATATGGCAAGGCTTTTTGTCTGGAGAAAGAGAAGCAGAAATCCCTTCTCTATGCAGAGTTGTTGCAGCAAGTTACCAGCAGTAGCAGGCTTCTCAGAAGGGCGAAAAGCAGGCACTATGATAACAATGCACTTCATCGCAGTACACTTAGGAGGGGGGGGGGGGGGGTCTGACCCTAAGATGTCAGGAGAGGTGACAGATCCACTTTTCTTCCTCTTGAAACCAGGAGGAGAGCACATCATTATGTCAGGAACAATCAGATCCCTAAAATATAATTATTAAGCTAAGCAAGCAAGTACACAGATATAAACTCGAAAACTAGCTGAAAAAAGAAACTAATAAAGAAAATAAATAACTATAGTAGTAATGAAATAGAAAAAACACTCAATGGTAGCAGAAGAATCCCTTGTGCTGCAACAGGAAGAAGGAACAGACAGTTGATGACTGAACCAAAGAGTCAGCAAAAAAACACATTGAAAGGTAAAGTCTGGAGCTCAAAAACCCACGTCTGTAGCTGGCAGTGGTCGCAGGACAAAGGCTTTTAAACACTGAACATTTTTGTTGATAAATAAAGATTTAGGTTTTGCCATGAGTGAGATGGCACCACTTTGTGAATCAAATAAAAAATCTGAAAAGTTTAAATGTCACATCAGCTGAAGAAAAAAAATGTTAGCTGATGATGGTGTAGTAGTTAGCATAACTGGCATGTTTGCAGGAGACATGGGTTCAGATCCCACTCATGGCAAGACCAATTTTTTTCAGCTTATTATTTCGGGAGTTCCATGTCTCCAGGACACATCCTATGATTCTTTACTACTGAAATATTTAAGTGTCTTTTAGACATCTGTCTTATTTCAAAAAGCTTATTTTAGAAGTTAAGAGTTTTTAATTTATGTTTCCAGTGACATGACACAGACATATGTGACAATCTTTGTCATTCTCATATCTATTTATTGTTATTCTTATATTCTAAATTATTACATATAGCTTTTTTTGCATATAACAGTTATTTATCATCTTGGCTTTTTTTCTCTTCATATTAGCTGTAGTGGTATGTAATATTTTACATTAATTTTTATGAACATAGTTTGTTGCAAAGACAATATGCAGTATAAACAGAAGTTTTTAAGATTTTTTTTATCTTTAAATAGTAAGAATGTGTGATGAACCTTCTTTGCCACGTGGTATAGAATTTCTTCGACCATGTAACAGGGAAGTAATGACTAATTGTGATGTAGCCTGTCACACCAGTACTACTCTTGTTGGGCCAAAATTTATCACCTGTCAGGAAAATGGCAAATGGTCTGAATTTCCAGAATGTGGTAAATATTTTTTTAATTATAAAAAAAAACACATTACTAACATACACATTTGAACTGCAACACAATAGTAGGTAAACAGGTAAATCATATCAGGTGATTTATCTGCAAATACAGTATAGGCAATCAATGTAAGAAAGATATAATTTGTTATTTCTGTATATGTTATGTCATAAAAAAAACTTTGAAAGAAGTTGGAGCTGAAGCAAGTATAATAATGTATGTCATTAAATTTATTCAAGTGATTTTGGCTCTTTCACTAACAATGATTTTGAGACAAATTATTTTATTGATACAGATAGTAGGAGAAATAAAGTGTGCAAGACTTGAACAAATTTATACTGAGGACAAGGGAAATGGATGCTGAAACAGCCTTAATGACTCTCTCAAATTATGCATTTCTAAGATTTTCGAAAGTATTATGGCACCTTCTGTAAGAGGGTATTACTAAAGGATGATAAGATATGATAAAATTCAGCTTAAATGACTTTACTTTTTATGAATACATATGCATTAAGTTCTCATTGTACGTCTTCTTACTGTTTGTCATTTTGCTAATTTGTTGCAGGTGTCTGTCTTTTTAGCATATATATTTATATAATTTACCAGAAATTATTAATGAAAAGATCTTCATTTTTCAATGAATGATAAATGATCAATTGATTTTACCCTTTGGTCTGAAGAAAGAACATTTCCAAAAGTTCAAAAGAACTTACAAGCTGCAATAAAAAAATATCAAATTATATTGTGATAAATGTCACTTAAAAATTAGTACTAAAATCTTTTAAATTATGCCATTTGTCAGAACTAAAGCTATTTTCTCATATGTATATTCTTGTATATGGAAATTAGTTAACTAATACAGAAAAGAAACAGTTAATAAAAAAGAATCATTTTCTATCTTAATAAATAAATAAATGAATCAATAAATGCAATTGTTAAATAAATAAAAATAAATCTAAATAAATGCAATATGAACTGTGTGTATATATATATATGTGCTTGCAAATTAAGATCCCATTTCTGGTCACTTCATTGTTAGTAGCAGTTTTGAGGAACACTACCCCAACAAATGACAAGGATTTACTATATAATCTTCAAGCAGCCATCAGCTATGAAGTTCAACTAGACTGTGTAATTACCGGACACATCTGTCATGAGCTAAAGACTTGCATTTGACCACTGCAAGCTAATTCTAATAAGATTCTGTTTGACACGATCACTACATCTTAGGTCTCCCTCTTTTTTCTCGACCTTTAACCATTGTTCATAACTATTCAGTAATCTCTAGTTATGCATATGTCCAGCATTGCCAAACCAACACAGTACTGCTCAAAGGTATTTGCTGACTCTTTTGTCTAACTTCATCATTACTTAGTAAAATTATTTGATATTGAATAATCATTTAGGATCAAAAGTATCACGTTTCCTTTATCTTGGTTACAAAGGATTCAAGTGTACTATCATAGCAAAAATAGAAAGAACCAAAATATTATATAACATAATGTAATCTTAAGATGTTTATATCTTTTTTCCACAATCTCCACATATTCTTAAAATTTCAGCAGCAATCCCTTTTCTTCTGCTTATCTCATGTTGCACATCACTAGTAAGTATCACATAGCTACTGAGACAATTAAACTAAGAAATATGCTTGAGGTTACAATCATTAAAAATTAACACTACTTGCCTGATCAATTTTCATCATTGTAGTTCTCTCCCTATTTATCAACAAACCTATTCATACCATTCCCATCAATAGCCCTAATAAAAAAAGACCATCTTATGAACATCATTTGTCAAAAGTGTCAAATAATTAGGCCTGTCTAGCCTAAACTGAGTGAAGAGCCATTATAGGGAAAAAAACAAACAAACAAACAAAAAAAAAAACATATTCTTAAAGAGCTGCAAAAAGTATTCTATTTAAAAGCAAACACATATATTGCTAATAACTAATGGTTTGGAAAAAATTACTTTTGAGCAATCAAGAAAAATTTCTAAGAAACATTAATATGTATTTTTAATGAGCACTATGAATTAACAGAATTGTTTATTTATGCACTTAAAAAATGTTTGGTCAAAATAAATTTTAGGAAAAATTAGCCAGATACTTTATTTGTTTTATGAGCTGCAAGTTCTTTGCAATGAGCCATAGGTTGGACTGGCCTGCTCTAGGCAATTTAATTCTGCATAGCATAATCAATAACCAAACTAAGAGGAAAGGAAACAAAATACACTGACTGACTGACTTAACGTTACATAAATTGGGAGGTCCTTTTTCAGGGTTTCCCACAAACAAAATACACTCTTGTCTAACTCCACTATCAGTGCTAAATCAATTGCTAAAAGCCTTACCAACACTCACATACACAATTCATTATTATTATTATAGAGAACTTTCATTATGCTAACTAACTTATCAGGTATGCCATACAATCTAACAATCAACCACAAATTATGATGATCAACAAAGTAAAATGTTTTTATGAAATCTGTAATACTAGTAACCACAGGTTTCGGAAACCCTTAACATTTCTCAGAAGTCTACCTGAGTTCTCAAGAGTCTGATTGGATCAATACATGTCCTCAACCATTTAGGAAACTGCATTGTTGATCACCCAATTGTCCATTAACCAAATTCTTAATTCTATTATGCTCAATAATAATAATTGCTCCTGGAACAGAAAGTAGACTGATTACCCTATAATTATTACAATAACTGAGATCACCATTTTTATAAATAGGGATAATAATAGCTCTAATGAAATCCTTAGGAACAATATCTTTATCATAAAAAAAAAATCTAAATTTCAGTCAGCAAAGTGATAACACAAGTATTCCCAACTCTAAGCATTTCAGTAGTAATTTCATTTTATAGATAGCCAAAGTAACTTCAGAAGGTGATATAGGACCAACATTAAAGCCAGTAATGCATCTATCCTCATTTCAAATAATGGAAGTAGAACTAGCCACATTGTGTAGAACATCTCTGAAATGCCTTGTCCACCTCAATAAAGGTGAGAGAATCCTCACCTTTATTGACTTTACTGTTTATTCCCTGAGTGCTCACTTGTTTCTTCCCACATGAAAGGTTAACTATGTTGTACAACTCTCTGCTGCTGTGTTGTCTAGCTCAGGCATGGCCAACTGTTTTTGCTCCCGGGCCGGATTGGAAAAAAAAAAATTTTCACGGGCCGGATTGGAAAAAAAATATTTTCACGGGCCGGACGAAATATTAAAATTGAAAAATGTTAAGCAAAACACTTATTTCTTTAAGTAAACAAAATTTTATTATGAAATTTGTTTATGAATAATTGTAAGTAAATCAATACAACAAATTAACATAACAACTAATGCGACGTGTTGAGGCGGTTTGCATCGCTTATTATTTTTTTAATATCTGGTTCTATACTTGTAGTAGCTATTCTTAACACAACCTCCAAATGTAAATCATTCAATCTTGATCTTGTTGTTCTTTTATTTAGATTCATTAAAGAAAAGGTTTGTTCACAAATATAAGTTGAGCTAAAGATTACTAAATACGTCTTGGCAAGTTTTTTTAAATTTCCATATTTTTCATTATTCAATTGCTTATAAAAATTACACAAATTTTCTTGCTCTTCTCGATATTTCTCATGTAATAATTCATCACATTGTAAATTAATTATTTCTAATTGTATATCAACAGGAACGTCATCAACTTGTACAGAAAATGGATTTCGGATAATAGATAAAATTTTGTCAATTTTTTTGAAGCAATCGAATCTCTGCTCGAAATCTGTCATTAGTGCAAGGATGTTTTTATTAAATGTTTTAACCTTTTCTTTTAAAATATTTAAAGATATGGTCTGTAACGTTGGAAAATGATCAAATTTACATTCAGCCAGAATTGTAGAAAAAAGGCTAAGCTTGATTTTAAAAGCTCTTAATTTCTGTATTAAATCATGAGCAAATAAATTTTTTCCTTGTATACATGTGTTAAATTCGTTCAAATGTGTGAGAATATCCAAAGAAAATGCTAAATCACAAATCCAATTTGGATCTAATAATTCAGGAAAATCCTCATTTTCTTTAAGCATTAAAAATATTTTTATTTCCTCTTGAAGGTCCCATACACGTCTTAAAACTTTTCCCAAACTTAACCAACGGATTTTATTGTGATATAGTACATCTAAATGACTGGTATTTAGTTCTTCAAGGAGATCAATAAATTGCCTGTGATTTAATCCTTTCGATCGTAGGAAATTCACTAATTTCACAACTACATTTGTAACATGATCGATTTTTAAAATATTTTTGCACTATGCAAAAATATTTTACTCGCCTGCTGGCAACGTCGCTTGAACATCGAGTGCAGATGAGTATAAAAGTTTTAATTCTTTATAACGGAATCTTTTTTAAAAAATATAGAAGTATCGAGAATTCATTCGATTAATTACTAGAAGTTAAATGTTAATGTTGAAAAATTGTTCGCGGGCCACATAAATTCGTTACGCGGGCCGGATCCGGCCCGCGGGCCGTATGTTGGCCATGCCTGGTCTAGCTGCTTCCTCTGCTTTGTCAGCCAAACTATTAAGCCAAAATGTCATATCAACTGCTAATTGATCCTTTATACATTTTATTAAGCTTTCTGTGATGCAGAAATGCATCACAGAGAGTGTTTTTGAGCTTCTGTTGTCTGTTAAGACTAGTAGGATATTGATTCAGATTTATTCTTACAGATCCTCCTTTTAAAAATAAGCTCCAGTGACTCATCAGTGAAATAACTTTGTCTCCTCTGCTCTGTTTTATCCAAAACAATAGCGTTAGTTTCAAGAAAAACCTGTTTAAACTGTTCCCATTCTAAACTTCAGTAGTATGCAAACCACAATTGTCATAATTACTAAGTAACCCATCATTGTAAGTTTTGTCTATATCTAGATCTTTCAGAGCTTCAGTGTTAAAGGTAATTCTTATAGCATTAGCACATTTCTTAGGTGTCAGTTATAAGACACTTTTGACAAGATAATGTTCAATTTTGACAAGATAATGTTCAACTCTATATGTTCTGTTATTTCTAACAGAACTAGCCCATTTTCTATTAATTAATATATAATTGATCATATTCTAATATCCCAGAGTTTGTAGTATCAGTTATTCTGAAATTATTTAGTTTACTTATCTGTAGGAGATGTTCCACATTGCAACTACCAGTGCCAAAAGGACTTATCATCACCGCCCACTGGGGGGGGGGGGGGGGGGTCAGGTAGCATGTCAGACTCATAATCTGCCGTTCCCTGGTTCGAGTCCCACCTTGGCCAGAACTGAGATTTATCTCTTCAAAACTCTCTGCCCTATCTTCTGTCAGTAGAGGATACCAATGGGCTTGGAAGGACCACTGTCCATATGACAGGACTTTAATCCTATGGCCCAGTGTATGGGATAGCCACACCCTGTGCATGTTAAAGAACTTGCTGTTTGGCCATGATGTGATGCTACCATGTCTCCTAAAAGCTGTCCAGTGGGTCCCCTCTCCCAACCTTCTCTGAGCCTTCAGAGTCCTGGTTGCCTGGCCATTTGGGGTGAGGGTGGCTCAGTCGGTAGCATGCCAGGCCCGTAATCTGTAGTTCCCAGGTTCGAGTCCCAGCTGGGTCAGCGTTGAGATTTATCTCCGCAAAATTCCCCGCCCTGCCCACGGTCAGTAGGGGACACCGATGGGCTTGGAAAGGTCACCGTCCGTCGGATGGGACGTTAAGCCATGGTCCCCGTGTGCGGGAGAGCCATACCCTGTGCACGTTAAAGAACACGCTGGATGTCCTTGACGAGAGGCTGACGATCTGTCTCCCAACAGCTGTTTCAGTGGGTCCCCTCCCCCAACCTTCTCTGAGCCTTCGGGGTCCATGTGACCTGGCCATTTAGCCCATGGTGTGCAAAAAAGTGCTGCTCAGAGGTAAAACAACTCAACCCAGCTGGCCATTTAGCCCATTGTGTGCAAAAGCATGCTGCTCACAGGTAAAACAACCCAACCCAAATCAATTGAACAAACTGTGAAATTCTTTAATTAATTTGCTTAAAGAATTTCTCTATAACATTGACTTAACTCCTCTTCCAACATGTAAAATCTCCCTCTTTTAAATTATCGCATCAAAGCATTAAGTGTCACCAGGAAACAAATTAATTGAAGTCATAGTTAACCACCCAATATGATCATTTTGTTGATATCTAACAAAATATGTAGAAATGCATAGCACAAGAAGTTTTAATCTAAAATTGTAGCATTTTGATGTATTAAGTTGAAATTATATTTATAAACTTATAAATGCCTTTAAGTTTGAAAGAAGTGAGATATTAAAAGTCAACAACTCACTACAATTATCTGTTGAAATGTTAAATATCACAGAAATTAAGTGTCTCTCCATGTCTAAAAATTGGAAAGGACAAAGTTTCTTTGCTAATGACATCAAGAGCAAATCTTAGTGTAGAATGTGCCAGTCTTCAAAAGTAACAACTGAATAACATGGACACTTCCACAATGAGCAGTCCATGAGCTATTGTGAATCTTTCTCATGGAATGTCATGACAGACTGCTATGTACTTCAAACGATATGAGTTCAAACAGTATGAGTGAGTATAACCAAGACTGCCATTCTTCTACACAACAAGAAGTAGACATAGCTTTTTACTGTTGGTAGAAGATATGCAATCACCTTCTTCAACATTATTGCATCAAAACCATAAAACACCACCATGGGACAACTTAAAAAAATTCATGGTAACCATTCAACATGTGCCTGAATGATGACATCTAATGAAAGGTGTAGAAATGTGAAGTACAAGAAGTTTTAACTAGAAATTTTAGAATTTTAATATATTAAGTTGAAACTGTATTTTTAAACTTCTAAAGGCCTTTAAGTTAAAAGAAGCAAGATATTAAAAGTCAACAACTCACTTGGATATCTAACATTATCTTTTGAAATGTTAAATATCACACCAATTAAGTATCTCTCCATGTCTAACCATCAGAAAGGACTGAGTTTCCCACTAATGACATCAATAGCAAATCTAGTGTAGAGTGTAGCAGTCTATGAGCAGTTATTGGGTTATCGTGAATCATCCTTGGGGCATACCATGACAGACTCGTGTACTTCAAACATTATGAGTTTCTCAACAAATGTATCCAGTACTATCAGCATTTTGGACTTTAATCAAGAGTAAAAGCTGTCTACTTCAGGAGTTCCCAACCTTTTCAGTCCCTTGGACCCCCTATGATGTCAAACTGTTTCTGTGGACTTCTTGTGAAGGCTACTTTTTTCTGTGGACCCTTTTCCCTTCATTACCTGATACATTTTGTTTAATTGAAATACAGATCCTTGTAATGAGGACCCCTTAATTGTTCTAAGAATGGGTTATATCTTTAGTTCTGTAGCTGCTTCCTTTTGTAATTTATTTTAAATTGTAAAAATATTTTGTAATTTGGAACTAAATATTTGAGTAGAGACATCCCATCATCCAGAAATTCATGTCATGAGCAGCCAATCACATTTTGTGATCAGCATGAGATGCCAGTGTTGCCATACTGAATTAACATAATTCTAGTCAAAAGCAATAAAACTCGAAGTAGTCATGCAAATGTGGTAAATGTATTATTTCTATTAGAGTTTTATGAAATATCAAAAATAGCTTGCAAACTCCGATTACTACCTTCACAGACTCCTAGAAGTCTGAGGACCACAGGTTGGGAACCACTGGTTTACTCCATGTTGTTTAGTGCAGTAATTAAGTCAGAAATGTTAATCTCATATCTAAAGTTATTAACCCTTCCAGTGTCCAGCCTGAAAAAACTGCTTTACATCCAGAGGCCAAGCTATTTTAACCTTATGCTCAACCAAAACAATATAGAACTTGAATGAACCAAAAAAATAGAACTTGATATAGAACTTGAAAAAAATATAGGGTTTAGAACTTTTTTTTACCAAATAACTAATGAAAAGAATTATGACATGTTATATTGCAAAATTAATGAGCATTTAATTCTTGATTTTCTGCAAATAAAATATTTAACAAAAAAGACTAGTTTTATATTAATAGAGCTTTATGAAATATCAAAAAATAGGTTGCAAACTCCCATTACTACCTTCACAGACTCCTAGAAGTCTGAGGACCACAGAGTCCTGTAGTAAAATAAAATGCATCTAGCAATGCAAATAAAAATAATAATAAAAAAACTAATATTTGGTTATGGTTATAATATACATGGATAGAAAGCTATTTATTTCTGTATTACAAAAAAATTTTCTTGTTGCAAGTAAATATTTCTCCTGTTTTGTAATTCTTTTCTCAGTACCATACTTTGAGAAAAGCCCAAGCTTTTAGCCAATTGTGCTGAGTCAGATAAACAAATTTACTTTAGATTTTTTTTTAAATAACCAATCAACAGAAATGGGTCATGTTATATACCAAATTAAACAGAATTTAACTCCAAATCTTATGAAAATAAAAATAAAAAAATGTGCACCTGTAGTTTGAATGCTGGTGATGGGAGGAATGTGTCACAACAAACAGTACATTGAACCCTGCTGAAAATGCAACCTGCATAGCTGCAGGCTGCTCCGAGTGCCATGCTAACCTCAGTTCACCGTCGAATGCAGCTACAAGGGTACGCAAGCATCAAAACTGGACCTTGAATGATTGGGAGAAGGTTGTCTGGTACAATGAATCTAATTTCCTGTTGCACATGGGAACAGCGGGTATGTGTATGCATCGTTTACCTGAGGAAGTGTTGGCATCAGGATGCACCATGGGGACGAAAATGAGCTGGTGGAGGAAGTGCAATGCTTTGGGCAATGTTCTGCTGGGAAACCTGGATCCAGTCATTCATGTGCAGGGAACTATGATATCTACCACCTTCCTAAACATCATTGCAATTCAGGTATATCCTTTCATGGCAATGGTATATCCCTCTAATAGTGGCTTCTTTCAGCAAAATAATGCGCCATGCCACACTGCCCAGATTATTCGAGAATGGTTCGCGGAACAGGAGCAAGATTTCCAGGTATTGCTCTGGCCTCCAGATTCCCCAGATATCAATTCAATCGAGCATATCCAATCTGTGACAGCTCAACCACATAACTTACAAGAGTTAAAGGATCTGCTGGTAATGTGTTGGTATCAGATATCACAAGGCACCTTTAGAAATCTTGTAATGTCCATGCCTCGCTGTATGTATATGGTATGAGCTGTTTCGGTGGCAAGTGGAGGACCAACATCATATTAGGCAGGTGGTCATAATGTTTTGGCTCTTCGATGTATTTGTGCCTAAAATAGAATATATGAATTCTTTATAAGCATGCATTAAAAATATTCAATTAAATCAAATTTCTCAATGTGTTTCTAAGTTGCATTCTACTGTCAGAAAAAGAGCCATGTAGGATTATGGGTAAGGCATATGTCTTTATCCTTATTGCTGTAATATATATATTTGAGTTGACTGTAAATTTTTGCTTAAAATGTGTCTTCTTTTTTTTTTATTTAGCAACAGTATGCCCTGATCCGGAGCTTAATACAGGCACTTTTATCAAGGGCTTTTGTAGTAAGAAACATAATTCAAAATGTATTGTCGCATGTAAAAGCCCAACAGCAGCTACTAAACTTGGTAAGACTGAGCAACCAATAATGTGTTATCAGGGTACATGGACCGTATTACCTTCATGTGGTAAGCAAAAAATTACTTAGTAATCTAACTTTTCATGTACCTTATTGATTGGGACAGTGGTTGGCTCAGTTGGTAGAGCTCCAGGCTGGTAATCTCCACTTCCCAGTTTCAAGCCCCAATTGTGCCTGCAGTAAGAATTTTCTCCACTAACCCTCTTTCTGTCCTCAGTGAGAAAGGGGACACCATTTAGCTTTGAAAGACCACTATATATTGGATGGAACGTAAAGTCATGACCCATATTCATGAGAGCCTTGACTGGAGGCTGCCATATGTCTCCTAATAGCTGTACAGTGGGTCCCCTTCTCCCAACCTTCTCAGCCCTTGTGACCTGGCCATTTAGTCCAGTCAAGGCTCTCTTAAGGAAGGCTACCACGCTTCAGCTGGAGAGTCACAACTGTGGTCCCTTCTCCAACAACATGCTGTACAGTGGCTCAAAAAAGTATCCGAACGCTACGGTTGATTGCAGAATTCAGAAAAAAATATCTGTCAACGATTTTTTTAGAAATTAGTGATCTGGCAACCGTCGTGTACAGTACACAAAAGTTGTCAGATCACTAATTTCTAAAAAAAATCGTTGACAGATATTTTTTATAAATTCTGTAATCAACCGTAGCGTTCGGATACTTTTTTGAGCGACTGTACAAGTAATAAAGTAAAATCGTTCTCTTCCCTACTGCACTTTCTATTAACTTAATTATATTTATTTCATCTATTAGATAGTTTTCATGGTTTTATGATTTCAAATTTTATCTTTATCACTACTTTTTAAAATAAATAAACGAAATGTAAGTTCTGAGTTTTTTTAATCGGAAAAGGAAACAGATATTTCAGGTTAATATTCACCATATTAGGGGGAAATAAATTTCACAATTGGTTAGTTACAATAAGCTCTGACATTCTGACAAGTAAATCGTTATTGTTTCTCATTACTCAAATCCAATCTGTAATTATTTTGATAAATACACACTGCCGTACCAAAACAGTTTTCATGTTACTTCAATGGGAATCTAAATAAGAAACTCTATAACTTCCAAAATATGCTTTAATAGGAAAATGTGACTGAGGTAAATTAATGATCATAATCAAATCTATTTAAATCTTGAATTACAACAATATTCATTCAATTTTTGAAGAGTTATAAAAGTTGGAATATTTGACAATAAATTTGCTTTTTTTTTTACAAAAATTATTCAGAATTGTCTAATATTAAAATAATCACTATACAAACTTCTAAAATAATTTATATTTATTTTATTAAAAAATTTGAAATAGTATATAATTTAAGTTTTATTAATTTCTGAGCTAAATTCTTATGAGAAATTACTCTTATGAAACATTCTAGCCTCCATAAGTCCTTAAATAGGGAACGATATCGTTTAAAAATTGAGATTTAAATAAATTTGATTATGATCTTTAATTTAACCTTTGTCATATTTTTCCATTTAATGCAAATTTTAGAAGTTATAAAGCTTCGAATTAATATTCCCATTGACATAACATGGAAATTCTCTAATATATTGGTAGAGCAGTGTATAAAATATTACAAATTGATTAATTTTTATGTGCTATAAATTTAAGCTCTAAAACAGTGAAATATTCAGAAAAACAATTAACTCTTAGAGCTAGTCAACTTTGATAACTTTTTCATTGCATTTAGTGATGTGTTTATCATTTTTCACTTTTACATAATTTGACAAAAGAATCTTTGATGTAGTTTTAATAACAGATGTAAGTTTATCCTTTAAATCATATTTACATTCACATGGTTCTTCATCACATAAGGAATCATGCTCTTTAAACATATGAATACGACTTAATGTAACAAAATACTTCAATGATCATCAGATTTGAAGAAATCCCTTTCATAAGAATTTGTAAGTTGAGACATTATATGCCAAACTGAACACACATACATACACAGAACATTGCATTTTCTGATGGAAAATTAAGACCACCTCTATCAAATTTACGTAAAAACAAAACCTCTTCATCTAACCCCATAGGTTTTTTTTTCTTCGGAAAGCCAATTTTTACACTTATGGCAGGATGATTTTCATAGAGCATTTTTTGTAGGAAATCCGGCTATATACTCTAAAGCTGGAATAATGTCTTGTGGTATATTAGATGTTCTAAAATCTGTATCTAAAATATTGGTGAAGTTGGAAATATTTACAGTGTGTTTGATAGTCTGACCAAAGTTACTAATAAATGATTTTAAACTAATTTCTCTAAATGTATGAGAATGCAACAACACTAAGCTTTTAATTCTTATTTTTTTTCACTTTCTAAGAACTGTATTAAAGATATATTATAGTTTCCACTACTCATTTGTGTATAACAACTAAAATGAGATTCAATCATATCACTTTGAAATTTACCAAGTAATGCATATTGAAGGTTACAATGATTTAACAGATATTCTGATATTTCAATGAGAGCTTCATTAGTGTGTATTAAGGAGCCGAATGTTTCCTTTGTTAAACATTGTTTACCTTAATGATACATTTTTCCAATGTTTTCCCCATTCAGACATTTGCCTTAGAATTTGTAATTCTGGGCTAGTAGTGGAAGTAACTGCCATTCGATCATTATCTTTATAACGAATATGGCTATAAGGACCTTTAACATTTACCAGCTTCCACCACTTTACAATAATGGAAATGAAAGAAGCAGTATCAGCTTGGTTGTTAAATTCAGATGAATATAGTATGTAAAACTCTGATAAAGAAACAACTGTATTTTCATTAAATATTTTTAAAGCTAAATCGACCCTTTGCTTTTATATGTTTATTGGAAATAATGAACAAATATTAAGCTTGTGAGCAAATTTGACAAGTGACTCTTTTTAGAAGCTATGCATCATATCATCATCATCAACAACATCCTCAAGCAGCCATGGATTATGTAGGTCCAACCAGACAGTGCAATTTAGTTCTCCAAGCAAGTCTGTCCTGAGCTACATCAACTGCATCTGGCCACTGTATACCAATTCTAATAACGTCCTGTTTGACATTGGCAGCCCGTTGCGTCCTAGGTCTCCCCCTCTTTCTGAGACCTTTGGGCACACTGTTCATAACCCTATTTGCTAATCTATAATTACCCATATGGGCAACATGGCCAAACCAACATAGTCTCTCTCTGCACAATATGCTGCTTAAAGGAGGTTGCCGACTCCTTTGCCAAACCTCATCATTAGTTACAAAGTTGAACCACCTAATGCCCAAGATACTGCGTAAGCATCTAGAATCAAAAGCATTTAGTTTCCTGTTATCTTGTTTACAAAGTGCCCAAGTTTCACTACCATAACTAACCCTAGAAAGAACCAAACTATTATACAGTCTAATTTTAGTCTTTGGGTGTATGCGCCTATTTCTCCACACTATCCATAGATTCCTAAAATCCCAGCAGCAATCCCTATTCGTCTGTTAATCTCATGCCGCACATTACCAGTATCTGTTAAATAGCTCCCAAGATATTAAACTGAGACACTTGCTCAAGGGTGGAAGTATTCAGATTAACTTAATCACAGCCTGCCTAACCAACTTTCATCACTTTAGTTTTATCTCTGTTTATCACCAAACCAACTTTATTACCAGTCTCATCAACAGCCCTAATGAAAGAATTTATCTCATCAACATAATTTGTCAACAAGGCCAAATCATCTGCATAGTCTGACTCAGAAATTTTCAGATCTCCAGTCCATTTAAGGCCAAAATCTTTTCCTTGAAGTGAATTTCGCATAACATAATCAATAAGCAAGCTAAAGAGAAAAGAAGAATAAATGCACCATTGTTGAACACCAGAAGTAATGCTAAATCAATTGCTACAAGCCTTACCAACTCTCACACACGACTCAGTGTTATTATAGAGAGCCTTCATTATGTTAACTAACTTGTCTGGCATACCATATGATCTCACAATCAACCACAAATTATGACGATCAACAGAGTCGAAAGCATTTTTGAAATCAACAAAGCTAGCAACCAAAGGTTTTTGAAACTCTAAACATTTCTCAAGAAACTGCCTAAGTGAAAATATCTGATCCACACATCCCCTACCACTTCTGAATCCACATTGCTCATCACACAATTGCCTGTCAACCAGATTCTTAATTCTGTTAAGCACAATCATGCAAAGAACTTTCCCTGGAACAGAGAATAGACTGATACCCCTATAGTTATCACAAGAACTGCAATCACCTTTTTTGAAAATAAGGATAATAATAGCTCTGGTAAAATCCTTACGGACCATGCCTTTATCATAAAAGATATTCACAATTTCAGTCATCCAAGTGGTAAACCGAAACATTTCCAGCTCTAAGCATTTCCATAGTAACTTCTTCTACCCCTAGGGATTTATGAAGTTTGAGTTTAGAAATAGCCAAAATAACTTCAGATTGTGTTATAGGGCCAACATTAAAGCCACCAATGCATCTATCATCACTGCAAACAATGGGAGTAGAACCAACTACATGTTTAGAACATCACTGAAATACTCAGCCCACCTAGCCATGACAGAACCCTCCCCTTCTATAACCTTACCTTGTTTATCCTTCAATCCCTGTATGCCTATCTGTTTTCTACCACACAAAACATTAAATGTCTGGTACAGCTCTCTGCTGTTGTGCTGTGTAACTGCTTCCTCGGCTTTGTCTGCCAAGCCAAAGATTCTTATCAGCAGCTAACTGATCCTTTACACGTTTATTAAGCTCTCTGTACTGCTTTCTGTTAGGACTATTAGGGTATTGATTAAGGACTTTCCTGCAGTTCTTTCTTTCTGAAATAAGTTCAAGTGCCTTATCACTCAAATAATTTTGCCTTCTCTGCACCTTTTTTCCTAAAAGGGTACTGTTAGTTTCCAAAAAAAGCCTGTTTAAAATGGTTCCATTCTTCCTCAACTTCAGTAGTAAACAAACCATGGTTGTCATAATGACTAAGTAACCTATCATGGTAAGCTTTAGCTATAACTGGGTCGTTCAAAGCTTCAGTATTATAGGTAAATTTTTTAACCCAGCACAACACTTTTTAAGTTTAATTTGCAAGACACTTTTAACAAGGTAATGGTCAGATCCAATTTCAGGTCCCCTACATGACCTGGTATTCCTAACAGAACTAGCCCATTTGCTGTTAATTAATATATAATCAATCATATTCTTATGCAGCCCATCAGGTGAAACCCATGTGTACTTATGTATGTCACAGTGCTTGTAATAAATGTTAGTTATTCTCAAACCATTGAGTTTACTTACCTGCAGGAGACATTGCCCATTGCAGCTACGAATACCAAGAGGGCCTATCACCCCCTCTCCAAAGGTCAAAGTCAGTTTTAACTTTGGCATTGAAGTCACCTAGAACAAGGGAAATATCTCCTTTCTTGACAGAATTAAAAATATCCTGAAGTTGTCCGTAAAACCTATCCTTCTCATCCTCATTGGCATCCTCAGTGGGGGCATAACAGCAGATAACATTCAAGTCTTTAAATTATGAAAATCTTGAAATGCAGTTGTTTTTTCTGTGTCCTTTTGATTAATCCAGTTGTTCCTGATGCATTTTAAAATGTGAACAGTGTCAAAGAGGAAAAAAAGTTTATTTTCTGGTAGAAAAGGATGTTCAGTGGAAAGGCATAAAATATGTCTTTAAAAAATAAAGTGAACATTTTATAGTTTACAGAGTTATTTTCAGAAATCAAAGTTATAAGAATAAAACCAATGTTACTAAGCATTTGCATTATGTTCATAATTGATTGGTATAAAAACTCGGTAGTTAATTTATTTACTGGAATAATTGATACTACATCTTTATATTTTGACATAAGAGATGTTATAAACACCTGAGCTGTTTTTGTTCCTCATGGGGTTCATTACTGCTCTACCACAAATCGATTTCTTCTTAAAAGACAAAGTTGCATTTATATACACTTCATCTAAAACAAGGCAAACAATTTTCTCACAAGTATTTAAAAATCAAATTTTCTCTTTCAGGTAATGAATATTGGAGTCTGATATTTGTGAAGTTTACAGTTAAGGGGCTAGTGTAACGCTCCAAACAAATGCAAAATACTTGAAGTTTTTATGCTCCGGATAGCTTAGACGGGCGCATATTAACAAATACGGCGATAATTAACAAATTGCCAAAAGTAGAATAAGTTGATAATAAGTTGATTTAGGGTTCAAATACCAGTGAGCGTTTATGAGTAAGAATCAAATGATTGTCAAGTAATATTAAATATAAAAAAATCCTTAATTCGCGTTGCTCAAGAGAAAAAACTGTACAGACTCAAAAGGTTTATAACAAAACAGATTTATTTCCAAAATAATTCAACTCACCAAGACATCAATGAAGAACACATAACTTCAACTCCTGTGCTACACGCACTGTGCTTGGTGCTACGCACCTTGTGCTCGTGCACTCTACTGTGCTACAACTTGTGCTACTCCTTCTGCTACTGCTTAAGTGACTCGTAGGTCACCGGTTTTTTTTGACAATGAGCCGGCGCATGCCGGGAAAGACATTTGCATACTATGATGAACGACGCAAGCTATGACGCAAGAGGACGCATGTCCTTGGCACACGCTTTAGCGGTTACAGTCGGAAGATCGGAGTTGCGCGTACGCAACTCACAACATCTTGAAAACGAGTGCTGTGATGCCAAAAAGGAAATAAAAATCCCCAAAATGATAAATATAACGTAAATTAAACAAAACTGGTTAAGGTAAAGCAAAAGTGAACGATGGGGCATCACACTAGCATATTTTTGAAGATTATTTTCATGAGAGAGAATCAAAAGACCCGTTTCTCTCAGAAGTGTGTAAGCTGATGGAGAATGTAAATAAATAGTGAAAGCTAACTGGGCTGTCATTCCAATATATATCCTTCCCAAATTACAATACTCCAACATTTTATTTGCTCAACAATTAAATTAATATTCTTTTTGCAAATTTCATCACTGTATTTTAAGAGAAATGTTTCTAAATGATATGTTATTGAACTTAAAGTTTTGGTATTTACTGAATCATTATTTGACAAATATTTGTTCTGAAAATGGGGCATAATTTTGCTGGTAACAAACCATGAATCAATTTTACTATTAATAGTAAATGGCAAATCAAAAGCAGATACTACGCTAGACTCTTCATATATTTCAATACTTAAATCACAGTTTTATTTTAATGAAAATGAAATTTTAGGCCACTTACTTATGTAAACAAATTGAGAAAAATTGCATTCTTAATAATTTCTAAATACCACTGTTTGAAGAAAGCATCACTTTTTCTACCGTGATTCTCTTGGCATCTTCAAAATTATTTATGGAATGAATTTATTTATGAGTCATATTATTCATGATGCTCAAGCTTGCTTTTATTATATTTTTTTTCTTTAACTTCTTGTAAATTTTGCAGTGAGAAATTGAATTCTCAGGTGCTTTGATAAATTTGGAAATAACATAGGAATTGCATTTGGTGTCAGAATTGGACATTGTCATTTCAATTCATACAATTCACCTGACAATAATACATATCTATCAGTAGATATCACAAATTTGCTATCAAAATGTTTGATGCACACTGGAACGTTTGATAGGCTTCCAATCAGAATGTGGAATTTTCTGTAACCACTGTTCCTTTTGTTTCAGTAGATTTATTTCTGTAAATTATTATCTTTTGGTAGGTTGATCTATCGATCGATTTTTTGAAGTCATGCTATAACGGATGGCTGGCTTACAGCTTGTTGCTATGGATATTTTATTTAACATTGCATTAAGTTATATATTAATTTTTATTTTATTACATCTTTTTTCAGTAAAAAAACTTTGATCTTGTATTGTTTCCTGAAAATAAATGAGGAATCCTTGGCATGCAAATTAGCCTTAAGTCCCCCCCTCCCATTTCATTAAAAAAGTAAATTACGAGTTTTTAAGTTTATGTTCAATGGTTTTAAAAGATTTCTGTAATTTGGCTGTGCCAGTCTGACAATATATGCATTTTTTGGAGGGTTTTCTGCTCCGTTGCACTAACTTTTCAGCCTTAGCCAAGACCCCCAAAATTCAACACCCAAAGATTAGACACCAGTTAGATCTGACCATTACCTTGTTAAAAGTGTCTTGCAACTTAAACTTAAAAAGTGTTGTGCTAGGGTTAAAAATTTTACCTATAATACTGAAGCTCTGAACGACCCAGTTATAGCTAAAGCTTACCATGATAGGTTACTTAGTCATTGTGACGGTCATGGTTTGCTTACCACTGAAGTTGAGGAAGAATGGGACCATTTTAAACAGGCTTTTTTGGAATTTAACAGTACTCTTTTAGGAAAAAAGGAGCAGAGGCAGCAGAATTATTTGAGTGATAAGACACTTGAGCTTATTTAGAAAGAAAGAACTGCAGGAATGTACTTAATCAATACCCTACTAGTCCTAGTAGAAAGCATTGCAGAGAGCTTAATAAATGTGTAAAGGATCAGTTAGCTGCTGATAAGAATCTTAGGCTTTATTGCTTGGCTGACAAAGCCGAGGAAATCAGTTAGACAGCATAACAGCAGAGAGCTGTACCAGATAGTGAATGCTTTGTGTGGTAGAAAACAGATAGGTATGCAGGGATTGAAGGACAAACAAGTATAGGTTACAGAAGGTGAGGATTCTGTCATGGCTAGGTGGGCTGAGCATTTCAGTGATGTTCTAAACAATGTGGTTAGTTCTACTCCCATTGTTTGTAATGATGATAGATGCACTGGTGGCTTTAATGTTGGCCCTATAACATAATCTGAAGTTATTTTGGCTATTTCTAAACTTAAACTTCATAAATCCCTAGGGGTAGAGGAAGTTACTACGGAAATGCTTAGAGCTGGGAATGTTTCGGTTACCACTTGGATGACTGAAATTCTGAATATCTTTTATGATAAAGGCATGGTTCCTAAGGATTTTACCAGAGCTATTGTTATCCCTATTTTCAAAAAAGGTGATCGCAGTTCTTGTGATAACTATAGGGGTATCAGCCTACTCTCTGTTCCAGGTAAAGTTCTTTCCATGATTGTTCTTAATAGAATTAAGAATCTGGTTGACAGTCAATTGCGTGAAGAGCATTGTGGATTCAGAAGTGGTAGGGGATGTGTGGATCAGATATTTTCACTTAGGCAGTTTCTTGAGAAATGTTTAGAGTTTCAAAAACCTTTGGTTGCTAGCTTTGTTGATTTCAAAAATGCTTTCGACTCTGTTGATCGTCATAATTTGTGGTTGATTGTGAGATCATATGGTATGCCAGACAAGTTAAGTTAACATAATGAAGGCTCTCTATAATAACACTGAGTCGTGTGTGAGAGTTGGTAAGGCTTGTAACAATTGATTTAGCATTACTTCTGGTGTTCAACAATGGTGCATTTTTTCTTCTTTTCTCTTTAGCTTGCTTATTGATTATGTTATGCGAAATTCACTTCAAGGAAAAGATTTTGGCCTTAAATGGACTGGAGATCTGAAAATTTCTGAGTCAGACTATGCAGATGATTTGGCCTTGTTGACAAATTATGTTGATGAGATAAATTCTTTCATTAGGGCTGTTGATGAGACTGGTAATAAAGTTGGTTTGGTGATAAACAGAGATAAAACTAAAGTGATGAAAGTTGGTTAGGCAGGCTGTGATTAAGTTAATCTGATTACTTCCACCCTTGAGCAAGTGTCTCAGTTTAATTATCTTGGGAGCTATTTAACAGATACTGGTAATGTGCGGCATGAGATTAACAGACGAATAGGGATTGCTGCTGGGATTTTAGGAATCTATGGATAGTGTGGAGAAATAGGCGTATACACCCAAAGACTAAAATTAGACTGTATAATAGTTTGGTTCTTTCTAGTGTTAGTTATGGTAGCGAAACTTGGGCACTTTGTAAACAAGATAACAGGAAACTGGATGCTTTTGATTCTAGATGCTTACGCAGTATCTTGGGCATTAGGTGGTTCAACTTTGTAACTAATGATGAGGTTTGGCAAAGGAGTCGGCAACCTCCTTTAAGCAGCATATTGTGCAGAGAGAGAGACTCTGTTGGTTTGGCCATGTTGCCTGTATGGATAATTATAGATTGGCGAATAGGGTTATGAACAGTGTGCCTAAAGGTCTCAGAAAGAGGGGGAGACCTGGGATGCAGTGGACAGACAATGCCGAACAGGACGTTATTAGAATTGGTGTGCAGTGGCCGAATGCAGCAGATGTAGCTCAGGACAGACATGCATGGAGAACTAAAGCTGTTGGAAATTTTGTAGTATAGTGTGATGATCGAGGGGTGAACAGTTAAAGAAATTTATCCCTTTAACACAAGTGTGTGGGAAAATGCAACATTGTTTGTTTTAAGAGATAGATGAAAATTCCTGTTTTAAATTGTTACTAATAAAATATTACTATTTGCATTTTCCCAATGAATCATTAGCTTGAGTTTCTTCTGTTAGAGGGTGCCAAAAGTCTTTAATGAGGAAGTTCAGTTTTTAAAAATAAGCATTCTGTGTTTGCTATGGAGGCAGCAATTCTTATAGTTCACTTTTTTATCTGTCTGTAAACATTAAACGTTTTAGTTTTAAGGAATAATAAAAAAAAATTCTTTTGGGCTGGGCAGGTATTAATATGTTGCAGTTTACATTTTTTAAATTTTGTCAGTTTGGTTTGACTTGATCTCTCCATTGTAGGGAGTTGTTATTGTTATAACAATTCAGAATTATTTCTCATCCAAATTTCAAGTTTTATTATCCAAATTTTGTTTTTTCTAAAGAAAATCCAACTTTTTCATTTTAAGGGATAAATGTGAAATTCTTTTTGTGTTGTTTAGGACAATGATATTATTGTTGACATTTTCCCAATCGTCTGCTAGTAAGAATTAATTACTATTAAAGGATGAAAAATTTGGAATATGAAAATCCTCATTTTCTCTAAAAACAAGCATACCATATTTTCCAGAGGTGATATGTTATACTTCTAGTTGAACTTTTAAATAATTTTTTTCATTTTATTATTGTTACACTTTCTCCTTTAATTGTTACTCATTTAATAACCTTATACAGGAGGTCCCCAACTTACATAAACCTTGATTCTACATAAGAATTGAAGTGGAATGCATGTTCTAATGCATGTTCATGTTTGCTACACCTGCTATTTAGTCCATGTTAGATTAATTTTTATACTTTGCATTTATTATATTTTAAATTTATTTTTAAATTGAACTTTATGTAAATTTCAAAATATATATTGTATGCATCATAAAGAAATATGTGTAAATATTTGCGAATTTTTTATTAAGTGAATTTCTTGTGAAATAAAGATGTAGACATAACAATGGATTTAAAATTAATAATAAATAAATTAATGTTTCTTATGTAGAAGAGTGTAAAGCACTAAAACCCTATTTTAGCAAGATATAGAAGCAAAAAGTGTGTAAATGTGTATTTTTAGTATGGGACTTTGATTTTGGTAAAAATTCAACTTATGTAATCAAAAATAAATCAAAGTATCAAGGGAAATGCTTTATTTGACTGGTAGGTTTATTAACAACAGATAATTATAATATTTTAAAAATTTATAATAGTAATTATTCTTTAATTGCAAGTAAGTAACAAATTAATAATAATATTAATTATCAAGTTAATAACCAAAATTAAATTTTTCATACTCAGAAAAAGTAAAGTGAATGAAATTAGTCTGTTAAAATTAATATAACAATGGTAGAACTACTTAAATACTCTGAGGTCTGCTGAAATTGAATCCTTACATAAGTTGGGGACCATCTGTATTATACTTTTACATATTTAATTTCTTTATTTCAAATTTTACCTAACTGTCTTTTGCTTATTTTAGCAATATTCATATTTTTTGCAATTTAAATCATCTTTTATGCTACTTAAATCGATTACTTCAAACTTGTCAAAGAAAAGGCTGTTCTCTATGTTTGAACAGTCTTCAGTACCTGACTGCGTTTACTCATCTTTTTACAACTTTGTCATTTTATCATTATGTTTAATAATATATCATATTGTTTAATAAGATATTACAATTATGATTACCTCAGCATTTCAGTAGCTATACTATTGTTTTATTAATTTTAATAGACTAATTGTATTCACTTTACATTTTCTATGAAAAATTTAATTTTGGATTTTCTCTTATTATTAATTTGTTGCTTACTTCCAATTAAAAGAATAAAAAAAACCCTCAAGCAGCTGCTTGCCACAATGGTCTGACAAGAGCCTGTCAGTTTATACACTACAATAGGAAGTCTGAGAGGATGGCAGGACCTCAGCAAAAAAACAACACAAATGTCCATGCCTTACTCGGGGTTCAAACCCAGGTCCCTTAGATCAGTAGCCAAGTGTGCAACCACTCTGCCATGGAATGGCTAAATACCAATTATTATTACAAAAAATTTGAAATATTAAAATGATTTTCATATTTGTTATAGAAAAATGTTTTAATGTATTTTGTATTTTTGATCTTTGACTTATTGTTTCATTATAGTAGAAGTATGTGACCCTCCCAATCTGCCATCAGGATTAAAACTTGTTACACCATGTGATAGAAAGATAGGAAGACACTGTACAATATTATGTGAAAATTCTGGGACAATAAAAGGTTCTCCTACAATACGTTGCCAAAATTCAAGAACTTGGACAGAATTTCCAACATGTGGTATGAATTTTAGTATCTCTTGATGCTCCATGCAAATAATTTTTTTTATGAAGCAGTTTTTTTTCGTACAGTTCATACTGATTTGTATTGAAATAGGTAATATATCGACTAGTTGGTTACTCACTTTAGAAGAATGTCTCTCAAGAAAGCATGGCCAGCCCATAAATAAAAATAGAAATATGTACATTCACAACACCTAACATGAGACAATCTTACAAAAGGAAAATTGGAAAAACAAGAAAAAAGTTTAAAGAATTAATAATATATTTCATTATCTATGTTACTGTTTACTTTAAAAGCACATCCACTATGATGCTCCGAATGTATGTCAAATTCTTTTACTTTGGACCTCGTGACTGATCCAAAAAAAAACTAAATTGCCAGATAACTTGGGTGCCAGGCAATTAATCTTGTGAATTAAAGTTAAATGAGGGTTCTCTTAGTATATTATGCATTACTTAGTTAAAAAGAATTTAGATCAAAAGATTATCAAATATTAAAGTTTAAATCTAATCAAATATCCTGCTCAAGAGAAAAAATTAACAAGTCAAAACTATTTCATAAAACTAAAAGTTTATTTCCAAAAAGTCAAGACTCACCAAAGTGAAACTTCTACACAAAATCTGAGCAACTAACAGCTCACTCAACTAACTAGCTCTGTGTCCTAACATTACTTACTATACATGTGGTATGCAACTGACACGTGTGTGTTACACTCTGAGAAATACATTTGCATAAAATGATGACTGTGTGCTTGCGCTAGCTATGATATAATTCTCTTAAATTTATTCACATTATATAAGAATATATTACAGAATAATATAAAATTAACTGTTAGTTAAAATTAACTGTTTTTAGAAAATAAAATCTACTTATATAATTTTAGCCCTCCCCGTGGCTGAGTGGTTAGCGCACTTGGCTACTGATCTAAGGGACCTGGGTTCGAACCCGGGGTAAGGTATGGACGTGTGTGTCGTTTTTCTGCTGAGGTTCTGCCATCCTCTCAGACCTTTTACTATGGCATATAAACTGACAGGCTCCTGTCAGACCTCTGTGCCAAGCAGCTGCTTGAGGGGGTATTTACTTTTTTTTAAATATAATTTTAAAATTATACTCATATATTATTATTTGGAATAAATTTAGTTGGTGGATGCTGGTTGGAGTGCTAGCATCGATTTTGTGCTGCAGTGGACTTCTTTGAAAGTTGTCTATCAGTGTTAGTTGCTTAATCTCTAGTGGTGAGTTGCTGACAAGGCTGAAGTACATTACTTAATATGAGTTTTTCTTCTGCTGCTGGTATGCTAATAGGTGACAATATTGATGATACTTATGATAGCATAAAGTGCTTATAAATTACACAAAACATCCTGTGGCTTTTTGTGATTAATTGGCAGTTGTTGGATTTTACATTTATAACTGTTGACACTAGATATCATAGATATTTTACTAACTGTGCCTTTAAAGTAAACAGTATAATGGAGAATTAAATATACTGTTAATTTAATTACTGCAATGTGAATTTCTGCTTTACTTTTGTCAAGTGTAAAATAACTTAAAGATAGGGATAGAAATAAAGCATAAATTGCCACATGGTACAATATGCTTATTACCTCTGCTATTACTCCACTATCTTGTACACATACCTTTTCCTCGCAAAGGCTGTCAAGAGGAAGAAAGTAATAATTACCAGTCTGTTGAGCTTGAATACCTTACTGGTACAGATGACAGCTGATTATGAGCATTGTATGTACCATTCTCTACATGAGCAACTTAAGCTTTCCTCAAGAGTTTTAATTCTTAAATGTATATACAGCTAATATCGTGTATATTACTTTTTGCAATCTATAGCTGTGGGTCTAATTAATTTTAAAGATGTGTATTTAGCATGGATTATCAAAAATAGCAAAAGTACAGTACAAAAGCATTTAAAGTTTATATGCATGCACATACATAATCTCAAAATAAGCAGAAGCGAAGGTGATTCAGTAATTTTGTTTCATGCTACACTATGTCTCAAGAATCAGTTGCTGTGTTTTCCTGCTGAATACCAATTTTACTAAAGGTTCACTTACCATTATGTATCTATCAATTACTTGCTCAATTTTATTATCTTAAACAATGATGACCATTCTTTTTAGGAAGTTGGCAACTTGAGCATAATTGGGAGCAACTGTATTCCCTTGTCCTATATAGATTGGAAAAATCTAAACATTTCTATGTTATTTTATTATTATATGAAATGTCTATGTGAATTGTGCCCTCTAATAGAGGAAAAAGTGTAAAATTTCAAAATTTTGAATAACTACTGCAAGCAATGTAATTATGTTAGAAATTAGGAATTTTGCTGGTTAAATGTGGAGGCTACGAAGTTTAATGGCAACAATAATTTTCACCCTTTTAATCAAAATTGATGAAAATTAATCATTTTTCAAATTTTAGATGAAAAAAAAAACTGTAATTGTAAATAGCTGGATGTAGCAGTGATTTGTATTTTCTCTAACTTTTGAGATAATTTCTTATGGTGTGATGCTATTGCTTAATATTCCAGCTTCTGTAACTCTAAATTCTGAGTGAATATTTTTGAAAATAAAGATTTAATTTACTCATCCATGGTGCATTTTCGAATAAAATGCTTATTTTTCAAGTTAGGAAGATTCAAATGTAATATAGTTTTTCATTGGCATAATATATGCATTATCTACTAATTGCTTTGAATTGTATATTTGTGTGGATGTAATGAATAGACTTTAATAGAAATTTACATGTTTACTATTTTATCTTAGAAAAAACTTAATAGCACATTTAAAAAGAAAATAGAACATAGTTAACATATGTTATAAACTTTGAAAACAATTATGGAAAGTGTGCTAGCAAGTATAAAATACCGAACACCTTAATTCCAAATGGAACTATATAATTGCAGCAGATTAACCCTTTCACTATTATAAGAGCTCAAAACATCTCCAACTGGTGGGAGAAAGTAGTGAAGAGAAAGGAATACATTGTTTGGATAAGTCCATTTAAAATTTTGGCTGGTATGGGCCATTATAGTACTGAAAGGGTTAAATGTGAATTTAAAAGAATATCGAATAAAAAATTTATAATTCTATACATTTTTGAGGAATTAATTTTTTTATTTCTTCTTTTTTTTAATATAAAAACTGATGTTTGATCAGCATATGTAATTGTATGTTATGTGAATGTTCTATTCAATTACCTGCAGATAAGTTGATAAGTTATTTCACTCTGTGAGTCCAAAATATATTCCATTATATTATATGTTCATGTAAATTAAATATTTTAAATGAACTTGGAAACAAAATTTCCACTATAATTTTAAAGTAAGTTACTGGTTAGTAATTGTATTTTAGCATTTAGCTTGAATATTGTGATGGAATCTTCTCTTTTAGAAAATGTCTAATTATTTTCTTAATGTCTTATTTTTTTTTGTAGAAAGATATTGTGGTGCACCATTTTTTACTCAAGGTCTTAGTTTTGCTACTACCTGTGATCGAAAAGTTGAGCATTCATGCCCTGTGAAGTGTGACAGCCCATGGCTTATTGAAGGACCACCAATAATAAGTTGCCTGAATACATTAAACTGGTCGAAATTTCCAAAATGTGGTATGTAGAATAAAATACTAGTCAATGGTGAATAGCCTATGTCCATTAACTTTGCCATTAAAAATTCATAATAATAATTACTTTGAAATTTATTTTTATCTTTTTAGTATTAAAAAAGAAAATCACCTAGTCAGAGTGTTTATCTGTATACTGTTTATGCATTTAATGTGTTTTCTTAACCAGACTTAATAAGACAACAGATCAATGTTTTTTAATCTTTTTTCAATGATTGCGCTCTTAATTGTTGAAAAATATGGTGGGAAAAGTGAGGTTGATATATTTTACTGTAACCATAAACAAAGAAGTTAGATAATGTAATTATCTCCAGAATTTTCAATTAATATAAGAGATATAAGTTGTTTTAAATAGCTGTAATTATTTTATGAAACATTTTGAAAATTTTTTATCCTTTTGGATTGAAAACATTGATTAAAAAGTGTTGCAACAGATATTAAGAAAATATAATTTTTCTAAAGTAACAAACAATAAATGAGACTGGTTAATGTGAATTATGAATTTTCTGCCTGTTGCTGCAATTTTTTTGTCATTCTGTTCTTTTTGTTTATTGGTTTTAATAATAGATTTCAATTTGGACAAAGAATTTTTCAGTGATACAGCCTATTACCATTATGTTCTTTTCACAAAATAGTGCATATCATTTTCAACAGAAATTTTAAATTAAGTTGTATTTTATTAATAAATCAACTCATTAGATAATTTTTGGGTAGATAAGAATAATTCAAAGTGTCAGCATAAATTGTGTTTGTTTAACTGTTCTCTTCACTATTATTTAGTTTTAGATATTGCACATATATGCAATTGCTGATTATGTCAATAGGGAATTAGATTCAGAGCTCAGAAACTAACATATGTATTTTGTGAGAAAATGTGTCTGAAGATAAAAATTTAAGTCAAATATAAATCTTTCAGCAATATTTGTTCAGCATTTCTCAACATTTTTATTCAGTTTCAAAATATTTGTTCATCATTTAACTAGTTGTGAAAGCTGAAATACAGTCGAACTTGGTTATAATGAACACCAGGGGACCGACAAAATTTCCTCATTATAACCATTACTCACTATATCCATGGTGAGTTAAATCTACCTCTTTTTTTTTAATTCTAAATATCGAGATAAAAAGACAGAGTCAAAAAACAAAAGAAATATTAGAGAAAAAAATATAGTTACTACATGTTATTTGTATTAATATACTTGTATAAACTATAATACACTTAATATTAAACACAATTTATTTGTCCGTAATTTTAAACCATACACTTAATACTAAATACAATTTATTTCTCAGTAATTAAAAACAATACTAATTATAATAAACATGATTTCAATTAGTCTTTTTATTTATGAATCTTAAAATTGATGTTTTAAATAATTGATATTTCTGAAATTCTCAAATTTGATATTTCTCAAATTTCCTCTTAAAACACTCAATGTGTTAAAAGTCGTACATTTCTAACTGATTTCACAGTTGTGGTGGTGTTTGTGTAAAGTGGAGGAGCAGGGTCGGAGACTAGACACTGGATAGGAGGAGGTACAGTGGGGATGGTTCCTAAGGACAAAGGTCATAAACTGGCAGGTAACCCGATGCAGATGGTGATAAAAGCTAAGTCTGTTATATGATTTTATGCTAAGTCACCCATTTCATTTTTGTCTATTCCAAGATTTGGGTACTATTTTCAACTGCCTGAGCAATTAAGAATTTTTGCATGTTTCCATAGTTACCAAAATTTGTACAGTATATCCATGAAGTATGCTTGTTTTAAAAGTGAACAATTGTATGGGAATATGCGTAAATTAAAATCATTATGGCTTTTTGCTCATTACAGCCATGATCTCATTATTTCCGTACTCGTTACAACCAAGTTCGACTGTATTTAACATTAACTGTGCTCATCTACAAAAAACATTCATTTAAAACCTTTAACTAATGTAAATCACACTGATGCGGGTATGGAGGAAAAATTGTCTTGAACTGGGCAGGATCCAAACCTATGACCTTCTGATTTCATCTGGTGCTCTGACTGCTGAGCTTCCCCACTGATCAAGACCTCTATTGTTGCTGTTAATCCCCATCAACTTGGTATCAGCTCCTAGGGGTCTCTTTAATTGCATGTGAAGTCTCTATTATTGCAGTTCTTTCCATGTACAGGCATATGACAGCCACACTCCATGGACAACTTGACTAGCATTTTTTTTAAGCAAATCTCATTTTTCATGCAGAGGTCATTAATATTTCTAGTAAATGTACTCTTGGTAAGCGTTTTTAATTACATTGAAGAGCTTTTTCGGCATATTTGTTCAACTATTAAGGAAGATATCACTTTGAATTTAACATCGATCAATTTGGTCGTGGCTTGTATCCCACATGACTCAAGACAATTTTTCCTCTAAAAATTGATCAAAGTTCAAAGTGATATCTTCCTTAATTATTAGTTACCTTTAGGAACTTTGTTTTATCCACAGCACTGCATAGGCTTACTAAGTTTCTTAATCATTATTATGCTGCATAAATCCCATTAACATTAGTATAGAGGAAAAATTGTCTTGAGCTGGTGGTATCTGAACCCACAACATTTTTTCATCTACATCCACATCAACAGGATAAGAGTGATTAACACTTAATATGCCTGCTTTATAGAGCAGAATTCACTGCAGTGACCAGGCTAGTTAAGCTGTTTTCAGGAGAAAAAAAAATTTTGAAACCTTATCGCAAAATAGCCGTCCCATGGCTGAGTGGTTAGCACGCTTGGCTACTGATCTAAGGGACCTGGGTTCGAGTCCCAGATAAGGAATGGATGTTTGTGTTGTTTTTCTGCTGAGGTCCTGCCATCCTCACAGATCTTCTACTGTGGCATATAAACTGACAGGCTCCTGTCAGACCTCTGTGGCAAGCAGCTGCTTGAGGGGGTATTTATTTTTTATTTTTTATTTATTGCAAAATAATTAATAGATATAATTTGTCGTGTCTTATACTAAAATAAAGAGCATTTAATGGGGAATTTTTAGAAAATTAAATATATGAAAAAATAAAACAGCAAGCATACTAATTCTAATGATACATTTTAAAAACAACATATTAAAAAAAGAGTAATTTGTTAATTTGAACCTCATTCTGAAATAACTAATGATCAGAATATGACAAGTAATATCTTAAATGAAGGAACATTTATTTCTATATAATAATATATAAGTAGATTTTCCTGAAACATTTTAGCGAACAGTAGAACAATTTTAAACTGGAAATGCAGTAAAAATTGCAACACTTAGATATAAGCATTCTTATAAAAAGATGCATGTATTTTCTAATGGTGAAGCATGATTATTTGAGTTGGGGAAGCAATTAAATAGGAATGCTGTTCTGGTACTCGATGTTTTCAAATTACCAATCAGTATTTTCTCTTTCTTTTATTTTATCACTGGGAACTGGATTTATTTGATTCTCTTTACATATTTTTAGTGTTTTGGTTATAATCTAACCCAACCCATCTGTGTCATTTCTAAAATGTATGAAATTACTTAATAGTCCTTTCAACATTTTTGAAGATCTTGCAGTATCTTCCGATTTATTTTGCATGCTTTGTGAATTGTATTTAATTTTGTTAAAATTTTATTCCACATTTTTAGTATGAATATAAAATTATAGGTTTCTTATATATAATTTAAACACAGCTAACAATAGTTAAAAAATTTAATATATCACGATTAAGCTGTTACATTTGGTAGCACAGTGTATCACAATCCTAATATGCGAAGGGCATATTATTTCCCGCAAAAGCTGGGAGCATAATAACTAAGATAAATTGATATTTCAGTAACTTAAAAGCCATAATTGTAATCTTAAAACTATGTGAAGATACATTAGACCTTAAAATTAAACAAAGGACTTATTCATTCAGACCGTGATTACATATGCAACATGGACATCCCGTTGATACCAGCGGTGTGGAGTCTCTTGTTGCATCAGTGCGCAAGTACATCACGCACATGTAGTAATGACGTCAAGGCGAGACGAACTTAAATAGCCAAACCTGAGAAACACCATACTGAGCATGAAGATGCCGTAGATGTATACATGGTGAAACGCATCGCTCAGTATCATCGCTTAATATACACATATGTAAGAATAATCATTTAAAATCT
This sequence comes from Ryuthela nishihirai, assembly GCA_038380435.1. Lineage (NCBI taxonomy): Eukaryota > Metazoa > Arthropoda > Arachnida > Araneae > Heptathelidae > Ryuthela > Ryuthela nishihirai. The sequence continues at coordinate 36,991,118 of JAWZYU010000034.1, read as the reverse complement.
ATATACATTTTTTTTTGTTTTATGCCATACACAGATTTTCTTCTGTAAAAAAAATGTATTTTTAATTTTAGAAGTAGTAGTAGTTTAATTTAGAAGTAAGAATACCTTAAAAAGGTGCATTTCCGATTTATATATATTTTTATAGCTTTGAGAATTGTTCAGCCTTGATGCAGGCTGGACAATTTTTTGAAGTCTTTTTAAAGTCTTTTAAATGTTAGTATGTTTTTTCTTTGACAATTTGGATAGCTCAGTTGTAATAAGTTACTAATGTGTGTAAGATGCTAAACTTGGATGCCTTGGATATCAGCCACTTAACATTGTTAACTGGACTGTGTAATGGCTTTAACAACATTTGGAACTGTGCCTATGTATGCTTCGCTAATATGAAGATGTCTTCACAACTAGTGTTAAAGTTGACATATGAATGTGTATAACAATAGTTATTTCGAAGCACAGGAGCTTCTGAAGTCGATATCATATTCAACACGTGTAAACTTTTATACGCACATGACCAAAGGGGTCTCGGACTGAGTGAATGGTGATGCCAAGGTTTTGTACATGACCTATATGGAATATCAGCTGAATAGTAGTAAAATACCATCGCCTTATGTGTCCATCTACTTAAAGCTTGTATCCTAATGCAGTGACGATTCCAGCGTGTTAATAATTAACACACTGGAAGTCATCAGTGGCACATTACTTTGCTGTGATCACCATTATACAGATGGTTCATCTTCTTAGGACTGGTAGCTTACAAACATCGGGGCTGTGAGAATTACATCATCTCATCTGTGAATGCCTATGATAAGCAATTGTACCAGCTACTACAAAGTGGTAACTATCCTTTGTTTAATTTTAAGGTCTAATGTATCTTCACATAGTTTTAAGATTACAATTATAACTTTTAAGTTACTGAAATATCAATTTATCTTAGTTATTATGCTCCCAGCTTTTGCGGGAAATAATATGCGCTTTGCATACTAGGATTGTGATGCACTGTGCTACCAAATGTAATAGCTTAATCGTGATATATTAAAATTTTTAATTATAGGTTTCTATTTGATTGTACAATAACCGGGCAGTGGCAAGTCCCCATAAGAAGAATCTTCAGATTCTTCTTTTAAAATGCCTAACACTTCTTTGACTTTTGTATAGAGAGCATTTAGGCTTTTGCTTTCGAACACTACCTTGTGTCACTATAAAATCTTTAAGTGAAATATTCAAAACTGAAGATATTTTGTCCCACCATCATTGCAAATTCATCATGCATCATTGTCCATCAACATTGCAAAAAAATAAATAATTTTTGAATAGTTCTGAATAGCGCGTGCACAAGGACATGCCCACTCTTGCGTCATAGTCATAGCTTGCGTCGCTCGTCGATTTATGTAAATGTCTTTCCCGGCGTGCAACATGACACGTTCGGCTCTTGTTAAAACCGGTGACATGCTAGTCACAATAGTGCATAGTGAGATAGCACATAGCATAGCGTAGCAATTGAATTCATGTTTCATACTTCTAAGTACTTCTAAGTAAGTAAGAGCACATAGCATAGCGTAACAGCACTTAGAGAAGCACAGCGCACTGTAGTGCAGAGAGCATAAGCATATAGCACGGAAGAGTGCTGAGTTGATGTATCTTCTTCATTGAAGTTTTGGTGTGTGATTTTTGGAAATAAATTTGTTTGTTATTTAAACCTTTTGATGTCTTTACTAATTTTTTCTCTTGAGCAATGTGAATTAAGTTTTGATTATATTTAGATATTAAACTTGACAATCATTTTTGGATTTTTACTGTTTAACGCTCCCTGGTATTTTGAACCCTAACTTCATTTATTTATTTGGCAATTTGTTAATTATTGCCTGGTGCCCGACTGAACTATCCAGAGCTTAAACGTAATTGGATCAGAAAAAGGGTCCAAACTTATAAGTATTTTGCATTTCTTTGGAGCGTTACAGAGGTCATTAAAGGAAGTGGTGCAATGAACAGGGACTCGCCAGTAGTAAAAGATAGTGGTCCAAGAATAGGGACTATATATTTGTGTATAAATATTGTATGTTATTTAACGTCATTGTCAAAGATAGTAATTTTTGAGCTCATTAGTTGTATGTACTATTTATAGATTTAACGGCAGCTTAAGCCGAAAATTTTGTTGAGCAAGAAGCTTAACTTTTTTGTGTATTAGTCAAAGGTACTGAAGTTTCAGCGCAGTTATTGCTGATAATTAAGATATTTATTGTTTGTAAAGATTAGAAGTGTCCTGACACACACGTACACAGGCACGATAGAAAAATTTTGTTTGATAAGCAAATTTATATTTTTGCAAGCTTAGTTGTAGATTTAGAATTGTATAGCAGTACCTTTGAGCGCTGCTCAAAATTAAAAAAAAAAAGGTTTTCAAAATTTTCAAAATTCAAAATTTTGGCAGATCGCTAAACATGTCTGCTAGCAATATGGCCGATTCTGCCATACATAATGACTCCCGACTTAGAAAGAGTAAAGGGTAGGTTGCAGGATGTAATGATGGAAGCAGAAGTGCTAATGAATCGGCTTGATGATCATCAGGAGAAAAGGGGAATGACAACAACCCCTAAATTTGCTGACAATGCTACGTCAGTTCACCAATATAGAAACTTCGATCGTAAGGTTCCATTTTCTGTTCCATCGGAAGCAAATGATAGAGCAGAGTATTATCAACCACCACAAAGACGAGTTGCCAATCCATCTATTAACTATAGTCCATATGTTAATTGGCTTTTACCTGAGAGAAGGTTCGACAGTTCGAAACGTTCGTCATCATGGACATTTGTCAAGTCCATGGAGGAGCATTTCCATTTACATGAAGTGCCCGGCAACAAAAAGGTAGTTTTAGCAGTATCTTGTCTAATTGGATGTGCTAAGCAATGGTGGAATAATGTAGGATATTGTCATGGCATTAAATTTTGAGAAGATTTCAAAAGTGAAATCATGGACATATATCTGGCTTATAATGATTTTACAGAATTAGCTACAGAGTTGTTTTCACGAAGACAAAGGAAAAGAGATGATATAGAAAAATTTATCTGGGGTACAGTAGAGTTATACCAGCTGTACGATGCTGATGCCGCTGAAATTGATATTGTAAATTGCATATTGTCTCAATTGCTTTTGCCCATTAGAGAATTCCTAGAAGTACGAAACGTGAATTCAATTGCAGATTTAGTCAAATTGGCTTGGCAATATACTGCAAGAAGAGAATCTGCAGCAACTGCATTAAACCAATAATGGATGCAATCCCTGCCAAAGCAGCGATATCAGGTTGAATCTCGTAGAATTAATCCCGCACGACCGGAAATTACAGTCCCGACAATTTGCGCCGAATGCCCCTAAAATGATGCAGAATGAACGAAATAGAGACTTTGTGCCACGTCAAGCTTCGAACCATAATACTAGACCTAAAATTTAAAAAAAAAATGGAGAAACTGTCAGATGTAATTTTTGTGGCCGACTAGGACACATGGAACAATATTGTTATCGAAGAAATGAAAATTCGGGAAACTTAATTAGGATCTTTGAAGTGAGAGGCCAAAGTTCCTCAAGAAAAGCCCTCTCATGGGTTATGTCTTGCCACTATGGCTTTACCTTTTGTTAATGTTTGCCACGAAGTAACTAAAGTAATAGATTGTAATGATACAGAAGCCGATCTTCCGTTTTCAAAGGAACAAGTTTTCGATGATAATTATGACAATTGTCAATTGACAGTGCAGCCGCGGTCCGTGGACTTCTTGAATTACCTTGTAGTCCAAAGCAGAATATTCAAGCAGCACCTACAAAATGTCCCGTTAGTGCAAATAATGCAATTTTAGATAACGTAGTTTGTGAAGTAGAACAACTTTATGAGAAAGCCGTTTTAGTTGATGAAAAGGTTTCTGAAGTAGAAGTTTTAACGGAAATTAATAATGATGAAAATATTTTTGAGTCTGATTTAAGGAAAACTAATTTTAATGAAGAAAAAGGCAACCAAGAAATTGTGCCGACCGCAAGTATTCCTGACAAGTCTGGAAAGGCCGCCGTCTGTCAGATGGGACGTTAAGCCATGACCCCGTGTACGGGAGAGCCATACCCTGTGCACGTTAAAGAACACGCTGGATGGCCTTGACGGGAGACTACCATCTGTCTCCCAACAGCTGTTCCAGTGGGTCCCCACCCCCAATGTTCTCTGATCCTTCGGGGTCCATGTGACCTGCCCATTTAGCCCATGGTGTGCAAAAAAGTGCTGCTCAGAGGTAAAACAACCCAACCCAGTCCGGTTGTGTGGGAGTCATTCCACGAGACTCAACCTGATAATTCTGCTTTGGTGGGGATTGTATCCATTGTTGGTTTAATGCAGTTGCTGCAGATTCTCTTCTTGTAGTATATTGCCAAGCCAATTTGATTAAATCTGAAATCGAGTTCACGTTTCGTACTTCTAGGAATTCTCTAATGGGCAAAAGCAATTGAGACAATATGCAATTTACAATATCAATTTCAGCGGCATCAGCATCGTACAGCTGGTATAACTCTACTGTACCCCAGATAAATTTTTCTATATCATCTCTTTTCCTTTGTCTTCGTGAAAACAACTCTGTAGCTAATTCTGTAAAATCATTATAAGCCAGATATATGTCCATTATTTCACTTTTGAAATCTTCTCAAAATTTAATGCCATGACAATATCCTACGTTATTCCACCATTGCTTAGCACATCCAATTAGACAAGATACTGCTAAAACTACCTTTTTGTTGCCGGGCACTTCATGTAAATGGAAATGCTCCTCCATGGACTTGACAAATGTCCATGGTGACGAACGTTTCGAACTGTCGAACCTTCTCTCAGGTAAAAGCCAATTAACATATGGACTATAGTTAATAGATGGATTGGCAACTCGTCTTTGTGGTGGTTGATAATACTCTGCTCTATCATTTGCTTCCGATGGAACAGAAAATGGAACCTTACGATCGAAGTTTCTATATTGGTGAACTGACATAGCATTGTCAGCAAATTTAGGGGTTGTTGTCATTCCCCTTTTCTCCCGATGATCATCAAGCCGATTCATTAGCACTTCTGCTTCCATCATTACATCTTGCAACCTACCCTTTACTCTTTCTAAGTCGGGAGTCATTATGGCAGAATCGGCCATATTGCTAGCAGACATGTTTAGCGATCTGCCAAAATTTTGAATTTTGAAAATTTTGAAAACCTTTTTTTTTTTAATTTTGAGCAGCGCTCAAAGGTACTGCTATACAATTCTAAATCTACAACTAAGCTTGCAAAAATATAAATTTGCTTATCAAACAAAATTTTTCTATCATGCCTGTGTATACGTGTGTGTCCGGACACTTCTAATCTTTACATACAATAAATATCTTAACTATCAGCAATAACTGTGCTGAAACTTCAGTTCCTATGACTAATACACAAAAAAGTTAAGCTTCTTGCTCAACAAAAATTTTCGGCTTAAGCTGCCGTTAAATCTATATATAGTACATACAACTAATGAGCTCAAAAATTACTATCTTTGACAATCACGTTAAATAACATACAAAATTTATACACAAATATACAGTCCCTATTCTTGGACCACTATCTTTTACTGACAAATTCCTATTTTCAGTGCAACTTCTTTTACTACTGGCAAGTCCCTGTTCGTTGCACCACTTCTTTTAATGACCTCTGTAATGCTCCAAAGAAATGAATTACTTTTAAAGTTTGGACCCTTTGTCTGATCCAATTATTTTCATGCTCTGGATAGCTTAGTCGGGCACCAGGCAATAATTAACAAATTGCCAAAAAATAAAGTTTAATTAGGGTTCGAAATACCAGCGAGCGTTAATGAGTAAGAATTCAAAAATATTAAATGATTGTTAAAATGTAAAGGTTAATTCTAATCAAACAATTAACGTTACTCAAGAGAAAAAAATTAGTAAAGATTCAAAAGGTTTATATAACAAACAATTTATTTCCAAAAAACACACACCAAAACTTCAGTAAAGAAGATACATCATTTCTCAACTCTGTCGAAAAACTCTGACTACATGCACAGCACTAACTGTGCTCAACTCTCTTCTGTGCTACTACTACACTAACTGTGACTAACATGTCACCAGGTTATAACAAAAGGCTACAGAGCCTGCACGTGTCACGCTGGGAAAGACATTTGCATAAATTGACGAGCGGCGCAAGCTATGACACAAGAGGGGGCATGTCCTTGTACATACGCTTTAGCGGGTGACAATTGAAAGTTCGGTGTTGTGCATGCGCAACTCCTAACTCTTGGAAACGAGCACTGTGATGCCAAAAAGGAAATAAAAATCCCCAAAATGATAAATATAACGTAAATTAAGCAAAACTGGTTAAGGTAAAGTAAAAGTGAATGAGGGGGCTCACATAGCGTGCCAGTTTCACAATCTGCCATTATAAGATTTGAGTCCCGTCTAGAACAGTATTAAGGTATATCTCCACAAAACTTCCCTCCCTGCTGTTGGTCAATAGGAGACACCGATAGGCTTAGAAAGCCGCTGTCCTTTGGATGTGACATTAAGCCATGGCCCTGTATGCGGGAGAGCCATTCGCAGGGCACATTAAAGAACACACTGAATGACATCTGTCTCCTAACAGCTGTCCAGTGGCTCCCCTTCCCCCAAGCTTCTCTGAGACTTAGGGTTCTTTGGGACCTGGCCATTTAGCCCATTGTGTGCAAAAAATTGCCACTCAGAGGTAACACACCAACCAAAACTACAAAAATATACTTGAATTGATAAGTAACATTACAATATTTGAAATTAATTTTGTGGACTATTAATTTCTTAATTCTGAGGCTTGTTTATCGTATGTCTGATTCATTGCAAAGGCAGATATATGTTTCATATAAAATCACACATATCTCAGTTTCCTTACTGCAGCCCACAGACTGATGTCACAGGAACCATGTACATCTAAAAAGGAAAGGAGCAAAAGGAGAAGTGTCCCCCCCTAATCTGTTCAAACATTTGAATTCATAAATTGAGATAGTGGCAAATATGTGTAAAAGATGTTATCTGATAGAAACTGTACATATGTGATTTTCACTTTCTTTTCAGAAATAACCTACATTTCATTAACCTCAAAGCAAGTTTCACTAACCTCTCGGTGAGCTAATTTCCATGCATACTATAATGTACTCTTAGGTAAAAATTGTGTATGACACTGTCATTCAAATAAAATATGAAAATATAAATATTCAGTCTTTTATAAAAATAGAAATGAAATTACTACTACTACATTTCATAAAATGTATTAGAATAAATATATTTTATATAAATGTATCAAATACTCATCTTTTTTAATAATGGAAATGAAATTACTACTACTAAATTAGAAAAGATGTTTGAAAAAATATAACCATTGATTTGTGCATGTTTGTTTTATTAACAAAGAAATGAGGACAATATTTCTGTAACATCCTCAGTCATTTCCCTTTTCATGCTTTATCACAAGAAAGAAAGAAAAGGGCATTTGACTCACTATATATATTTTTTTATTTTGCCAACTTCTTACAAAAATTTTTGATGGTTTGAAAATTAAATTACTTAAAATATGAAGGAAAAGGAAACTTCAAAGAGAATAGTCTTGAACATCAAACTCAAAATTTGACAAAAAAAAAAGCTCAGTAATAAAGTATCACAGAAAAATACCCTATAGACAAGAAACACTTAAAATAATTAGTTGAAAAAAAATACTGTCTGATTTCCTGAGTGGGAATCGAACCCATGCCTCCCACAGGATGTGGGTGTCCTGACTGCTGGACCATCAGAAACACAGTCTTTTCAACAAGTGACATTATATGCATTCCTGCAATTTTTTGCTGATTCTTCATTAGTGTCTTGAGCCAGGTGAGATATGAACACACAAAGTTAATATCATTACTAGGGGAATCTTGATCGGCAGCTGGTAGCTCATTGGTTAGACAGACCTAGCACATTATCAGGATGTTGCAGGTTTGTATACCACCGGCTCAAGATAGTTTTTCCTGTAACTTTGAGTTTAATGTTGAAGAGAGTGCTCCAGGGCCAGACTTACGCATAAGATAACTAAGAGTATTATTATAGCTTAGGGTCTCACGATTATAAGGGACCTCAATAATAGTTTGAAGTTTACTGTGTCGCAAATGTTTTTAATTTTAATTAATATATTATGCAAATACTGTTCATCTCAGCTTTACACATTCATTATTGTATACCAATTCTAATATAATGTTTTCTTCACATCAGTTTCATATTTTTTAATGTTCCCTATAATCAGAATAATAAATACAATATATATATTTCAACAAACTTGTGTTTCACCAATGATGGGGGCTTGAACCCAGGCCTCTATGTTACTTATCAGGTTGAATTTTATGTCAACAATTGATGTGTGTATTTACACTGGTTCCATAAATTAAGGAAAATCCCTATGTTAACTCAATGGGAAGCTAATGTCAAAGCTCTACAGCTTTTAAAATAAGATTTTTTTTTGTTTTGAAAAATATGATTGCTGATAAAGATCTCAATCAAACAAATCAATAATTCGATTTTCAACAATATTCATTCAGTATTTAACGAGTTACGGAAGTTTGAATATTTTATAACAGCAATGCCTGTCTTAAAAAACTTATACAAAACTGAAGAATAGTGAAAGAATTCTTTACACAAAGTTCTAAAATACAAACTTATTTTGTTAAACACTTTGATACAATACTTATTACTAAGCTTTAATTAACTTCTGAAGTCAATTTTTGTGGCTGGCATTGCTATCACTAAATATTCAAACTTCCATAACTCATTATATACTAATTATAATTAATATTGCTGAAAATCGAGATATTGATTTATTTGATTGAGAACTTTATCTGCAATCACAGTTTTCAAAACAAAAAAACTTATTTTAGAAGTTATAGAACTTTGACATTAGCTTCCCATTGACTTAACAGGGATTTTCCTTAATTTATGGAAACCAGTGTACTATTGACTGATTCATATATTTCGACTTTCGAATTTTTGGAGCCTCTTAACTTAATGCAATTTAGGGCCTCTGAAGGTCGAAGTCTGGCCCTGGGGTGCTCAGGAGCATAGCAAAGGGACTATGATTAAGGGGGGAGAACGAAATTTTTCAAATTCGGAAATCAAATTTTGCCAACTGAGAAAATAAGTATTTTTCATGAATTTAATTATGTCTCTGTCAGGGATGTACCCCTGAACTCTGTCAAGGATGTACCCTGGGGAAGTCAGCTCCCCAAGATTTTGCCAACTCACCATAATTTTACAAAAAAAGTTCCAATTTTTACATATCTCCTGAATTTTGCCAACTTCCAAAAATTTTGTTAAGTTGTCTCAATTTTGCCAACTCCCGTTAATTTTGAAGAAAAAAAATCCATTTTCACAACTCACCTGGATTTTACCAAGTCACTTAGAATTTTGCCAACTCTGATGTATTTGGGGGGAAGTTTCTCCCCCATAGTTATATCCTTGAGTGTTTGCATCGAATTTCAGTTGAATCAACATTAAAATCTTATAGAATCGCAATATACTTAAACTTAATAATAAAGCAATTCTTATTTAAAAAATTAATTATACTTAAAAAATCACATAATTAACCCAAGAATTTCTTATTGAGTCATGATCATTGTATTAGCAGTTTCTTGGTACTACCAACTAATGAAAATCATAGTTGAAATTAAAGCTTAAAGAACTAGGTATAAATATTTTTTTAAGAAAAATGCATTGTTTTAAAAAAAAAACTTCTTTTACTCTAAGCTCTGTGGTTTTATGGAATTCCAAGAGTGGATACCAAAAGCACCTAACAAAATATGCTTAAATTATTTTCACCAAACTCATGAAAATTCAAAGTATGCACTATTTTTGACAACATACAATTTTGTAACAATTTTTTGACAATTTTAAATGCTCAAAAATTTCAGAAAATATATCTTAGGGTCAAACAAACACTCCACTTTTCTTGGAAATAAAGTTAAAATTTTTTCTTTGCAGAATTATAAATAGGTAATAATGAGGTTCTTATATTCTTATAAAGTTATAAATGACCTGGAAACCCTCTATCACCCCATAAAAATATTAGATATGTCATTGTTTGGAGACCAAATATAAAATCCAGTTCTGTTCTCAAGTTGGCTTTGAGAATACAGTATTAGAGTGTGTTACCAATAAAAATGTGTTAACACAAAAATTTTGTTGTTTCATGCATGTAATATATACTTAGTGCTCATTAAATTATGACCGCCTCCCTCCATGTTGTGCCAATGGAAGCTAACTTCGAAGCTCTATAACTTCTAAAAAAGAGTTTTTGTGGCAAAATGGGACTGAAGATAAATTAAGATTTCTATCAAATCTATCTAAAGCTCGATTTTCAACAATATTCCCTTATTATTTAAAGAGCTATGAAAGTTTGAATATATAACAACAGCAATGCCTAATGTTAGAATTTAACTCAGAAGGTAATTATAATTTGAATAAGTATTATTTCATATAATTTAATACAACAGATGTATATTTAAAAAGTTAATGTAAATAATTTTTGATATTTTAATTTTCCTAAGATGTGCATTGTTGCTGTTAAATATCTAAAGTTCATAACTCTTTAAGTAAAAAAAGAAGACATTGTTGAAAATCAGGATTAAGATAGCTTTGATATCTTTATCTTCCATTACATTTTCTCTTAAAACGCTTGGTTTAGAAGTTATAGAGCTTCAAAGTTAGCTTCCACTTATATAATATGGAAGGAGGTGGTCATAATTTAGTGAGCACTGAGTGTATTAACCCTTTATTGCATAGATATCACTTTTTTTCCCCTCATCGATTTCTTCTGATTTTGAGAAAATATTTATGCACCCATTTGCTACAGATAAATTTTGTAAGTTTCTGTATTTATAGAGGAGTGTGAATCCCAGAAACCCTAAATGCAGCAAACATGGCACCAAGCAACAAAGGGTTAAACACGCTTAATTTAGATGGGACAATGATAATTTTCCTCAATAGACAAGTTTCATCTTTAGAAGATTTCACTTCACTCTCTACGATTATTTTAATGTACATAACTGTTTCAGAGGATATATAAATGAAATCTTCTTACAATGTTCCTTTATTTTTAACAGTTGTCTTGTATTCTGCAAAATGTTTCATAGTGGATGAACAAGAGCTACAGCAATTAAACATTTTGTAGAACACTAAAACCTTTCACTAAGACCATGAATGACCAAGTTGATGACTGGAAACATTCACAATGACTCTAGGTGAACTGGGGGTGTGGCATGCTGGTTAGAACAATGATGCAGAGAATGGTTAGTTCTTTGTGCTGGTGAGGATTCATGGCACTGCCAGTGCTAATTGCCATTTCTTCTGCTACATTGCACACTTGTGAGCATTAGTCGTGGGAATCTTTGATTTCTGTAACTGTGCGCACATCAAAAGTAGTGGTTAATTCTCTTAAAGAAAAGGAGGGTTGTGGAGGCCATGACATTGAAGAGATTAGGGCTTGATGTCATTAGCAAAATATCACCTGTGATTCTCCCTCTTCAAACCGTCGGTGACATTCTGATTGTTAAAATAATGTTAAAAGCACAGTGACAAGTTATTCCATTTGGTTTTTACACATAATTACTGTATTCCTACTTCAGCCCAGTGAAGTAAACCTTTAAAAAATCATTATCAACCACAATCTCATTACACGAGATAGGTGATAGTAATTATATCATAGTTGAATACACTTTAAATTATTCTTAAAGTGTAAGAGAGGAAAGATGTTTATACCTCTTTGTCCAAGTTTTGTCCAACCGAACATAATTCCCAAAAATTCAGCCCATCATTGTAAAAAAATCAGTTTTTAACTCTCATATTCTGAGAACATATAGATATTGTTCCTTGAAAGAATCCTTAGGGATCTAAATTATATTTATAAAATAGGAACATAGGCAGGATATCAAAAAGAATATCTGGAAAATTTTGAGAAAAAACTTAAGTATAAACACTTTAAGTAAAAAAAACAAATTAAGTAAAAAAAAATAAGATTACCTTTAAAAATAGTTAATATTGTAAAAACATTGCTTGTTAATGATAGTGACCAAAGTGTACCTATGGGGGGAATTTATTTAACAGAAATAGAAGATGAAATTGAAGCAGTAATTGAGAGTATAAAATACATTGGGAAAAGATACTGACTGATGGCAGCATGAATGGCAGAGCACTAATATGACTTAACCAGCGAATTAGGCAAAACAGCATAATGCAAACCATTCTACAGGCTAATTTGTGTAACTATACATTAAAATCAAAAATAATTGCATAACCTGGAGCAAAAACCCAACTAAATTATATGGAAAATTTAATTATCAACTTAAATCAGGATAATTTATGTAACACCGATATCAAACCAATACCCTTGGCTTGGAAATTAGTTTTAAATCACTTAACAGATATGTGCTGTGCATATCCTAACAGGGTACCCACTAGAGGGACTGCCTTAGAATAATTTAAAGTGTATTCAACTATGATATAATTGACTATCACCTATCTCATGTTATGAGATTGAGGTTGATGGCAATTTTTTAAAGGTTTAGTTCACTACGCTGAAGTAGGATTACAGTGATTAAGTGTAAACACTAAAAGTAATTCTGAGTGTTGATGCATTGTTTGCTCGCTATTATGCATATGAGTTAAACTATTGATAATATAAATCATAGAGAATGCAGTGGTGAATATTTACAGTGGGGTAATGCATCAGTGTCTGCAGCCATTACTGACCAGTGAGCACCTACCTCTAAAGCAACTCTCTTCATGTTGAAGGCTGATTAATATAAATGAAATGATAGGTACCAAGAGTGATTCCACTAGATGCATTTTGCATCTATATATGTTCAAAATAATAGTAAAAAAAGTTTTAGAGACCTGGTTAATAAATATGAATTGAACCACTGCCTGTAGTTTGTTTTCAAATATTTTAATGCATATTTACATAACATTCCAATTTAAAACTTCCTGAATTTTCATGTTCTTCCCTTACACTTTCAAAAATTTTCAATGCATGTAATTACATGTATTTGAATGTAGTGCATTACAGTGGATACCCACTTAACATCGTTAATTTGTTCTTTGAAACCCAAAGTTAAACGAAGCAACATTAAACTTACTGAAAGATAAAGATACAATCTTGATGTTAGTGAAATGTATCACAAGACATATTTCTCATCTTATACTGAATATAACTTTGATGAATTGTAGTATTAGTAGGTTACTCTTCTATTTCCACAAAATATTTTAATTGTTTCTTATATTTTGCATTATACCTATAGTAGTACTGAAATTATCTCTGGTTCTAATGGTAATGATGAGAACAGTAAAACTTAGTCAAGAAGTTATAAATCAATTCAACAAGTGTGCATTGGAACAATTAGGCTTAGGTATGTGAACAGGAAATGGCACAATTACTTTCACCAGTAAAGCAATACTACATAATTCATATATAATTTAGAGTGTGAACCGACATAGGAGAGTCTGCATTTAGCGAGAAGGATGTGAAATATAATGCAATATAAAGTGACAAGCTAATGCTGGTCACTTATATTAATCTGCAATGCTACAAAATAGTAATCTGCAATGCTATAAAGTGACAAGCCATGCCACTTCCAGTAAGAGAAATTTCTGCTGGTTGAATATATGAAATGTAACTTCCTCTGTGCAATATAAAGACCAATGTTGAAGTGATGAAGCAAGGTTTTTCATGCACTCCTAGCTCAGCTAGCACGATAAATTGATGCTTCTGTTTATTTTACAGTGTAATATAGGAAAATTTAAGGAATATTACATGAATGTAAAATTTATGTTAGAATAAACATATTAAAGTTATGAAAATGCTTTTATGTCAAAACACATTCATTTATCTTTTTTTTTTTGAGAATTTTAAGGGAACCATTGCTTTTTTATTTCCATAAACTTTTTGCCACTGATATCTTCCATTTTAAAACATCCATTTTACCAGTTTTCTTTTGCGGCAATTCCAAAAGTTTAAGAAAAAATTGAATGGCAACAGTTTAAAGAATGTTCTGCATGAAACATTTGTTTGGAAACATTACCAGAAAGAAGAAGACAGCTGGAACATTTGGTACAAAATGATGTCACAAAAATACTGTCAAAGCAGCATAAAATTTTCTTCTTTGTTTTTCTTCAAATTTGTAGAATATCTAAATGATCAGGTATTTTTTTTTCATTATCAAATTTATTTTGTAAATTTTCAGGATTAATTTTTTTATTTTAAAAATGGATGATTTTTATGGAGAGAAAATGGGAACTTGGAGCATATTCTTTTGTGGACTATAATTTCCACCAGGTAGGAGACTGAATGACTCTGGGAACTTCAGACACATTAAGGGTTAAGAAACTTGGTAATCTTATGTAATGCTGTAGATAAAACAAAGTTACTAAAGGTAGCTAATAATGTTTACTAAAAATCTACACATATATTTTAGTAAAGTTTAATACATGGTTATTGCTTTCATTTAACCTGTGACTCTAACCAATGACAGTTTTTTCATAAAAATCCAGAATTTGCAGGTAGCATTTCAAATTTTCAGCATAGCTGAAAAATTGAAAAAAATGTTCAGTCATTCTATTTGGCTCTTCCAGTATGCTAAATGGCCAGAAAGGCCTCCACATGAATTAGGTATTAATAAATGGTTGTCCATGCATCTCTGTTTTGACACATTCTACCCTTGGTTGTCAGTGCACCATTAATCCTCAAACAACCAGTTCCTTCCATATTATTTCATAAGAATGGTATACAAAATTTGTTAAATGATTACATTCGTTTGATGATTAAAAAAAAGTGTTTTGCTCTTCAAACTCCATCAATGGGTCAAATAAGCTATAACTGATATTTGAGCTAAATAAAATTAAGTTTTGTGTATCTTTATAATTATTAAAATATATTAATTTTATTCTTTTAAAAATCTAGTGGCGAGTTGTGTTTCATCATACATTCCACCAGCTTTAAAAATAGAGGGATTTTGTAATTTTAAAGCAGGTGAAAAATGTAAAGTGGCTTGTAGTGATTCAACAAAAGAATTGTCTGGAACACCTGACATTGAATGCACAGATAAAGGTGTATGGAGTAAGCTTCCAGAATGTGGTAAGTAAAGAATAAAAAGCTTTCTTTGTTGTTTGAAAAATAAATGTATTTAACACTAGCAACTGTCACTGAGTTTGCAAAGTATGTATTCCACTGGTATAAATAATGAAAAATATTTGTTTGCAGTTGAATGGGAAATAATTTATTTCAAGACTGGTACTACACTATATCTCATGCTGTCTGCTATTTATTGTCACAAATGTGTGCTCCATTGTGGAAAGATCAAGCATATAATCATGAATTTATTCTGATTTAGATATATTTATAATCATAATAAAACATGGAAATTTATACCAAGGATTATTGTGGAATCCTGCAGAGGATATACAATGATGTGAATCATGATGATGCATGTTCAATGGGATTTAGGTCTAGGGACCTTGCTGACCAACTCATTCTCTGGATATCTTCACTCTTGAGGTATTCCTCTACTATCTGAGCTCTATGTGGACAAGCAGTATTATCCATAAAAATTAATTCTCACCCAATGGCACCTCTAAAAGTCTCTAGACTCTAGGATATCATCTCTGTATCCTAAGGCAGTTGAGTCCCTCTTGAGGAGACATGCAAGTCAGTGCAGTCATTGATAGTGATACCTCCCCAGACCAACAAACCACTATAATGGTCCATTTCCATGATATTCAGGGCGTAATAACATTTCCCACACTCTCCAGATGTATTGGCACCAAGAATCACTACTTACTCTATATTGTGATTCATCAGAAAAGATAACCTGTCCCATTGATCATTGGTTCAATTGAGGTTCTGCCTAGTATATTCCCTGCTCTGCCCACAGTCAGTAGAGAACACCAGTGGGCTTGAAAAAGCTGCTGTCCATCGGATGGGACATTAAGGCATGGCCTCGTGTATGGGTGAGACATATCCTGTGCACTTTAAAAACATGCTGGATGGCCTTGACGAGAGACTACCATCTGTCTTCCAAAAGCGGTTCCAATGGATCCCCTCCCCTGACCTACTCTGAGCTTTCGAGGTCCTTGTGACCTGGCTATTTATCCTATTAGGTGCAAAAAAAGTGCCACTCAGAAGTAAAACATTTATCCAAATGGTTTTCCAAGCTTACTACATTCCAGTTGTGCCCTCCAATGAGCTGAGGTTAGTGGTATGCACACTTACAGGTCTTCTAGCATATAACCCTCTTTCAAAAAAGTAACTAACTTTTATGGCAACAAACTACTCCCACCAAATTTTATTTTATTATATAAATAAAATAATAAAATATAACCAAAATAAAATTTTATTTTTATTCCCACTAAATTATTTCATGAAGTTGTCTAGACATAGTTTCTCTGGATAATATCCTTCTTGTGGCAGTTGACAGCTCTTATGCAAGTTGGCATGCTGATATCATTCTATTGTTCCTTGCAGTTAGGTACTGGAAACATTCATCTTGAACTGTTGTTGTTCTGAGCCTACCCAGGCCTGTTCTACAGCAGTGGTTCCCAATGTGGTTCCTATGGACCCCTAGGGGTCCTTGTGACCACTGAGGGGGTCTGTGGCAAATTAAAATTAATTTGGTGGTGTGTGGACAACATTGGGGGTCCGCAAAAGGTTTAATATAAAGTAAAATAATTGTGACCCATTTTCATTATTATTAAAAATTAAAATAAATAGCAATAAATAAATTGTTAGCGATTTTTACGTCCTGAGTAAAATATAAGTATAGATAGGTACATAAAATGCAAGTAATGACAAGCATCGCACGGTGGGAGTAGGGCCGACCACGGCTGTCTATATATATATCTATGCAGGTTTAAACAGGAATGGTATCTCGCCGCTACATGCAATAACTTGTCTAAAATATGGCACTATAAAAGAGTCTTGCATCTAATCAACAATTTAGTTCTGTTTTGTGCGTGATGTGAAGTGCATGCAACAAATTTTCCTAGTTTTGAACAAAAAGCAGTATCATTTTTTGTATTGTTACGAAGATAGCGTACATTACGTAAGTATTTTTTAATACAATTGATATCTTCTTGTATATTAAATTTATTTAAGCAAAGTTATACTTTTGTTGAAGTTAATTTATAAAATAGTTTTATTATATAATATTTATCAATATTATATTTTGTTATATATTAATTTATTTGATAATAATTAAATTAGTAAAAAATGTGTACTTATACATATGTGACACTTACTAAAAATTTTATCCTTATATCTTAAATAATTAACTGATGCGAGCATTACTTTGTGGCATTCCATTTTCAAAATGAAACAAAATATTAATAAATAGTGGTTTTTTGCAAAGAAATAATTTGTTTTATTTTCTTATATCTTAAATTTCTGGCCTTTTTTTTACAGATAACAGTATGAGTGAGCCAAAGAAAAAATGCAGACAATATAGTGTTGAATATTTAAAATATGGCTTTATTCCGTTACCAGGAAATAGTAATTTACTTATGTGCCTTCTATGCAATAAAACTTTGTCAAACGATTCAATGAAACCTTCTAAATTTAAGGAACATTTGACAAAAGTCCATAGCGACAAAAAGATAAATATTTACCTTTTTTTAAAACAGTCAAAGAACAATATTTGAAAACACCGTCATTGCGACAACTCTTAGCGACAACATCTGAGCGAGATGACGATGGACTGCGTGCTTTTTATAACATTTCTTTACTGATTGCAAAGTCTGGAAAGCCGCACACCATTGGTGAAGAACTTATTCTACCAGCTGTAAGTGAGGTAATATGCACCGTGCTGCATAAACCAGCTTTCAATATTATAAGAATTCCACTGAGTAATAATACAGTACAAAGGAGGATTGACGAAATGGCTCAGTACGTAGAAAATTCTTTATGTGAGTACTTAAAAACATATGAATTCTCTATACAGCTTGACGAGTCAACTTTGCCAGAAAACGAAGCTTTACTTTTAGCTTATGTGAGATTTGTAAAAGAAGAAAAAATTTCCCAAGAATTGTTATTTGCCAAATGTTTGGAAACTGATACGAAAGGTGAAACAATATTTAACGAATTAAAAAGATTTTTCGATGTAAAAGCTATACCCTTGAGTAATATCCTCTCCGTTGCTACTGTTGGCTACTGATCTAAGGGACCTGGGTTCGAGCCCCGGAATTAGGCATGGATGTGTGTGTCGTTTTTCTGCTGAGGTCCTGCCATCCTCTCAGATCTCCTACTGTGGCATATAAACTGACAGGCTCCTGTCAGACCTCTGTGGCAAGCAGCTGCTTGAGGGGGTATTTATTTTTTATTTTTTTATACCGAATGTATTATCTGCACATTGTGTCATTCATCAACAACATTTAGTCACCAGAAAACTTAGTGAACGCTTGCATGGCTCACTAGATTATGTCATTAGAGCAGTTAATAAAATCAAAAGGAATGCCTTGAATGAGAGATTATTTGCTCAACTTTGTTTGGAAAATGATGAAGATTGTAATCGTTTACTATTTAACACGGAAGTTCGTTGGTTATCTAAAAGTGCATGTTTGGATCGATTTTATGCACTCTTTGATTCAGTGTTGGAATTCCTGGTAAGTAAAGATAATGATTTGCGGCTCAATTTAATTAATTCAAAAAATGACATAGCTTATATGACTGACTTATTTGCCAAATTTAATGAAACCAATTTGAAGCTACAAGGTGATCGATTAAATTTAATCAAAACTAAAAGTATAATATCTGCGTTTGTTGCAAAACTTTTTCTATACAAACAAAACTTGGGGAGAGGAGAATGCTCTCAGTTTCCAAATCTTTCAAAATTGCAAAAACGAGATAAAGATTTGCTTGCTTATTGTCAACACTTAATGACTCTTCATTCTGACCTCAGCCAAAGATTTGAAGACATTCTTCACTTGGTTATCCCCGATAGGGTGTTGGACTCTTTTGCAAGTAGACCCACAAACTCAGATGAATCCATACTAATACATGAGCAATTTATTGAATTATCCACAAATAAGGAGCTGAAACCAATGTTTGAACAAGGATACCACAAATTCTGGTTACAAAAACAGATACCAATTTTATATCCTGCATTATGGGTCACTGTACAGAAGCTGTTAATTTCTTTCCCCGTCTTCCTATTTAGTAGAACGTGGATTTAGGGCAGTTATGAGTCTCATCTTGAAAAAAAGAAACCGACTGGAAATTAGTGCTCGTGGAGACTTACAAATGTTATTCACAAACATAGAGCCGAACATAGATAATCTCATATCATCCCATCAGGTTCACCCATCTCATTGAAAAAAAAATAATGTGATTTTGTATTTTAAAACAAAAGTTATAATTTCAATGAATACTACTTTAAATATCAAAATGTTTTATTTATATTTTATTTTTACGTCACCATTTACCATTCAAGACATCAAAGTTAAATTTGTAATTTTTCTATTATGCAGTTATGTAGAGTTATTTCACTTGGGGGTTCATGGTTAGGTTTTTGCTATAAGAAGGGGTCCATGGGCATAGTAAGTTTGGGAACCCTGTTTTAGAGCATGTTCCAGTGTCTTGAAAACATCTCCAGAGTCTGGAAATTATGCTTTCTGACACATTAATGAATCTGGAAACTTCTCAATGTGACTGTGCTGCTTCCATCTGTTCAATGGCTCTTCACCTCTGCTCATCATCCAAATGGTTCCTTCTTTGTATTTTAACAAAACTGTAATCTGAAACATTCAATTAAGCCACTCTTAATACAAAATGAGAAGCACCTGTTCCTGAAGCTGCTTTTATTATCAGTTTAATTTGCATATTGCAATGTCTTTTGCATTGAAAAATTCAAATTTAATAGCTGATAAATGTGAGTTCCATCCTTAATATCCTCTAAAACTTACTTAAATTTGAAAAAGGTTTTCTTGTGATATTTGCAGTTTTGTTCAACTTCCTTAGATTACGAACATCAATGTATTATAATTAGGCACCTTTTTTAGCAAAGGCCACCTCATTTATTATTTAAATAACAGTGCTCAGAAATGGTGTAATAATGTTGAAGCCCAGGGTTGTCAATGCAATATAGTTAAATGTCCTTCTCAGTGCACAATTTCTCTACCACCATCCAGAAATTATGTTCAACAGTTGCTTTGCCTGAATAAATGCATTTGAACAGTTAAAAATTTAGCAAAAATGTTCACTTGTCGAGGAGGTCTGACAGAAACCTATTTGTATAACTTATTACATAAGACTCTTCATTGACCTTGAGGGCAATTTTTGACTGTCAAGAAACAGTATAGTGTCTGCCAATAGACAAAAAAAAATCTAAAAAATGAATGCAAAATTGTGTTAAAACTGTGGCTGTTGTTTCACATTGTCATTATACTTAATGCAATTCTTTTAGGTGTCATTTTATTAGGGGGGCAAGGGGGCCACGCACCTCACCCCTTGAGGCAAAAAAAATAATTAAACTAATGAATTTTTCATGCATTTTTTCAAGAAATGTATTAAAGCTCTCTAAAACGGAGAGGATCAGAGTAGTTGGCAGCTTTGATTATAATATAATCAAAGCTGCCAACTACTCTGATTTTTCCAGATTTTCTCCAATTTTTAATTTAAAATCTGAAAATCCGAATTGGTCATTGAAAATGCAATTTTTAGGGTTTTTTAGTTTAGGGTTACCTTACAAAATCTGCTCCCAAATTTCAGAATATTTTTTACATTTTCCCAAATGGAGAATGTTGATGAAAGGTTGAAATGGAGAATGTTGATGAAAGATTGTTTCCGATTCAGCTCTTATACTGTACTAAAGGTGCAGTTGTGTCCCATTCCTTAATCTATACTTGCATGTGTGATTCAGCTGCACATCGATCAGAGGAAATCTATTCCCACAAGTCTTCCTATTCCCCCAAGTTCTGGCCCAGAAGAGCAAGGCCACACATCCACTGTCCTTCCACTTGAATTGCCTGGAGCCATACAACAGGACATTCACAGTGGAAGAGCTTCACCTTGCTCTACACTCCTCTCGTGCATGGTTGTTGGGCCAGACAATATTCCTTATACTATGCGCCAATATCTCTCACCGTTGAGTAAGGATCGGCTGCTCCATTTTTTTCAACTGCAATTTTTCTTGAAGAGCGGTTTCTAGACTCCTGGTAGGAGGCTATTGTCTTAGCCTTCCTCAAACCAGGAAAGGATCACAAGATTCCTTCCAATTATTGTCGAATAGTAGTGACGAGTTGTGTGTGCAAGGTCTTGGAAAGAATGGTAAATGGCAGACTCATCTGGTATTTAGAACATCACAACCTTCTTTCCAACATGTAGTGTGGCTTACAGGTAAAAGTCAAATCTTGATCATCTGATATACCTTAATTGGCTATTGGAAATTCTTTTTTTAGGTAAAGAGTACCTGGTGTTGATTTTCTTTGACATCGAAAAAGCATACAACATAATTAGAGATTCAGCATTCTTCATGACCTCCGTAGCTTAGGCTTTGAGAGGTCACAGACCAATCTTTATCTCTAACTTCTTATCATCACACTTTTTGTGCCCATGTTGTCAACACTCTGTCACAGCTTTATCCCAAGAACAGGGGGTACCATGAGTCTGCGTCCTGAGTGTTATGCTTTTCACTGTCAAGATTAATATTACTAGACACCTTCCTATGACTGTTGGCAATGGCCTCAATGTTGACGATTTTTGCCTCTTTTACTCATCGTCCAGCATGAGGGTCATTGAAAGACAACTGCAAATTGCCCTGAAAATCTTTCAGTTTGGGCAAAGGGCAATGGGTTTCAGTTCTCCCCACAGACCACTTGTGTGTACTTTTGCCCAAGCATAATCTTCATCTGGACCCCAAGCTATTCCAGTTGTGGCAGAGACCAAGTTTCTTGTTCTCATCAAATGTGCAATTTGTTTATTTAAATAGTAACATGTTATGTCTTTTTTTTATTTTAGATAGTTACAAGTATCCATGGAGAGTGGTTGCTCTCTTTTCAAAGTACTCTCTCTCTCTGACAATGGAAAATGTTTAAAGGAATATGGATTATGAGGCAGTGCACTATATTATCAAATATATTGGAATACTTTCCATGTTATGTGAATGGAAAATCATATTCAAAATTTTCATGGTATTATATGCCAATCATGTTAGATGTTTCCTTTTCTAAGACATATTCAGTAAATGATAAAAATGATTTCGAAACATTGAAACAGTTTAAATGGAAAAACGTACCTAAATGGAGAAGAAAAAATAGCATATAGTTGAACTTCCGTAATAGTGACCAGAATCTGTAATAAAAATAATATAACTTGACATTTTTCTAGGCACATAATTCAAAACATAAAAGGGAAAATCTAAGTAAGCAAATCTGTTAACCTACCAGAGCATTTTACTGCAAAAATTTTGTTAACAGTTTTTTAAAATGCACTCCTGCACTAGTTAGGATATTATCTGTGGGAATCCCATCATTTGGACTCTGTTAATGGCAATTTGAATAAGTGCAAAGGTTTATTACTTTCTGATGCATCAAATTGAGGAATAAATCAAAAAGATTAGCATTAGTTAGGAGCTCTGAAATGTCTAATATATAAATATAAAAGTTAGCTCAAAATTTTATATTTCAAAAAAATTAAATTTCTTTTGCTGCATTATGGTTTAGCATTCATGGTCATATACACAGACTTTATGAACTGCATTTTCGCAATCAGGGTTCCATAAAGTTTAGAAGTAGATGAAATTGATCTAAGAAGAAAAATTGGTAATACAGCTCTAGCACAAACAATAGTTAATAGTAATATACCTAAAGTCCTGTTACAATTCAAATTTACCTAAGACAATGCATAATCATTGAGCTTGGCTTTCAGGTCTCTTCTATAATCACTTAATTTATCTTTCAGCTCTGTTCACCTGAAGAAGTCATCATTAGGAGGATGAAACATGTATTGTTGTAGCAGTTCAGCATATTTAGTTATTTTAATATTAATGTTGTACTATAAATTTAACACTGCGAGTCTTTAGAATGCTACTACTGACTTAGTCATGTTGCATTGACAACGATATATGTGAAGATGATACTTCATCAGTGTAATGTAAATCTGCAACCATCCATCATTTTCAAGAAATGCCATCAACAGTGCAAGACTGGTATCTCGACCAAAGTGATAACTGCATAAGTCCAGTATTACATCTAGCCAAAGGGGCCATTGTAGCCATTTCTACTATGAAACTGTTACTGTCATAAGTCGGAGTGTCCCAGCCTCAACTGTATACAAGAACTATTAATATGCAGTTTTCTTGAATTTTTCCATTACACTATCTCATACTTGGACTTAATCTTTGGGATTCCAAAGAGCCTTAGGTTACATATTTACCTTATACCAAAAGTCATCCATCTTGCCTAAAGCAATATCACAAGATTGATATGTAATTGGTGCTAAAACTCCTCTTAGTGAGGAATTGTTTGGAGAACATTATAGTTTTAACTGTGATTTTTGTGCTTATTAAAGCTAATTGTATGTTAATTCACTGTGGTATTCATTTAATTTGAGCTTTGTAAAATCAGCTCTATTTTCCTTGTGTCCCAGTCTTAATAGTTACATTCAGTAAGACTTGTGAATTTTGTCTGAGAGGCCATTCATATATGAATATTCTGCAGTGTTTGTTGACCTTAAATTACGTTAAAAGTATGTGCAACTGATCTGGTGCACTCATTTTGCTAGGCATTATTAGTTCATAAACAATATATTGTATTAATATCTTTTGCCTATATTAAACTCTGAATGGAATATATATGATGGAGTTTTCTGCTCTTTACAAAAGTTCATTGATTATATATGTTTTTGACAGTTGCAAAAGCTCAGAAATGTCCTTCACTACCACCACATCTTGAGTTTACAGACAATTGTCCTTTAAAAGCAGAAGTTGGATGTTTAGTGAAATGTTCAGAGACAGGAATGGTAGTTAAAGGATCAAATGTGATTGTATGTGGAAAGGATCATCAGTGGAAAAATATGCCAAATTGTGTATCAAAAAATGGTAAGTGCAAAGTTTTCTTATTCCACCCTAAATTACTTGTATATGAGAACTGAAAGATTACTATATTTATTTTCTGAAAATGAAAAAAAGGGACAATCGAGTCATATGAACATAGTAGAAAAATTAGATTTTATTCAATCAAATTACTTACTAACCATTAACTGCTTTGCAAGTGTCTTGTTTTATTTTAACATTTGAATCTGTAGATTAGTCTTTTTAGCACTCTAAGTTAAATGAAGAATGTCTATTAATTTTTTGTTTGCAAATTAAGCTGAATGTTTCTGAAGAAGATGCAAAAAAGATACATTGTAAAAGAACATATTATTATTGTAAGGTAAAATGCAGTGTTATACGAAACAGTAAATAATATTTTAACTTATATTTTGTTGAATGCAAGATAGCCCTGAATCTGGACAACCCCATGCTTTTGAGTGGCTTTGTTAAAAACTTGGAATTTTTTACCCAAAGTTTTTTAATTTCATTCTTTTGTTCATCCATCCAACCAACACAAAGTAACGTGAAGCAGTAAATAAAGTTAGCTTCGAAATTTATAAATTCTCAGATTTCCTTTTCACATTTGCAAACTACATCACCAATCTCAATCACTTGTAAAAATATTGGAGTGTATATAAACCTGGTATAACTATTTCTAATATGCAAATTTAAGATGAACTGAAATTATTTGAGGGGGTAGGCTCAGTTTGTAGGACACCAGGCTCATAATCTGCAGTTTCAAGTCCCACCTGTGCCACAGTATTCAATTTATCTCCATTCTGCTCTCAGTCAGAAATGGGATACCATTGGGCTTGAAAAGACTGCTATCTGTCAGGCATGAGATATAAAGCCTTGGCCTTGTGTGCAAGAGAGCCATATCCTGTGCATGTCAATGTTGAGATTTATCTCCGCAAAACTTCCCACCCTGCCCATGGTCCATAGGGGACACCAATGATGGCTTTGACGAGAGGCTACCATCTGTCTCCCAACAACTGTTCCAGTGGGTCCCCTCCCCCAGCCTTCTCTGAGCCTTTGGGGTCCATGTGACCTGGCCATTTAGCCCGTGGTGTGCAAAGAAGTGCCGCTCAGAGGTAAAACAACCCAAATCCTGTGCATGTTAAAAAATGGTGGATGGCTTTGACAGGAGGCTATCATCTTTCTCCTAACTTATTGTGTGCCATGATCCACTACTGAATCTTCTAGATGCACTTTTCCTTATTGGAATCTTTGCCAAAGTCTATGCACCATTGTACAACTCACACTAAGCCATATGATAATGGCTGCTTGACTTTGGCCTCTCCAAGTTTACTTGTAGCTCACCCCAGCACCTCATACAATAACTGATGTTTGGTAGACATATCCAATGAATCTGCTATCTTGACAACTTCACCTCACACTTTGCAAGAGAACTGGAGAACAACTTTGAAATGCCTGCTTTTAAGGCTTGATGCATTTACACACACTGCTGCCAGCATTATTCATTTGCATACCATACCTCAATCTTATGTCATATTTTACATACTATATATGTTCATGCATTTCTATCATAAGTGTTTTATGATATTGCATGTTTTTCATTTGTTCTGTAATTTATGGAAATCACTAAAAATTAATCAATATGATTCATGATTGATAAGACTTCATGAGGTTCTGATGTGCTAGGCAGCCAGTGGTGTGTGTGCCCCTGACCTGGCACCAGAGAAGGGACTGTTTAAACTGGTGCAGACATTATGCCAACTGTTCCCAGGAGAAATGGCAGTCTGTGTTCTTCATGGGTGAATTGAAATTTGCTCTCCACAGCAATTTCTGGCATCAGTTGATGTGGAGGAAACGAGGAACACACTATAATGCCACAAATATCTGTGAATAAGACACCAATGGTAGTGGTAGTGTAATGATTTGGGGGAGGATATCTCTGAATGGTTGCATAGAACTGTATGTGTTTTCAACACTATATCACTGGTCACAAGACACAGGGATTAAATCTTCACCCCTTTGTGCTACCATATGTAGGTGCAATAGGTACAGAACACATACCATTGTTTTCTTGTTGATTGCTATCTGGAGAATAGCAGTATTAACTGTATGGAGTGGCTAGATCAGTCTCCCAACCAAAATTCAATAGAACATGAATAGAATGTCTTGCGAGACAGCTTGCTCCCCTGAATCCCACTCCTGAAAACCTCCTGAAGCCTCAACGTACTTTGGAGGACCAGTGAAGATCACTACCCATGATGCTGCTGGGCAGTCTTATCAACAATATGAGACATCTCTGCAAGGCCTACATAGCTGTAAGAGGTGACCACATTCCATATTGAACTACTTGAGCTGTCTCAGTTGACCTTCACCTTTTTAAATATATATATATACACCAAAAAGCCAAAACATTATGACCACCTGCCTAATATGATGTTGGTCCTCCACGTGCCACCAAAACGGCTCTTACCCATCAAGGCATGGATGCTACAAGATTTCTAAAGATGTCTTATGGTATCTGGTACCAACACGTTATCAGCAGATCCTTTAACTCTAAGTTATGTGGTTGAGCTGCTGCAGATCAGATATGCTTGATTGGATTGATGTCTGGGAAATTTGGAGGCCAGGGCAATACCTGGAAATCTTCCTCCTATTCCGCGAACCATTCTCGAATAATCCAGGCAGTGTAGCATGGCACATTATTCTGCTGAAAGAAGGCACTACTAGAGGGGTATACCGTTGTCATGAAAGAATGTACCTAGTCTGCAATGATGTTTAGGTAGATGGTAGATATCATAGTTTCCTGCACATGAATGACTGGACCCAGGGTTTACCAGCAGAACATTGCCCAAAGCATTATACCTCCTCCATTGGCTTGATTTCATCGCATGGTGCATCCTGGTGCCAACACTTCCCCAGTAAATGATAAACACATACCCAGCTGTCTACATGGTGCAACAGGAAATGAGATTCATCGGACCAGATGACCTTCTTCCAGTCATTCAAGGTCCAGTTTTGATGCTCATATGGCCATTGTAGATGCTTTCGACAGTGAACTGAGGTTAGCATGGGCACTCGGAGCATTGAACCCTGCAGAAAATGCAGCTATGCAGCCCCATTTTCAGCAGGGTTCGATGTACTCTGTGTTATGACACATTACTCCTGTCACCAGCATTCAAATTACAAGCGAGTTGTGCCACAGTATCCTTTCTGTTGGCTTGTACCATACAGGTTAGTCTTCACTCACCTCTAGCATTGATGAGCTGTGGTAATCCCACACCTTGCCAGCAGTTCGTGGTTTTTCTCTCCTTTGATCACTTTTTGAAGGTACTAACCATGGCTGACCGAGAGCACCCCACAAGCCTTGCCGTCTCGGAAATGCTCTGACCCAGTCGTCTGGCCATTACAATTTGGCCTTTGTCAAACTCACTTAAGCTGCAGTTTCCCATCTGAAGAACAAGAATAACACTAATTAAAGAGCTCAGTGTCAGGTGTTATTTATATCATTTCACGACCTTCACATGCACCAGTGTTTACCTGCGGTTGCTTCGATTTGCATAAAAAAGACATACTAGTCATAATGTTTTGGTTCTTCTGTATATATTCTTATATAGTTTTGGAATGGAAAATGTTCAATTTTCCAACTATTATTCTGAAGTCAGTGTTTATTTATATATCTATATTCCAATTCACATGCAGGTGATCCAACAGGCTTAACCCAGTTTTCAGGTTAAATTTAATTGTACACGAATTAAGCTGTAGCATTAAAATCCTCTATAACATTTCTCCAGTTAAATCAAGAGGAGTGCATCAGTTTAACATTTCTGAATTTCATGGCTATTTAACTGGAGAGATGTTATAGAGGATTTTAATGTTACAGCTTAATTCCTGTACAAATTAAATTTATCAATCTAGCTGTGTAGTTTATTACTTAGTTTTCAGGTTGTATCGTAATTTGTGTATTATTAATCATTGAGTGATGCCTATGTATTGATTATTAATTATTAGCAATTAAGTTAAATTTTGTGAATATCGAAAAATATCTATGCTGCAGGCATTGCTCACTGCAAAAAGCAAACAAATAGATTTAATCTCCTGGTTATGAGATAGGAAATTTAATTTATAATTAGTGGATGCTGTAAAATGATTACCACATTGCTAAACTCTTGATTGTTTGAATGGAAAGACCTATTTTGTTTTCATCTGTAACAGCATATAACAAAATTATAATTTTAACCTGAGGCTCACTAGGTGATCATAGGATGATCCAGCTATTTTTTCACTCTGATCAGCCATTTTTTTTTTGCCAAATAAGTAATGAAAGGAATTATGATATGTTATATACCAAATTAACCAGCATTTAATTCTGGATTTTCCAAAAATAAAATATTTTACGAAAAAAACAACTATGTTTATTTTAATAGAGCAGTTTTTAGAGTCATGTAGTAAAAATACATTTAGCAATACAAATAAAAATTTATTTAAAAAAAACTAATAGACAGAAATAATTATAATGCATATGAATAGAAAGGCTGTTTATTTCTTAATAACAAAAAAAGTAAATATTTGCTCAAAGCAAGAAGATTACTCCCGTTTTTATAATTTTTTTTCTTGGTGCCATACTTTGAGAAACGTCCAGGATTTTTGCCAACTGTGCTGAGTCATATAAACAAATCAGCTTTAGAATTGTTTTTAAAAATTACCAATGAACTGAAATAAGTCATGTTATATACCAAATTAAACAAAATTTATTTCTGAATTTTATGAAAATAAAAAATTTTAACAAAATTATAAACATATTAATTTTAGTAGTAACGAATCACAGGATAAGTCCTGTAGACATGGAACTCATGAAATGATGAGCTGAAAAATAGAATTAATTTTAATAAGTTTTTTTACGTGATATAATAAAAAAATAGATTGGACTAAGCAATTAATTGCTTAATTTGGGGGATACCTGATCATTAAAAATTATTAAATTATATATTAACTGAAAGGAAATTTCTTCCCAAATACTATAATATTTACTTGAAACATGATTTATAATTTTTTTAATGATTGTTTTCAGTGTCATATATTTTAAAAGATGGCCAGTGTTATGAAAGGTGACTTGGATTGCTCACACATTAATGGGATTTTATGTCCTGTTTATGAAATGGAGAAAAACTTATTGGCTGCTATTTTTTTTTTCTTTGGATGTCTAATTTTGGTGATTTTGGCTAAGTGCTGAAAAGTTAGTGCATCAAAGCAAAAATCTCTACCATTAAAGGCTGAAGCCATCCATACTGATAGGAACTTCAGGCACCACCTGTTCAAGTGGACCTTTTTGAGAACCATATGACCTGCCTGAGCACATTACTCCAATTTAGGATTGGTGATACCCAACTAGCTAATCCTATCCACCAGTTGATATAATGTATCCCATGCCTCTGTTCACTTAGGGCTGGCAACCCACAAGCAAACAGAAAACACAGCAGCAGATTCTCTCTCAACAGAGGCCCACCAGTGCAGCAAGTCCAGGATCCATAATCAAGCTCAAAGCTGTAAACCAATTCAGTCTAGTGGTGAAGTTGACCTATTCCTCTACAGGGCAGAAAAAAAAAGAAAAGAAAAAAGTGGCCATAGATGACCAGATCAGTAGGCCACACTGATCTGGCAGCCCCGTCCCCCTTCCATTCCCTTCCAAAATAAAATCCTCATTCTTGTGTGCATAATGCAGACCATTTTTTTTTTTGCATTTGTGATGAAGTTAATTTTGCATCACAGAAGTGTGAAATGATACCTGTCATCTAAAAGGCCTACCACCTTTACTTCAGTTGTAAGATTGGGGATCAACAGGAAGCTGGATTTCACATATAGTGTGTAAAAGTTATGCAACATGTCTTCACAGGTGACTAAACTGCAAGAGGCAGTAGATGCCATTTGCCATTCCTATGATATGGTTGGAACCATCCAACCACATGAGTGACTCTTACTTTTGCATGACACTTCCACTGGGAAGTGGTATTACTAAAAATAAAAAGCAGACAATAAACTACCCCAATATACCATATGCCATCTGCCCACTGCCAAATGGGGAAAACCTGCCCATCCAGGAGCCATTAGAACATTATGATGTGGATTCAGAGGAAGAAGAGGAAGAGAAGGAAGAAACAGAAAATAGTATCTGTAGATCTCAACTGTAGATCTTTGTATCTTGTACACCCACAACATCGGATTCACACACAAGATCATGCAAATTGAGTTGAATGCTCTTGTTAGAGACCTGGATCTGTCAAAGAAAAAGGTGGAACTCCTAGGATCCAGACTGCAGCAGTGGAATTTCCTTGACAGAAATGTGAAGTAAGTGCATGTCATAGCTGCCAAAAAAACTGGTATTGTTCTTTACCATGGCAGATAACCTTGTTGCTTGCAAAGATGTTGACAGTTTATTCATATCCCTCAACATGACACATACTCCAGAAGAATGGAGGTTATTTATAGATTCCTTGAAATTAAGTGTGGAAGCTGTTCTATTCTTCTACACAATGGGAACGTGTTGCCTTCTGTTCCAGTAGGCCATGCTGTTAATATGAAAGAAACTTGTGACAACATGAAACAATTACTTCAGTACATAAATTATGACAAATACAAGTGGCATATTTGTGCAGACTTAAAAGTCATTGCTCCTTTGCTTGGACTACAGTTCGGCTATATATAGTTCCTTTGCTTCCGTTGCCAAAGGAGTAGCAGAGACAAAGCATCTCATTGTGTGAAGAGGATTTGGCCATTTTGGCAATCACTGGAGCCAGGAAAGAAGAATATACAGTATTATCCACTTTTATAATCCATGAAGATTTTGTTACAACTTTACACATAAAAAATTGGGCCTAATGAAGAATTTTTCAAGGCTATGGATCAGACACAAACTGCCTTTCTGTACCTTCGACAGAAATTTCCACAACTTAGTGATGCAAAGATAAAAGAGGGTGTTTTTACTGTCCAAATATTTGCTCACTGCTACCTGATGAGATATTTGATCATATCATCACTGGTGATGAACGGAGAGCATGGCATGCTTTCTGACAGGTGGCAGTGGGCTTCTTAGGGAATAATAAAGCAGAAAATTACAAGGACTTTGTGGAAGAATGTTGTCCCCATATCACCAATTGGGATGTAGTATGTCTCTGAAGGTACATTTCTTAAGTTCTCATTTGGTTTTCTTTCCGGAAAACTGTGGTGCTGTGAGTGATGAGCAACATCTCGAAACAGGAGTTTCAAAAATGTTTTCAGCAGTGGGAAAATCCCTGGGCTCACTGTATTAGCTCCCAAAGGGACTACCTTGAAGGGATAAGTGATTAAAACCTAAGGTAAACTTAGATTTGTTTATCAGTACAGTCCGGAAACTTTTGGATTGCACCTTGTATACACAGTCATATCAGAATAATATGACCACCCACGGAATCACAGTGTACCCTCTCAGGCACATCACAGAGTGCACATGACAAGGTCGACCACACAGAGATATAAGCGGCTGGCCAGGACAGATGAGCCATAGTGCGTAACGTGAGCGCAATGGGCAGAGATGATTTGATGGATGTTCAAAAAGGAATAATCATTGGCTACCTCACCAAGGGTGGAAGCATCTCGGAAACAACAGACTTCATGCGCTGTTCACAAGGTGCTGTAGAAGGGTGTACCAAGAATGGACCACTGGCACAATACCTCCAGACGTCATAACTGTGGAGCCCCAAAGGCAATCGACCCCAGAGGAGAACGTCGCCTTCTTCGACTGGTAAAGGGCAATCGAAGTGCAGCAGTTTACCACTCAAATAAACACTGGGGCATCCAGGTATTTGTCCCCGATAACAGTAGAGCTAACCCTGTTACACATGGGTCTCAGGAGTCGACGCTGTGTAAAGGCGCCCATGTTAACCAAGGTCCATCGGCAGCAACATCTGCAGTTCGCACGGGACTACCGTTATTGGACAGTAGAAGAGTGGAAAAGGGTTGCCTTCTCCGACAAATAGAGGTTAATACTCCACAGAAGTTATGCATGGTGGTGAATACGGCATCAGACACACGAGAACCAACACCCAGACACACTTGTTTGTCAAGTACAGGTCAGCGGTGGCAGTGTGCATGTCTGGGGGATGTTTTCCTGGTATGACCTGGACCACTGGTATCACTGGATGGGTCCCTGAATGCCAATGGCTACCTGCCATCCTTGCTGACCACATGCATCTCTTCATGTTGGACATTTACCCTGGTGGTGATGGTGTCTACCAAAAGGACAGTGCACCCTGCTGCCATGTTGCTAAGATGGTGCATGACTGGTTCCAGGAACATGACAGTGATGTCTCTGCTCTCCCTTGGCCGGTGAAATCACCCAACTTCAATCCCATAGAGCAATTGTGGGACCATTTGGATCGACAGGTTTAGCTTGTGGACCCACAACCACGTCATTTCCAGAACCTTCGTGCTCTGCTGGAGTCCGAATGGGCACTTGTGCCTCTGGCAACCTTCCAGGGCCTCATTGTGTCCATGCCACGCTGTCTTGGCGCTGTCATTCTGGCCAAGGGTGGTTATTCCCATTATTAGGTAGGTGGTCATATTATTCTGATACGACTGTGTATATGTTACATGATATCAAATATTTTTTTTTCTCATGGTCAAACTCTGGGCTTGGTAATTATTGAAATAGTTAATGACCAAGCTCAATTATTTTAACTCAGGCCTGAAAATATTGCCAAAAATTATCTCAACTGGTTTACTGTATATATTATTATCAATTCTGATTAAACTCAAATAATTCTGTCTTTCAAAACATTTTAGTACTGTGGTAATTTCTCTGAGTTGTTGCCAGTTATCATCAACTAAATATCAATCTTTTGTCATACTTTCCATTTGCATACAAAATGATTTTAATTCTATCAACCTGGATATCATAATTTATGTAGAACAATATTTTGTCATAACATTTTTTTCCGTGTGCTTGTTACTTTTAACAGAAACAAAATACACCCATCCCTCGACTCACATGATTTTGGTTTTGCACAGTAAATAAAATGTAACCAGTTTCATTTTACACAATTATTGGTTTTACATGAATGGATTTAGGTTTTTTAAATTTTTATAGATATAATACATATTATGAAGTGGCATAGCATCGAGGGAGACTGTTAAGTTTTCCCATCATAAAATCAACTAAATAGTTTTAGTTGCTAACTTTATTTTTGAAAATAAATAAATAATACAAATTACTGTATTAAAAGAAATACCTGTAAGATGCAGAGGAGCTGATTGATTTCATGAGAGGTGTTATTTTTTAATGTCACATAGTTGGCTTGTCAATTTGTGCAATTATAGGCAGCCTGCACCATCCAAAGTCATCTGTTTGTTGATATTATCATGAAAAAGAAATGTGGCCCAACTGCTACTATCCACCAATGCGTGAAATAACCACAGAAGCTCATCCCATGTGACCAGAGGGTATTCAGAAGGGTAGCATATAAATGCAAAATCATCAGTTAGGAGTTGAAGGTATCAGTAGGGATTGAGCTCTGTAAGAACACCCTATGTAATGAGCTCCACAGCCTCCTCTCATGGGAGAGCAGCATGGCATAATCTGAACACAATCAGCTGTCTTTCCTTGCATGATGTGAAGAACACAGTAATTGTTTCTATGGAGTGATGAATCTTGCTATACTCTTTTGTGATTGGTTGTGATGATGCCTAGAGAATGTCTATTGCCAGAATGCCAGCAATGACGTTCAGAGGTGGTAGTGTTATGATGTGGAGTTGTTTCTCATGATATGGCCTAAGGCCTTTCATGTTGTGTTACGAACCATGAGTGCAAATCCTGCCTTAACATTTTAGACACCTTCCATCATCCTTAAGATGTAGAAGACCTTTGATACAGACCCATGCTTGTTTCAGCAGGATAATACCCTATGCCATACTGCAGATATTATTACACTATGGTTCATGGACATGAATGTAAAAAAGTTGGGATGTCTGGTGCAGAGATCTTTTTGAAACCAATCTTTCAGCTATGGAATGAACTGGAACATTATTTGAGGGCCATAAAAACACCCATATTGGTAGCTGAATTGAACACTGTTCTGCAAGAGGAATGGTGAACTATACCTGATGCAGTCTATTGTTCACTGGTGGAATGCTTACCCATGAGGCTGGAGCATGTCATAGCAGCCAAAGAGAGGTGCTATTGAAGTAGAGCAAATGTTTAATTTATAATGTATATCCAGTTTATGCGAAATTCACTTCAAGGGAAAGGTTTTGGCCTTAAATGGGCTGGAGATACGAAAATTTCTGATTTAGATTATGCTGATGATTTAGCCCTTTTGGCAAATGATGTTGATGAGATGAACTCTTTCATTCGAGCTGTTGATGAGACTGGTAGTAGAGTAGGTTTGGTTATAAACAGAGAGAAAACTAAAGTGATGAAAATTGGTCAGGCAGGCTGTGATTCAGTTAATCTGAATGGTTGCAGTCTTGAGCAGGTGTCACAGTTTAATTATCTTGGGAGCTATGTAACAGATAATGGTGATGTGCGGCATGAGATTAACAGATGAATAGGGATTGCTGCCGGGACTTTTAAGAATCTATGGAGAGTGTGGAGAAATAGGCGTATACACCTAAAGACTAAAATTAGACTGTATAATAGTTTGGTTCTTTCTAGGGTTAGTTATGGTAGTGAAACTTGGACACTTTGTAAACAGGATAACAGGAAACTAGATGCTTTTGATTCCAGATGCTTACACAGTATCTTGGGCATTAAGTGGTTCAACTTTGTAACTAATGATGAGGTTAGGCAAAGGTGTTTGCAACCTCCTTTAAGCAGCATATTGTGCAGAGAGAGACTCCGTTGGTTTGGCCATGTTGCCCGTATGAATAATTATAGATTGGCGAATAGGGTTATGAACAGTGTGCCTAAAGGCCTCAGAAAGAAGGGGAGACCTAGGATGCGGTGGGCAGACAATGTCAAACAGGACCTTGTTAGAATTGGTGTGCAGTGGCCAGATGCAGTAGATGTAGCTCAGGATAGACTTGCTTGGAGAACTAAATTGCACGGTCTGGTTGGCTGGACAGATATATGGCTCTGAGCTTGATTATGGATCCTGATTTTGCTGCACTGGTGGGCTTCTGTGGAGGGAAAATCTTCCGCTGTGTTTTCTGTTTGTTTGTGGGTTGACAGCCCCAAGTGAATAGATTCACAGGATATGTTTATCAGCTGGTGGATAATCCTGAGCAGAAGTCATCGCAGGCACCTGAACTCTTTGCTTCTATTGGCATCGTCAAATTCTACATTGGAGGAAGTCTTCCAGTGTAGATGGTTTCAGCCTTTAGTAGTGGGGGAACGGGTCTTTGCCCCATGTCTGCGATCAGGGGGCTGTTTGATATTGTCGGCATTCCCTCTCTCAATAAACATAGTTTCTTTAAACATCCCACTAACCATTTTCTCTCCATAGGTAGTTGGAATGTGAGGACTCTGCACAGAGCTTTTTCTCTTGATGTCCTCACACAAGAATTCCACAGTTATAATTTAGATATTCTCGGCTTGCAAGAGACCAGATGGACAGATAAAGGTCAGATTCTTAAAAATAATCTTAAATTTCTCTTTTCAGGGAGGGAGGACAATAAGCATCACCAAGGCGTGGGTCTGCTTCGCAGCAGACACGCTAGCGATGCTCTTCTAGGATATGAGTGCATTAATGAAAGGTTTCTTACAGCAAAATTTCAGACAAGCGTTAAAGACTTGAATGTTATCTGCTGTTATGCCCCCACTGAGGATGCCGATGAGGATGAGAAGGATAGGTTTTATGAACAACTTCAGGATATTTTGAATTCTGTCAAGAAAGGAGATATTACCCTTGTTCTTGGTGACTTCAATGCCAAAGTTGGTACTGACTCTGACCTTTGGGGAGGAGTAATAGGCCCTTTTGGTATTGGTAGCTGCAATGGCAATGGGCAACGTCTCCTACAGGTAAGTAAACTCAATGGATTCAGAATAACTAACACTTATTACAAACACCGCGACATACATAAGTACACATGGGTTTCACCTGATGGCTGCATAAGAATATGATTGATTACATATTAATTAGCAGCAAATGGGCTAGTTCTGTTAGGAATACCAGGGCATATAGGGGAGCTGAAATTGGATCTGACCATTACCTTGTTAAAAGTGTGTTGCAACTTAAACTTAAAAAGTGTTGTGCTAGGGTTAAAAAATTTACTTTTAATACTGAAGCTCTGAAAGATCCAGTTATAGCCAAAGCTTACCATGATAGGTTACTTAGTCATTATGACAGTCATGGTTTGCTTACTACTGAAGTTGAGGAAGAATGGGATCATTTTAAACAGGCTTTTTTGGACACTAACAGTACTCTTTTAGGAAAAAAGGAGCAGAAGAGGCAAAATTATCTGTATGATAAGGCACTTGAGCTTATTTCGGAAAGAAAGAACTGCAGGAATGCCCTTAATCAATACCCTACTAGTCCTAATAGAAAGCTTTACAGAGACCTTAATAAACTTGTAAAGGATCAGTTAGCTGCTGATAAGTATCTTTGGCTTGATGGTTTGGCTGACAAAGCCGAGGAAGCAGTTAGACAGCACAACAGCAGAGAGCTGTACCAGATAGTTAATGTTTTGTGTGGTAGAAAACGGACAGGCATACAAGGATTGAAGGATAAACAAGGTAAGGTTATAGAAGGGGAGGATTCTGTCATGGCTAGGTGGGCTGAGCATTTCAGTGATGTTCTAAACAATGTAGTTAGTTCTACTCCCATTGTTTGCAATGATGATAGATGCATTGGTGGCTTTAACGTTGGCCCTATAACACAATCTGAAGTTATTTTGGCTGTTTCTAAACTTAAACTTCATAAATCCCCAGGGGTAGATGAAATTACTACGGAAATGCTTAGAGCTGGGAATGTTTCGGTTACCACTTGGATGACTGAAATTCTGAATATCTTTTATGATAAAGGCATGGTTCCTAAGGATTTTACCAGAGCTATTGTTATCCCTATTTTCAAAAAAGGTGATCGCAGTTCTTGTGATAACTATAGGGGTATCAGCCTACTCTCTGTTCCAGGTAAAGTTCTTTCCATGATTGTGCTTAATAGAATTAAGAATCTGGTTGACAGTCAATTGCGTGATGAGCAATGGATTCAGAATAACTAACATGGATAAACTAAACTCAATGATTCAGAATGATTCAGAAGTGGTAGGGGATGTGTAGATCAGATATTTTCACTTAGGCAGATTCTTGAGAAATGTTTAGAGTTTCAGAAACCTTTGGTTGCTAGCTTTGTTGATTTCAAAAAGGCTTTCGACTCTGTTGATCGTCATAATTTGTGGTTGATTGTGAGATTGTATGTTATACCTGACAAGTTAGTTAACATAATGAAAGCTCTCTATAATAACACTGAGTCGTGTGTGAGAGTTGGTAAGGCTTGTAGCAATTGGTTTAGCATTACTTCCGGTGTTCGACAAGGATGCATTTTGTCTCCTTTTCTCTTTAGCTTGGTTATTGATTATGTTATGCGAAATTCACTTCAAGGGAAAGATTTTGGCCTTAAATGGGCTGGAGATACGAAAATTTCTGATTTAGATTATGCTGATGATTTAGCCCTTTTGGCAAATGATGTTGATGAGATGAACTCTTTCATTCGAGCTGTTGATGAGACTGGTAGTAGAGTAGGTTTGGTTATAAACAGAGAGAAAACTAAAGTGATGAAAATTGGTCAGGCAGGCTGTGATTCAGTTAATCTGAATGGTTGCAGTCTTGAGCAGATGTCACAGTTTAATTATCTTGGGAGCTATGTAACAGATAATGGTGATGTGCTGCATGAGATTAACAGACGAATAGGGATTGCTGCCGGGACTTTTAAGAACCTATGTAGAGTGTGGAGAAATAGACATATACACCTAAAGACTAAAATTAGACTGTATAATAGTTTGGTTCTTTCTAGGATTAGTTATGGTAGTGAAACTTGGACACTTTGTAAACAGGATAACAGGAAATTAGATGCTTTTGATTCCAGATGCTTACACAGTATCTTGGGCATTAAGTGGTTCAACTTTGTAACTAATGATGAGGTTAGGCAAAGGTGTTTGCAACCTCCTTTAAGCAGCATATTGTGCAGAGAGAGACTCCGTTGATTTGGCCATGTTGCCCGTATGAATAATTATAGATTGGCGAATAGGGTTATGAACAGTGTGCCTAAAGGCCTCAGAAAGAAGGGGAGACCTAGGATGCGGTGGGCAGACAATGTCAAACAGGACCTTGTTAGAATTGGTGTGCAGTGGCCAGATGCAGTAGATGTAGCTCAGGATAGACTTGCTTGGAGAACTAAATTGCACGGTCTGGTTGGACCTCTGTAGCCCATGGCTGCTTGAGGATGATGATGATGGTTGGACCTCCGTAGCGCATGGCTGCTTGAGGATGATGATGATGATCCAGTTCATAAACATCTTTCAAATTTGCCAGTGTATGTCTACATCAACAATGAGTATTTTTTGTGAATGAAGATTGATGGATGAGAAATTAATCTAAGATTATCTGAATTAGTACAAATCAAATACAAAATAATATTACATTATGTTTATTGTTACTACTGAAGTTAAATTTTAGAAAAATATATACAGATTAAACTTTTTATATACATTTTATTAATAATGAATTTTTGATGGAACCTATCCATCTTTTCCCCATGAGTTGTTGGTCAAAATTGCACAGTTTTGATTTACACAATAGTTTTGCAGAACTTTGCTATCGTGTAAATTGAGGGATGGGTATAGTTAAGACTCTTAATTTGTTTTTGTTAAGTACAACCAACTGTACCTTGAATCACTGTTGCCAACTCTACTCTGTATGAAGAAAGTTATATGGACTGATAAAAATAATTTCAATAATAACAAAATGATAGAATTTTTTTTTTGGTTTTTCATTCCTTTTATTGTAGCAAATATTTTACACTTTCATTAATATTTTTTCAGTATCTTATTCAAACTTTATTTTATTATGCATTAATGTTTTTCACTGCTGATAAAAAGTGATGATTAAGTTATAAAAACACTGTGGTTGAATATTGTTATTATTTTACAAAATTATTTAATCATTTACTTTATAATACATTATCATTATTATATTATTATTGATTATTTTTATAGCTCTCAAATGTGATCCTCTAATATCAAAACCTCCTCTTACTGTTTATTGTGACAATAAACCAAAATATCCTGGGGCAAAATGTCGTGTTACTTGTCAAACAGGTTTTAACAAGGTAGGATCTAGAGAACTTATTTGTGGACCATCAGGGAATTGGTCTGGAGAAGTGGATTGTGGTAAATTCTTCCTTTCATTTGTTATTTCTCAACCAAACATATTAGATGCATAACTAAATGATTTTTCCAATTCCTAATACTAATTAATGTATATTTTTGTTTCTAATCAAGATATTTCCTTGATTCCTTAAAAGTAGTTTTTTTTTTCTAATTCCTTTGAAATGTGTGTTTTTATTTTTAAGTTGAGTATTTTCTCCTGCTGCTCTTTCAGAATATAGTTTTTTTAGTGCTTCTTCAATAAGTTTGGGTTCAACAATCCAGATCTAAAGGGAAACAAAATAAATATGAATTTTAATTGGAACCCTATGATAATATTAATTAAATATGGGATTTCTTAGCATTCTTTAATTATGAGAAAAACTCACTCGCTTAAAAGATTACTGTTCTGATAATCCCATTTTGGGAAATCAGATGACCAAAAGCATCATGCCTCTTGCTGATCCTAAAGTATTTTAAATTGTCGGATCAAAGTTTTTTGCACCCACGTGCATATACATAACACATTCAATTGATTCGTAAATGTGAGTCAATTTTCTCCTTCTTTGGGCTGCATGGCGGGGGGGGGGGGGGGGGGGGGGGTCCACCTGCATCGCTCACCCTTTAGATTCTGCCACTGTTTCAATAATTGATAAAAAAAAAATATTTAGATATCATTGTAGTTACAGACCAAAAAAAAAAGTGGTTAATCTAACCTTTATGAGGGACATTCAAAAAGTTCTTGACATGCATCTGCTGAACAAAAACCATTGCACTTAGCTCAACAAAACTTTTGCTGTCCTTGAAAGTACTCCCCTCCAGCATCTGCAAAATTGCAGATATCTATGCCAATTCTGGAACACTTGGTGGTACTCCTGTTGGGGAATACTCCACAACTCTAAATTGAATGCATTTTGTAAAGTATTGTACCCTTCAAAAAGACTTGCTAGAAAGTTCCTGTATAATTTTTCAAAACAACTAAAAATTGCACGATGCAAGCTCAGGTGAATATGCATGATTGGGTAGCTGTTTGAATTTTTCCTGCTCTAGATAGGCCATAAGTTTTATTAGCTCTGGCATTATCATGAAGGAGGAGAAACCTTGACATCCTGTTGTTGGATGATGCTGCTTCATTTCCTCAGCCATTTTGGGCAGAACAATATTTGTGTAGTACAGTAGAATCCCTCTTATCTGGTTTCGGCTCAACTGGCCTCCATTTTAACCGGTCGTTCCAAGAAGTGGAAGCAAGTCGCCACTTGTTTTGTTTATTTGCTTCAGTTCCAAGAAGCAGAAGCAAGTCGCTGCGTGTTTTTTTTATATAGTACAGTACATATTTATTTCAGTTCTTCTTTGTGAATATTACAATGTACTGTACGTATACAGGAGTGTGTATTGTGATCTATTAATTATTGTGTGAAACAAAATGAGTGAGTGCAAACGTAAGTGTAATGTCGTTATTATGGAGATGAAATTAAAAACATTAAAACGTATTGACAAAGGTGATCCAGTAAAGCATATTTGTGATTAATTAGGTGTTGGTAAAAGCACAGTAAATGACTGGAAAAGGAATAGAAAATACTACAAGATTTTTGCACTCAAGTCGAGTCTTAAAAACACTTTCTTTTCGGTGCACTCTTAAAAAGCCAAAAAATGAAATTGTCGATGATGTACTTTGGTTATGGTTCATGCAAGAGCGTCGAAAAGGAACGCCAGTCAGTGGGACAATCTGGAAAGAAAAAGCATTAATCCTTCATTCTAAAATCTATAATGAAGTTTTTTCAGCAAGCAAGGGATGGCTTTATCGCTGTAAAAAATGGCATGGTGTTCATTACCTTGGTGTTTGTGGTGAGAAATTGTCAGCTGATCCTTTAGCAGCAAAGGAATTTCCAGAAAAACTTTTAGTGCTTATAGAAGAAGAAGGCTTATGCACAGAACAAATCTACAATATATATATAAGATGAGACATATAAGATGCGGATATATAAGATGAGATTGGGTTAAATTTTAAACTTCTTCCAATGTAAACGTTTGTGACAGCTCAAGAAACCTCAGCATCAGGATTTAAAACAAGCAAAGAAAGAATCACTGTGGCTGTGTGTACAAATGCTGCAGGTACGCACAAACTTCCTCTTTTTGTAATTGTGAAATCAGCATCCAAGTGAATTCATTTTTGACAACATAAAAGCCATGTTTTTGCCACCTATTGTAACATCTTTATTGCAACCAATGGATCAAGGCATGCTTGTAAGTTTAAAAAGGAGATACAGGAGAAAGCTTCTTTCAGAAATTCTGCAGCGAACAAAAAATGATAGAATAGGACTTTTAAATGCTTTGAAAACAATAAATATCAAGGATGTGATCTACACGTTGGCAAGAGCTTTTGAAGAAATGCCCCGTACAACCAGTGGCGGACTGGCCAGGATGTCAGTTTGCCCGATGACAAGTGGGCCCTATGTGCCCCTGATGAAATGGGCCCCCATAAACATTAGACAATATGTTAAAAATGTTAATGACCTTTTAGTAGCTTGAAAATATAATAGAAGTTCCAATATTATTACTGTATGCAACTAAAATTTATGTTGTATTACTATTTTAATAAAAATTTTAATAAAATAATTTTTCGAGAATACAGGAATACAGGAATTTATATTTAAGAATATAATAAATATCTCTGAAAAAATAATTCTGATTCAGGTTATGTGAGGCAGACTCATATGTTATATAGGCTCGGATCTTTACTATTACGACCGCGCAATGAAGCTTAGCTGGGAATCCCAGCCTGGTATAGTGACATGCAGCCGGAGTGAACTTTGTATCAAGCTATTGCATACATTGCAAAGACAGCAAATATTTTTCATTGTGTCGGCCTCAGTTTGAGTGTGCTTCATCAGCTCTTCATCTCGTGCTTGCTGTGTTTTATGTGTTTTATAAAAGGTTTGTATTTAATTAATATTTTATGTACATGATTTGCCCTATGCCCTTTAATTTAAATATAATGTATTTTCTTTCATTGTATAAAATTAATATAAAAATACTAGGTAGTAAATATATTTAAGCTGCAGTCTCAAATAATAATATATATGCATAATGCAAGTTCAATAAATAATACCTTTTATTTACTCTACAATTAAAATTACTGTGATTGTTAAAATTGTTGTTAATAATAGATGCATCTATAAAACATATTTCCATCGATGTGTCCTTGCGGCGAGGTCCATTATGTATTTCTAGCAGAAATACATAATGGACCTCGCTACCGTACTGTAGAAATTTTCTACAATATGCTACAACAGTTTACAAGCAAAATGCAGAATACAGCAACACAATAATAATAACAACTTATTATTATCAAATGCAAACGTACAAATAACCAACTTATGACAAATATTGGATTCAACATTTAATTGTAGATGTTCATTTTTCCCAACGTGGAGTATTTTTAATTAAGTTTTAATTTCAGGAATATTACCCCTACCAGCATGTAAAAGAAAAAACATTTGGATCTCTGAAATGCAAAAAGCAACAAGAAGCAGAAAAGCAGCAATCAGCCAAGTGATCCAGGTCTATTACAGATTTTATAATACCACAACCACCATCCACATCAATGTACAGTTCTGCAACAAATAGTCAAGAAGCAAGAAAAACTACTCATGGTGAATATGCAATCTCGTTGAATTACAAGAACAGGAAAGAGCTACTTTGAATGTAGAGACAAATACAATAGCATCGTTTACTCACCAACCCAGGCCCAGTACTTCTTCTGGCTTCATTGTTCCGGTATCTGTACTACCTGTAGTTGCAACATCTGAACACATAGCTTCAACTAGGTACAGGGAATCAGATATACCTTCAGGCATAAATGACTTGGTTTTGGATGTCTATAAATGAACCTTCACAAGAAAATGAAAGATCAACTGCTGGAATCTTCCAATAGCCATCACGAGCAAATCTGAAACAGTTTTTTGCTGAACATCCATTTAAGCCATTTGATGATCTGCCATTTGATGCTCGTTTGTATGAGAGGAAAATTATGAATGACTCAATCCCAAGAAAATGGCTAACATATAACAAAGATAATAAGTGCTTATATTGTTCATACTGCTTGGCCTTTGAATCTCCCAACACTTGTAATCCATTACCCCTTTGTATGTGGCTTCAGTGACTGCAGGTGTATTAGCCAAACAGAGCTTGGCTTTACACGAATCGGCAACAGCGCATGTCAGAAATATTCAGCAATTTATCAGTGTGGTTAATGATGGCACCTTAGATAATTTTTTTGCATCTTCACTAATTAAAAAGAAATAAGAAGTGTTGAAGCAGAGGAGTATTGTCATGGGGATTATAGACATCATAAAGATGTTAGGCAAACAAGCACTTCCTTTTCGAGGTCACAGAAATGAATCGGCCTACACTCTGGATAATGAGGTTCTGAATCATGGCAATTTTTTAGCTGCAGTGCAGTTGATGGCAAAATATGATCACATTGATTCCACAAGATAATTCATCCATCAATCAGTTTAGCATTATTATTTGATATGTGCTTAAAGGTGTTATCTATGAGGACTATTTTCAGTTTTGCCAAGTAATGATGGTACAGGACAGGGACTTTTTGATCTATTGACTGAAACATTACAGCATCTTAAAATTGATCCCAAAAAATGTTTATTTGATAGTACAGATGGAGTTGCAAGCTACCATGGCCAGTATAATGGTTTTACAAAGTAAAATTGCTGATATGGCTGATCAACATGTTCATATATGGTGCTATGCCCATATCTTGAATTTGGTGATAACTGAAACAATAAAATGTTGCATAGAAATGTAACATACAAGAGAATGGCTGTATGGATAGAAGTTGTTGGAAAACGTCTAGGACAAGAAAAAATAAAACGATTAAAGCTAATTGGTGAGACAAGATAGATGGTCAGGAAAATCCAATGCAGCAACAACTATATTTGGATGTTTTGATGATGCCACTGTCAGTACTTTTGTAAATCTATTGACATGCTTATCAGTGATACAAGATTCAGACAAGTTTGATGCAAAAACAAGAAGCAAATGTTTTACTTCAGTCTTCTAAAGTTTGAAACAATATTGACAGCATTTTTTACTTGTATATATTTGAAACTACAGCCCCATTATCAAGTTATTTACAGACAAATGGTTTAG
This sequence comes from Ryuthela nishihirai, assembly GCA_038380435.1. Lineage (NCBI taxonomy): Eukaryota > Metazoa > Arthropoda > Arachnida > Araneae > Heptathelidae > Ryuthela > Ryuthela nishihirai. The sequence goes on along the minus strand of JAWZYU010000034.1, from coordinate 36,946,530 downwards.
ATATGTTTACTGCATGGTGTTTAGTAGATTCAGCTACAACATAGTTGAAGGAACAGACAAGAACATTTGATAACGTTCACAGCAAGGCATTGGAATTTGTAAATAAATGTAATGACAAGAATTCACAGTTGAATACGGATGAAAATCAAACATTGGAAATTGTCTGTTTGGAAACAGCATTGCCAATTAAGAGGCAGAGGAAGAATAAAGAATGACAGATGAGCTTATAGATGATGAAGAAAATTTCTCAGATTCTCTAGCTCATTTTCGAGTAAATATGTTTAACCTAATAATGCACTGCATTGTCCAGTCACTAGATTCACTCTTTGTACAACACAGAAAGTTGTATATAGTATATAGCAGGATAAATCTTTATTTATCCTGCTTGGACCCAGCAAAGTTTAAAACTATTGCAGAGAAGGGCCTTGGAGATGAAGCATTGGAAGGTATTATTAAGCTATCTCCACAAAACAGTAAAGATAAAGTAATATTGGAATTGTTTTCTTTTGCTTCGAAGTTTGATGTATTAAAGCTATTGCTTAATGATGGTGAGAATATGGATTCCAGTTGCAGCAAGTGTAAAATTTGTAACACTTGCCCATCGTATGTACTAAAAAATCTAGCATCCAACAGACTTCTTGACAAGGCATATGATAACCTTTATGAACTTTATAAAGTCATCTGCACACTATCATTTACTCAAGTACAATGTGAGAGGACATTTTCAAAGCTAAAGATCATAAAGACAAGGCTAAGAAATTCACTATCTGAGGAGAACTTGGAATCATACATGTTGCTATCCAATGAAAAGGAATTGTTAGATGAATTGGATGCAGAAACAATTATTGACAGATTCACACAGTCATCTAGTGAATTCAAATGATTGCTCTTAATATAGTGGAGTGCATAAAATATGCTTCTGAAATATGCTTCTTCTGTTAATATGTAAAATGTTCAGTATAAGCAAACTCTTTAAAAATATCCACCATTTATTTAAAATTTTAAAAAATTAAAAATTTTTATTATAACAATCTGTATTTACATTTAGTATCTACTGTATACTGCCAGTAATTATATACAATATATGTACACTGTAATTACTAAAAAACTATACATTTATTTTGCAAAAAATTTAATTGTACCTTTTTTCCACTTATGTATTTTTTTGAAAATTTTATTTATTTTAAAATTAAATGATAGCCTTATAGTTGTGGGTGGGTCCTCTTTGTCTCCTGGCAACCAATATATTTAGACCCAGTCTGCCACTGCATACAATGTTTGTGAAATCATGTAATCATGTAAAAAACTTTGACCTGAAGTTTAAAACTGTGTAGAAAGTACCAAAGATGACAACACGAAAGTATCGAATAAGCCTGTGCCTGCCGAAGATATGACGGATAATGACAATATTATTATTGCTTAATGACTTTAAACTTCTGCCTGGATGGTGACACACTTGAAGAAGGTGACAATGGAAAATGATTTAAAAGGTGAAAACAATTGGAAAATGAAACACTGAATGATGATGAAATTATCATTGCAGTCTGCCAAGAAGGGAATGAAGAAGAAGAGGAAGAAGGGAAAGTTAGCCATATTGAAGGAAAAGAAGCTTTTGATGTTGCAGTAAGATACATTGAACAACAACAGGGCTCATCTGTGATGATGTGATGTTTATTAAAAAATGGCAAGACTTTGCAGGTAAAAAAGTGTTAAGTTCAAAGAAACAAAAGAAAATCACGGACTTTTTCACGTGAGTGTGAGTAAATTGTTAATATTGTACAGCAAATTATTAATTAAAATACAGTATAGTTAGTATTTTTGTCATTTGCTGTTTTTATTTATTTTTTGGATTAACTGGCCAGAGGTCCAACCCCGTAAGGTCCAGATAAAAGGGAGTCTACTGTATTGACTATTTTTTCAGTTAAGGTCTCAATGACTAGCTTTTGTTTGGAATTGAACATGCAATTGCAAGTTTAGATAAGATTTCAAACAAGTCATAACTTGTTAACTTCAGAGGAACGAGTGCAAATCTACAGACACATATCAAGAACTTTTTGAACACCATCCATATATTACTCACATTTCAAATCTGGGAGATGATGCATTTTTCACCTTGCTTAATGTATGATTGAACATCAGTTACACTGGGCAACACACAAAAAGGCTTTGAAATGAAAATAGCCAATCTTTACTAATTTCGAAATGCTGAACACGAAAATGGCAATAAAATTTATTGATTGGCTATTGTTCAGGAGAGACAGATGGTCATGTATAAACGACTCAGTCTGTATTGAATACACAGGTAACCATTTCGCAATGCTGTATTTTAAACTCCAGATTGCAACATATTGCATTGTATTGCATCAGCCTGCCATATACACAACCTCTGGAGGTATTGCATTATTGTCTGATGCAATGTAATTTAGTCATGGCATCGTGTCTTTACAATCGCTGGACAAAAGTGATGCAATTGTTAATTATAAGTGATGTCTCATAGGGTGAGCAAGTCTTTTGAGCGACTCCCATTTACTCCTGAATCATAAGTACAACACAAGTGATCCTTGCAGTTTTAATCCACCAATGGTGATGCGTTGATGTTTGAAGACTCAAACAATGGAATCTTCTCAAAGAAAATGTTTGAGTGACTTCGTTTTGAACTCATCATTTAGCAGTTTGCACCTTACTTCAGAAAGGATGATGATCTTGTGTTCTGCTCCAATGTAGATGGCCTGATGAATGCCCTTGGATTCAAACATGACCCTCAAGAATGGTGACTATTCATAGACTCTCCGAAATTGAGTCTCAAGGCAGTGTTGATGCATAATGGAAATCAACTTCCATCCATTCTGGTCGTACATGCTGTCTACATAACAGAAACCTACAACAACCTAAAACAACTGTTGAACTGTCTTAAATACAGCAAGTATGGCTGACATCTGTTGTGACTTGAAGATAGTGGCTCTGTTGATGGGTCTGCAGCTTTGATATGCGAAGTACTGCTGTTTCTTATGTGAATGGGACAGCCAAGCAAAGGCTTTGCACTATGTGAAGAGAAACTGTTCTCAGAGGAAATCTCTGAAGGTTGGAGAGAAGAATGTGGAACACCCAACAATGGCCTCAGAGGAAATCTCTGAAGGTTGGAGAGAAGAATGTAGAACACCCAGCACTGGCAGAAATGCACAAAATCCTGCTTCCATCCCTACACATCAAACTCGGTGTGATGAAAAACTTTGTAAAAGCCATGGATCGGACTGCATCAGCTTTCAAGTACTTGGCTGACAAATTCCTTCAACTCAGCGAAGCGAAAATTAAAGAGGGTAATTTTTGTGGGTCCTCAGATCCATAAGCTGTTCAGAGACCAGATGCTGGACAACCTGCTTCAGGGTGATGAGAAAAAGGCTTGGGATGCATTTCGTCTGGTGTCAACTAAATTCCTCAGGAATGTCAGGACAGACAACTAAAAGAAACTGGTTAAGGACATGTTTCCTCTGTATCACAAACTTGGCTGCAATATGTCCTTAAAGATCTACTTTCTCCATTCCCACTTAGATTTCGTCCTCGACAACTGCGGCATGGTTAGTGATGAACACGGTGGATGTTTTCACCAGGACATTGCAACGATATAGAAATGATACCAGGGAAACTGGTCCACTTCAATGTTGGCTGACCTACTGTTGGACGCTCAGCAGAGATGATCCTGAGCAGCTGTACAAGCGACATCAGTAGAAGCGGAGTTTTACCGATACGTGTCATATGTACTTATTACTCTATTATATAAGAAACTATTGTGGATTTTTCAGGAATCATAGCCAATTTTGCATTTTAATTGTCGTATTTGTGTTCAGCACCTTGAAATCTTTAAGAAATGGGTTCTTTTATCTCAGAGGCATGACTTTTATGAAAATTTGTTGCCCAGTGTTATCTGTCACTCATGGATTTCTGTTGCTATAGTGTAGCATTAGTAATGCATAAGGCATGTGAAGAAAGTATAGTTTCCATCAACTAAAAAGTTCTGCAGATCACATTACAATCTAAGCAGTAATTAAAACTTTATTTTTGTGGTAGTATAGTGTAGAAGCACATCACCTTACAACTTATAACTTCACCGAAGTATGTGTGAATCACCACTATCCTAGTTCCTCCTTAAGGTATGATTGAAAAAAATTATCTACCACTAAGAGTATTTAGATATTTTGTTTGCAATTATTTAAGTCATTAAATAGATTACTGCTATTATGTAGACTGAAAATATAAACTCATTATAGGACAAAGCAAAAGATGTTTTAAATAATTTTAAGTTGGAAATGTAAAAGTATTTTTGAAAGCAAGAAAATATTTGTTTCCAATTTTTTATTTGCAGTGAAATTTTGTACTTTTAGTGAACTTGAAAGAAATGGCCTAGAAGTTTTATATCAGTATTGCAAAGCCAGAAGCAAATACTGCTCAGTCAAATGCAAATCTAAATTACAATACCTGGAAAAAGACTCAGCTGCAGTTTGTGAAAAAAAAGGAGGAGAATGGTCGTATATACCATCATGTGCTACTACACCAAGTATGTACAAGAAATAAATTTGTTTTTTGTAAATTTTGGCTTATGAAAAATTATGAATGTGAATGAATATTAATGTGTATGGAAGAGTTGTTGGTATAGCCATCCAAATCTCATCATTTTAAATATTGACTAATAACAGTGGCTGAAAAGGCAAACATTTCTTTAGCAATTAGTTTCTTTTTTTAAGTATACTTCTTAATTTTTTCCACTTTAGTATTAATTGTAAGCATGGTTTAATTATTAATTGTAAGCATGCTGAACAAGAATTGAATTATTGCAAGGGATTATATATTTTCAATCATCTGATTCTAAGAAAAGTAATTTAGTTTTGAATGCCTGAGAGAAATTTGCTTTTAAAATAATAAATACTTCATGCTGTTTAGATGCTTAATTTATCAACTGTCATGAAACTAAGATATTTGTAGTAGAATCTCATGGGATGTGTCCACCCCCCCCCCTTTTTTTTTGAAATCCAAAATTGAGAAGTTTTTATTTGCTTGAAATTTTAAAAGTTTGTTGGTTGTTGGTTGTTTTACCTTGAGATGCACTTTTTTGCACACAATAGGCTAAATGGCCAGATCACAAGGACTCCGAAGGCTCAGAGAAGGTTCGGGGAGTGGACCCACCGGAACAGCTGTTGGGAGACAGATGGTAGCCTCTCCTGCACAAGGGGCCATGGCTTAATATCCCATCTGACAGACAGCAGCATTTCGAAGCCCCATTGATGTCTCCTACTGACCATGGGCAGGGCAAGGAGTTTTGCAGAGATAAATCTCAATGCTGACCAAGACTGCAGATTATGAGCCTGACATGCTACTGACATTACCTCCTCCCTCCCTAAAAATATATATATATATTTCAAAGGAGAAGGCTTTTAGTTTTTGGTGAATGCTTCATATAATTTACAACTGTTGATTGATTTTTGAAAAAAAAAAAACCTTTGTGTGGGGTCCTGTACATGGTGACAGGACCACCCTGTGAAGGTTCCGCTGGTTTTGGGTACTTTCACAGGGTCCTGAATGCTCATCCATGTGTTTGCCGTGCACAGTGGTCCATGTCCGTGGAAAGGGAGGATCCTGGTAATTTCTCAGAGGTCTTCATCTGTTTTCCTCAGCTCATGACTAGTGGGGCCCCCTTTGGCCCGTCTTGCGATTGGGGAGCCTGGTCATCACAGGGTTGGGCAGAGATTTCGATGCCTGTTGCTACACACTGCTTTGGCCTCTGCTTCAGGTAAACTGAAGCTCCTGGGGTGGCCACTCCAGGACCAATTGGCTGGTAGGGTATACCTGCTAGGACCAAATATGCAGTATGGTGAGTGCTTTGCCCATGTCTAGGTACAGGTTTGCGAGTTTCCCCACACATTTTTATACTTTTATAGTTACCTTTTTTTCAATATGCGACAGCTCAGATTGAGACTTTTGAATGATCACTGCACATGTGGGGTGCAATGTGAGCATAGTGCAGTGGTGCATCTCACCCAACATCAAGGAGCACCAAATGATATGAAGGACAGGTATGGGACCAGCAGCACCACAGGACATGAAGATCGCATGCTCTGTAGGAGGGCCATTCACAATCCTTTCAACACAGTGAATGGCTGCAGAATGATTTGCAGACCGCTACAGGTACCATGGTCTCTACACAAACCATTAGACAATGTTTACATGATGCAGGAATGAGGGTGAGATGTCCAGTCTGCCATCTGCCATTGCAGTGACATCACAGTGTACACTGCATCCACTGGTGTCAGGCGAGGCAACATTGGACTATGGAATAGAGGAGAGAGTTTTTCACAGATGAGTCCTCATTCTGTTTCTGCATGCCAAATGGCTGTTTGCCCACATGGTGTTGGTAGCGTCAACGACATGAGAAATCGTATTCCATTAGCTGCCATATGGCTCCCCACCATGGAACAATGGTATGGGGTGGCATCACATATGGAAGCCAGACCCCTCTGCTCCATGCTTATGGCATGTTAATGGCGAGACATTGCATCACTGACATCGTTAATCCTGTGGCATGACCCTTACTACCTTGCCTGTACTGATTCTGCAGCAGGACAATGTGACCCTGTACACTGTATGTGTTCAATGGACAGTCTCCCATGGTTGCAACACTCCCTGAACTTGTTGCCCATTGAGCATATGTGATACCTTATGGGTTGCTTCCTTCACCAGCTCCCTCTGGTGGCAAACCTGGTACCGTTGCATGCCCGGTTGGATGCTGTTTGGAACACCATACCTCAGGACACAATTAACGATTTGATTGATGGAATGCCAAGACATCTGCAGGCTTGTATAACTGCCTGAGGTAGATTACTATGTATTGATGAATCTGCAATAAATGCATGTACCTTATGTCTCATGTTCTGTTTTTTGATCATTTGCACATCTACTCTCATAACTTCTGTATTCCATCAGTTTTGTGCATATGCATCACTTTCTTTGTGGTGTTGCAATTTCCACTTTGAGCAGCGTATTTATTTGTGTGGATTTGACTAACCATGTGGGTATAGTGTTTCTGAAGCCTTGGCACCAGACTGGGCCTCAACTTGTTTGGCTCTGTGGAGGATGGTGACCATGGATACTGAACTACAAATTAAACAACATGAGATCAATTAATGCAACTGATTTGATAAATGCTGCCAAGAGGGTTTGACATGAACCCCCATCTTCTTCACTGTCTTCATCCCCAAGATTCCTGATTCCATGGGTAATTAGGTAATTGGAAACAGATCCCCCTTTTTAATAAATAAAACAGGGTTAATTTTTAATAAATAAGAAAGAAAAAATATAAAAGCGTGGAGACCCATGTCCTGAGAAAGGAGGATCCTGGTAGTTGCTTGGGGCTCCCTGTCTTCTCTATTCAGCTCATGACTGTCAGGGTCCCCTTTGGCCACCTTGCCATTGGGGAGCCTTCGTCGTGGGGCTGGGCAGCAGATTCCGGGGCCTCTGCTATACACTGCTTTGGCCTCTGCTTCTGGTAAACGGGAGCTCCTGGGGTGGCTCCCCCAGGAGCAATCGGCTGGTGGGCAGGTCCTGCTAGGGTCAACCATGCAGAACGTTGAGTAACCTTGCCCACGTCTGGGTACAGGTTTGCGAGTTTCCTCACAAATTATTTTCCTTTTGTAGTTATAGTTTCTTTGCGAGGCCAGTTTGGTCGTTCACAATTTTGTTATTTTCCACTTAGTTTCTTTTGTGTAGAAAATTTATTTCTATACATTTCCCTTTCCATTTTCCTTTTATTTATTTGTGAGGGCTTGGCTCACTGTCTGTGTGGGTGTAGTAGCCCTAGCACCCGACTGGGCGTCCCCTTGTTGGGCTCCGTGAAGGGTGGGGACAGCAGGAACTGAATCACACAAAAACAAACATGAGAGTAGATGATGAAATTAATGTGATCAATGCTGTTAAGAGGGCTCGACATCAGCCCCCATCTTCCTCATTGTCTCTGTTATCTACGCCGTCATCTTCTTTGTCTGTTTCTTTGTTCCCGAGATTCCTGATCCAATTCCTGATCCGAGATTCCTGATCCAAGTACCTGATCCACTCTATGGTGATCAGGTACTTGGGGACATGCCCCCATTTTTTGTTAATAAAGATCTGAAAGGTCTTGCGGGAGAGCCAAAATCCATCAAGTGCTTATGATCTGGCAACTTGCAAGCTGAGACCACTTGTTCCAAACATTCGGAACTGCTCCTGAATGTCTAGGTCACTCCCCACAAAACTTTGAATTCCTCTCGGGGTGTGATTACTGAGTGGGGCCTCCTCAAAGTCGCCGAGGAGGAAATCCTCTCAGAACTCATGCCTCAAGGAGTAACAGCGGTCCATCAGGTTTCGACATGCCATGATGGTAAATTGGTACCCCTCCGGGTACTGATTGTGACATTTAACACACGATGCCTGCCTTCTTCCATCAAGGCAGGTTATTTACCTGCTATTTATTTATTTACCAGATTATTTACCTGTAAGGCCATATATTTCGAACCCTCTGCACTGCTTTCAGTGCCAGATATATGGTCATGCGCACACAGCTTGCCGGGGCAAACCCATCTGTGATCGCTGTGCCAGTGAGGATCACTTTGATCCTGACTGCACCACAGAAAAGGCAAGCTGTGTGAACTGTAGTGGCAAGCATCCAGCGTACTCTTGTGACTGTCCCAAGTGGAAGGAGAAAAAGGAGGTTCAATTCTTGAAAGTAATGAACATCTCTTACGCTGAGGCGAGAAAGCTCTGCACCGCCTGCCCCACCTGGCAAGATATCCTATGCCAGTGCTGTCATTGGAAAGCCCATTGTTCCAATGACTTTGGTGGCGGTGCAGACCAATATCAGTACCACTTACTGAATCTTTCTCACCTGCAGCAAGATACCTCCTGACGCAGGTGAAACCAAGGTTGGTGTCGACTTCTACATCAACCCCCGGTTTCCATTCCTGCAACTCAGCCTTTCATCTTTACTGGAAGGTCTCCTCCTTCCTGTCTTCAGACAGCTAGACCTTCCAAACTTTTTGGTCCCCACCAGGACCAAAAAATAAAATTATCACTCCTCCGCAAAGGCGGTCACTGATCCGTGTCCCTCAGACAATTCCGAGGACATGGATATAGACCTCTCCCTATTCATTAAACCATCCTCTGCGGTGGTTAAGTTGAATAGGAATTCGTCATCCACACACTCTTCTAAGTCCTGAGATGGCCACACTCCTACATTGGAATTGTCGGGGATTCTAGAGGAATATTGACGACTTCAAGGCCCTCCTTCAGGCACACCATCCCATCTGTATGTGCCTGCAGGAGACATACTTGCAACCAGTCACAGATTCCACGATCCGGCACTTTTCACTAGTTCACCAGGACCGGGATGGAGATGGTCCAGCTTGCAGGGGTGTCGCCATCCTCGTACACAAACATTCTTCATTCCAGGTCATACCTCTCACCACTAAGTTAGAGGCGGTAGCCATCTGCCTCTTCGTGGGGTTCTCCCTGACTGTCTACTCGGTATGTCTTCCACCTGGAAGCATCATATTTCAGGAATACCTTGATGATCTCATCTAGCAGCTGCTGTCTCCCTTCCTCATCATGGTGGACCTTAATGGACATAGTCCACTTTGGGGCAGTGCTGACACCAACTGAAGGGGCAGGGTCCTGGAGCAATGGCTCCTGGATCCTTCTCTCTCTCCCTGTGGAACACTGGTGTCAGTATGTACTTTCACTCCCCAACTCACACATTCACTGCCATTGATCTCACCATCTGCTCCTTCTCGTTTCTTCCACTCTTTACATGGGAGGTCGAGGACAACCCTTACGAAGTGATCACCTCCCTGTGGTGTTTACCATCTACCGTGGGGGGCCTTGCAGCCCTTTGCGCTTCTCATGGTGGAGGCTTGATCGGGCTGACTGGAGTGGCTTCGAGCTCATTTCTGAGCTCGATGACCACTTTGTTAGCCAGGAGCCCATCAATGCGGTAGTAGCGGAGATAATGGACTGTATCGTAGATGCAGCTGCATTAACAATTCCTCAAACTTTTACAGGTTTCCTTGTTTTCTGAAACCATGGTGGAATCCAGATTGCACCGCAGCTCGGAAGGCTCAGAACCAGGCTTGGGGGGTGATTCAAAGATATTCGACCTCCCCAACCTTGAAGCATTCAAACACACCAAGGCGAAAGCTTGTTTCGTCTGGCACTAGAACTAGAAGGAATCTTGGATCAAATATATGTCTTCTATCACCTGCACAACCAGTTCTAAGGTCAATTTTGATAAAGTCCAGAAGATGAGTGGAAACTACACGTCCCACCCATTATTGATCCTGGAGCACAATGGACAGGCAATTGCTGATCCCAAAGCAATTGCCAACAATCTGGGGGAGTCATTCTCCTCCATCTCTTCTTCTTACTCTCCCGAGTTTCTGTCCCAGAAGAGCAGGGTGGAATGCTCTCTGCTGTCCTTCCATTCGAATGGCCTGGAGCCTTATAACAGGCCATTCACAGCAGAGGAGCTTTGCCTTGCTCTGCACATTTCTTGTGCATCTGCCATAGGGCCAGACAATGTCCATTATGCAATGCTCCAACATCTCTCACCATCAAGTAAGGATCGGCTGCTCCGACTCTTCAACCGCATTTTCATCGAGGAGCAGTTTCCACACTCCTGGCGGGAGTACATCGTCTTGGCTTTCCGGAAGACAGGAAAGGATTCCAAGATTCCTTCCAATTATCTCCCTTTTTGTTGACGAGCTGCGTGTGCAAGGTGTTGGAAAGAATGGTAAATGCCAGACTCATCTGGTATTTAGAACCTCACAACCTTCTTTCCAACAACCAGTGTGGTTTTTGCAGGCAATGGTCAATTCTTGACTATCTGATACACCTCGAATCAGCTATCAGAAATTAATTTTTATGTAGAGAGCACCTGGTGTCAATTTTCTTTGACATCAAAAAAGCGTATGACATGGCTTGGAAATTCGGCATTTTTCATGACCTCCATAGCTTTGGCTTGAGAGGGTCACATGCCGATCTTCATATCCAACTTCTTATTGGACATTCTTTTCATGTCCGTGTCAGCAACACTCTGTTGCGGCTGTACCCCCAAGAACAGGGGGTGCCACAAGGCTGCGTACTGAGAGTCTTTTCACTGTCAAAATTAATTCTATTACTAGACAACTTCCTCCATCTGTAGGCAATGCCCTCTATGTTGACGATTTTAGCATCTTTTGCTCTTTGTGCAGCATGAGGGTCATTGAAAGACAACTGCAAATTGTCCTGAACAATCTTTTGGTTTGGGTAATGGCAAACGGGTTTCGGTTCTCCCCACAGAAGACCACTTGTGTGCACTTTTGCCACAAGTGTAATCTCCACCTGGATCCCGAGCTACGGCTCAGAGGTAACATCATACCAGTTGTGGCAGAGACCAAGTTCGACCATATTCGATCAGAAATTGACCATTTTACCACACATATGTAATTTCAGGTCCAAGTGTACGCGGGAACTGAACATTGTCAAGGTCCTCTCTCTCTCCTGGGGAGCTGACAGATGTTCTCTGCTCCGCCTGTACCGTGCACTTGTCCGATCGAAACTGGACTACAGATCCCAGGTGTATGGCTCTGCCTGGGATTCAGTGGTGAAGGTGCTGGACCCCCTCCATCATCAGGCCCTCCATGTTTGCATGGTAATCTTCCACACCTCACCAGTCCAGAGTCTTTATGTTGAGACCGATGAACAGTCTTTATCTCTTCACTGTCAATAGTTGTCCCTACAGTACTCATCCAAATTGTGATCCTGCCTGGCCATTCCACTTGAAACTGCCTTTTCAGTCCAAAGTGGGAAATTCTTTACACTAATCAGCTGACTGCCATTCTTCCTTTCGGTTTGCATGTATGAGACTACCTCAGTGACATCAACACCAGTCTCGATAGCATCGCACAGTCGACAGCTGAGCCACTTCCACCGTGGCTCGCTGTTTCCCATTCCTGTGATTTTTCCTTGTGCAGGACGGGGAAGGCCTTTACACCTGACTGTGTGTACTGGCAACTCTTTGCCAGCCATTGTGCTGAGTACCCAGAATTCTTGCCTGTTTTTACAGATGGCTTGAATTCCAGCACATCAGTGGGATCGACCAGACCAGATCCCACTGCGGTGTTCCATCTTCACTGCAGAGTTGCACGCTATCAGTCTCACCTTGGACCACATGGCGGCTAAGCATCATCGTCAGTGTGTGCTTTACACTGACTCACTTTGCTCCCTACAAGCTTTGATCTCGGTAAGGTATCGGCCTCACCGAGTTCTTTATAGCTCCTAGCTGCTACATCGTCTGGCAGCCACAACCACCATCCATTTCTGTTGGGTGCCCAGTCACATCGGTATCAGGGGCAATGACTTGGCAGATGCTGCTGCCCAGTCATCCATGCCCCTGCCTGGCTCTCCGTTGCCAGTTCCATATCTGGATTTTCTGCAATGTTTTACCATCGAGCTCCAAGCACAGTGGCAGAGATCTTGGTCAAGAACAGCTTACCAACAAGCTCTTTGAGGTCAAACCAGGGTAGTCTTGTTACCACAGGAATCGAAAGGAGGAAGTTGTACGCTCAGCTCCATTTAGGACATTCGTTTATTACTCATTCGTTTCTTCTATGGGCAGACGACGAACCTAAGTGCGAGTTTTGTGACACCGTTTTAACTATCAAACATATTTTAATTTCATGTCCATGTTTTACCTGAATGACATATGTTTTTTAACCATCATGATTATAAGTCCGAGCCCCTTACACTTGGACATCTGTTATCTGATTGTTGTTTTCCTCTGTATTTAAATTTTTACAATATACTGGATATTTTACTCGTTTATAGGTTTACTCTGCAGTTTATTATATATATGTTTAATAGGGTGGGCCGAAAAAATTCAAAAATTTTTTTTCTAGTCATAATACCACGGAAAAGTTGCGAATTGGGGAGACTAAAAAGGGGTAGAAAAAGAAATAAAATCGGTTTATATCTTCCGGTCGCGCATGTGCTCTAAAGTTCGCCTAAATTTGGAAAAATTTATATTTTTACGATAATTTTTTTATCTTAATTGTCAATATTTAAATGTAATAGCTCTAGTCGACTCTTACTCGAACCGATAATGATTTAGAAAAAAGAATGGTTCAAATCGGTTAAGGTCTTCCGCTCGCACAACAGCTGTCAAATCTAACAAATTCTCGCGCTCGTTGTAACTCGCTCGGGTCAATGCCCACGATGCTCCCCCCACCTACCACTCTCGCCACCGCACCGCGCCATTGTTCTGTCAGTCTGCACTTATTCCTCGTGTTTGATGTGTGTTTCGTTCGCTCTTCCAGTTATTATTTTGGCATTTGCATTTATTTCAATGTTGGTTTTGTGTTATGACATTTTTGTGTATCTTTGTTACTTAACGGTGATATACTATGGCTGTACCTAAGAAAATCATCACAAGACAGGTATTTGATTGCCCTATATTTGGTACACCTAAAGATTTTTCATCAAACAAGCTTCCTACTGTTGAGGACGTGATTCGGTGTTGTTCACAGGAGAAATACGACTTGGCGCTTAAAGTTAATAATAAAAGCATCAGTTTTTCACAAGTTGCCAGTACAGTAGCTAACAAATAATTGGTTTGTATCAGAAAGCATCTATCTCAATGGTTACAGATAAGAGAATCGTGCAACTTATAAATGCATTGCATGATCAATATTACAGCCTACAAAAATCATATACACGGGATAAAAATAAAGATTCATTTTTTAGCAGAAAAATGACGAGTTTAAGCAAAACTGCTCATTGCTTTTTAACGTAGCAGCTTGCTAATGCCCCATTGTTGTTAATTGCATTTGTAACAAAACCCCAGATTTATGTAAATGTGATATAACTGTCAGCTGTGATTGTGCAAAATCAAATAAAATACCTGCTATTGAGCTAAGGTTTGTTTACTTATTACGAGTACACGGAATAGGAAAAATTGGAGGGGTAGACGTGTCTGAAACAAAGAAACTTAATAAATCATTGGAAAGGAGATCGCATGACAGCCATTTAACTTTGGATGATGAATCTGATCTGAAACCCTCGTGTTCGCATTCATGTGTAAATGTTGTCGAAACTGACGATGAAGACCAATATCCTTCTAGTAAAGATAGCGATACCGACCAAGATTTTAAAGTGCCAAAAAAAGTTTCCTCTAATAATTGGCAGATGAGAATTCAGCTAAAATCTACTGCATTACTGAGCAATTGTTATGGAGAAGATAATACAAAATACATAAGAGAGCTCGGACTTCGACGAATTCTAAAGGCGAGACAGTTAGATCAAAAGAGAACAACTATCAGAACATTCATGCCGCCAAAACTCAATTTCCAGGCTCAAGACTACTCGGAAATAATTAACTGGATGGACTGTGATTTATCTTCTCCCCCATTATTAAAAGATATCAGTGACGATGAGATTAAATCACATATTCAAAGTGACTCAGTCCCTAATTGGGATATAACATTCAAGACATTCCCAGTTCACACACGGGCAGTTGAACGATGTGTGAAACTTGTGACAGAAGCCTCAGAAAAAGTTTGCGGAGCTGAGTCTAGGGATGGTTTTATCAGAACGACTCTGCTATTAAGGTCAACCATGCCTAACTTCGCCCATAAATCAGATTTCAAAGTACCTTCAGCAAAGAATGAGTGAAAACGGAGATGTTTAATTGTTCAACATGAGTTTCTTGGACTTACGACTCTTCATACAAAAACTTAGTTTTTCAATAAAAAAATCTGTTTATAAATATTACTAATGGTCTAAAATAATTTGTTTTTAAACATTTAAACTTGTATTCAATAAAGAATAAATATAAAGAACATGTAAGTTGTTAGTGTTTTTTTTCCTTGAACTGTGATCTACCTTTATTTGTAAATTTTTTTCAAAATTTCATTAACTTTGAAGGCAATGCGTGACCGGAAGATGTTGATGGATTTAAATAATATTTAAACATTCTTTTCTGTGGTTCTAATACATAAGAATTTGAGCTATTACATTCGGGAAGAGGCTAATTTAAAAATTATCGTAAAAATGTGAATTTTTCCAAATTTCGGCAAAATTTAGAGCACATGCGTGACCGGAAGATATAAACCGATTTTATTTCTTTTTTTACCCCTTTTTAGTCTCCCCAATTCGCAACTTTTCCGCGGTATTACGACTTGAAAAAAAATTTTTGAATTTTTTCGGCCCACCCTAATGTTTAACCCAGGTCACTTACACCTGGATTACTTTTATATTATTTTGTACAACATATTTCTACATTTGTTTATTGTTATAACACTACCTGCCATTTTATTGTTTTCCATTTTTCTTGTTGATTTTGTAGTTCATTTTTAAAAATTGGTTGAGGGTGTCATGACTTTTATCTTTTTTCTTTTTGGACATTCATTTGGTGCATCATAGCCTTAGATGCTCATGCACCATAAAACCCTAAACCAACCAACCAACCAAAATCAGTCAAGTGCCTGCAATCTGGTGACTTGCAAGGTGAAACCGCTTGTTCCCAAGTTTTAGAACTGCTCCTTTAAGGTTACAGCGATTGATTGGGTGACTGTCATGATCACACCCCACAACATTGAATTCCTCATGGCATGTGATCTCTGAGTGGGGACTTCTCAAAGTCACCAAGGAGGATATTCTTTCAGAGTTCTTCCCTCAGGAGTAACAGCTGTCCATCAGGTTTCGACACATCACAATGGTAAATTGGTCCCACCCAGGTACTGATTCTAACTTTCAACACATCACACCTGCCAACTTCAATCAAGGCAGGATATCTTCACTGTGAGATACAGCTATATATACCTAATTCTCTGCACTGCTTCCAGTGTCAGAAGTATGACCATTCCTGTACAGCTTGCTAGGGTAAATCCACTTGTGCTTGCTGTGGCAGCCAGGATCACCTTGATTCTGACTGCCACAAGGCAAGTTGTGTGAACACAAGGAAAGACAAGGCAAGCTGTGTGAACTGTAATGGTGATAATCCGGCATATTCCAGTGACTGTCCCAAGTTAAGTTAAAGGATGAAAAGGAGGTACAATGCCTCAAGACTATCAACAATATCTCCTATTTTGAGGTGAGAAAATTCATTGCACTGCCCGTCCCATTTGGTAAAGTCTCCTATGCCTTTGAATGTCACCATCCTTATTAGAAAGTCCATTGTTCCATTGACTCAGTGCAGACTGATATCAGTGTGCCACCTACCGAGTCATTCTTTTCTGAGGCAAATACCTCCTCTTGCAGGTGAAATCAACATATCAACCTCAACACCAACCCCAGTTTCCATTCCTGCTACTCAGTCTTCCACCTCTGAAAGACCTCCTCCATCCTGAACTCAAGCAGCCAGACCTTTGAAGCCAAAGGGAGACATCTAATGGGGCCATAGAAAAGAAATTCAATTTCCACAAAAGGCAGTCACTGATCTGTGTCCCTCAGACGATTCCAAGGACATGGATACTGACTACCCACCATTCATAAAACCGTCCACTGTGGTGGTTAAATTGAACAGGAATTCGTTGTCCACCCACTCTTCTAAGTTCTGAGGTGGCCACACTCCTACCATGGAATTGTGGATTCCGGAGGAATCGTGATGACATTAAGGTCTTCCTTCAGGTGCATGAGCCCATTTGTGTGTGCTTGCAGGATTTGTGTGTACTTGCAGCCAGTCACAGATCCCATGATCCAGAATTTCTCATTAGTTCGCTGGGACTGGCATGGATATGGTCCAGCTCATGAGGGTGTCACAATCCTTGTCAGCAACCATTCTCCATTCCAGGTCATACCCCTCACCACCACTATAGAGTGGTAGTCATCTGCCTCTTCATGGGGTTTTCATTGACTGTCTGCTCTGTAGATCTTCCACCTGGAAGCATTGTCTTCCGGGAAGACTTGGATGACCTCATCTCACAACTTTCGTCCACCTTCCTCATCATGGGGGACTTCAATGAATACAGTCCACTTTAGGGCAGTACTGACACCAATGGGAGGGGTGGGGTCCTCAAGCAATGGCTCTTTTCCTCACTAAATACAACTGTCAGTGTGTACTTATACTCCACAATCCACACTTTCATAGCCATTGACCTAATGATCTGCTCCTCCTTGATTCTTCCACTATTTACATGGGAGGTTAAGGGCAACCCTTATGGAAGCTATCACTTCTCTGTGGTATATACCATCTCCTGTGGGGGGCCTTGTGACCTTTAATGCATATCACGGTGAAGGCTTGATTGGGCTGACTGGAGTGGCTTCGAACTCATATCTGAGTTTCCCCTGTCAGCCAGGAGCCAATCAGTGTAGCAATAGCAGAGATGACAGACTGTGTTGTCCATGCAGCTGCCTCGACCATTCCTCAAACTTTGACAAGCTTCCCTCGTTTTTCGAAATCATAATGAAATCCCAATTGCACACAGCTCATAAGGCTCAAAATAAGGCTTGGGGCATGTTTCAGAGATCTTCCAATCTTGAAGCTTTCAAGAATGCCAGAGTGAGAAGCTGTTTTTTCTGGCACCAGAACCAGAAGGAATTTTGGATCAAATACACATCTTCTATTTCCCGAACAACCAGTTCTAAGATCTTGTGGGATAAAGTCCAAAAGGTGGGTGGGAATTATACATCCCACTCATTATTGATCCTGAAGTAAAATAGACAGGCAATTGATGATCCTCAAGCAGTTGCCGCCACTCTGGCAAAATCGTTTACCTCCATCTCTTCATCATCATCATCTTATTCCCCTGAGTTTCTGGCTCAGAAGAGCAAGGCCGCACACTATCTGTTGTCCTTCCACTTGAATAGCCTGGAGCCTTACAACAGGCCATTCACAACAGAGGAGCTTCACTTTGCTCTGCATTCTTCTCATGCATCTGCTACCAGGCCAGACAATGCCCATTATGCTATGATCCAATATCTCTCATCATCAAATAAGAATTGGCTGCTCCATCTTTTCAACTGTATTTTTCTGGACTTCTGGTGGGAGGCTATTGTTTTAGACCTCTCCAAGCCAGGAAATGATCCCAAGATTCCTTCGAATCATTGTTCTATTGCATTGATGAGCTGTATGTGCAAGGTGTTGGAAAGAATGGTAAATGCCAGACTCATTTGGTATTTAGAACACAATAAGCTTCTTTCCAACATCCAGTGCAACTTTCTCAGGCAATGGTCAACCCTTGACCATCTAATATGCCTTGAATTGGCTATTAGAAATTCATTTTTAAAATGACAGACCTGGTGTCAATTTTCTTTGATATCAAGATGCTCTCGATGGTATGAGAGGTCAAATGCCGATCTTCATCTCCAACTTCTTATCGTCACATTTTTCCATGTCCATGTTGACAACTGTCATGTCCCTCTAATTTATTTTTATTTATTTATTGCTGTATTTTATTCTATTTTTGTTATTGTAGATATTTTTATGTATTGAGTGTTCTTGGAAGTGCTTTGATTGGAATGTTACTCACTGATGTTGTTTTTGGTCCAAGCTGGCTGCTTGCATGAGATGATGGCTTCGAGAAATCTTTTATGGCCTTTTACGACTAGCCTGGAGCACGAGGTCAGCACAGGAGGCTAGAGCGGGAGATTGAAACAACAGTTCAGTGTATGGCTGTCGAGTGAAATGTCGTTTTGATAAGCATCAAAAGGATGCTGCCCTTACTCAAAGGAAACCCTTAAGGAGAGGGTGCGATTCCAAGTGAGAATCGAGATTCTTGGTGAATCTGATTACAGTCTTCTGGATTCAGAGTGAACCACATTGTAGGCAAAGGTTAATTATCCTTTCGCCGAGTTGGAGGTCGTAAAGTGAGAACTTGCAGAGTGTGCAGTTCTACACCTCGTGTTAATGTTTGCAGCAGCAAAGGCCTATGGAGTTGAGCTCATCCCCGGCACATAATTGTATTTAGTGTTAATAAACTGTGTTGGCCCTATATAATTCTTGTGCAGTTAATTGATGGACATATTTTTATTAATCATTCAACATGCAGCCGTAACTGGCATAATGGTTAGGCAGCTAGCGACTGTTCCAGCAAGGCAAACTTTGTGTGTTGTGTTAGCTCTAACTGAGGCAGTGGTCAGCAGTGACTTCAGTCTTAGTAGGGCATGTCCTTGTATGAGAAGGCCTGTATTAAGCTAGGAGTAGCTTCTAGGATTCTTCTCTGTCCTATATGTCGCAAATCTGAGGCATACGACACTGCAGGCGTAAAATACCACGAATCTGTCATTTCATGAAAGTGAGGGTGAAGATAATTAAGTAACAATTTCATCGTCCTCTTGTGGTTCACTCTTGGCCCAGCCCCATCGCATTCCAAATACGGAGAAGGATGTCACATTTAGTGCAGTCTAACAGAATTGGCATGAAGTTAGGATCGAAATAGTGAGGACATCACATTTGGCTCAGTCAGACAGGATCTGAGGGAGGAGGACATCACAGCAACATTCTGTTGCACCTTTACTCCCAAGAATGGAGTACCTCAAGGCTGAATCCTTAGTCTTGTGCTTTTCATTGCCAAGATTAATTCTATTACTAGACAACTTCCTCCAACTGTAGGCAATGGCCTCTATGTTGAAGATTTTTGCATCTTTTGCTCATCTTCCAGCATGAGGGTCATTGAAACACAACTGCAAATTGCCATGAACAATCTTTCGGTTTGGGCGATGGCCAGCTGGTTTTGGTTCTCCCCACAGAAGACTGCTTTTGTTCACTTTTCCACAAGCATAATCTTTATGGACTCCCAAGCTATGGCTTGGGGGTAATATCATTTCAGTTGTGGTGGAGACCAAGTTCTCTGTCTCATTTTCAGCCAGAAATTGACCTTCTTACCACACATGTCATCTCAGGTTCAAGTGCATGCAGACCTTTAACATTATCAAGGTCCTCTCCTCTCTCTCCTGGGAACAGACCGATGTTCTTTGCTCTGCCTGTACCATGCACTTGTCTGGTTGAAACTGGACTATTTATCCCAGGTATGATTCCACCTAGGATTCAATGGTGAAAGTGCTGGACCCTCTCCACCATCTGACCTTCCATGTTTGTATGGCGGGCTTCTGCACCTAACCGATCCAGAGTGTTTATGTTGAGATCAATGACCATCTTCATCTCTTCACCATCAGCAGTTGTCCCTACAATATGCATCTAAATTGCAATCCCTGTCAGGCCATTCCACTTCAGACTACATTTTCAGTCCCAAGTGGGAGATGCTTTACAGTAATCACCCTACTGTCATTCGTCCTTTCAGTTTGCGTGCCCTTGGCTACCTCAGAGACATCAATACCAGTTTTGATAGTGGTGCACAGTCAACAGCTGAATGACTTCCACCACGGCTCTCTGTTTCCCCTTTTCAGGACAGGGAATGCCTTTACACCTGACTGTGTGTATCCGCAACTTTTTACCACCCACCATGCTGAGAACCCGGACTTCTTGCCTGCTTTCACAGGTGGCTTGAAGTCCTGCACATCAGTGGGATCAGCCATAGTCTACTGTGATGTAATTATTACAGACCAGATCCCACTGCAGTTTTCCAAGTTCATTGCAGAATTGCATGCTATCAGCCTTGTTTTGGACCCAGTAGCAGCTAAGCATCATAGTCAGTGTGCCCTCTACACCAACTCACTTAGCTCACTAAAGGCTTTGCTCTTGGTGAATTATCAGCCTCACCCTCATCTGTCCTAGATCTGCCGGCAACTCCATCATCTGACAACCACAACAGCCATTCACTTCTGGTGGGTGCCCAATCATGTTGGCGTCAGGGGCAATGATTTGTCAAACACTGCTGCCCAGCTGGCCATGCCCCTGTCCAGTGCTCCACTCTGATTCCATATGTGGATTTCCACCAGAGTTTTTTCCACTAGGCTCCAGGCACAGTGGAAGCACTCTTGTTTGAAACAGATTATAAACAAACTTTTCGAGATCAAGTCCATTCTCAAACCATGGCAGTCATGTTTTTGCAGGAATCACAAGGAGGAAGTTATACTTACTTGGCTATGTTTAGATCAGTTGTTTATCACTCATTCGTTTCTTCTTTGGGTGGATGACAAACGATTTGGTGAATGACAAACGAATTTTGTGATGCCATTTTTATCTGTTCAACATATTTTGATTGAATGTCCATGTTTTAATTTTGAACGCCATATGTTTTTTTTAGCTTTTACAATTTTATGTCTGAGCCTCTTACACTCGGACACTTTTTTTTATCAGATATTTCAATTTTACCACCTGTTTTTGCATTTTTACAATACAATGGATATTTTAATGGTCTCTAGTTTTGCATTCTTGTCTTTCCATTTTTCTTTTAGCCCGGGTTTTTTTACACTGGGATGATTTTAATTTATATTTCCCTTTATATCGTTGTTTTACATGTTATTCTGCACTCAGGTTTTGTTGTTTTGGATTTTTACCATATTAGTGTTTTTGCTTTTTAAATTATGGTTGGGGTTTTCATGTCTTTTATCATTTTGTCTTTTGTTTGCTGCATTATGTGTTTGTTTGCCACATTATGGCCTTAGTTGCCAAAGAACCAACCAACCAACATTTATAAAACCTAGATTATTTTATCATTTTTAAGCAATTATTATATAGCATGAAAAGTTTTAGCTCCATAGCTTGGGAGCTCTTTTCTATCTTGTTAAAAAAAAATGTAGTGTTTTCATTTTGAAGTTGAGTTGACCCTTTACTTACAGGGGAGTTGGGAAAATGCAACTTTTTTGCTTTAAGAAATGATTGTCTGTTTTTAGAAATCAAAATTCTTTTTGGGTTACATAGGTATTGATAAAATATTATGATTCACACTTTCCCAGTTCTTCTGAAAGTTTAAATTGTGCCTTTAATGATGGAAAAGTTAAAAATTGCAAAATCTTTAATTAATATTGTGAAAGCTAAAAAGATACTTTTGCTAAAAATTCAAAGTTTTGGTGGTGAATGTCTGAAAGTCATGAGGTTTACATTATCAACAATGAGTTGACCCATAACCCTAGAATAGGTGGAAAAATGCAACATTTTTGTTTAAAGAATTAATTGTTTTTAGAGATAAATTGGAAATTATTTTTGGGTTGGATAGATATTGATGTCGATACTAATGAAATATAATTCACATTTTTCATCTGGAAAGAACATGGAAGTTACCATAACTGCTGTAACATTTGATAAAGCTACTATTTTGGTGGTGATAATATATGATAATTTGGCATGGCATCATGATGATCAGCTGCATAGAGCTTCACATCTTTCAGAGATGCACTGTGACTTCTCAGTTAAAGAGACACAATTCTTGCATCCTGTGAGAAATTTTTAAGGGTGCTCTATGACCTAGGTTTAATATTTATGAATAACAATGCTTGCCTCCATAGTGTCCTTGTGGTCAATGATTTCATTGAAAGTGAAGATATTCATAGGACAAAGTGGTAATCTAGATCCCTAGACCCAAATCCAATTGAGCATGTGTGGAACATCATGAAATCAGGTGGTCTGAAGTAACCTTGCCATAATTCTTTGTACCTAATCCAGGATGCTTGGCAGGGGAAGATCCATGTTTCTTTTAATTTATATACATAAAGGACAATCAATGGATATAAAAAACCATACTGTATTTACTCAGATATTTAATTAAAGTAAAAATAATTAACATTTAAAAAGAAAACTTTAAATAATGAAATTTTAACTTTTACCCATGACTGGGTCCAGGTTTTGGAGAATCATTGGCAATGACTGGTCCAGTCAGCTGTTTCTTTTGTCTCTCGTCTGATTTATCATACCATTGGTATTTCTTTGAAGACAATGCTTTCTTCAAAATGTTAGTCTCTTTTTTTAATTTGTCATAAAATTGAGTGCAATCACTGAAAGCTGCATTAACTTTTATATTAAGTAAGTCCTTTACAACAAAAACTTGCAGGCATCCACATTTGGCTGACCAATTGGAAACCCTTCATTGAGAAAACTCTTTCTATGGGTGATAAGATAGCAGGCAAACAAGCTAAATTTAACAAACTTAAAAAAATTTTCTTAGCTAAAGGTGTGTGCATTCATCTCTGAGTTAAACTTGAGTCATGATTCAATTTTTCACTCATATAAATTTGATTTATCAATAATAGTTCATCAAACAATTCATCAATATAAAAAATGTTTGTGGTTATTGTTCTATTACAGAATTGAAGTATTCAACACGTTTTTCGATATCAGCCCACTCCAATTTAGATTTAAGATTTATGCAAGAAAATATTTTAAGATTTTTAAAATTCGATTACCATAATTCTAAATATGTTATGCTTGTTTTGTGGAACACATCAAAGTGTGTCAATAGTTCGCCTTCAGAAATTTCATTTTTAATAATAATTGTTTCGCAGCCCATCTTTCTATACATTTAGTTATTCACCATCATCGTCATCCTCAAGCAGCCATTCGCTACAGAGGTCAAACCAGGCATGCAATTTAGTTTTCCAAGCATATCTGTCCTGAGCTGTATCTGCTGAAGGTTGCTGCACACCATTCTAACAAGGTCCTGTTTCACATTGTCTGCCCTCTGCATCCTAGGTCTCCCCTCTTTCTGAGGCCTTTAGGTACACTGCTCATAACCCTATTTGCTACTCTATAATTATCCATACAAGCAACATGGCCAAACCAACAGTCTCTCTCTGCACAATCTGCTGCTTAAAGGAGGTTGCAAACTCCTTTGCCTAACCTCATCATTAGTTACCACCATTACAAAGTTGAACCACCTAATGCCCAAGATACTGCGTAAGCATCTGGAATCAAAAGCATCTAGTTTCCTGTTATCTTGTTTACAAAGTGTCCAAGTTTCACTACCATAACTAACCCTAGAAAGAACCAAACTATTATACAGTCTAATTTTAGTCTTTAGGTGTATACGCCTATTTCTCCACACTCTCCATAGATTCTTAAAAGTTCCGGCAGTAATCCCTATTCATCTGTTAATCTCATGCCGCACATCACCATTATCTGTTACATAGCTCCCAAGATAATTAAACTGTGACACCTGCTCAAGACTGCAACCATTCAGATTAACTGAATCACAGCCTGCCTGACCAATTTTCATCACTTTAGTTTTCTCTCTGTTTATAACCAAACCTACTCTACTACCAGTCTCATCAACAGCTCGAATGAAAGAGTTCATCTCATCAACATCATTTGCCAAAAGGGCTAAATCATCAGCATAATCTAAATCAGAAATTTTCGTATCTCCAGTCCATTTAATGCCAAAATCTTTCCCTTGAAGTGAATTTCGCATAACATAATCAATACCAAGCTAAAGAGAAAAGGAGACAAATTGCACCCTTGTCGAACACCAGAAGTAATGCTAAACCAATTGCTACAAGCCTTACCAACTCTCACACATGACTCAGTGTTATTATAGAGAGCTTTCATTATGTTAACTAACTTGTCAAGTATACCATATGATCTCACAATCAACCACAAATTATGATGATAAACAGAGTCGAAAGCCTTTTTGAAATCAACAAAGCTAGCAACCAAAGGTTTCTGAAACTCAAAACATTTCTCAAGAATCTGCCTAAGTGAAAATATCTGATCCACACATCCCCTATCACTTCTGAATCCACATTGCTCATCATGCAATTAACTGTCAACCAGATTCTTAATTCTATTAAGCACAATCATGGAAAGAACTTTACCTGGAACAGAGAGTAGGCTGATACCCCTATAGTTATCACAAGAACTGTGATCACCTTTTTTGAAAATAGGGATAACAATAGCTCTGGTAAAATCCTTAGGAACCATGCCTTTATCATAAAAGATATTCAGAATTTCAGTCATCCAAGTGGTAACCGAAACATTCCCAGCTCTAAGCATTTCGTAGTAATTTCATCTACCCCTGGGGATTTATGTAGTTTAAGTTTAGAAACAGCCAAAATAACTTCAGTTTGTTTAATAGGGCCAACATTAAAGCCACCAATGCATCTATCATCACTGCAAACAATGGGAGTAGAACCAACTACACTGTTTAGAACATCACTGAAATGCTCAGCCCACCTAGCCATGATAGAACCCTCCCCTTCTATACCCTTACCTTGTTTATCCTTCAATCCCTGTATGCCTGTCTGTTTTCTACCACACAAAACAATAACTATCTGGTACAGCTCTCTGCTGTTGTGCTGACTAACTTCTTCCTCAGCTTTATCAGCCAAACCATCAAGCCAAAGATTCTTATCAGCAGCTAACTGATCTTTTACACGTTTATTAAGTTCTCTGTAATACTTTCTATTAGGACTAGTAGGGTATTGATTAAGGACATTCCTACAGTTCTTTCTTTCCGAAATAAGCTCAAGTGCCTTATCACTCAGATAATTCTGCTTCTTCTGCACCTTTTTTCCTAAAAGAGTACTGTTAGTGTCCAAAAAAGCTTGATTAAAATGATCCCATTCTTCCTCAACTTCAGTAGTAAGCATACCATGACTGTCATAATGACTAAATAACCTATCATGGTAAGCTTTGGCTATAAATGGATCTTTCAGAGCTTCAGTATTAAAAGTAAATTTTTTAACCCTAGCACAACACTTTTTAAGTTTAAGTTGCAAGACACTTTTAACAAGGTAATGGTCAGATCCAATTTCAGCTCCCCTATATGCCCTGGTATTCCTAACAGAACTAGCCCATTTGCTGTTAATTAATATGTAATCAATCATATTCTTATGCAGCCCATCAGGTGAAACCCATGTGTACTTATGTATGTCGCGGTGTTTGTAATGGTTGGTTATTCTGAATCCATTGAGTTTACTTACCTGTAGGAGACATTGCCCATTGCCGCTACCAATACCAAAAGGGCCTATTACTCCTCCCCAAAGGTCAGAGTCAGTACCAACTTTGGCATTGAAGTCACCAAGAACAAGGGTAATATCTCCTTTCTTGACAGAATTCAAAATATCCTGAAGTTGTTCATAAAACCTATCCTTCTCATCCTCATCGGCATCCTCAGTGGGGGCATAACAGCAGATAACATTCAAGTCTTTAACTCTTGTCTGAAATTTTGCTGTAAAAAACCTTTCATTAATGCACTCATATCCTAGAAGAGCATCACTAGCGTGTCTGCTGAGAAGCAGACCCACGCCTTGGTGATGCTTTTTATCGTCCCTCCCTGAAAAAGAGAAATTTAAGATTATTTTTAAGAATCTGACCTTTATCTGTCCATCTGGTCTCTTGCAAGCCGAGAATATCTAAATTATAATGTTGGAATTCATGTGTGAGGACATCAAGAGAAAAAGCTCTGTGCAGAGTCCTCACATTCCAACTACCTATGGAGAGAAAATGGTTAGTGGGATGTTTAAAGAAACTATGTTTATTGAGAGAGGGTAATGCCAACAATATCAAATAGCCCCTAATCGCAGACATGGGGCAAAGACCCATTCCCCCACCACTAAAGGCTGAAGCCATCTACACTGGAAGACTTCCTCCAATAGAAGCAAAGAGTTCAGGTGTCTGCGATGACCTATGCTCAGGATTATCCACCAGCTGATAAACATATCCTGTGAATCTATTCACTTGGGGCTGTCAACCCACAAACAAACAGAAAACACAGCGGAAGATTTTCCACTACACAGAAGCCCACCAGTGCAGCAAAATCAGGATCCATAATCAAGCTCAGAGCCATATATCTGTCCAGTCCAGTGAGTTTATATGGTCAGCACCAGGACTCTGTGTGGTTGACCACTCCTCAGCAGGGTAGGAAAAAAAGAAAAGTAGCCATAGTAGTCCAGATCAGTAGGCCACACTAATCTGGCAGCCCTCCCCTTCCGTTCACTTCCACAAGAGAGTATCTCTTTTGAAAGGTACTAACGGTCTGCACCACGAGAAGGCGGGGTCGGACATTAGGTGCTAGTACTGGCCGGTTCTATGCATCATCACAGGGGATTGGTGCATAGCTCTCCTTCCAGTGACTACCTAGCTACCATTTACAGACCTTACCATTTACAGACCTAAGTGTTTTGAAATGAAAGAGCACTTAACCATATGGTTCCACAACTTTTGTTGTAATAAGGACACAGCTTAACTGTTTTTAGAAAGGAGCTAGCTCCAGTTAATCAATTTAAACTATTGGTAAAAGCCATTTTATACCATAATTGTTTGTGCTTGGTCTTACTGCTATTTGTTACAGAATATTAGCAAGTTCTCACCATGGCTTAAGTCCTTTATGTGCAGTGGCTGGCACACTCCATTCTGTGTAGTTGTTCAGCATCCAGTTGAATTGGCCCAACTTGAATTGAGGAATAGTAATAAGAGATCTGAAAGATTGGAGTTCCTAAATATATTAGGTTATCAATAAAAGAGATGACAACCCTGTCATCCAAAAAAGCAATACTGGATATGTCCTTGCTAGTGACCAAATATGAAATCCAATTTTTGTTTCCAATTTGGCTCTGAGAATGTTAGAGTCTTCCAGATAAATAAGTATTAATCAAAATTATTGTTGATTCATGTGTGTATTACAACAAATTAATAAACAAATTACAGAGAAAGAGAAGGGCGGAAGGTGCTATATATCGGCACACTGATACCAGACACTGGAAAGTACATCAAAATTCAAAACATTTGAGAAATGGTGGTAAGTCAAATCTCTTCGGTATAAAAGTAAATACATCAATACTTAGAGAAGTGACAATCTCACTGAGAAGGAAGTTTCATACTCTTCCAACACAGCACACAAAGGAATGATACTTTACAGTTCTTTCAAAAGGCACCTTGATCATAAGAGAATGACCTCTTGTTCTTCTGTTGACAAGGTTGAATACACTGGGCAACACACAAAAAGGCTTTGAAATGAAAATAGCTAATCTTTACTAATCTCGAGGTGCTGAACTCGAAAATGACAATAGAATTTGTCTGTTGGCTCTTGTTTAGGAGAGACAGACATGATCATTTATAAACAACTCAGTTCGCATTGAGTACATAGGTAACCATTTCACAACGCTGTATTTTAAATTCCAGATTGCAACATATTGCATTGTATTGCATCAGCTTGCCATACACACAACCCCCAGAGGTATTGCATCATTGCCTGATGCAATGTAGTTGAGTCATGACATCGCACTTTACGTTCGTGGACGAAAGATGATTCAATCAATAGTTGTAATAAATAGACGAAAGATGATTCATCATTAGTTGAATCTCATAGGGTTAGCAAGTCTTTTGAGCGACTCCCATTTACCCCTGAGTCATAAGTACAACAAAAATGATCCCTGCAGTTTTAATCCAGCAGTAGTGATGCCTCATAACTGTGTTAATAGTACAGATATATTTTGTTACATTTGCGGGAAGTGATGTTTGCAAGCCAGATATGGGCCATCACTCCAATAGTGAAAGCGGTGTACGAGTTTTATTTTGGTTGCAAAATCAGGGAGCAGGACAATGCCTGGGCCCCACACATATGCTGCAGTACATGTGCAAGAAATCTTCCTAAGTTGCTGAAAGGCAAAAAAGTGGCGATGCCATTTGCTGTTCCTATCGTTTCGAGAGAGCCAAGCAATCACACAAATGACTGCTACTTCTGCATGGTTCCACCTGTTTCTGCAGCCATCACAAGGAAAGAGAAGTGGACAATAGCTTACCCGAATATATAATCTGCTCTCTGACCAGTTCTGCATGGTGAAGGCCTTCCTGTTCCTGAATCTCCAAAAGAATTTTCCGAACCAATGTCGGGTTCTCCGCAGCCTTCGGTGTTTAATGATGATCCATATGTCTGCCACAATGCGTCATCTGCACCACACATTCTCACCGAATTAATTAACTATCTTCTTCATGATCTGGAGCTGTCCAAGGCCAAAGCAGAGTTACTTGGATCGAGACTTTAAAAATGGAATCTTCTCAAGGAAAATGTCCAATTGACTTCGTTTTGAACTCGTCATGAGGAGTTTGCACCTTACTTCAGAAAGGAAAATGACCTTGTGTTTTGCTCCGATGTAGATGGCCCGATGAATGACCTAGGAATCAAACATGACCATCAAGAATGGTGACTATTCATAGACTCCTCGAAATTGAGTTGCTGCATAATGGAATTCGACTTCCATCCATTCTGGTCAGACACACTGTTTACACGAAAGAAATCTACAACTACCTAAAACAGCTGTTGAACTGTCTTCAATACAGCAAGTGTGGCTGGCATCTCTGTTGTGACTTGAAGATAGTGGCTCTGTTGATGGGTCTGCAGCTGGGATATATGAAGTACTGCTTGTGATGCCCCATCGTTCACTTTTGCTTTACCTTAACCAGTTTTGTTTAATTTACGTTATATTTATCATTTTGGGGATTTTTTATTTCCTTTTTGGCATCACAGCGCTCACATCCAAGAATTTCTAGGAGTTGCGCATGCACCGCAACTCCGATCTTCTGACTGTACCGTTAAAGCGCGTGCCAAGGACACGCCCCCTCTTGCGTCATAGCTTTTGCGTCGTTCGTCATAGTATGTTAATGTCTTTCGCGGCATGCGCCGGCTCATTGTCAAAAAACGGTGGCCTGCGAGTCACTAAGGTAGAGTTAGTGCAGTAGCACTAAGGAGAGCACAAGGTGCATAGCACGAAGCACAGTGCGTGTAGCGCAGGAGTAGGAGTTATGTGTTCTTCATTGATGTCTTGGTGAGTTGAATTATTTTGGAAATAAATCTGTTTTGTTATAAACCTTTTGAGTCTGTACAGTATTTTTCTCTTGAGCAACGCGAATTAAGGATTTTTGAATTATAAAGTTTACTTGACAATCATTTTGATTCTTACTCATTAACGCTCGCTGGTATTTGAACCCTAAATCAACTTATTATCAACTTATTCTACTTTTGGCAATTTATTAATTATTGCCTGGCGCCCGTCTAAGCTATCCGGAGCATAAAAACTTCAAGTATTTTGCATTTGTTTGGAGTGTTACATGCTGTTTCTTATGTGAATGGGACAGCCGAGCAAAGACTTTGCACTACATGAAGAGAAACTGGCCTCAGAGGAAATCTCTGAAGGTTGGAGAGAAGAATGTGGAACACACAGCACTAGCAGAAATGCACAAATCCTGCTATTGTCCCTATACATCAAATTTGGTGTGATGAAAAACTTTGTAAAAGCTACGGACTCGACCACATCAGCTTTCAAGTACTTGGCTGACAAATTCCCTCAACTCCGCGAAGCGAAAATTAAAGAGGGAATTTTTGTGGGTCCTCAGATCTGCAAACTGTTCAGAGACCAGATGTTCGACAACCTGCTTCAGAGTGATGAGAAAAAGGCTTGGGACGTGTTTGGTCTGGTGTCAACTAAATTCCTCAGGAATGTCGGGGCAGATAACTACAAGAAACTGGTTAAGGACATGTTGTCTCTGTATCACAAACTTGACTTCAATATGTCCTTAAAAAACCACTTTCTCCATTCCCATTTAGATTTCTTCTCCGACAACTGTGGCATGGTTAGTGATGAACACGGTGAATATTTTCACCAGGACATTGCAATGATGGAGAAATGATATTATAAAGGGAAACTGGTTCACTTTAATGTTGGCTGACTCCTGTTGGACACTTGCCAGAGATGATTCTGAGCAGCTGTACAAGTGACAGGCAAAGCAACTTTGGAAGTAGAAGCAGAGTTTTATTGATACATGTCATATGTACTTATTACTCCATTATATAAGAAACTATTGTGGATTTCTCAGAAATTGTAGCGAATTTTGCATTTTTATTGTCATATTCGTGTTCAGCACCTTGAAATCTTTAAGAAATGGTTACTTTTATCTCAGAGGCCTGACTTTTATTAAAATTTGTTGCCCAGTGATATTGAACTAATGTGTTACTTCCTGTGTTAGAGTGAGTTACTCCATGAATAAGTTTATAACATGTTTTTAAGTCAAATACTAGTCTTCTCCACTCCAAGGAATGCAAAGAGAGCCCTTTCAATATTTCTTCATATGGCATATTGTAAAACCCAGGAAGTCTTTTTGTAAACCATCTCTGAGTGATTTCAAGATTTTTGATGTCTTGTATTAGATGAGGTGTCCATACAGGTGAGTCATATTCTAGTGAGGGTCTGATCGAAGTCACAAATGCACAAATTAGGGAATGTCACATTTACCATAACATTTCAGAATTAAGAAAATGGTGCAATTAGCCATTCTGACAAAATTAATGTTATTATAGTGGTCACCAAAAGTTAAATGCGATGAGAATAGCACTCCTAAGTTTTTCTGCATCTGTACATTCGCAATTAGATCATTTGTGAAGTTATATTTATAATGAGGTTCTTCCTTCCAAGATACAGAACACTTGATTTGCCTTTTGTATAGTTAATTCGTACTTTAAGCTCCATTGATAAATGACATCACAAACAGTTTATAATGAACTATTTTTTTTCATTGCTGGAGGTAGAAAAGAAATTAATGCCATCTGCATATGTGTACATTGGATAGGATGAAGAATACTAGGAATTTCAGAGATGAAGATTATGAAGAACAATGCGCCTAGAATGGATCCTTGTATAACTCCACTGTTGACTGTTCTGATGGAGGATAAGCTGTTCCCAACTCGAACTTGGTGTGTTCGATGAGTAATCAGGTTGGAAAGAAGCCTCACAATCAGACTAGGTATACCGAGGTTGAGCAATTTTTGAATCAAAAGGGATCATTTTAATTTATTGAAGGCCTTTTTAAAGTCCAGGAAAATGATATCAACAGGGATATTATTATCTAAAAGTGAGGCCCATGAATGCATATTACGAAGTAGCTGAATTGTAATTTACCTCAATATGCAGGTTTCATTTTTAGATGGCTTTCATTCCACTATTAAAGGCTATTGAACACTGTTTAGGAGTATATATATATACACACTTAGATTTACTTACCATATTCACTGTCATTAATATTTTATACATTATGTTATATAAAGGCAAGTCCCAGATGCTCCACAATATAAAACTGCACTGCATCTGTAGGGATAATGCCATGAATACCACTACCTACGCTGGGGCAAGACAGTGCCACAAAGACACATCTCATTCATGGCTACCTATGGCGAACAATCCTATAGAAGGAAGGTTCATCCATCGATCAAAACCTAAATTTAATCTGTTCCCTGGTTAGCCACAAAAATGGTATATAGAACCAAGTTGAATCGGCTCCCGGGGTGGAGACTCAGTCTGGCTTTTCCATCGATAAGCCCATCGACCGGGGATCCCACTCCCAGCCGTGAGTCTTCAACTTTGTCCTCTCCATAGTCTCCTTCGTCCTCTCCATAGGCCCCCAGCCGCAGTCTTCTGACCCACAATTTCACTGAGACTGCACCGATGAGCCCACTGGACTGGGTTCCCCAAGCCCAGTCCGTAGACCCTCAGCCACAGTCCCTCTACTGGGGCTGCACCCGGAGCTTCTCAGGGGACAAGTCAATGAGTTTACAAGTTTGGAGGCTCTCTTACCAGTCTGCAGGCCCTCAACAGGCCCCTCCACCAGAGGTTACAAGATCTCGTGCAAACCAAGAACAAACAAGCCGTGACCCTACTTCACAGAGTCACCATTCAGCCCCCCCACCACGTCAAGGTGGTCCCCTATCATGGAAAATTAATATTTTATAGTTGGTGAACAAAGAACTAACTCAGGATATATTACTTTCTCTGTAGCAACTTGCTAACACTGGTAGCAAAAACCTTTCCCCATGCCTTTTCACCTAGAACAAGAATGACAATTCACATACTATGGATGGTGAGATGACTGGAAATAATAGGTTACTCTTTAAGGGATTGGCTTCAGATGAGGGCAAGAAAATCTATTAAGGCAATATCAGTGCTATTTCACAATATGCCTCTACTGCAGGGGAATGGAAAAAAATTGGAAATGAAAACATATACTAAGATTTTCTGATTCTTTCTCTTAGCTTTTTTTTGCATTATAAAAATTGTGGTAGAATTGTTCAATGCAGCAGATGGATTCTTTTTCATTTTATTACTTTTTTTGTTTATATGTTTTTAATTACTATTCTTAAAATTTTTTCTATATCACTGTAATTGTTGGAAAAGCTGAGATAGTTAGATGGAAATACTATCTAGGGATTTACCTTAGTTTTTTTCTTGCAATGATATCCTATGGGTAGATAAGTCTATTGTCCTCTGGTAGGTAGTTCAGTCCAGATATAAGTTCACATATGTTCTTGATTTTTTTGTTGTTCCTTGCTGGAATGCTGGTGGTAGTTTGACATCGATTTGGTGTACACGTTAATTAATGTATTTTTATATTTCCAGGTTAAGTCCCAACTTTTCCAGAAGTGCGAGTATTATATTTCAATGCATAATCACGATTGCATTGAAATATAGTATTCACACTTGTGGAAAAGTTGGGATATAAGCTGGAAATCTAAAAATATATTAATATGTGCTCCAAATCGATGTCAAGCTACCACCAGCATTTCTGCAAAAAAAAAGAGCATCTGTGAACTTACAGGGTTATATCAAAATAATGGAAATACATACTGTTTATGGAGAACATTTTATTAATAAGTTGTAAGTCCACCTTGAGCATTCAGAACAGACTCAATTCAACATGAAATAGACTTATACAAGTCATGCACATATGGTAATGGAATGTTTCTTCCTGTAAAATATGGCCCAACTGTGCCAGTTATCACTGGCACAGTTGGGCCATATTTGCAGGAAGAATTTATATAATATTTAAAAAAAGGAAAATTTATATAATATTTTACAGGAAGTGTGGGTGGAAAATGTGATCTGTCCTTGTGATCCAGATATTCCTACAAATGTTCAATAATATTGAAGTCTGGAGATTGAGGTAGCCAGGGTAGTTGCTGTACCTCATCCTCATGTTCTGCAAACCACAACTTGACACATTTCACACAATACATGGGTGCATTATCTGCTTGAAACTAGGGATGGTCATTAGGAAACATGCCCACAACATTGGGTGCAGGTGGTCCCCGAGAATGGATTTTATGTTGCAGATGTGAAACGACCCTGCAGAATAACTAATGGCCCTAAGGAATGCCATGATATGGCACCCCACAGCATCAGAGATCCACCTCCATTCTTCACAGTCAGAAGCAAACAGTTGGGGTGGTACACTTCTGCAGGTTTCTGCCAGACATAAACTCCACCAGTGGTGGGAAACAACATATAGCATGATTCATCAGACCAGATGACACGTTGCCAGTCTTTAGCATCCCAGTTTTTATGTGCTTTGCACTACCTTACACGTTTTGTTGCATTGATGTTGGTAATCAGAGGTGGATTGCAACACGGCCATAAATTCCGACACGATGAAGTTCCCGAAGAACTGTTATGACAGAAACGGGATCATTCCGACTGGTGTTCAACTCTGCTGCTATTTGCAGTGCTATAGTCTTATGCTTCCATTGTGCAATCCGTGCCAACGTTCACTTATCCCTATATGACAACTTCATACGGCATCCACAATTTGCATGTTTGGAGGCAACACCCTGTCCTCTTTGATAGGTAGTCATATCTTCGATACAATTCCTCGGTTACACCTACTATTTCCACCATTCTGTTACTGAAGCTCCTGCAAGATGTGTACCAATGATCATGCCTTTTTGGAGGTCAGTGAGATATGACATTGTCGACAATTATACCACAACAGCTGTTTCACCTGCACCTGTGGCACTGCTACATGATAGCTGACATCGTGCTTCTTCCCTTTATATACCTCACATAATGGGTGATGTCTTCCCTGTGATATGCATACAATGCATTGAGTGTACTCCAGTCACTATCAGTGTTTCCATTATTTTGATAAACCCCTGTATGTCTGGACTGAACTACCCACCACAGGACAACTGACTCATCTACTCATGGGATATCATCGAAAAAAAAAAAACTAGATAAATCTCTAGATGGTATTTCCCATCTAATTGTCTCAGCTTTTCCAACAATTGCAGTGAAAATTTTAATAATTTTAAGTCAGTGCTATGACTTAAACCACTATTTTTTAATTACTATTCTTTGAAAGAAGTTAAAAATTAGCATTTTGTTAATGCATCACAAATGATTTCCTTTATATTTACCTTGTATCAATTATTCATTTCAGCCACACAAACACGAATAAATACATATTACCTAGTTCCCTATTTAAACAAAGGATATGTCTTATCACAAAATCCCAATGAATATTCTATATGAATATCCCAATATTTGAATGTCCCATATATTACCAATATGCCCCATCATAAAGTAGTAACTGTAGCCCTATAAGTGTACAATATGCAATTATGTTGCATCAGTATATCCCACGGGCAGTCATAAGTCTAAAGCTTGGAGGGAGCCATTTAGGGGCATATGAAGGATTTTGTATTTAAAAGTGTCATTTCTTGACTACAGAATCCTTTATATGCCTTACATATGCATTCGTATGGGGGACTGAAGGCTTCAAGGGTCTGATGGAATGAAAAAATAAAACACCTGTGAGCCTTTTTGGAGGAGACCATGTCCTCTCCTTATGACCACAACTAGTATATCTTGTGGACTAAATTAATACTAGTTAGCACAATAATAGTAGTACATTGCCAAAAGAGTTCATTTCAAAATTGCTCATAAATCCGTAACTAATGATTTCATTAGAAAGATGATTACTGAACTATGTTCAGATTGTTTTGCAATATTTTATGATTTAAGAAACAAATCCATTGCAAAGTACTACTTTACATATTTATTATATTTTAATTGGTAATTGAAATGTTTGTTAATTTTTGAAATGAATTATCAGATATTTAAATTTTTTGAAGTTTTCTTGTTTATCTTTAAAATTGATCAATCAATTATTTTAATAAGAACAAAAACATATTTTATATGTAGGGCCAATATGTGCGGTAAATCTTCCACCATATTTAAGGGTATATCCGGGCTGCCGTTTTACAACAAGCCAAGTGTGTGGTGTAGAGTGCAAAGAAAAATATGATTATATTATAGGGCCTCACACTATAGCTTGTTTGCCATCTGGAGAAATGTCAGAATTTCCAAAATGTGTTCCCAAAAGTAAGTAATTTTTTTTAACGTATTAATATTCCATTCTTCTTTCATGCCTTAAGAAGCTTTCTATATAACTAACTCATAATTCTGTTGTCAAACAAATTAATTTGTCAGTGTTGTAGTAGAAGTTTTACTAATAAGACTCCTGAATTCCTTATCTACTTTTTTAAATAGTTAAATGTATCTCTAAATTAATTTCAATCAATGCAACCAAAAGAATAATGGTGAATTAAGGTATCTGAAAGCTCCAGATGAAAAAGGTTTAGGAGGCCCCCAGCTATCTGGGAAGAAGGAGAGTGCTTGGTCTACAAATTTTAAAACTTAGGGATAGAATAGAATATATACAGTATATAAAGTCCTCAACTGCCTTACGCTACAGTGATCCAATCAGACTGTGCAATTTAGTCCTCTAAACATATCTGTTTGCACCACAAATGCATCACAAATGATTCCTTTATATTTACTTTGCATTGAACTAATCTGTCTAAACACATCTGTTTGCATCACAAATGATTCTTTTATATTTGCTTTGCATGAAACTGACTATGCAATTTAGTCCTCTAAACATATCTGTTCTGAGCTACAGCTGCTGCATTTGGCTACAAAAGGCCAATTCTAACAAGGTCCTGTTTGTTATTGTCTGCCCACTTCATTCTAGGTCTCTCCCACACACTGTTCATAACCCTATTCATTAATCTGTAGATATGCATACGGGCAACATAGTCAAACCGATGCAATCTCTGCACAATATAGTGCTCAGAGCTGGTTGGTTGTTGACTCCACCTGAATTCATCATTACTTACAAAGTAACATCATCTAATGCCCAAGATACTGCATAAGCATCTAGAATCAAAGCAATCAAGTTTCTTGTTATCTTGCTTACAAAGTATCCAAGTTTCACTACTAAAACTAACTTAAAAAGGAACCAAACTATCATACAACTTAATTTTAGTCTTTAAGAGTAACTACCTATTTTTCCATACTCTCCATTGATTCTTAAAAGTCATGACAACAATCCTTATTCTTTTATTTATCTCATGCTGCCCACTGCCAGTTCTCTGTTACCAATGAAAGTTTGTGACTAAACATAATTAGTAAACTCAACATATTAAGTATATACCAATAATTTCCACTCTGTAAGTTGATTCAAATATTTAGAGGAAAATTGTCTTGAGCCAGGTGGGATAAGAACCCACGACCTCCTGATAATATGTCCATCTAGGAAAAGGCATTAAAAAAAGCCCACTTGAGGAGGGATTGCCTGAACACTCCCTACATATTAGGAAAGTAGGTAGAGAAAGTTCATATCATCAATTAGAGGAGATTTTGATCGGCGGTCGGTAGCTCAGTGGTCCAAAGCACCTGGCATGCTATCAGGAGGTCTTGAGTTCATATCCCACCTGGCCCAAGACAATTTTTCCTCTAAATATTTGAATCAACTTACAGAGTGGAAATTATTGGTATATACTTAATATGTTGAGTTTACTAATTATTTGTAGATTGCATACTTGTAAGACATTCATTCCATCTAGGAAAAGGCATTAAAAAAAGCCACTTGAGGCAGGATTGCCTGAACACTCCCTACATATTAGGAAAGTAGATAGACAAAGTTCATATCATCAATTAGAGGAGATCTTGATCGCCAGCCAGTAGCTTAGTGGTCCAGAGCACCTGACATGTTATCAGGAGGTCATGGGTTCGTATCCCACCCAGTTCAAGACAATTTCTCTTCTAAATATTTGAATCAACTTATAGAGTGGAAATTATTGGTATTGTGACTAAAATTTTTGGTAGGGCAATTTTAGGAAGATGCCTGATAGCAAACTGAAAAGGCATTCCTCAATGCATTTTGTTTTTTTTTGCTATTCTCAAAATGCATTATTTAACAGAAAGGGAGGGAGGGAGGGATCATCCTTTTTAAAAATGGGAATAATAATTACTCTAGTAAAATTCTTAGGAACATCTTTATCATGAAAAATATTCAAAATTTCAGTCAACCATGTGACTACACAAGCATTTCCAGCTCTAAGCATTTTCTGTAGTAATTTCATCTACTTTATGCATTATTTTTGCAGGCTTAATTTAAATATACCCAAAGTAACTTCAGAATGTCATACAGGGCCAACATTAAAGCCAGTCTGTCCTCATTGCGAACAATGGGAGTAGAGCTAACCAAATTTTTTAGAACATCTCTGAAATGCTCAGCCCACCTAGCATGACAGAATCCTCTCTTTCAAAGACTTTACCATATTTATCTCTTATTCCCTGTATGTCAGCCTGTTTCTTCTCAGACAAAAAATTTATCTGGTAGAACACTCTGCTGTTACACTTTGTAGCTGCTTTGTTGGCTTTGTCAGCCAAGCAAAAAAAAAATATTTTTATAAACTGTTACCTGATCTATTACACATTGATTAGGTTCTTTGTAATGCTTTCTATTAGGACTAGAGGGTGTTGATTCAGATTCTTTCAATTCCATCATTTATAAATAAGCTTCATGGCCCTCTCACTCAAATTCCTTTGCCCCTTCTTCTTCAGTAGGGGACACCGCTGGGCTTGGAAAGGCCGCCGTCCGTCGGATGGGACGTTAAGCCGTGGCCCCGTGTGCGGGAGAGCCATACCCTGTGCACGTTAAAGAACACGCTGGATGGCCTTGACAGGAGGCTACCATCTGTCTCCCAACAGCTGTTCCAGTGGGTCCCCTCCCCCAACCTTCTCTGAGCCTTCGGGGTCCATGTGACCTGGCCATTTAGCCCATGGTGTGCAAAAAAGTGCCGCTCAGAGGTAAAACAACCCAACAACCCCTTCTTCTTTTTACCCAGAAAAGTACTGTTAGTTTCAAGAAAAGCCTGTTTAAACTGATCCCATTCTTTCTCAATTTCAGTAGTAAGCAAACCATGATTGCCATAATGATTAAGTACCCTATTGTAGTATCTTTGTCTATATCTGGGTCTTTCAGAGCTTCAGGTAATGGTCAGACCCAATTTCAACTTCCCTGTATGATCTGGTACTCCTATCTGAACAAGCCCATTTGCTGTTATTACATAAGCACACAGGGCAAAAAATTAGTCATCCCCATTATAGATAGTAGCATTGACTTGATACACTGGTAGATGTCTATACAAGTTAGCATTGTAACGCTCCAAAGAATTGAAAATACTTTTAAGTTTGGACCCTTTTGTCTGATCCAATAATTATTTAAGCTCCGGATAGATGAGTCTGGTGCCAGGCAGTAATTAACAAATTGCCAAAAGTAAAGTTCAAGTAGAGTTCGAATACCAGCGAGCGTTACTTAATGAGTAAGAATTCAAAAAAATTAAATGATTGCCAATTCTAATGCAAATTCTAATCAAAACAATTAACGTTGCTCAAGAGAAAAATTTGTAAAGATTCAAAAAGGGTTTATATAACAAACAAATTTATTTTCAAAATTATTTCAAACTCACCAAACTTCAATGAAGATACTACATCATTTCTATCTTACTACAAACTCTTCAACAAAACTCCAACTGACTCTCAACTCTGACTGTGACTAACATGTCACCAGGTTATAACAAGAGGCTACAAAGCCAGCACATGTCATGTTGCACCCCGGGAAAGACATTTGCATAAATTGACGAGCGACGCAAGCTATGATGCAAGAGTAGGCATGTCCTTGTACACGCACTTTAGCGGGTGACAATCAAAAGTTCGGAGTCCTATTCTCTTGGAAACGAGCACTGTGATGCCAAAAATGAAATAAAAATCCCCAAAATGATAAATATAATGTAAATTAAGCAAAACTGGTTAAGGTAAAGTAAAAGTGAATGAGGGGGCATCACAGCATTATATAGAGTCATGTGATATTCTATGTGCTTTGTAGTGTTGTCAGCCTAGTGGAGTGCCAGTATCCATTATTTCTGCCATGAATCATGGGTAATCCACATAATTTAGCTGAACTATGAATGGTAAAATTGATGTAAACTATATCTGATGATTGGTTTAATTCATCCTAACAGGATTGCTGCTGTAATTCATACAAAGGGAGGTGATTAGCTTAGGGGCACCATCATTTATATGCTATAATTTATTTAAATATTTTTTTATCTTAGAAAGAATGGTAATAGTGCATAATAATGCAAGTATCCATGGACAGTGATTACTCTCTTTTCCACTGCCTCCTAACAATTGTAAATTAACTTTAAAAAGGAAATGGATTGTAAGGTTTTATGTAACATAGCTATGCTAGTATTAAGTGGAAAATTGTGGAGGTGACTAATTTTTTGTCCAGTGAATATTTATCAATTATGTATATTCTTATGCATCACATTAGGTAAAACCCATGTGTATTCATAAATGTCCCAGTGTTTACAGTAAGTGTTAGTTATACTCAAACCAGTAATTTTACTTACCTGTAGGAGACATTTCCTAATGACATTGAAACTACCAGTGCCAAAAGAACCTATCACCCATACCCAAAGGACAGAGTCAGTACCAACTCTTGACAGAATTAAAAATATCCTGAAGTGCCAGTATCCATTATATTCTAGTGCCAGTATCCATTTATCTCTAAAACCAATATTTCTCATTCTTGTAAGAGTCCTCTGTGGGGGCATAACAACAGATAACATTCAAGTCTTTAATCTTAGTTTTAAATTTATCTGTAAGAAATCTTTCGTTAATACAGTCATATTCTAGAAGAGCATCACTGACATGGTTGTTGAGAAGCAAATCTGTTCCTAGGAGATGCTTTTCATTCTCCCTCCCTGAATAGATAATGTAACAAATTATAACTGTAATTATTCTATATCCTGCAGATTAGCTTTAAGCTTTGCAGGTCATCTGTAATGATAAAATTTACTTTTATTATGATCAAATAATAATAAATAAATAATAATAATAATAATGCAACCTGATACAATCACATATGCATTCACTAATGCCAACAGGCTTTAATCAGTCATACTGATGAAGATTATCATTATTTATGTATCTTATTCATTTATGGTAGTGTTGTGGTTTTTGTTTGAATGGTCTATATATTTTTGCTCCTGGAAGTCTATTGCTAACTACTCTTTGGGAGTTAGCAATAGACTATAACAGTTTGGCTGACTTGAATTAGAAACTTGCATGTCATTAAACAATAAAAAAACTCACTTTTCATTCTTTCAAAATAACCATATATCTTTTACTTCACGAGATTTGTGTGACTTTATATCGAATCTCAGGAAATTCAAACGAATAAATAGGAAAATTTTTGATAACCCAGTAATCGTGTCCTAGTTTTCATCCCTCAGTTATGTTCTGTTTTGTGTCATTCCCTCAGTTATCATTCCCTCAGTTATGTTCTGTTTTGTGTTTTCAGCAATAGACCAAACCAAAGCAGCTTGCCTGTAATTAGCTTGCTATTAGTAACATCTCAAAGGATCTAACATTTGGAAAGAACTATTATACCTCTCTTTCACTTACTCTAATTGAAGTGACATTAAAACTGAAATAATAGTCAAGATGAGATATTGAGAAAACAAGTTGCCTCATTTTTAATACGCATGTACTCAAAGCCATTTATGCAAAATATCATTGAAGAAACTTGATCTCTTTTAACAACAAAAGGTGGTTATGATTCAAAAATAATGCTATCTCTGTTGATTGTTCAGAAAACTTAAATTTTACACAATGACTAATAATTTAATCCCGTGTTGATTAGTATTTTATTCACCTTTATTCTTTTGTGGTTACTGATAAGAGAAAAAGTGGTTAGTCAGTCCCCATCTTGTGTACCCTAATAAACTGTAACAGCTTTAATATTTTTTGCTTTCTCAAAATCCTTAAATTGTGTTTATGCATCCAAAGCATAGTGCCAAAGTTAAGTTAATGAAAGACTAGGAAAGTGCAAAAATGAAAATTCCAAATCCTAGTTCCATGTAATGTTAATGTGCTATCCAAGGTCTGTGGCTAAATAAGTCACAAACAAGCAGTTTTCTGAGATAAAATAATAGTTATATATGTTGTACACCATTTACTATGGTGAATGTTACTTAACAAAGTTGTGCATAAACATAGGAGCCTTAACCATACATGCATTAAAGTAGAATAACCTTACCAAAACACAACTGATGCTATGGTGGTGTAAAGCAAGGTGCATGGTAACATTAGATTCCTGAGGAAGCAATGTCAGTTATGAAATTCAAGTACAAAGAAGCTAGCAGCTATTTTAAGTTTTAACTTTTTAGCCAGCATAAGTATTTGTGTTTATAAGATCATCCAACAATGTTTTATTTGATGCTATGTAGGAAATAAAGGAGAGTTAGCAATAGACTACCCTGGGTGCAAGCTCCTGTCCATAACTAAGGGGGATACCTTATGAAGGCCTTGCTGGCCCTGGTACCTTCACAGAGTCCTAAAAACACTCATCGGTGTGTTTGCTGTGTGTTGTGTCCATATAAAGGAGAATTCTGTTGAACTCTTCTGCTCTCCTCAGCCTATAATTAACAGGATTCCCTTTGGGCTTTTTTGCCATTGGGAAGCCTGTTCATTGTGAACTGGGCAGCACTATATAGGGCTGCTGCTCCACATTGCTTTGGGTGGCCCCAGCCCTTAGTACCAATCAGCTGGTGGGCTGAACCTGCCAGCATCATCTGTGCAGTGTGGGGAGTACATTGTTTTGTCAAGATATAGGTTTATGAATTTCTTGCACTTTTCTTTTATTATTATTTCTTTTATTTTGAGCAGGACTTATGCTCACTGGCTAATATTATCATAATGGATTCTCAAATAAATTCATCTGCCTCAATTGCTAAGTTGGCATGCCATAAAGGCTTGCCTTCATTATCAACTTCATCATCTTACTCTTCTTTGTTGCCATCTGCTTCCTTGGAAAGAAATGTTAAGCTGTGACTGTGTGTACAGTAGAACCACATACCCTATGTATGTTAAAGAACACCCTGTATGGCCTTGACAGAAGGCTACCATCTATCTTCTAACAGCTGTCCAGGGGGTCCTGTTCCCCAAACCTCTGAGCTCTTTGGGTCCATATGACCTGGTCATTTAGCCCATTGTGTGCAAAAAGTGCCACTCAGAGGTAAAACAACCCATCCCATTTCATGTTTTTCCTTGTTCCTGATCATCCATTCTATTGATGACAAGTTATTGGGGACAAGCCCCACTTTTTCATTAGTAAAGGCTTGGAAGATCTGTGGTAGTTCCCAAATCTGTCAAGTGTGTGAACTCTAATGGTGATCATCCAACTTTCTCCTATAACTGTCCATGGTGGAAAGAGGAAAAGGAGGTAAATACCTGAAAACTATTAACATATCCTATCCTTTGGTGAGAAAACTTGCTTCAGTGCTTGGTGAAGTTTCCTAAATGCTGGTGCTATCATTAGTAAGCCCATTATTCCAATGACTCCAGTGGTGGTGTAGACAGTTATCAGTGTATCACCTACTGAATCTTTCTCTCTGCTGTGAAGTGTCTCCTAGAGCAGATGAACCAAAGTTGGGAGTCTACTTCAATATCAGTACCATCAGTTTCCATATCTGTACAGAGCCTCCCAATACCACCTCCTGAAGGCCTCCTCCTTCTGCAGACAGCTAGATCTCCAAGCCAAAACAAAGAATGCTATGCTTTGAATCTATGTTCTTCATGACGCATTCCCCAAGTGATGCAGTCAAGCCAAAAAAAGTAAAAGAGGGGGCCAAGAGACGATTTCCATTGCAATATTACATTTTCCCCTCCATTTTAGAGACCTTTGAAAAATGCCTGGTCCCTTGTCCACAAGCTTCTGCCTCACTGTGTAACAGAATTAGATGTCAATTGCCGAGGCTGTATGACAATTATCTGCCACACAATAAGACAATTATCTGCCACACGAGGCTGTATGACAATTATCTGCCACACAATAATAACACAATAAGTCACATTGGATGAGGGATGGGTTAAATTCTGCAAAAACTTGCAATGAGTCTCAGTCATTGCAGGTTTTTGCAGAAGTTCCCCAACCACCAACCCCCCCCCCCCCCCCAAAAAAAAAAAGTAT
Organism: Ryuthela nishihirai; assembly: GCA_038380435.1. Classification (NCBI taxonomy): domain Eukaryota; kingdom Metazoa; phylum Arthropoda; class Arachnida; order Araneae; family Heptathelidae; genus Ryuthela; species Ryuthela nishihirai. The sequence goes on along the minus strand of JAWZYU010000034.1, from coordinate 36,902,504 downwards.
ATATATATATTAGTGCTGAGCTAATAGACAATGATGCATGTTGATTGACAAATTTGATGCCTGAGCATTTCATCATCATCATCCTCAAGCAGCCGTGGGCTACAATGGTCTAACCAGACCATGCAATTTAGTTCTCCAAGCATATCTGTCTTGAACTACAACTGCTGAATCTGGCCACTGCATACCAATTTTAACAAGGTCCTGTTTCACATTGTCTGCCCACTGCATCTTAGGTCTTTCCTTCTTTCTGAGACCTTTAGGCATAGTATTCATAACCCTATTTGCTATTCTATAATTATCCATATGGGCAACATGGCCAAACCAACGGAGTCTCTCTCTGCACAATATGCTGCTTAAAGGAGGTTGCCGACTCTTTGCCAAACTTCATCATTAATTACAAAGTTGAACCACCTAATGCCCAAGATACTGCATAAGCATCTAGAATCAAAAGCATCTAGTTTCCTGTTATCTTGTTTACAAAGTGCCCAAGTTTCACTACCATAACTAACCCTAGAAAGAACCAAACTATTATACAGTCTAATTTTAGTCTTTAGGTGTATATGCCTATTTCTTCACACTCTCCATAGATTCTTAAAAGTCCCAGCAGCAATCCCTATTCGTCTGTTAATCTCATGCTGCACATCACCAGTATCTGTTACATAGCTCCCAAGATATTTAAACTGTGACACCTGCTGAAGACTACAACCATTCAGATTAACTGAATAACATCCTGCCTGATAAATTTTCATCACTTTAGTTTTATCTGTTTATAACCAAACCTACTCTACTACCAGTCTTATCAACAGCTAAAATGAAAGAGTTCATCTCATCATCAGCATAATTTAAATCAGAAATTTTCGTATCTCCAGTCCATTTAAGGCCAAAATCTTTCCCTTGAAGTGAATTTTGCATAACATAATCAATAATCAAACTAAAGAGAAAAGGAGACAAAATGCACCCTGATGAACACCAGAAGCAATGCTAAGCCAATTGCTATAATCCTCACCAACTTTCACATTTGACTCAGTATTATTATAGAGAGCTTTCATTGTATTAACTAACTTGTCTGGTATACCATATGATCTCACAATCAACCATAAATTATGATGATCAACAGAGTCGAAAGCCTTTTTGAAATCAACAACGCTAGCAACCAAAGGTTTATGAAGTTCTAAACATTTCTCAAGAATCTGCATGAGTGAAAATGTCTGATCTACACATCCCCTACCACTTCTGAATCCACATTGCTCATCATGCAATTGCCTGTCAACCAGATTCTTAATTCTATTAAGCACAATCATGCAAAGAACTTTACCTTGAACAGAGAGTAGTCTGATATCCCTATAGTTATCATAAGAATGTGATCACCTTTTTTAAAAAAGAGGGATGATAATGGCTCTTAGGAACCATGCCTTTATAATTAAAGTTATTCAAAATTTCAGTCATCCATCAAACAAACTTTCATCATACAAAATTTCAGTACAAAGCATTCCCAGCTCTAAGCATTTACCCCCAAAAATGATAAAAATTAAAAATTATGTTTTTTATTATGAGAGGGAAGAAAAGATTTGAGCGATTTAATGAATGTAATATTTTTCTTATTTATTTTTTTATTTCTTTTACATTACATATATACTTTTACTCGAAAATTGCAAAAACGAAGTCAGTTGTTTTGCATGGAAAATTTTTTGATTAAGTCACATATTTCTTTTTTTAACTTTTATTACTTCATTGAAATTCTAAGTTTTCAAAAATTTATTTTCAGTGCTAAGAACACTTAGTTCACCCATTTTTCCTTCATAACATTTCTAAAATACTCTACAGCAATTTTAATTTAGAAAACATTTTCTTTCCACACTAGCATTAGAGGTCATACAAAGTAATACGGGTAAAAAAAATTTTGCTTGAAAAAGGTTGAGTGAGTTTCATTAAAATAGAAATGCAGATTTTTAAATTTAATTTTGTTGTTGAATCATTCCAGTATTTTCATCTTTATGTACATTTTTGGTTTCTTATCTTTTTTATAATCATTATTTTTTGTTCTTCCTCTTCTTTGCATTCTTCTGTTTCCTCCTCCTCATCTTCATCCTGTTCTTTTACCTCTTTCCTCACCCTCTGTATTTTTGTCTCTGTTTTCACTTTCATCCTCCTCCTTCAGAATCTATGTGTTCTTTTTACAGATATACAGAAGTAGAATAATATTTTGTTTACTTCAATAACAATTATTTAAAAAACTGTTGTCCCATTAATCTTAATAAATCCTTCACAGATTGTTGACGAAATATAAAAAGCCTTTCCCCTTCCAGCATTCACAAATTTTTCAAAGGTTCCTTTGAAAGTTGAAACTGATTAGCTCCAATATTCCCCAGTAATTGCCATTACTTGTTTTGGGATGAAAGGATGAAAGTACTGGAATGATTCAAATATTTACACTCTACATTGAGCTAAATCTGTAACTCTGTATCTATTCCTCCAATTTCTTTTGAGCATATGATACTAGTAAATAGCTCTTTTTCTTCTACTCTATTTGTGATCTAAAATGGCTTTTACACCATGTTTCCAGTCAATTAAAGCAAGTTGAACTAAATGAGACAGAAGACATGGAAAATAATTTTCAAACAAAACAATAAACATTTCTTTGAGCTGGAGAATGAAGAAGCCACTCACATTCATTTCCCCCATTTTAAAATTTGCGGTAAAAAAAAAATGGTTTAATTCTTTTTATCGACTAATTTTTTATTTCCCTTTACACTTTTATAATTTTTCATAGATGTACTGAAATGGGAATTTTTGACATTCTGAAGGTCCTTTCCATTCAGATTAATTCCTGCAATTATATCCAGTATTCCTGCAATTAATTTCGACTTTTTTAGAAAGACTCCTACAATACAGGAGAACTCAGTTCTTTAGGTTCTACCCTTTTAGCAGATGTGGGAAATTAAAATTTGACTTTTTTATTTTTATAATTTTAAATCCTATTTATTGTACATTTTTACATATAGTGGGGGTATCTGAGGAGTTGCAGGGACTGAATAACAGAGAGGAAAGCTACTTGTGTTATTTTCTAAAGTATCAGAATTTATGTATTTTAAGAGGGAAGTTAACTTTGGAAGATTTTTAGAGTTTGTTTTTGCTTCACTTTTTTTTTCCTTTGTTGTGTTCCACTTTCAAAATGAGACTTCATTTGTAAATACACTTAATTCCATCAAAATGCATACTAATCACATCATTATTCACATTATCACTAATAGCAACTTAATATATGTAATTGATATATAATGATAATGTGGTGGTGTAATTTTGTTAATCATGGAAATAAAATCATGAAATAATGCATTCACTTGTGATATTGACAAAGTCATACTGATACCATCACTTACCTCAAGTGAAAGAGGGCCAATAAGAAAAGGAGTTGCAGATGTTTTGAAGCCAAAGCTAGTATTATCTACAGTTGTGCAAATACATACATACAAAATCCTAAAAAGGTCCAACCAGACTGTGTAATTTTCCTCTCCAGATGTCTCTCTTCTGAGCTACAGCCGCTATATTTGGCCACTCTAGTCCAATTCTAGCAAGGTCCTGTTTGACATTGTCTGCCCATTGCATCCTAGGTCACCCCCTTTTTCTCAAACACTTAGGCATACTGTTCATAATCCTCTTTACCAATCTACAGTTGTATATACAGGCAACATGGCCAAACCAACATTAGTCTCTCTCTGCACAATGTGCTGCTCAAAAGAGGTTGATGCCTCCTTCTTCTAACCTCATCATTACTTACAAAGTCAAACTACCTAATGCCCAAGATACTGTGTAAGCACTTAGGATCAATGGCATCAAGTTTCTTGTTATCCTGCTTACAAAGGGTCCATGTTTCACTACCATAACTAACCTTAGAAAGAACCAAACTATTATACAGCCTAATTTTAGTTTTTAGGTGTATATGCCTATTTTTCCACACTCTCCATAGATTCTTAAAAGTCCCAGCAGCAATCCCTATTCTACTATTTATCTCATGCCGCACATCACCAGTATCTGTTACAGAGCTCCCAAGATAATTAAACTGAGACACTTGATTAAGAGTGCTGCCATTCAAAGCAACTGAAGCACTATCTGCCTGATCAGTTTTCATCACTTTAGTTTTTTTCCCTGTTTATCATCAAACCTACTCTATTACCACTCTCATCAACAGCCCTATGAACTAATTCATTTAATCAACATCATTAACCAACAAGGCCAAATCATCTGCATAATCTAAATCAGACATTTTGAAATCTCTAGACCATTTAAAGGCAAAATATTTCTCTTGCAAAGAATTTTGGATAGCATAATCAATAACCAAACTAAAGAGAAAGGGAGACAAAATGCACCCTTGTCTAACTCCACTAGTAATACTAAACCAATCACTGAAAGACATACCAACTCTCGCACATGACTCAGTGTTATTGTAGAGAGCTTTCATTATACCAACTAATTTATCAGGTATTCCATATGATCTAACAATCAACCAAAAAATTATGCTGATCAACAGAATCAAAAGCCTTTTTGAAATCTATGAAGCTAATAACCACAGGTTTCTGAAACTCTAAACATTTCTCAAAAATCTGCATGAGTGAAAACGTCTGATCTACACATCACCTACCACTTCTCAATCCACACTGTTCATCACACAGTTGTTCGTCAACCAAATTCTTAATTCTATTAAGTATAATCATGCAAAGGACTTTACCTGGAACAGAGAATAAACTAATTCCCCTATAATTACCACAAGTACTGCGATCACTTTTAAAAAAAATTGGGACAATGATAGCTTTAGTAAAAATCCTTAGGAACAATACCTTTATCATATGAAATATTCAAAATTTCAGTCAGCCATGTGACAATGCAAATGTTCACAGCTCTAAGCATTTCAGTAGTGATTTTGTCCACCACTAGGGATTTGTGCAGTTTTAATTTAGAAATAGCCAAAGTGACTTCGGAATGTGACATAGGGCTATCATTAAAGCCAGTAATGCATCTATCCTCATTGCAAACAATGGGAGTAGAAATAATCACATTATTTAGAACATTTCTGAAATGTTCGGCCCACCTAGCCATCACAGAATCTTCACTTTCAGCCACCTTGCCGTGTTTATCCCTCAATTTCTGTGTACCTATCTGTTTCTTCCCACATAAAGCATTAAAAATCTGGCTTCCCACATAAAGCATTAAAATCATTAAAATTGACGATGCCCAATTAGCTAAGTGAGGTTCAGGTACCTGTGATGGCCACTGATCAGTATTATCCATCAGCTGATATAAGGTATCCCATGCCTCTGTTCACTTAAGGCTGGCAACCCAGAAGCAAACAGAAAACACAGCGTCAGATTCTCCCTCAACAGAGGCCCACCAGTGCATCAAATCCAGGATCCATAATCAAGCTCAAATTCATAAACCAGTCCAGTCTAGTGGGTATAAATGGTCAGCACCAGGACCTGTGAAGTTGACCACTCTTCAACAAGGTTGAAAAAAACAAGAAAAAAGTGCCCATAGATGACCAGATCAATAGGCCATACTGAATTGGCAGCTGTCCCTTTCCATTCACTTCCAAAAGAGAATATCTCTTTTGAAAGGTACTAACAGCCTGCACCACAAGAAGGCGGGGTCGAACATTAAGCTCTAGACCTGGCCGGTTCTGTGCATCATCACTGAGGATTGTTACACTGCTCTCCTTCCAATTTATGCCTAGCTACCATTTACAGACCAAATAGGACAATATTATTAGGCAATAATTAAGGTGCCAATAGGACAATATTATTAGGTAATATTATTAAGGTGCAAATAGGACAATATTATTAGGTATTTTACACAGAAGAGAGATTTATGGGGGAGGCTAAGAGTCCATTATCTTCAGATTTGTCTTTCCTCTTTCTGTTTTTCTCTCTTTTGTTAGGATCTTTCTGAATTTTTTTTAATTTTTTAATATTTCCCTCCTTAAAATTGAGGCTTTCTGTGAGGATTTGGCTCCTGGTCATAGCTGGGTTAGCCATTATGTTAATCTGGACAGTACAGAGAATATGCCAAAAGGTTTTCTGAAAGTTTCAAGATCATTGCTGGGTGCAGCTATAACAGGAAGTTGCAAATCTATGGGATGGGAAAGAAGCCAAAGGGAATTCCCTTTACTATCAGACAGACATCCTGGAGACAAAATGACTGCCTTGTATGGTACAGATGCCAATATCATATGGTTTCACCCATGATGAAGCTTCAAATCATATGTCAGCATCTATGCACACATATCTTCAACTCACGACAGAGGTTCTACCCCCCTCCCCCCCATCACAAGATGGGGCAATTTCCAATTTTCTAGCATCTGACCTTCAGTTCAGATTACTACTTTGCCACTTCACTGCCTACTCAGGCTACACAACTCCAAAACTAGCAACTCACATCACCCTGAAGAACTTGATAGCTTATATATTCTCAACCACCCCTCCCACCCCCACCTAAGATGAGGCACTGATATTTCTGCTCTGAATCTCATCAATATCTACAATTACTAGGCAGCCTGCAGCCAAATGCCTATTCGCTGAATATCAAATATTCACTGAAATGTAGGGTTGCTGGCACTTCACTGTGCTGGTCCAAACCATTTGATTAATACAGCATCCTAAATCAAATTCTGCTCATAAACCAGATGATAAAAGGGCCAAGGCCCCTTTTACAAAATAGTCCAGAAGGGAAAGAAGTTAATATTAGACATGACAGAGGAAACTGGAATCTACACTATACCGTACAGGGACATTCCTGTGATATTACCAGATTCTTTACCCATTGACTTTTGTGCATTTGGACTCTTGAAATGGACCCTAGTCAAACATTGACTGCAGACTATTGATGGATTATGAAAAACTTGTAAAGAGTGTAACGCTCCAAAGAAATGAATTACTTTTAAAGTTTGGACCCTTTGTCTGATCCAATTATTTTTATGCTCTGGATAGTTGAGTCAGGCACCAGGCAATAATTAACAAATTGCCAAAAAAATAAAGTTAAATTAGGGTTCAAAATACCAGCGAGCATTAATGAGTAAGAATTCAAAAAAATATTAAATGATTGTCAAAATGTAAAAATAAATTCTAATCAAACAATTAATGTTGCTCAAGAGAAAAAAATTAGTAAAGATTCAAAAGGTTTAAATAACAAACAAATTTATTTCCGAAAAACACTCGCCAAAACTTCAATGAAGAAGATACATCATTTCTCAACTTTGACTACACACACTGCACTAACTGTGCTCCTCCGTGCTTACTACCACACTCTCTTCTGTCTGACTAACTACTGAGCTACAGTGCTACTGTGACAACATGTCACCAGATTATAACGAGGTACAAAGCCGCACGTGTCATGTTGCACGCCGGGAAAGACATTTGCATAAATTGATGAGCAATGCAAGCTATGACGCAAGAGGAGGCGTGTCCTAGTGCATGCGCTTTAGCGGATGACAGTCGGAAGTTTGGAGTTGCGCATGCGCAACTCCTAACTCTTGGAAACGAGCACTGTGATGCCAAAAAGGAAATAAAAATCCCCAAAATGATAAATATAACGTAAATTAAGCAAAACTGGTTGAGGTAAAGTAAAAGTGAACAAGGGGGCATCACAAGAGGAATGAGATTAATTAGATATAACAATGCTTTGCAGAAGCCTACTACAGTGGAAGGTATGCTGTAGGGCAATTTTTGTACAATAGGGACACTAGATTGAGTATGGTTGATGGTAGCATTAAGGTATGTGATATTCTACTGGCCTCTGGAATGCATGATTTAGCTAAAGAAGTTTGAAGGAATTGGTCACCCTTTAGCCTAAGATTCTTGCCTAAGATTCCAGGAATAGTATCTTTGTAATAGATTATATTTTAGCTCTTCTTTTACATTTCAGTTTTTTTTTATCAGTCAGCTTTACTTAAGAATCAGTATTTGATTGGTTTCTTGGCCAACAAAATATTTACTTCTGGAGTTTTTTAAAGCTTTAAGTTCTGCTTGTAAATGAATTAGGATACACCAATTGAATACAATGAATTGAATATATTATACTTTTTCATAACCATCATTATGTATTTTTCAAATTACATAATGACTGACTGACTTACATAATGACGAATAGCCATCTCTGTGGCACATGGTAGTAGTTGAGTCCCAGACTGGCATGGTTTATTGTGTGTATTAGCTCTGAGGCAGTAGTCAGCATTGGCTTCAGTCTTAATGGGGCATGTCTTTGCATGAGAAGGCCTTATAAACTAGGGGTAGTTTCTAGGACCTCTTTTCCATTCTATGTCACAAAATTAAGATGCATATATATAGATAAATATAGAGGAAAAATTGTCATTAGCCTAGTGGGATCTAAACCCACAAACTCCTGATAACAGATAGCCACTAATAGAATCCTAGATAAACCACTAATAGAGGATGATTAAGATGCATATATATAGATAAATATAGAGGAAAAATTGTCATTAGCCTAGTGGGATCTAAACCCACAAACTCCTGATAACAGATAGCCACTAATAGAATCCTAGATAAACCACTAATAGAGGATGATTGTTTGGCAGCCAGTAGCTCAGTGGTCAGAGCACCTGACATGTTATCAGGAGATCATGGGTTCAGATCCCACCCAGCTAATTACAATTTTTCATCTTTATTTATCTAACTTATTACCAACAGGTGCATATTTGTGAGTCCTATTATTTCAATATTAATGCTTATGCTCAATACTCAGCATGTTGGCTTAAAAAAACAAATACTATGCCACTTGATGTGGACTGGTCATGTGCACTAAACTGGAAAGTGCCTTCTGGACTAGCATCTTCAGTTACAGTCAACTACAATTCCAATGAATAATACTATGATATAATGCTTAAAGCCACTAATAGAAGATGATTGGTTGGCAGTAGCTTAGTGGTTAGAGGATCTGGCATGTTAGGAGGTTGTGGGTTCAGATCCCACCCGGCTAATGACAATTTTTCCTCTATATTTATCTAACATGTTATCAATAGGTGTATTGTACATTATTATTATAATTGTATTATATATATTATAATTGTACATTGTTATTATAACATCTGTGAGAGCCTATTATTTCAACATATATTTATATGTTTGAACATACATATGTAGACACGTTTTACTATATCTCTGGATAATTGATGCCATTGAATTTTTTACAATTTTCCAAATCAATACAGTTAAGTATTATATATTATCTCTTTTTGTACTACTCTCAGTTTAAGTTGAAAACTTCAAAATACATTTTTTTATTTGCTAATTGTCAATTAAATGTTTAAAATACTTTAAGGCATTCTAGTTATATATTTTATTTTGTGCATGAATGAATCTGCATTTGCTTCTGCATTTTGTAATTCATTTATTAATGATAATATCTGTGTATATTTTTCTATAGCTCGAAATTGTGGCAATCCTGTTCCTCCAGAAAATATAGAGGTAGTAAGTTGTGTTAATTTCTATGAACATGGAACATGTAAAGTAAAATGTAAAAACCCGACTATCAAAGAAGAGAGAACAATAACATGTCTTTACCCTGATTGGTGGGAATGGCCTAAATGTAAGATATTTTATACTTATTTTCATTGATAATTAAATGAGTTGTTCATGTAAGTGGAAGTGTTAAAACACACACAAGATCAAATAAAATGCAGGTTTCATTGGGTATGATATATAAACTACATTATATATTTCATGATTATAAGAGCAGGGGTTGGCTCATTTGGTAGCATGCCAGACTCTTAATCTGAAGTTCCCAGGTTTCAGTCTCACCTGTTCCAGCATTGAGTTTTTATCCACTAAGCCCCCACCCTGTCCTCCCTCTCCCCATAATAAAAGGGACACTGATAGGCTCATAAAGGCCGCCATCTGTTGGATGAGACATAAAGCCATGGGCCCCATGTGCAGGAGAGTCATACCCTGTGCATGTTAAGTAACATGCTGGATGGCCTTGATGGAAGGCTTCCAGTAACAGCTCTGTCTCCTGTAACAGCTGTCTAGTGGATACTTTGCCTTTCCCCTACCCAAATCATAGCCCTTGGAGTTCTTGTGACCTGGTTATTTAACCTATTTTGGGCAAAAAAGCACCTCTCAAAGGTTAAATCATCTCAACTCATGGATTATACCAGAAAATGCATTCTATTATTATATTACTTTTATAAATGTCTTTAAGTGAACTATGATTTATATCACAGTTGAATTTTCTTTTAAGTAGTGGGAAAATATTTGCAAAATTAATTGTGTTAACTAATAATTTTGCATTAAGTATTAAAATCCAAGACTAATATGGATAGGGTATAAAATATGTCTGGCACTGCCATAGTTAATGTGTCCACTTATGAATGATAAGAATGTAAAAAGAGAAATGAACATAAGTTGTTATGCTACGTCAAGTTAGACTGGATGGAATAGCACTATTTATGAGATATTTTGCACCAGTTATTGTGAATATGCTTCATCATGCAATTCAATTAACCTGTTCTTAATAAATTGAATTTTGACATAAAATACACTCTTCATTGAAAATTAAGTTATTAATGAAATGCTCCTATCTCTAAATATATTTGGACAAAATTTACAGATAAAAAAAAACGAAACTACATGAACGTAGGGGGAGGAGATTGGTTTTGAATATTTGGTTTTAAAATGTATTATATTGTATTATATGGTTTATTAGTGCTATAGTGGATGCGACCCCCTAAAGCACTAATGTAGGCCTGACAACATTGATTCATGCCCTCTAAAAAATAATACAGAGAATGACAGAGCAATTAATTCTGCTGAGCAATAAGAGCAGTCCTGAAGTTCTAGAGAATTTTAGGAGAGGGTTGAAGGATGACAATAAGTCTTCTCAAGCATCCTGTAGATTTTCTATCAGATTGAGATTCAGAAAGAATCCAAGTCCAATCCCATTCATTGGATAGCTTCATCCTTGAAAAATTTGGTTGGGCAGTCTTACTCTGTGTAGATGGCATTAATGTGCATTAGGAGGTAACCATCATCTACTGCATCAACATAGTGCTTGACATAGGTATTAAGGATCTCATCCAAATATTTCAGGGCATTCACAGAACCTCCATCAAAAACATGGAGATCAGTACAGCCACCCATTGGAAACTCAGTGCATACAGTCAGATCTCCACCATCAAATGTACTTCTCCTACTGATATGGGTCTGGTTACAGGTTCCTATTTCCCCCCCCCCCAAAAAAAAAAGCTTTAGTCTTGTTTATGAACAGAATGTAACTATATTGTTCTCAGGTTCAGCCTATATGATTGTGATATCATTCCAAGCAGGCCTGTTTGTGTTTGGAGGGTAAAGAATGCAAACAACAAAGGTACATTCTGGCTTTGTGAAGCTTTCTGGTCACAGTTCAGACAGATATCTGCCTTCCTGTGTGTATATATTGAAGTTTGAATGCAGAAATGATGCTATTATTCTCCTTTTCATTAGTTTAACATAGTGATAATCTTGGGGGTTGTAATCCTAGAATGCACTTGAACAGGTCTTTTGATTACTGTGTTGTTTGGAATTGCTGTCATAACCTTGAGATAATAGAATAGTGGACAACAAAGAATATGGCCATCTCCATGATTGTTTGATCAACCTCAAACCTTCCAATGGCTCTCGAACGTTTTCAGTTATCTGAACATTTCCTTTGAGGTTTCATAAAGCAGTCGGCTATTTCAGAGTAATAATGTAGCATTTCAATTTGAAATAATTATCTATGAAAGTTCTTTTATATGGTTTTTGTTTTACTTATTTAGTGACATTATATGGGATTTACACTTTGATTTTTCAGGTAATTAATTAAATTAGGTAGGCAAGCTAAAATCTTTTATTTACCACTCAACAATTTTTTTATGCATTTTGCCGTTGAACTGTGCTCAATTTTTGATGCTCAGTGTAGTTTGTAATTGGATAGTTCACTCAACAGCAATACAAGAATAATACATGTAACAACTGGTTAATATGTTCTAAAGGCACTTGGAATGTTGCAATTTAATGTAATACACTTCAGCCATTTTAAACTCTTTGTGTATTAAATTGGTAATGCAAAAGATAATTGCATGTTCGTTCAATAAACTTAATGTAATCCATGCAATACGAATTTTTTTTTTTTGAGCAGGATACTGTACATTCATCATTAACTCTGCTATACCAATTCTCTGTGATGTGTGTCTATTTACTATTTAAGGATTTTTAGTATATTTACTGCTTAAGTTCAATGCTTTCCTCAGGATGATGCATTTCTTTGTGATTCTGATGATTGTTGCTTATGATATCGGGGTTCTGTGTAGTAATTGAAACTATCGCAAATTCCATGGGGGGCTCCTTCTGGTGGGACAATTTCTAGCAAAATGATTAGGCTCTTTACGTTTCTGACAATTCCTTGTGTATCATTGTGGGTAAAGGGGGTACTGCCGTATGTGGCTCTCAGGGTCGTCATACTCATAATACGTTGCATACTCATTCTTGGTGGGGCAGTCACCAGCCCAATGGCTTCGTTTTCCACACTCCCAACATTGACTCGTGTGCTGCCAAGTGCTCCTCTTAGACGGGTTCTGACGGTTCTCGTATTGGGGGTGCGCGCCAGAGTTGATCGCTACGTGGAAGATAGGTACACAGTCGGCTTCCCTAACGTTAAACCAATCCTTCATGCGCTGTTCTGCATTCCTATCCAGTGTGTTTCGGGGGTCCTCGTGGGGGTAAGCATCAGAGTTGATCGCTACGTTGTAAATAGGTGTAGAGGCCATGTCTAAAATTTCCCAAAGCCAATGCTAACTGATACGCAACTTAATAATATTTTACAGTATTCTAAATCTCTTATATAAAAAAAACTATGTACTTCTTATGCACTACACTCTGCTTCACTAAACCTTTATCAAACAACTATTCACTATTCTCTACAAGTCTCTCTAAAAACTGTTTTCATCGATACTTAATTCTTACTTCAATACAATCACTTAATCATTAATCAATCAATCACAATGTCATCACAACTCCTCTTATCTCATTAAGAAAATCCCAAACATGTAATATACATATAATATTCAATAACACATGAATCAGCTTATCTGCAGTATTTATCAAAGTAAAAAGGTAACATGGTACATCCTAATTACATTGGTTAGTGTTTCTACTCATTTGTCTCACCATTCCCCGAGTGCTGAGTGTTGTTCTGGTGTATGTGTTTATTGGAATCCTCCAAAAGTGCAGGGAGGTATTCTGTGTCACAGAAATGCCATACATGAACATAATCACTCCTAGCTAGAATAAAATTGAAATGCAGCAGTCCCTAGTTGATTCTCTAAATCTCCACATACATGCTACTCCTGGGCCTAATCTAATCTTACAGACTAGCATATAATGTACAATTTCACAAAAATATCAGATCAAAAAAGGTATTGTTTTAACAGACGTCCCTGCAAATCCTAGCTAGAACATGATACACACTCCTCGCTAATAAAATTTCACTTTCCTTAACAAGAACATTTCAATTTTCCTTATCTATAATAATATTTTTTTTCAAATTTTTTTTCTCAAATTTTTATCTGCAATAACCCACAGGTTTGGTAATCCTGGTCACAGGAACCAATTTGTTATGACCCCCTTAGTGTATTTTTAGTGTGGCACAACATTTAGGCCGTGATGCGTTCTTTGCTGCAAAAATCAAGGCAAATTCCTGGACCCACAATCAAGTTAACAGACATTTGCAATAATGAGAACTGAGATAATTTTTCAGTTAACAATAAAATACTCCTTTCTTAACAAATTATCTTCAAATATTCTACACGTATGTAGTTCCCACTTTTGGGACAGATTCAACAATGCCTCTAGTATGGCCCTTTTCAATTAAGGGAACTTTGCAAGTTCAATCAACAGTTCATGATGAAGAGCTACTTGCTCATGACTCTAACAGTCCTTAACAGTTAAGACGGTTCCTCTCTGGTACCGTTACTGCCATTCACAGAAATACATTCAAATGCAAACAAAAAGCGGAGCCAGTTTCATTACAGTACCCCCTTACCTCGGCAAGTTGGATGTCCCTTGAGAAGGCAATCACTGGGCCGCTGCGCTCCAAGTTGCTGGGAGCCCGGACTGCTTAGTGCTTCCCCCACACATACATTGTTCACACTTCGAGATTCAGCTCACTGGAGAGGACCATTGCTACCAACCACACAGCCTGGGCGAGAAGAAGAGATTGCCATTTTCGCCAAGTTCTTTCTTGACCTTTTTCGCTGGCCCTCCTTGTGGAGGTCACCTACGCTCATGCCTGGCTGTACGGGATTGGCCAGAGTAACCGAGGTGTGAATCTCAGCTCCCCTCTGGCCAACATTGTTTACCTGGCATGTTACATAGCTCCTCTGCCATCTGGGGTTCCAGGCTCAATCTGGAAAGTTCAGGGCTGTGGCCAAGTTCCTCTTCGTTGAACTGGACACAAAAATGGAGGCAGTCGAAAATGTCACTATTAAAATGGAGCCTAATCTAATGTCGTCCTGAAGCCTATGAAGTCTTGGCCACGTAATAAAATTACGTGGGCATGACACAACAAGAATACTAAAACAAAGGCAACAAAACTAAAAAGTTTTGTGCCTACAGACAGATGACAAAGTGAAAATATTATCCCTTTAGAAAAAAAAACGAGATAGGAAAAAAGGAAGTTGAACAGACAATAAGTTTCCTACATGAACTTTCACTGGCAACTAGACTCCAACATTAAAAAATTTTAAACTGTTTGCTGAGCAAACAGGAAAAGGGACTATTTCTTCATTGAATTATTACTAAAGATGGGAAATGGATTCTGCATTGTTAATACAAAGTGCAATATCATAATTTGTTTTGTTACCTTGGTGAAATTCATAGAGCATACAATTGCAAATATAGCTCTCTTCAGTTTTTTCCCATTTTATAGTGATATTATGGAAAAAAATTACTATCAGATTTTAGAGAATAACACCCAGTTCATCTGAAAGCATTTATTCAGTAAATAATACTCAAAGGTTATAAATAATACTCAAAGGTTATAAATAATACTCAGAGGTATTATGGTACCCATAATATTACCTAGACTCTAATATATCAGGACTGAGTGCAGGTTCAAAGTAGCACAGGTAACTTCTGGCTCAGGCTCAGTCATAAGTTGAAGTTCTAAATTTTCTTGTAAATTATAAAAATAAGTAAAAAAATTGCATTTTTTTTATTATAATTTCAGCTTTTTAATTAGTATTTAGTAATTAAAAATAAGTACCATCCAGTCTTTGCTTTTTTTTATAAAGAATATTCACAAATTTTTGCCAGTAAGTATTCTCATTATAAATGAAGTATAGAGAGTTAAGTATTTAAGAGTAAATATTCTTATTTATAATTCTGGTTCCTTAAATTTTTTCAGTTTCTTTAAAATGTTTCCAGTACTTTTCGTTCCAAATAACATTAAGAATTTAATTTTGTAATAGTTTATAATATAAAGAATTAAGAAAAGGTTCAGCAACATGCATTTTTTTTATATGTGTTTTATGGTGTGGCAGAGTTATTTTTCTCCTTAACCAAGCTCAGGTCGGTTTGGGCGCAAAAATTTGAGCTTGAATACATCCCTCCTCCAGATGTAAAAGTAATGAAAAAGAAAAAAATCAGAATGCCAAAGCAAAAACATGTAAATGTTTTAAATTTCAGATATATATATATAATTCCTCAAATTTTTGCACTTGATGTCCAGGCCCTGAAGGCTTATTGATTAATATTAAGGACATTTAAATTTTTTGAATGGGTAGGAGCAGAGGGATGTCCTTTCCTGAAAAAAAATTCTTCTCCAGCTTTGTGTATATTAAGATGATACAATATATATTGATGCAATGATTATTTCATTGTGGTTATAATTCAATAATCAATGCTAGCAAATTCTTGATATAAAATGTGCCCAATTCTTTTTAGTTTTGCTAAGCAAATTATATTTTTTAATTATGAGTATGTGTTTCATTGGATATTATAAACTAAGCCATTTATTGTCATGCATTTCTAATCTATTATAATAATAGTTATTTCTAATACAATATGTTTGTCTATGTAGGTTAGACAGCTTTTCGTTAGAAGAAACTTAAAAGATTGCTCAAAGTTTTATGGCCCTTCAGGTTTACAATTTGAGAGTAAAAAGAAATTTTTCCGATATTGTTAGAGATATTTCAACAGGAAATTATTTATGTCTTTGATTTATTACGTAATTCTTGGCTTAAATTGTATCAATATTTAAACAAATAAAATAGTTTTTAAACTTAGATTATCCTTCTTTTGCATTGTTTGCAATTACTCGGCTAGAGCTTTTCAGAGTTCCCCAAGGCAAATTCTGAAAAGGGAAAAAAACACTTTCAAGGTAAAGTCGAAACAGAAACACCAGTCTATTATATGGCAAATTTCGATTGCTGTAATGGTATTCATTGATCATTGCTTGGGAGTATACAAAGAATTTCGTATTGTGAGAAGAGGGGACAAAACAACTGGCAGTAAAAAAAAAACAACCGATTAAAGTACAATGTTATTTTACTTCCTCATAAAGTTTATGGTAACATGTAACTGAATATTAAATGGGTTTAATTCTATAAAACAGTTAAGCATGAAAAATCATGAGTCACCTTCCTAATTCAAACATACGGATCTTTGGTTACATACCAGTAATGCTTGGCTGCTATTTTTTATCGTAAGCACAGCTCTGCTTCCAAAAAGCACATGAAAATTCTAAAAGAAATACTAATTGCTTTAATTATGATAAATTATAATAGATCATCCATTGTAAAAATTATTCATAGATTAATAGTAACTGACATCTGTGGTATCACCATAGAGATTTAGTTTTTAATAAATAGGTAAGTGTGAAAAAATCCCCAATCTGCCGCTTGGACTCTAATGTTAGGAGGGTAGTATTTTCATACTTTCCTATTTAGCCATACATTAATTCTAAAAATAAGAAATTTAAATAATGTATTTTAACATAGTTTAAAAATATTACTGATGTTACAACACAAAAAGATATTTTTATGGAGGATGCTTGTAAAGTTCTTGACGTGTCTGTGGATTTGTACTCATTCCTCCGTATTCGTTCACTTAGGCTTAATACAAAGAGTTAGTATAAGTTACAATTAAAATCCTGCAGTTCTTGCTAAGGCTTATAGAGTATATTATACTGATAGAGCCTTCTATCAGATCTTGGTAGCAAGTGGATTCCCTAAGAGTTATAAAGCAGAATTATACTTTCACTTTTGAAGAAAACTTAATACTTACTTCATCTACAATAAGGTTTTAAGTGCATAATAGTATGGAAAACGAGATTCAGTGAAAATCCTGTTAAAAGTTGAAATACACTGGTTTCAATAAATTAAGGAAAACTCAGAAAAATTATGATAAACAAAAAACTATATGAATGATTTTGATGGAAGCATGAATTACAATGCTAGTTTTAGAATGGCATAAAATATTTTACACTAGAAACGTTTTTCATCAAAAAAATAACACCGGAACTTATCCAAAAATGAGGTGTCAGAATGCAATGGGCAAAGTTCTTTAATAAAAGGAGTGTAGTCATCCCTTATAGCAATGCAATCACGACAGTGATGTTCCATGATGTTGTGAATCAGCTCAGTAGGGAGTAACGATCATTGTTTCTTTAAAGGAGTAAAAGCTCCCCTTTGTTTTAGGTGGCAGGTTGAGGGCGGCAATACATCTCCCTAGAGCATCCCACACATGCCCCATCGGATTTAGGTTCTTGCTTAGGAAATCATTGTTGCTAACTATGCAAGATTTCTCAGCTCTTGAATTAACTATTTCCATAGGTTGCTCATTTACACAACTAGGTAAGGCACAAGACTATCAGTTTCATTCTTATTTCCATTTTTGAGTTTCTTACATTTTTGAAACTATCCCACTTTTTAAACTATCTCTCATCAAGCTTAAAAAAAACTGCAGAAGAAGACAACAGTATCACTGGCCCTGCACTGAACTTACATTTTAAATTACTTTGAATGGTTAATTCGCAGGAGGTTGTATGTTAATGATATTCAAACCAGCCTCCTCCTGTCTGATAGTAACGTCAGAGTGTTTATTAACCAAGAACTCTCCAGACTAATAATCGCAATATATCTTACTATCAAATTTATCACTAACGTTATTCAGAAACTTCACAAATTACAGTATTTTCAACAGGACACAGGCCTTCATTCATCTTAACTTGGAGAGGTAGTACCATATTACTATCAAAATAATCATCACTAACAATATTTATTATACATATTTATTTTAGCAATTTTTATATATTACGGTTGGTATCACAGCAAATAATCACTTTTTATCGCAACATTGATTTTACCAGCACAACCACAATCTCTAGAAAATATCCAGAAGATATCTAAAATGACCAGTGGATATCTTATGGATATTTTCTATAGATTATGGTTGTGTGGGTATTAGTACAATTAATTTTACAAACAGTATCTCTTACCAGTGCCATCTTAATGTAAAAGTGACTCCTTCAGCTGCTGGAGGCCTTGCCCTGCCAGAGATCTTGTTGTCATCTGATGCGAAAATTAATATTTACAAACACCGTTTTTTTTTTTAATTTTCTACCGATTCTTCATGTTATCAACATCCTCAATTCTACTCATCTTTGTCAAATTTTCATCTTTAGTTCACCATTTTCACTGTGTCAAAACTTCGGAGGAGATGGGGGATTGTATGTATTATTTGGGTAGTCAATGACGAAGTTCACATATTCGATTGGTTATGGTGAATGTAATCAATAGTTGAAGTCAGCAGCAGAACATGTAGAATCTTCATCGGATAAATGGTACAAATAGCAAGGTCTTAGTGTCTCTCATTGTACGAGTTATTCGCACTCAGCTCGTATCACATCACTGGGCACATCATTGTGGTATCACATGACGTTAAGTCACTCAGCCTATATTGTACCCATAGATATAGCAAAGAGAAACTGGATAGTGCATTGCTTCCTAGAGATCGCCATTTTGGTGGCAAAAATTTTGCTGCTGCAGATAATTCTCATTGTATTGAATGTGTTTAAAAATTATTAAATTGCGTTTTCATTGTATTGAACTTGTCAAAAAATTGCACTTAAGATACCCTACGCCACATTGATTTGGATAAGTCTAAAGTAGATATTTTTTTTACTCTTTTAATTTCATTATATTTGAACTTTGGCAGCGACAGACTGGATTTTTCATCATCAAATGAATGCGAGACAGAGAATACAAGGCATAATGGAAAACTGCAGTTTGACCGCTCAGCTGCCATACAGTTTACTGCAACGTAATTCATTGCGTTATGTTTCCTAAGCAGCGCCATTTGTTGACCAAGGACCGTGACCAACTAACTGACCAAAAAATTCTTTTTCCCCCGAAAGAATTGTATAAAAATTGTTTATTCAATTTACTTTCGTAAAAAAAAAAACATTAAATATGCGATTTGAATTAATGAGAAACGGTTGAATTATCACAAAAGAAAGATATTCAACTTCCAAAAAATGTTCTCAATGTCTAAAAAATTTGCATTACTATCACCTACACAATCACAATCTCCGCATAATAATATAAGATGACCAGTAGATATCCATGAGTCATCTTAGATATATTTTGTGGAGGTTGTTGGGCAGTGAAGACATTGCAAAATGAGCACACGTTCAGCAAAACATTTACTCATAAACAGTTATCTCTAAATATAAAATTTTCATTTCGCCCATAAAAGCAGCCAAAATTTTACCTAATTGCACCTAAAGCAATTTCAGAAAACTCTGGATCAAAAAAGTCTCATAGCAAACAAATCTAATATATTGCATACAATTTACCGCTGATCTAATGTAATTTTTTATACAGTGGAACAAAATAATCTCATTAATTGTAATTGTTTGCAGCAAGAAAGCAGCAAAGGCCTACTGAGTCGAGAACATCTCCAGTACGTGATTTTATATAGGGTGTCACTGAATTCATGGTCCAAACGTGAGGGGATGGTAGTACACACCGAACCCATCAATATTCGTCATAGAATATGCGGCCGCAAACGCAGCCTGATGCCGATAGGGTGCGTAGACGAGGCGGCACGGCTTAAAAGCGCTGGATCGGCCCAACCCCAGCATTCTCAGCGTCGCCTGGACACGAGATGGAGCAGTTTACGAACGCAGAGAAAGCCGATGTAAAGCCGATGTACGGCGTAGCCGAGGACAATGGTAGAGAGGCGCAAGGATTCTACTGGGAGCGATATCCTATGTGCCGTGTGCCCGATCATAAAATGTTTGCACGACTGCACCGTCAGCTGTCTGAGGCAGGCACCTTCCACATCAGTCGACATGATGCCAGACAAGCACGGACGGTCAGAACGCCAGCTATGAGCGAGGACAACTTGCTTATGGTGACAGATAACCCAGGTACAAGCACGCCATCCGCCGCCCAGAGCCTGGGTGTGCATTGGAACAGTGTCTGGCGAGTACTGCATGAAGAAGGGCTACACCCCTATCACTTGCAGCGAGTGCAGGCATTGACAGCTGTTGATTATCCCCTGTGCATGGATTTCGCCCAATGGTTCCTGCAGCAAAGTGCCGCACATCCCGATTTCCCCACGCATGTGCTCTTTACGGGTGAATCAACATTCCCACGTGAAGGCATAGTGAATGTCCATAATGCGCATTTGTTGGCGGCCCAGAACACCCATGTTACACATCTAAATTCGAACCAGCAATGGTTCGCCATCAATGTCTGGGCGAGGATCGTGCAATGATTACTTAATTGGACCCTACCTACTGCCGGACTACCTCGATGGACGAACGTACCGTATTTTACTGCAACAGGTTTTGCTGGAATTGCTTCAGGATGTTCCAGCCACAATCCATGCGCATATGTTGTTCCAGCACGATGGGGCACCCGCCCATTTCAGCATGGACGTGCGTCAGCATCTTAATACCACATTTGGGAACCGATGGATTGGGCGCAGTGGTCCCATCCCGTGGCCCCCCAGATCGCCCAATCTTTCTTGTATCGATTTCTTTCTGTGGGCACATTTGAAGAGTGTTGTGTACGAGATGCCCGTGCAATCCACAGAGGAACTGGTAGCCCGACTGTCTGTCGCAGCTGCCGATGTGCATGACAAGCCCGGTGTTTATGAACAGGTAGGCTGATCACTACTCCGCTGTTGTGCAGCCTGTATCAACGTTGGTGGGCGGACATTTGAGCATTTGTTGTAATGATCTCCAATAAATGTCGCTCTGGAAACCTCTGTGTCTGTCCTTCATTTCTGACACCTCACTGCGTTTGCGGTCGCATATTCTATGACGAATATTGGTGGGTTTCGGTGTGTACTACCATCCCCTCACGTTTGAGCCATGAATTCAGGGATACCCTGTATAGTGTGAATAAACTGTGTCGTTCCTATGCAACTGTGTCGTTCCTGTGCATGAATTGTTCGACATATTTTTATACATCACTTGACGCAACAAGTCTGAGGCATACATTGGTACGGGTGTAACAACCCACGAACCTGTTATTTCACCGAAGTAAGAGTGAAGGTAATCAAGGGATTAATTCATCGTCACTGGACATACCACCAGGTCACGACAGGCATCCTCTCATCTATGCAAAGCCTCTGTCAGGGTGGTGCCAAGTCTGAGACTCTGACACTACAATACTGAATGCCCTGGGAAAATCCTGTGGACCACTGCTCAACGGTTCCCATGAACGGACAGTCACGTGGTTTGAGGACAAGGATATTGCATCCAGAACTGTCTATTTTCGTCCCTTACCACCCCACCCCCCTAGCAGAGAGAATTTCGGGGGCCAATCACATTCTTTGGATCATGGCCCTTTATATGTTCAAGAGAGCAAGGAGAACACAACAATTTTGGACAGTGAAGAGAACGTTTTGGTAGTTTGGAGAGTTGGGTTGGGTTGTTTTACCTCTGAGCGGCACTTTTTTGCACACCAATGGCTAAATGGCCAGGTCACATGGACCCCGAAGGCTCAGAGAAGGTTGGGGGAGGGGACCCACTGGAACAGCTGTTGGGAGACAGATGGTAGCCTCCCGTCAAGGACATCCAGCGTGTTCTTTAACGTGCACAGGGTATGTCTCTCCCGCACACGGGGCCACGGCTCAACGTTCCATCCGAAGAACGGCGGCCTTTCCAAGCCCATCGGTGTCCCCTACTGACCGTGGGCAGGGCGGAAAATTTTGCGGATAAAAATCTCAACGCTGACCCAGCTGGGAACTACAAATTACGAGCCTGGCGCGCTACCGACTGAGCCACCCCCGCCCCTAGTTTGGAGAGGCGACAACGGTTTAGTGAGGAGAGATGTCAACAATTTTAGTGTGGAGAGAG
This sequence comes from Ryuthela nishihirai, assembly GCA_038380435.1. Taxonomy (NCBI): domain Eukaryota; kingdom Metazoa; phylum Arthropoda; class Arachnida; order Araneae; family Heptathelidae; genus Ryuthela; species Ryuthela nishihirai. The sequence continues at coordinate 36,880,112 of JAWZYU010000034.1, read as the reverse complement.
CAGCATAGTCTTGGTGAGGAGACAAGAGGACATTTACTACTAAAATTATATAAGTTATTGTGTTAATTCCAATACAAAACAGTTTAAAAGTTACTGAGATCAAAGCACGTGATTTGAAATGGAAATAGCATTGTAAATAAAATATCTATGTCTCTTTTGTTCAAAAACTATTACCTACCATTATTTACTTCTCTATGTATGTGAGGATATCACTCTTCCCCGATATAATACTGGGTTCTAAGTATTTGAAAAGGTACAACATAATGTATTAAAAAACGATCACAGCTAAAATAAATACGGAACGGGTGGCTCAAAATTGTGCAATTTTTATCAATTTTTCCAATGTTAGAGGACTCAAAAGTCTTAGGAAATTAGAAATGTGCGAATCGTAATATTTCATCAGTAGGCACGGATCTAGAAAAATATCTAGGGGGGAGGGGCAAGACACACAACTGAGCCAGAAAAATGTAGGGAGTGAGTGGGATAAGAGTCTGGTTTCGAATGCAGTATTAACATTACCCGTTAACTGCAGAGGCGTTTTACAGATCTTGAAACATTTCTTGAGAAAGGCTTTGGATTGGATTGTTTTACCTCTGAGCGGCACTTTTTTGCACACCATGGGCTAAATGGCCAGGCCACAAGGACCCCGAAGGCTCAGAGAAGGTTGGGGGAGGGGACACACTGGAACAGCTGTTCGGAGACAGATGGTAGTCTCCCGTCAAGGCCATCCAGCGTGTTCTTTAACGTGCACAGGGTATAGCTCTCCCGCACACGGGGCCACGGCTTAACGTCCCATCCGACGGACGGCGGCCTTTCCAAGCCCATCGGTGTCCCCCTACTGACCACGGGCAGGGCGGGGAAATTTTGCGGAGATAAATCTCAACGCTGACCCAGCTGGGACTCGAACCTCGGAACTACAGATTACGAGCCTGGCGCGCTACCGACTGAGCTACCCCCGCCCCCTTGAGAAAGGCATGAAACATAAACAAGTATAATAATTTTTCCCTCTATTACTCATACTAGCATTCTATCCCCCCCCCCCCCTCCGCCTTCAGAATGCCCTGTTCATCATTATCTATCCAACCCAAAGATAATATTTATTTATCCTTTAAAAAAGTTCGATGTTTACAGACAGGGAGACATAGAAATTGAAACATTATCTTCTTTTTTTGGTATAAGGAACACAGTCGTTTTCATTCATATTTTATACATTATTACATATAATAATAATCTTAATATTTTAGTGGCAGAAAATAAAACTTGCCTAACCTAGGTCAACAAAAATAAAATCACTATCATTTTGATTATTTTCCATAAAAATGAATTTCCTGTAAAATATTTTTATTTTCGACAAGTTTTGCGCTAATGATTTTACAAGACACATGAAAATTTATTTTCAGTTGCAGCAAAGCCTTCCACGGTGCGCAATTTTATGCCTTATTTTTATCCGTCCATATTTGATTCGTGTTGGAAAGAAATTTTTCATTAGATGAAAAGGGATTGGATTGGATTGTTTTATCTCTGAGCGGCACTTTTTTGCACACCATAGACTAAATGGCCACGCCACAAGGACCCCGAAGGCTCAGAGAAGGTTGGGGGAGGGGACCCATTGGAACAGCTGTTGGGAGACAGATGGTAGCCTCCCGTCAAGGCCATCCAGCGTGTTCTTTAACGTGCGCAGGGAATGGCTCTCCCGCACACGGTGCACGGCTTAACGTCCCATCCGACGGACGGCGGTCTTTCCAAGCCCATCGGTGTCCCCTACTGACCGTGGGCAGGGCGGGGAATTTTGCGGATAAAAATCTCAACGCTGACCCAGCTGGGAACTACAAATTACGAGCCTGGCGCGCTACCGACTGAGCCACCCCCGCCCCTAGTTTGGAGAGGCGACAACGGTTTAGTGAGGAGAGATGTCAACAATTTTAGTGTGGAGAGAGCAGCATAGTCTTGGTGAGGAGACAAGAGGACATTTACTACTAAAATTATATAAGTTATTGTGTTAATTCCAATACAAAACAGTTTAAAAGTTACTGAGATCAAAGCACGTGATTTGAAATGGAAATAGCATTGTAAATAAAATATCTATGTCTCTTTTGTTCAAAAACTATTACCTACCATTATTTACTTCTCTATGTATGTGAGGATATCACTCTTCCCCGATATAATACTGGGTTCTAAGTATTTGAAAAGGTACAACATAATGTATTAAAAAACGATCACAGCTAAAATAAATACGGAACGGGTGGCTCAAAATTGTGCAATTTTTATCAATTTTTCCAATGTTAGAGGACTCAAAAGTCTTAGGAAATTAGAAATGTGCGAATCGTAATATTTCATCAGTAGGCACGGATCTAGAAAAATATCTAGGGGGGAGGGGCAAGACACACAACTGAGCCAGAAAAATGTAGGGAGTGAGTGGGATAAGAGTCTGGTTTCGAATGCAGTATTAACATTACCCGTTAACTGCAGAGGCGTTTTACAGATCTTGAAACATTTCTTGAGAAAGGCTTTGGATTGGATTGTTTTACCTCTGAGCGGCACTTTTTTGCACACCATGGGCTAAATGGCCAGGCCACAAGGACCCCGAAGGCTCAGAGAAGGTTGGGGGAGGGGACACACTGGAACAGCTGTTCGGAGACAGATGGTAGTCTCCCGTCAAGGCCATCCAGCGTGTTCTTTAACGTGCACAGGGTATAGCTCTCCCGCACACGGGGCCACGGCTTAACGTCCCATCCGACGGACGGCGGCCTTTCCAAGCCCATCGGTGTCCCCCTACTGACCACGGGCAGGGCGGGGAAATTTTGCGGAGATAAATCTCAACGCTGACCCAGCTGGGACTCGAACCTCGGAACTACAGATTACGAGCCTGGCGCGCTACCGACTGAGCTACCCCCGCCCCCTTGAGAAAGGCATGAAACATAAACAAGTATAATAATTTTTCCCTCTATTACTCATACTAGCATTCTATCCCCCCCCCCCCCTCCGCCTTCAGAATGCCCTGTTCATCATTATCTATCCAACCCAAAGATAATATTTATTTATCCTTTAAAAAAGTTCGATGTTTACAGACAGGGAGACATAGAAATTGAAACATTATCTTCTTTTTTTGGTATAAGGAACACAGTCGTTTTCATTCATATTTTATACATTATTACATATAATAATAATCTTAATATTTTAGTGGCAGAAAATAAAACTTGCCTAACCTAGGTCAACAAAAATAAAATCACTATCATTTTGATTATTTTCCATAAAAATGAATTTCCTGTAAAATATTTTTATTTTCGACAAGTTTTGCGCTAATGATTTTACAAGACACATGAAAATTTATTTTCAGTTGCAGCAAAGCCTTCCACGGTGCGCAATTTTATGCCTTATTTTTATCCGTCCATATTTGATTCGTGTTGGAAAGAAATTTTTCATTAGATGAAAAGGGATTGGATTGGATTGTTTTATCTCTGAGCGGCACTTTTTTGCACACCATAGACTAAATGGCCACGCCACAAGGACCCCGAAGGCTCAGAGAAGGTTGGGGGAGGGGACCCATTGGAACAGCTGTTGGGAGACAGATGGTAGCCTCCCGTCAAGGCCATCCAGCGTGTTCTTTAACGTGCGCAGGGAATGGCTCTCCCGCACACGGTGCACGGCTTAACGTCCCATCCGACGGACGGCGGTCTTTCCAAGCCCATCGGTGTCCCCTACTGACCGTGGGCAGGGCGGGGAATTTTGCGGAGATAAATCTCAACGCTGACCCAGCTGGGACTCGAACCTGGGAACTACAGATTACGCGATGAAAAGGGAAATTCTCGTCCTGCAGTTTTCTTCTCACTGAATTTTGTCGTTCACACCCTGAGAAAGTTCCGACAGAGCGATGCAATATTTAACACTGTTGCCAGACTCCCACATCTTTCGAGATTATAAACGTCGTCGCATTACAGGTTGGGATTCAAATTTTTTAACCCAACCCCAACATAGGGTTACATTTAAATAGGATGAACTTGTAATCCAAATTTGGGTTGGGTTGTTTTACCTCTAAGCGGCACTTTTTTGCACACCATGGGCTAAATGGCCAGGTCACATGGACCCCATAGGCTCAGAGAAGGTTGGGGGAGGGGACCCACTGGAACAGCTGTTGGGAGACAGATGGTAGCCTCCCGTCAAGACCATCCAGCGTGTCCTTTAACGTGCACAGGGTATGGCTCTCCCGCACACGGGGCCATGGCTTAACGTCCCATCCGACGGACGGCGGCCTTTCCAAGCCCATCGGTGTCCCCCTACTGACCGTGGGCAGGGCGGGGAATTTTTGCGGAGATAAATCTCAACGCTGACCCAGCTGGGACTCGAAACTGGGAACTACAGATTACGAGCCTGGCGCGCTACCGACTGAACCACCCCCGCCCCTAAAATGATCATTTTTATCCATATTATGCAACATCTTAGTGGGTGATGATCATCCAAATTTGGGACCTGTGGGTCAAGTATCTAGGGAACTAGAGGGAGCCGAATTCTGTTAAAACAAAGATGAAACTTAACAATTTGCATAGTAATTAAGCCATCGGCAATCCTAATACTCGCGATGGTGTAAATAGAAGAAAGAAATGCATTTTCTACCGATGCCTGCCCTGGATACCGCTATCATTATGATGACGATTCTACTTTCAGTTCTTTAGTTACCAGCATTGCGACTGAAGCGTTTTATAACAGTGCTGGCATTACTATTAGTAAAGATCTGTACAGTCATTTTAATATTTAAAAATTAAAACCAAATTCCGGGGACATATATTCGTTGGAAACAGAGCCTTAAATTCGGAGACTGTTCCTGAAAAAAGGGGGTGTATGGTCACTCCCCCCCCCCCCCACACACACACCTCCAGATCAGGCCCTGTATTGTGTATTGACAGGCTCACCTTTTTGTCTTGCAAAAGTGCGTGCAGGCCTGAAGTAAACTCTATAACGACCACCATAATTTAGCATCTGAATTTCGAATTTACAGCATGGACTATTTAAAATATTCGTTTAAAGTTTTGAATTTCCAAAGTTCAGTGACCTCTAACGGTGGAAATTCAGATTATTGGGAGATTCGAAAGCGCAGATAGCAATAATTCATTAATACTTATCAACTTAAAAAAAAATTTAATCTGTGATAACAAAAGCAAAAAATGCGTTTCTGGAACCCTCCTAGAATTAAGAGAGTATATCTCTGGTACAAAAAGGGAAATTCCTTGAGAAAACCACTCTAGTATAAAAATTTTTAGCATGAACAAACTGTTGTCAATATTCTTTAAAAGTTTGCCTTTTCCAGATTTAGTGACTTCTAACGGGAGAAATTCAAACTACTGGAAGATATGGGAAATGAAGATGGTAATATTCCATTAGCAACCAGGCCTGAATCTAGAAAAAAATAATAGAGGGGTAAAGTGGTGCAATCGAGCATGAAAAAAATAACAAGGTTGGGGGGGGGGGGGGGCAAGAGACTAGATTTCCATCAGATTATAACATTTTATCCTCCGTTTTAGCGGCCTTTAGAAAATTTCTTGAAAAAACTTTTATGTGCGCTAGTTTGGTAATATTTTTACTTACTAGCCTTCTCAAAGGGGGAAGTGGCAGGGCCCCCTTGGACACCTCCTAAATAATGGATTAAATGACCCCTGTTAGTTGGGTTGTTTTACCTCTGAGAGGCACTTTTTCCGCAAAGAATGGGCTAAATGGTCAGGTCAAATGGATTCCGAAGGCTCAGAGAAGGTTGGGGGAGGGGACCCACTGGAACAGCTGTTGGGAGACAGATGGTAGCCTCCCGTCAAGGCCATCCAGCGTGTTCTTTAACGTGCGCAGGGAATGGCTCTCCCGTACACGGGCACGGCTTAACGTCCCATCCGACGGACGGCGGTCTTTCCAAGCCCATCGGTGTCCCCTACTGACCGTGGGCAGGGCGGGGAATTTTGCGGAGATAAATCTCAACGCTGACCCAGCTGGGACTCGAACCTGGGAACTACAGATTACGCGATGAAAAGGGAAATTCTCGTCCTGCAGTTTTCTTCTCACTGAATTTTGTCGTTCACACCCTGAGAAAGTTCCGACAGAGCGATGCAATATTTAACACTGTTGCCAGACTCCCACATCTTTCGAGATTATAAACGTCGTCGCATTACAGGTTGGGATTCAAATTTTTTAACCCAACCCCAACATAGGGTTACATTTAAATAGGATGAACTTGTAATCCAAATTTGGGTTGGGTTGTTTTACCTCTAAGCGGCACTTTTTTGCACACCATGGGCTAAATGGCCAGGTCACATGGACCCCATAGGCTCAGAGAAGGTTGGGGGAGGGGACCCACTGGAACAGCTGTTGGGAGACAGATGGTAGCCTCCCGTCAAGACCATCCAGCGTGTCCTTTAACGTGCACAGGGTATGGCTCTCCCGCACACGGGGCCATGGCTTAACGTCCCATCCGACGGACGGCGGCCTTTCCAAGCCCATCGGTGTCCCCCTACTGACCGTGGGCAGGGCGGGGAATTTTTGCGGAGATAAATCTCAACGCTGACCCAGCTGGGACTCGAAACTGGGAACTACAGATTACGAACCTGGCGCGCTACCGACTGAGCCACCCCCGCCCCTAAAATGATCATTTTTATCCATATTATGCAACGTCTTAGTGGGTGATGATCATCCAAATTTGGGACCTGTGGGTCAAGTATCTAGGGAACTAGAGGGAGCCGAATTCTGTTAAAACAAAGATGAAACTTAACAATTTGCATAGTAATTAAGCCATCGGCAATCCTAATACTCGCGATGGTGTAAATAGAAGAAAGAAATGCATTTTCTACCGATTCCTGCCCTGGATACCGCTATCATTATGATGACGATTCTACTTTCAGTTATTTAGTTACTAGCATTGCGACTGAAGCGTTTTATAACAGTGCTGGCATTACTATTAGTAAAGATCTGTACAGTCATTTTAATATTTAAAAATTAAAACCAAATTCCGGGGACATATATTCGTTGGAAACAGAGCCTTGAATTCGGAGACTGTTCCTGAAAAAAGGGGGTGTATGGTCACTCCCCCCCCCCCACACACCTCCAGATCAGGCCCTGTATTGTGTATTGACAGGCTCACCTTTTTGTCTTGCAAAAGTGCGTGCAGGCCTGCAGTAAACTCTATAACGACCACCATAATTTAGCATCTGAATTTCGAATTTATAGCATGGACTATTTAAAATATTCGTTTAAAGTTTTGAATTTCCAAAGTTCAGTGACCTCTAACGGTGGAAATTCAGATTATTGGGAGATTCGAAAGCGCAGATAGCAATAATTCATTAATATTTATCAACTTAAAAAAAAATTTAATCTGTGATAACAAAAGCAAAAAATGCGTTTCTGGAACCCTCCTAGAATTAAGAGAGTATATCTCTGGTACAAAAAGGGAAATTCCTTGAGAAAACCACTCTAGTATAAAAATTTTTAGCATGAACAGACTGTTGTCAATATTCTTTAAAAGTTTGCCTTTTCCAGATTTAGTGACTTCTAACGGGAGAAATTCAAACTACTGGAAGATATGGGAAATGAAGATGGTAATATTCCATTAGCAACCAGGCCTGAATCTAGAAAAAAATAATAGAGGGGTAAAGTGGTGCAATCGAGCATGAAAAAAATAACAAGGTTGGGGGGGGGGGGGGGGGGGGCAAGAGACTAGATTTCCATCAGATTATAACATTTTATCCTCCGTTTTGGCGGCCTTTAGAAAATTTCTTGAAAAAACTTTTATGTGCGCTAGTTTGGTAATATTTTTACTTACTAGCCTTCTCAAAGGGGGAAGTGGCAGGGCCCCCTTGGACACCTCCTAAATAATGGATTAAATGACCCCTGTTAGTTGGGTTGTTTTACCTCTGAGAGGCACTTTTTCCGCAAAGAATGGGCTAAATGGTCAGGTCAAATGGATTCCGAAGGCTCAGAGAAGGTTGGGGGAGGGGACCCACTGGAACAGCTGTTGGGAGACAGATGGTAGCCTCCCGTCAAGGCCATCCAGCGTGTTCTTTAACGTGCACAGGGTATGGCTCTTCCGCACAAGGGGCCACGGCTTAACGTCCCATCCGACGGACGGCGACCTTTCCAATCCCATCGGTGTCCCCTACTGACCGTGGGCAGGGCGGGGAATTTTTCGGAGATAAATCTCAACGCTGAGCCAGCTGGGACTCGAACCTGGGAACTACAAATTACGAGCCTGGCGCGCTACCGACTGAGCCACCCCCGCCCCACTACTGGAAGATATGGGAAATGAAGATAGTAATATTCCATTAGTAACCAGGCCTGGATCTAGAAAAAAATAATAGAGGGGTAAAGTGGTGCAATCGAGCATGAAAAAAATAACAAGGGGGGGGGGGGGCAAGAGACTAGATTTCCATCAGATTATAACATTTTATCCTCCGTTTTAGCGGCCTTTAGAATATTTCTTAAAAAAATCTTTATGTGCGCAAGTTTGGTAATATTTTTCCTAAATTAACCTTACTAGCCTTCTCAAAGGGGGAAGTGGCAGGGTCCCCTTGGACACCTCCTAAATAATGGATTAAATGACCCCTGTTAGTTGAGTTGTTTTACCTCTGAGCGGCACTTTTTTCGCAAAGAATGGGCTAAATGGTCAGGTCAAATGGATGCCGAAGGCTCAGAGAAGGTTGGGGGAGGGGACCCACTGGAACTGCTGTTGGGAGACAGGTGGTAGCCTCCCGTCAATGTCATCCAGTGTGTTCTTTAACGTGCACAGGGTATTGCTCTCCAGCACAGGGGCCACAGCTTAACGTCCCATCCGACGGACGGCAGTCTTTCCAAGCCCATCGGTATCCCCTACTGACCGTGGGCAGGACGGGGAATTTTGTGGAGATAAATCTCAACGCTGACCCAGGTGGGACTCGAACCTGGGAACTACAGATTACGAGCCTGGCGCGCTACCGACTGAGCCACCCACGCCCCTCGAGAGGAATGGTATATATGCAATATATATAACTTAATGAAACAAGAGACTGAATTGAACCTAAATTTATTAATCGTCGTTTCGGCTCTATTTTGTTTTTGTTAGGCCTTTCGTTGCTCTAAAACTTTATTGGGGGCGGGGGTGGCTCAGTCGGTAGCGCGCCAGGCTCGTAATCTGTAGTTCCCAGATTCGAGTCCCAGCTAGGTGAGCGTTGAGATTTATCTCTGCAAAACTCCCCGCCCTGCCCACGGTCAGTAGGGGACACCGATGGGCTTGGAAAGGCGGCCGGCCGTAGGATGGGACGTTAAGCCGTTCTACCGTGTGCGGGAGAGCCATACCCTGTGCACGTTAAACAACACGCTGGATGGCCTTGACGGGAGGCTACCACCTGTCTCCCAACAGCTGTTCCAGTGGATCCCCTCCCACAACCTTCTCTGAGGCTTCGGCATCCATTTGACCTGACCATTTAGCCCATGGTGTACAAAAAAAGTGCCGCTCAGAGGTAAAACAATCCAACTCTGAAACTTTATCTAAAATTTGGGCCTGCTGATATCTAAACCTGAAAAAAATTAGAAATCATCTTTCTTAAGATATAGAACATCCAAGAAAAAACAGAAATTATTATTCTCGATTTTTTTTTTACATTTGAAAATTCATCTAACCTTTGTTTTTTGGGTTGGAATCATTAATCAGAATGCCACCTCTTCCAATATTCAATTCCAAATATGCAAATTCCTGAATGTGACGAAAGCAGTTTAAGTGTAACGAGACTGCTTTCATCACATTGAGTGTGACGTAGTATCAGGTGGAATTATAAAAGGGCCCAGCAAGCAAATAATCTCTCTTGTCTCTGTGGGTGTAGGCGTGAGAAGTATGTTGCGTAGTTGGTAAGTAAGAAAATGTTACAGTTAATTAAAAGGAGTACCGAAATTTAATCATGAAACATTGCCAAATTTTAAGAAAACTTACTCTGAAAATTCAAAAGGAATATTTTTAAGATTATAAATTGAAAACACGGTACAACTAATAGCTCGTCCCTCGGATAGAAAGCCGAAATAAAATTGGGTAAAGGGTTGTTGAGCTATTTTACCTCCGAGTGGCATACAATGGGCTAATGACTAAATCACAAGGACACCAAGGCTCGGAGAAAGTTCGGGAAGGGGATCCACTGGATGTCTGCTAGGAGACAGATGGTAACCTCCCGCCAAGGCCATCTAGCGCGTTTAACGTGCATAGGGTATGGCTCTGCCGCATCGCAGCCAAGGCTTAACGTCCCATCCTACCAGGGGCGGGGGTAGCTCAGTCGGTAGCGCGCCAGGCTCGTAATCTGTAGTTCCCAGGTTCGAGTCCTAGCTGGGTCAGCGTTGAGATTTATCTCCGCAAAATTCCCCGCCCTGCCCACGGTCAGTAGGGGACACCGATGGGCTTGGGAAGGCCGCCGTCCGTCGGATGGGGCGTTAAGCCGTGGCCCCGTGTGTGGGAGAGCCATACATTGTGCACGTTAAACACACTGGATGGCCTTGACGGGAGGCTACCATATGTCTCCCAACAGCTGTTCCAGTGGGTCCTTTCCCAACCTTCTCTGAGCGTTCGGAGTCCATGTGACCTGGCCATTTAGCCGATGGTGTGCAAAAAAGGGCCGCTCAGAGGTAAAACCCAACCTTATGACCCCAGTTAATAGACTCGAGAATCTTTGATCTCTTGTTTATTGCATTTCCTGTGCGCAGTTGATGCACAGAGGAAATTGCAGTGACCAATAATTCTAGTACGATAAGGTTGCTTCGAGGTTTTGCACGGCGGCATCAATAGAGCGACATGAGGTAATGTGGCAAGTTCGTGTCCCAGCGAGTTACTGCATAAACCGAGCGTTTCTTATGTTCACCCATGTGAAATATTTGGTCAGGATGTCATGACATTAACCGATCCTTGGGGGCGGAGAAGGCTCAGTCGGTAGCGCGTTAGGCTCATAATCTGTAGTTCCCAGGTTCGAGTCCCAGCTGGGTCAGCGTTGAGATTTATCTCCTCAAAATTCCCAGCCCTGCCCACGGTCAGTAGGGGACACCGATGGGCTTGGAAATGCAGTCGTCCGTCTACTGAAATGTTAAGTCGTGGTCCCGTGTGCGGGAGAGCCATACCCTGCGCACGTTAAACACGCTGGATGGCCTTGACGGGAGGTTTCCATCTGTCCCCCAACATCTGTTCCAGTGGGTCCCCTCCCCCAACCTTCTGAGCCTTCAGGGTCCTTGTGACCTGGCCATTTAGCCCATGGCGTGAAAAAAGGTGCCGCTCAGAGGTAAAACTACCCAACCCAAAGTCCGAACCTTGGCGGCATGAAAATCCGTAGATTTTTTTTTTTCAATCAATTTTTTAGTTAGCAATATTTCATTAGTACTTATCTTCATTATAGAATCTGCCAATAATCTGAATTACTTCCATTAGAGGTCCCTGAAACGCAAGTCCGAGAATTTAGTTTTAGGGGTATCAAGGATTTATTTTAATTTGTGGAGGGGGAGGGGTCTAAGCATAAAACTTATCTAGAATGAAATCTCTAAATTGGTTTTTTAAATATTGCAAATGGGCTAAACTAAAATTGTACAAAGACAACTCGTTGGATTTCAAAGCAGAGACAAGTTAGATTTTATATAAATCACCAGATCACTTGTCCGCCGCCCCCCCCCCCCCCCGAGTACATCCCTGACGCCATTACAGTATTCAAAATATTCACCCTTTATTCTGTTTTTACGGACCGAAAAGGTATTGGTTATACTTTCTACTATAGCCTACTGATTTACACTAACAGGGATAGAAAAAATACTTTTTACAATAAAGTTCCGGAAACTTCTCTAAGCTTAATTGACGCCGAAACTAATTTTGTTCACCATCATCATCATCATCATCCTCAAGCAGCCATGGGCTACGGAGGTCCAACCAGACCGTGCAATTTAGTTCTCCAAGCAAGTCTATCCTGAGCTACATCTACTGCATCTGGCCACTGCACACCAATTCTAACAAGGTCCTGTTTGACATTGTCTGCCCACCGCATCCTAGGTCTCCCCTTCTTTCTGAGGCCTTTAGGCACACTGTTCATAACCCTATTCGCCAATCTATAATTATTCATACGGGCAACATGGCCAAACCAACGGAGTCTCTCTCTGCACAATATGCTGCTTAAAGGAGGTTGCAAACTCCTTTTCCTAATCTCATCATTAGTTACAAAGTTGAACCACCTAATGCCCAAGATACTGCGTAAGCATCTGGAATCAAAAGCATCTAGTTTCCTGTTATCTTGTTTACAAAGTGTCCAAGTTTCACTACCATAACTAACCCTAGAAAGAACCAAACTATTATACAGTCTAATTTTAGTCTTTAGGTGTATACGCCTATTTCTCCACACTCTCCATAGATTCTTAAAAGTCCCAGCAGCAATCCCTATTCGTCTGTTAATCTCATGCCGCACATCACCATTATCTGTTACATAGCTCCCAAGATAATTAAACTGTGACACCTGCTAAAGACTGCAACCATTCAGATTAACTGAATCACAGCCTGCCTGACCAATTTTCATCACTTTAGTTTTCTCTCTGTTTATAACCAAACCTACTCTACTACCAGTCTCATCAACGGCTCGAATGAAAGAGTTCATCTCATCATCATTTGCCAGAAGGGCTAAATCATCAGCATAATCTAAATCAGAAATTTTCCTATCTCCAGCCCATTTAAGGCCAAAATCTTTCCCTTGAAGTGAATTTCGCATAACATAATCAATAACCAAGCTAAAGAGAAAAGGAGACAAAATGCACCCTTGTCGAACACCAGAAGTAATGCTAAACCAATTGCTACAAGCCTTACCAACTCTCACACACGACTCAGTGTTATTATAGAGAGCTTTCATAATGTTAACTAACTTGTCTGGTATACCATATGATCTCACAATCAACCACAAATTATGACGATCAACAGAGTCGAAAGCCTTTTTGAAATCAACAAAGCTAGCAACCAAAGGTTTCTGAAACTCTAAACATTTCTCAAGAATCTGCCTAAGTGAAAATATCTGATCTACACATCCCCTACCACTTCTGAATCCACATTGCTCATCACGCAATTGCCTGTCAACCAGATTCTTAATTCTATTAAACACAATCATGGAAAGAACTTTACCTGGAACAGAGAGTAGGCTGATACCCCTATAGTTATCACAAGAACTGCGATCACCTTTTTTGAAAATAGGGATAACAATAGCTCTGGTAAAATCCTTAGGAACCATGCCTTTATCATAAAAGACATTCAGAATTTCAGTCATCCAAGTGGTAACCGAAACATTCCCAGCTCTAAGCATTTCCGTAGTAATTTCATCTACCCCTGGGGATTTATGAAGTTTAAGTTTAGAAACAGCCAAACTAACTTCAGATTGTGTTATAGGGCCAACATTAAAGCCACCAATGCATCTATCATCATTGCAAACAATGGGAGTAGAACTAACTACATTGTTTAGAACATCACTGAAATGCTCAGCCCACCTAGCCATGACAGAATCCTCCCCTTCTATAACCTTACCTTGTTTATCCTTCAATCCTTGTATGCCTGTCCGTTTTCTACCACACAAAACATTAACTATCTGGTACAGCTCTCTGCTGTTGTGCTGTCTAACTGCTTCCTCGGCTTTGTCAGCCAAACCATCAAGCCAAAAATTTTTATCAGCAGCTAACTGATCCTTTACAAGTTTATTAAGGTCTCTGTAATGCTTTCTATTAGGACTAGTAGGGTATTGATTAAGGGCATTCCTGCAGTTCTTTCTTTCCGAAATAAGCTCAAGTGCCTTATCACTCAGATAATTTTGCCTCTTCTGCTCCTTTTTTCCTAAAAGAGTACTGTTAGTGTCCAAAAAAGCCTGTTTAAAATGATCCCATTCTTCCTCAACTTCAGTAGTAAGCAAACCATGACTGTCATAATGACTAAGTAACCTATCATGGTAAGCTTTGGCTATAACTGGATCTTTCAGAGCTTCAGTATTAAAAGTAAATTTTTTAACCCTAGCACAACACTTTTTAAGTTTAAGTTGCAACACTTTTAACAAGGTAATGGTCAGATCCAATTTCAGCTCCCCTATATGCCCTGGTATTCCTAACAGAACTAGTCCATTTGCTGTTAATTAATATGTAATCAATCATATTCTTATGCAGCCCATCAGGTGAAACCCATGTGTACTTATGTATGTCGCGGTGTTTGTAATAAGTGTTAGTTATTCTGAATCCATTGAGTTTACTTACCTGTAGGAGACGTTGCCCATTGCTATTGCAGCTACCAATACCAAAAGGGCCTATTACTCCTCCCCAAAGGTCAGAGTCAGTACCAACTTTGGCATTGAAGTCACCAAGAACAAGGGTAATATCTCCTTTCTTGACAGAATTCAAAATATCCTGAAGTTGTTCATAAAACCTATCCTTCTCATCCTCATCGGCATCCTCAGTGGGGGCATAACAGCAGATAACATTCAAGTCTTTAACGCTTGTCTGAAATTTTGCTGTAAGAAACCTTTCATTAATGCACTCATATCCTAGAAGAGCATCACTAGCGTGTCTGCTGAGAAGCAGACCCACGCCTTGGTGATGCTTTTTGTCGTCCCTCCCTGAAAAGAGAAATTTAAGATTATTTTTAAGAATCTGACCTTTATCTGTCCATCTGGTCTCTTGCAAGCCGAGAATATCTAAATTATAACGGTGGAATTCTTGTGTGAGGACATCAAGAGAAAAAGCTCTGTGCAGAGTCCTCACATTCCAACTACCTATGGAGAGAAAATGGTTAGTGGGATGTTTAAAGAAACTATGTTTATTGAGAGAGGGAATGCCGACAATATCAAACAGCCCCCTAATCGCAGACATGGGGCAAAGACCCGTTCCCCCACTACTAAAGGCTGAAGCCATCTACACTGGAAGACTTCCTCCAATGTAGAATTTGACGATGCCAATAGAAGCAAAGAGTTCAGGTGCCTGCGATGACTTCTGCTCAGGATTATCCACCAGCTGATAAACATATCCTGTGGATCTATTCACTTGGGACTGTCAACCCACAAACAAAAAGAAAACACAGCGGAAGATTTTCCCTCCACAGAAGCCCACCAGTGCAGCAAAATCAGGATCCATAATCAAGCTCAGAGCCATATATCTGTCCAGTCCAGTAGGTTTATATGGTCAGCACCAGGACCCTGTGTGGTTGACCACTCCTCAGCAGGGTAGAAAAAAAAGAAAAGTAGCCATAGTTGTCCAGATCAGTAGGCCACACTAATCTGGCAGCCCTCCCCTTCCGTTCACTTCCACAAGAGAGTATCTCATTTGAAAGGTACTAACGGTCTGCACCACGAGAAGGCGGGGTTGGACATTAGGTGCTAGGCCTGGCCGGTTCTATGCATCATCACAGGGGATTGGTGCATAGCTCTCCTTCCAGTGACTACCTAGCTACCATTTACAGAGGCAACACATTTTCTTCACAAATTGATCAAATGGATGAACGAAATCGTACCACGTTTTCAAGAAAATAAATGCAAGCATGGCGTTTAGCTTTCACACGGATACAGTAAAACTTTTGGGTTGCGTTACATCTGAGCGGCAGTGTTTTGCACGCAGTTGGCTAAAATCCAGGTCATGGGGATCCTTATCCCCATGACCCCAGTTAATAGACTGGGGTCATGGTCAGGGCATCATATTTCAGGGCTCGTGAGATTAGTGGGAGGAGACCCACTGAACAGCTGTTAGGAGACAGCCTTCCGTCAAGGCCATCCAGCGTGTTCTTTACCGTGCACAGGGTATGGCTCTCCCATACACAGGGCCACAGCTTAACGTCCTACCCGACAGACTTCTGCTTTTTAAAGCCATCTGTGTCCCCTCCTGACAGAGGACGTGGAGGTTTGCAGAGATTGGATCCGGAACTCTCTGAAGTATAGATGGCACTCCCCATTCGCAAGTTTTCGTTTGGCATAAAATTCATTACGACTGTCCCCCCCCCACCCCTACTCAACATGATAAAAATTTATCCCCATGTTCTCGAGGAGGTCTGACACTATATGGGTTGGGTTGTTTTACCTCTGAGCGACTTTTTTTGCACACCATGGGCTAAATGGCCAGGTCACATGGACCCCGAAGGCTCAGAAGGTTGGGGGAGGGGACCCACTGGAACAGCTGTTGGGAGACAGATGGTAGCCTCCCGTCAAGGCCATCCAGCATGTTCTTTAACGTGCACAGGGTATGGCTCTCCCGCACACGGGCCACGGCTTAACGTCCCATCCGATGGACGGCGACCTTTCCAAGCCCATCGGTGCCCCCTACAGACCGTGGGCAGGACGGAGAATTTTGCGGAGATAAATCTCAACGCTGACCCAGCTGGGACTCGAACCTGGGAACTACAGATTACGAGCCTGTCGCGCTACCGACTGAGCCACCCCCGCCCCACACTATATGGGAGTATATAGTAGTATATTGTAAGCGCAGCATTCCTCACTTTGCAAGCTTTCATTTGGTATAAAACTCATTACAAGTGATTCATCCACCCTTCCTTCGAGGTAATATTTATCCTCCTATGGCTCAGTCGGTAGCGCGCCAGGCTCGCAATCTGTAGTTCCCAAGTTCGAGTCCCAGCTGGGTCAACGTTGAGATTTATCTCCGCAAAATTCCCCGCCCTGCCCACGGTCAGTAGGGGACACCGATGGGCTTGGAAAGGCCGCCGTCCGTCGGATGGGACGTTAAGCCGTGGCCCCGTGTGCGGGAGAGCCAGACCCTGTGCACGTTAAAGAACACGCAGGATGGCCTTGACGGAGGCTACCATCCGTCTCCCAATAGCTGTTCCAGTGGGTCCCCTCCCCCAACCTTCTGAGCCTTCGGGGTCCATGTGATCTGGCTATTTAGCCCATGGTGTGCAAAAAAGTGCCAATCACTAATCTCGCAGTCCTCCTTCTCACGCCCACAAGAGTATCTCTTTTTAAAGGTACTAACGGTCTGCACCATGAGAAGGCGGGGTCGGACATTAGGTGCTTGGGAACTACAGATAGCGCGCCAGGCTCGCAATCTGTAGTTCCCAAGTTCGAGTCCCAGCTGGGTCAACGTTGAGATTTATCTCCGCAAAATTCCCCGCCCTGCCCACGGTCAGTAGGGGACACCGATGGGCTTGGAAAGGCCGCCGTCCGTCGGATGGGACGTTAAGCCGTGGCCCCGTGTGCGGGAGAGCCAGACCCTGTGCACGTTAAAGAACACGCAGGATGGCCTTGACGGAGGCTACCATCCGTCTCCCAATAGCTGTTCCAGTGGGTCCCCTCCCCCAACCTTCTGAGCCTTCGGGGTCCATGTGATCTGGCTATTTAGCCCATGGTGTGCAAAAAAGTGCCAATCACTAATCTCGCAGTCCTCCTTCTCACGCCCACAAGAGTATCTCTTTTTAAAGGTACTAACGGTCTGCACCATGAGAAGGCGGGGTCGGACATTAGGTGCTAGGCCTGGCCAGTTCTGTGCATCATCAGAATTGGTGCATAGCTCTCCTTCCAGTGACTACTTACTATTTACAGACTAGCAGAACAGTATAGCAATATTATAGGAGTCTTTTTCAAAACTTAGTGAATTGCAAAACTGAAATGACTATAGTGATATCCCGCCAAAAAAATTGTTATAGAATAGTTCTTTCGATTTATGTAATTCTACTTATTTAATTCTTTATGTATAATGTCTACTTCCGTGATATAATTATTAGTTCAATATTTTCTTGTGATTAAAGCTGATATTTGTAGTGCGGTTTTCTGTTTAAATCTGTATTTTCCTAATTAAAAATGTATATATTTAACAAAGTAAACATCTTTCTGTTTGTGCAGCTCTATTACCTTAACTAAATCTGGACACAGGGACTTATTCATCTTCAGACAACTTTAGTTCAAGATGAGCCTCAGATTACAAAGGTAAGAATATATATTCAGTACTCTATTGAAGTTTCTAATGAAATATTTATTTTGTTCATATTTTTCTAGTAGAATTAAAGACTGGACAAAATGCAAAATCTCAGTGGTCCGTAACCGCAAGCTGCGGCAGGAATGCTCTCTCAGGAACCACATTTTGGTGGCAGGATTGGTCAGCGAGCAACTCTTAAAATCGGAAGTATTAAAAATTGCACAATGGGGGGGGGGGCGATCTCCCCATTTGGCGTCGCCAATGGTTTGCGGCAGAGATATTTGCTTTCATTAACAATGGAAATCTGCCTGTCGAAACAGTTTTTAAATTTCACCCGAGTGTTTAAAATTCGATGTCAAGCTTTTGCCTTTTAATTAGCAATTCTAGCACTTGCTTCGCCAAAAGTTAAAATGTAAGTTAAAACTTGCAAGAAGTCGTGGAATTACTTCCAATATCGGTAATAACAGCAATTGTAAAATGAACGAGAAGAGCTTATATCGCATCTGGCTCAGTCTCGTTTTCAAAGAGAATGAATTTTTCGGTTACCTGCTTTCGTTCTCTTTAAAAGTTTTAATTCGAGCTAATGGAATTCATGCTAAAAACGCAGATAGTCGTATTTTCTTACATACATAGAAAATCGTCATGCAGCCATGGGCTACGGAGGTCCAACCAGACTGTAATTTCCCTCTCCAGACGTGTCTGTTCTGAGCTGCTACATTTGGACACTCTAGGCCAATTCTAGCAAGGTCCTGTGTAACATTGTCGGCCCATCGCATCCTAGATCTCCCCCTCATTCTTGAAACCCTTAGGCACACTGTTCATAATCCTGTTTGCTAATCTGCAGCTTTGCATACGGGCAACATGGCCAAACCAAAGCAGTCTCTCGCTACACAATATGCTGTTCAAAGGAGATTAGCGATTCCTAACCTCATTACTTACAAAATCGAACCACCTAAATCCCAATATACTGCACAAGCATCTAGAATCAAAGGTATAGAGTTCCTTGTTATCCTGCTTACAAAGGGTCCATGTTTCCCTACCATAATTAACCTTAGCCTAATCAAACTATTATGCAGCCTAATTTTAGTCTTTAGGTGTACACTCCTATTTTTCAACATTCTCCATAGATTCTTAAAAGTCCCAGTGACAATCCCTATTCTATTTACATGCCATATACATCGCACATTAACTTCAGGGTTGTTTTCGTGGGTTGTTTTACCTCTGAGCGGCACTTTTTTGCACACCATGGGCTAAATGGCCATGTCACAAGGACCCCGAAGACTCAGAAGGTTGGGGGAGGGAACCCACTGGAACAGCTGTTGGGAGACAGATGGTAGCCTCCCGTCAAGGCCATCCAGCGTGTTCTTATAACGTGCACAGGGTATGGCTCTCCCGCACACGGGACCACGGCCTAACGTCCCATCCGACGGGCAGCGGCCTTTCTAAGCCCATCGGTGTCCCCTACTGACAGTGGGCAGGGCGGGGAATTTTGCGGAGATAAATCTCAACGCTGACCCAGCTGGGACTCGAACCTGGGAACTACAGATTGCGAGCCTGGCGCGCTACCGACTGAGCCACCCCCGCCCCCTATTAACTTCAGGAAATTCAGGAAACTTCGTATTTGTAGAATACGATTTCTTTCCCTTTAGACAGGAAACTTTTTTCTCAAGTAGTACATCTATTTTAAAACTTGTTTTGCCTAATGCATGAACCATATTTGTAAAGTTTTGCAATTTTGTTGCTTCTAAACTGGCTTTAACTTAAGCTGCGGAAAGAAATGCCTAAAAGGTTTGTCCCAGTGGCTTTGATTTGTGATTGAAAAGTGTCCCCGATTGATTCCGAAGACATCTCAATTTTTTTTCCAGAAATTTTGCTTACCCTGCATTTTTGGCTGTAATATGCCAATATATTCGATATAAAATCATTTGAGAAATTTTAATTTAATTATTCATATACTAATAAAAATATTGCAGGTTAACGTTGCATTCTAAATAATACCTAAGCTCCCTTTCAGGGGCGGAGCTATGGGGATGGGGAGAAGTCTCCCTCCCCCCCAAAAAAATTGCTTCGAATTTTAACAACTCCGATTAACTTTTCAAAATTCACCTGGATTTTACAAATTTAAATTTTTCTACTGTAAAATTTAAAGGAGTTGGAAAAATCTCAACTTGGGGAAAATCAAGGGGAGTTGGGAAAATCACAATTTGGGAAAATCTTGGAGTTGGCAAAATTAGAAGCCACTTGGTGAAATGCAGACGAGTTGTGAAATTTGGGATTGGTTTTGTGAAATTAAGGTAAGTTGGCAAAATAGTCAAATTTGAAAAATCTAGGGTACTAGTTTGCCAAATCTAAATAACTTGGCAAATTATAGGGCAATTGGGGATTTTCGAAGCTACTTTGTAAAATGCAGGGGAGTTCAGTAAAAATGGGATTTGTGTTGTAAAAATAAAGTAGGCAAAATCAATAAAAGCCTCCCCCCAAAGGAGAGAAATCCTGGGTACGTCCCTGACAAAGATAATTTATGTGAAGGTCTTGTTTTCTCAGTTGACAAAATTTGATTTCCGAATTGGAAAATATTCGTCCCCCCCCTCTCGCAAACCATAGTCCTTCGCTATTCTCTTGGTCTCTTTATTACACTTCGTTACAAAATGTTTCACTTTTAGACTGTATAGGTAATTTTGCTATAAAATTCATGAATCGTTTTATGATAATTCTCCCTTATGCACAAGAAGCGGTAATGCGCATTTGTGGGCAATCTTTTTTTGAATTTAAACAAATTTTTTAATTTCACACGTATGAAAAAATAATGTAGGGGTTTTCAACGTGGGGTATGCCGTGAGAGCTCAAAAGTCGCCAGATGCAAGTTAAATATAAAATTTAAAGTGTGTGTATATTTTATTCCCATTGTTATACTATAACTATAGTTTCATCTATCTATACAAGGCGTATGCTAGTTACATACATTTCCAGGGGGTACGTGAAGCATAAAAGGTTGAGAACCACTGAAATAATTTAATAGACCAATAAATTTTAATATTAATAAAAAATTTTCTAAATGCTGTAAAAATAATTAAATTAATATGCAGAATATAAATTGATATTCAGTATGCAGTATATCTTAAATTGGAAAAATGAATAATTTTGATTTTAAATTTTTTTCTTATCTTTTGCTCTGGAATGAATAAATTTCTCTAAATTAGTTTTTTCATACATCCAGGTTGTGTGAATGGAAAGCTATATTGAAAGCTCCTTACTTTGATTTGAACGTTTTGTAGCAAAATGTGACAAAAATCGTAGGAAACATCCCAAAATCTCTATTTTGAGCAATGTGTGCGTGCATTATTAAAGAATCTAGGCCTTAGACACCTGGGGCGGGGGTGGCTCAGTCGGTAGCGCGCCAGGCTCGTAATCTGTAGTTCCCAGGTTCGAGTCCCAGCTGGGTCAGCATTGAGATTTATCTCCGCAAAAATTCCCTGCCCTGCCCACGGTCAGTAGGGAACACCGATGGTGCTTGGAAAGGTCACCGTCCGTCGGATGGGACGTTAAGCCGTGGCCCCGTGTGTGGGAGAGCCATACATTGTGCACGTTAAACACACTGGATGGCCTTGACGGGAGGCTACCATCTGTCTCCCAACAGCTGTTCCAGTGGATCCCCTCCCCAAACTTCTGAGCATTCGGGGTCCTTGTGGCCTGGCCATTTAGCCCATGGTGTGTAAAAAAAAAGTGCCGCTCAGAGGTAAAACAACCCAACAACAACCTTAGACACCTTAAAGCTGAACATTAGAGATGAAACTGAATATATCTGACTTAAAGAATCTGGGAACTGAAACACTTAACAGCAGTGTAACTAAGAATTTACCTGAAAGCTATAACAAATTAGTTTGAAAAATACTCAAATTTCCGAAATTTAAATGTCCGTCAGTTCAGAAACTTCGAAATGATCCTAACAAGTGTCTGCTGTCAAATATTTCTGCTTCAATAAAGTTTTAAATATTAAACGGAAAATGTTTTAAAATCAAGATTTCAATGAGTCTGAGATCCGTACTTTATTATCCTGTAGCATTTTTATAAAGATAGCTTATTTTCAACTTATGGAATGCAAATGTGGTTTTCCATACACATACGATTAACTTCATATTTTTGTATACCTTTTTCTTTGTCAAGTTGCCAAAATTGTGTATTTAAATTTGTATGTTAGTAAATATCCTCTGAGGGGGGGGGGGGTGATAAGCCAACACTGATAACCATAACGTTTGGCGCCCCTAAGCAAATGGCTTATGGAAATGTGGCCTTGTCCAACACCTCGCAAGCGCCCATTGGACAATATAGTGATAATAGTAAAGCTTTTATAAACCATTCGCCATCAAATTACATAATACTGTTGATCATATAAAGGGAATAGCATTTGTGGACGAAAGGGAGGGAGGGGGAATCTACACACGGAACAAAACACATGGATTATATTTATGCTAAAAATTCATATAAGCACAAATATTTTTATTTGTTAAATGGTGAGAATCTTTAAAATTAGAGTAACTAGCTAGATGACCTAAGGGGCTGCAATATTTTAGATCATCTACATTACCTCTGCTGAGGTTCCACCTTCCTCACAGACGTACGGGCGGCTCAGTCGGTAGCGCGCCAGGCTCGTAATATGCAGTTCCCAGGTTCTAGTCCCAGCTGGGTCAGCGTTGAGATTTATCTCCGCAAAATTCCTTGCCCTGCCCACGGTCAGTTGGCGACACCGATGGGCTTGGAAAGGCCGCCGTCCGTCGGATGGGACGTTAAGTCGTAGCTCCGTGTGCGGGAGAGCCATACCCTTTGCAGGTTAAAGAACACGCTGGATGGCCTTGATGGGAGACTACCATCTGTCTCCCAACAGCTGTTCCAATGGGTCCCCTCCCCCAACCTTCTCTGAGCCTTCGGGTTCCATGTGACCTGGCCATTTAGCCCATGGTGTGCAAAAAAGTGCCGCTCAGAGGTAAAACCCAACCCAGTGGGTCCCCTCCCCCAACCTTCTCTGAGCCTTCGGGGTCCTTGTGACCTGGCCATTTAGCCCATGGTGTGCAAAAAAAGTGCCGCTCAGAGGTAAAACAACCCTCACAGACCTACTATAGCGTATTTCACTGACTGTCAGACCACTGTGGCAAGCAGCTGTTTCACGGGATATTTTTAAATTAGGAAGCTTTGGTGGGGGAGGGGTTCGTAATATAAGTGTTGCTTACATATAAATAGCAGTCTCGTGGCCGAGTGGTTAGCGCGCTTGGCTACTGATCTAAGGGACCTAGGTTCGAGCCCCAGGTGAGGCATAGATGTATGTGTCGTTTTTCTGCTGAGGCCCTGCAAAAGTGTTGCTTACATATAAGTACTCTCAGGGTCGATCCCACGAATTTCGGGTTGATATGATTGACAATATTTTCCTTCTGTATGAATTAAATTTTGTATTTATTTCAGAATTTTGACGGCTAATCTAGCAGGCCTCTTCCGAAGAAATGGAAAATTGTGAGTATTTATCATTGATGCTGTAGTTACTATTAAGTTTAATTTCATTAGTTGTTCACATTAACTTACCAAGAAAATTCTAAATTGGAGTACGTATTAAATGAGTTCCAGTTCAATTTTTCGAGCCCGAAATAATTTGCAAATGGTTGGGCCCTATTTCGGGAAAACTTTCTGACACATAAGATATAAATATATATATGCATAAAATCATTTGGGGCGGGGTTGGCTCGGTCGGTAGCGCGCCAGGCTCGTAATCTGCAGTTCGCAGGTTGGAGTCTCAGCTGGGTCAGCGTTGAGATTTATCTCCGCAAATTCCCCGCCCTGCCCACGTTCAGTAGGGGACACCGACGGGCTTGGAAAGGCCGCCGTCCGTCGGATGGGACGTTAAGCCGTGGCCCCGTGTGCGGGAGAGCATACCCTGTGCACATTAACACGCTGGATGGCATTGATGGGAGGCTGCCATCTGTCTCCCAACAGCTGTTCCAGCGGGTCCCCAACCTTCTCTGAGCCTTCGGGGTCTTTGTGACCTGGCCATTTAGCCCATGGTGTGCAAAAAAATACCGCTCAGAGGTAAAACAACCCGACAACCCATAAATTCATATCGCAAACCATTTGTATTCTTATATTACTAATTATAATCATTTTATGACAAAGTTAAAATGTTACTGCTGCGAAAAAATGTTAGAAATAATAGTACAAACAGGAAATTCGCGGGTAACATCAAATGCAAAGAGTCGTTAATTTGTTGATAGAGAATACGTAAAAGAATCAAAATTACATGGTACTTATTTTACATGGTACTTGAGCCGTCTGTGCTCTTTTGACCCTCAAATAATTTCTTCCTTTAATTTTTAAAAAATGGAAATAGATACTCCCCTATACAAAAAGCAGTCCCGTGGCCGAGTGGTTAGTAGCTTGGCTACTCATCGAAGGGACCTGGGATCGAGCCTCGGGTAAGGTTTTGCTTTTCTGCTAAAGTCCCGTCATTCTCGCAGATCCTGTACTATGGCGTGTAAACTGCTTGGTTCCTGTCACTTCTGTGGCAAGCAGCTGCTTGAGGGGTATTTTTATTATATAAAGGAAGGAAATAATCTAAATCTCGTGGCCTTGACCTTTTTTCTCATACAAATGCACAAGGACATGCCATTTAGCTTAGTAGTCAGGTACGCTATCCAATAAGACCAAGTAGAGCTTGCCCGAAAGGGGCTACGATGGCTCAGTCGGTAGCGTGCCAGGCTCGTAATCTGAAATTCCCAGGTTCGAGGCCCAGCTGTGACAGCGCAGATATTACTCTCTGCCCACCATCAACAGGGGACACCGATGGGCTTGGAAAGGCAATCGTCTGTTGGATGGGACGTTAAGCCGTGGCCCCGTGTGTGGGAGACCCATACCCTGTGCACGTTAAAGAACACGCTGGAAGGCCTTGACGGGAGGCTACCATCTGTCTCCCAACAGCTGTTCCAGTGGGTCCCCTCTCCCAACCTTCTCTTGTGTGTGTGTGTGTGTGTGTGTTAATTCGTAAACAGCAGCGAAGGTCCGTAGCCTCCTTCGTGCACGAGGGAGGCCTTCGAAGTTCTGTCATCCATCTCAGAATTTCAGCATCCATCCCTTAACAGTGCCGTATGAAGAGATATGATCTCCTTATACTTGTAATAAATCGGCAGGAAGTTTTTTCTCGTCGTTCCCAATTTGCATCCTTGTGAAAATGTAAAATCTTGCTCCTCCTTTAGTAAGCCCCAGAGCAACAACGCCCAGATTTCGCAGACAGAATTCTATGCGCTGCCAGAGAAGAGATTTCGATACGGCCTTTGTTTTTAAGACGTCATGACAAGTCCAGACAAGCTTTCAAACAAGTCATTAACTTCGGGGGAAACGAGTGCAAATCTACAGACACGTGTCAAGAACTATTTGTACGATCTATCAATCCTGATAGTTTCGAGGATATCACTTTTGTTATCAGCGCAGGACTTCATGTCACGTAACAAAATATCCCATTCGGTATATGGGTACTGAAAGCGATAAGCAACTTAAATATCTTGCAGGCCAAAGAGCGCTAATTCATTATTTAGAAATATAAAAACTGGTCTTGAATTATATAGGAAAAAACTGTTTCGAAGTAGAAATATTTTATTTCGTAGTTTTGTGAGCAATTTATTTTTATTTTAAATTTATTACTTTAATTTATTAATAAATTATTAATTTTATTAATTGTTCATATTATATATGTTACCGCTAAAGCTCGAAAGCCGTTAATGTGCACATTACCTAGCTAATCTGCAGATTAACTGATTTGCTCCGTTAACGTGCGGAATCAAGAGTTTTCCGCATTTTACCTAGGTAATGTGCACATTAACGGCTTCCGTATCGTTAAAGTTCAAAAGTTTGTTTCTCTCATAGTGGTGAATCTCTTGAATATGAATCTTCGTGTCACGTGATTCACTCGTCCGCATTATAAACGCCCCGGATGAGCGGAGGCCAAGTGAGAACGAATCGGTAAAGTGATTCATTCTTGATAACGAATCACTAAAATGATTCGTTCTCACTTGGCCTGCTCATTTTGGGGGCGTTTTTTATAATTCGGACGACTGATTCATGTTGACAGAGGGATGACCCTGGTTTCAACTCTACTCTCGGACACTAGATAAATAACATTATGTTAATTTAAGCGTACAGAAACGTTCCAGTTGTTTCAGCAAAGATCTTATTTTCACTTTAACGAGTGCCTAGTAGGTAATGTGCAGATTATCCAGGTAATTTGCAGATTGCCTAGGTAATTTGAGAAACAATTTTCCGCACGTTAACGGATCACCCTAGTTAATCTGCACAATACCTAGATAATCTGTAGAATAACTGATTTCTGCACTTTAGCGGCAACAGACATAGGAGATAGTTTTTAAAAAATGAAAGTTTTCTTAGCAATTTTTTGTGCTATTTAGAATGCTTTAATTTCTAAGCTACGAAGTTAAAAAAATTCTTATTCATAAAACATTAAGAGCTATTTAAAGAACGACCAAAATAAGGTAAACTCTTACAGAAGTGAAAGTACAATAATCGCTAGCAATTTGGGAAGGTTGTGGGTTGTTTTACCTCTGAGCGGCACTTTTTTGCACACCATGGGCTAAATGGCCAGGTCACATGGACCCCGAAGGCTCAGAAGGTTGGGGGAGGGGACCCACTGGAATAGCTGTTGGGAGACAGATGGTAGCCTCCCGTCAAGGCCATCCAGCGTGCACAGGGTATGGCTCTCCCGCACACGGGGCCACGGCTTAACGTACCATCCGACGGACGGCGGCCTTTCAGTCTATCGGTGTCCCCTACTGACCGTGGGCGGGGAATTTTGCGGATATAATTCTCAACGCTGACCCAGCTGGGACTCGAACCTGGGAACTACAGATTACGAGCCTGGCGCGCTACCGACTGAGCCACCCCCGCCCCAAATTTGGGAAGTGTGGTGAATTCATAACCTAGACAATCGAAGATCTTTCAAAATCAGCATGTAAGCAGGAAAATGCTTGAACCCATTTTCTCTTGTCATTAGATTTAAAGTGTAAATATTAAAAATTTATTCATCACGTCATTTGAATAAAAGGAAAATTTAATAAATTTCTAGTAAACTTTTTTACTTTTTTTTTCAGAATTTTGGATACAAAATCAATGACAAGAGAGCTCTCATCAGAAGGTGAAAAATCTCCGTGAGTACTCATTACTAATACTGAGATTCCTATTTAATTTTATTAGTTATTCAGAGAAATGTGCCAATAAGCCGTAATTTGACTGACCTGCTTGAGTCTAATTTTTGAAAATTTCTTTAGAAAAGGTCAGTTACGCTTTCAGTTGTGGTGGAAGGGTTATAACCCACCTTAGAGGGGCGGGGGTAGCTCAGTTGGTAGCGCGCCATGCTCGTAATCTGTAGTTCCCAGGTTCGAGTCCCAGCTGGGTCAGCGTTGAGATTTATCTCCGCAAAAATTCCCCGCCCTGCCCACGGTCAGTAGGGGACACCGATGGGCTTGGAAAGGTCGCCGTCTGTCGGATGGGACGTTTAGCCGTGGCCCCGTGTGCGGGAGAGCGTGTGCGTGGGACGTTTAGCCGTGGCCCCGTGTGCACGTTAAAGAACACGCTGGATGGCCTTGACGGGGGGGGGGGGGGGCTACCATCTGTCTCCCAACAGCTGTTCCAGTGGGTCCCCTCCCCCAACCTTCTCTGAGCCTTCGAGGTCCTTGTGACCTGGCCATTTAGCCCATGGTGTGCAAAAAAGTGCCGCTCAGAGGTAAAACAACCCAACAAACAACCCACCTCAGATCATATACCTCTCACCACCTCTTATACCGCTCATGACCTCTTATAGTTAGTCATATTTCAAGACTTGGCTCGTAATCTGCAGTTCCCAGCTGGTTCGAGTCCTAGATGGGTCAGCGTTGAGAATTCTCTCCGCCCTGCCCACGGTCAGTAGGGGACACTGATGGGCTTGAAAAGGCCGTCGTCCGTCGGAATGGACGTTAAGCCGTGACCCCGTGTGCGGGAGAGCCATACCCTGTGCACGTTGACACACTGGCTGGCCTTGACGGGAGGCTACCATCTGTCTCCCAACAGCTGTTCCAGTGGGTCCCCTCCCCCAACCTTCTCTGAGCCTTCGGGGTCCATGTGACCTGGCCATTTAGCCCATTTTGTGCCATAAAGTGCCGCTCAGAGGTAAAACAGCCCAACGCTGGATGGCCTTGACAGGAGGCTACCATGTCTCCCAACAGCTGTTCCAGTGGGTCCCCACCCCAACCTTGAGTCTTCGGGGTCCTTGTAACCTGGCAATTTAGCACATTGTGTGCAAAAAAAGTGCCGCTCGGAAGTAAAACTATAACTGCATTAATACAGGGCGGAATTTCACTGGGGGCAAAGAGGTCATGCCTTCCCCCTTTCAGAAGGCTAGTAAGGAATTTCTATGGTTAGTAACAAGTCGCCATACCTCTCAAATTGTCAGGTCAATGTTTCATTATTGACCTGTGTATGTAATCATACGCAGGCCAACGTTTCAGGGCAGCAGTTGAAATCCCATAATCACTTAATGGTATTTCATCCTTAAAGACATGAGATGGAAAGCAATGGAAAAACTCTATTGACACAGGTCAATAATGCTTCTGAGCACCAAGTTGAAAGCCAATAATATTCCATCGTTATATTTAAGATCAAGGATGATCTGGGGTCTTTTAATCACATTTGGATTCGAGTAATAATCTAGTAAGTCTTTATTATTACTTTAGTTTTTTCTCCCAAAGCATAAGACTTTAACTAATTCTAGTAGTGAATTTTGCAGTATTTATTTTAGAAGTATAGCCCCAATAAATAATTCTTGAAATAGGTGACATCAGGGCCGCATTAACCATAAGGCGCATTAAGCGCAAGCTGGGGCCTCACTCTCTATGGGGCCACATTTTGAAACCTTACTCCTCACAAACAATAATATAAAAATCATCCTAGTTACAGTTGCAAAATAAAATACTTATTTTTAAATACGAAATTCACTAAACTAAAATGTGCAATTTATCTTTAACGTTTATTGAATGTGAATTGACAGATTCTTTAAATTGTGGTGGTTTAATTGATGGTTTCACCAAAACATTTGATTTTTGATCGAAAAGTTTTTAGTTAAATGCTTATCAAGAAATGTTCAATATTGCAATTTGGTAGTAAACTGCAATTCATGCCAAAAATATTTTAATTAATCTTAGTATCTATTCTTTTGTTTATTGGGATTGAGCTATATTTTTGTGATTATTTTTCTACAATTCTTTAAATTATTTTAAATATTACTTCAACCAAACACCAAATATTAAAAAAACCTAAGTAAGGGGACTAGAATCTAATGTGGGTCTAGGGCCACAAAAAGTTTAATAAGGAAGCCTCGAATCTAATGTGCGCCTAGGGCTACAAAAAGTTTAGTAAGGAGGCCTCGAACTAATGTGCGCCTAGGGCCAAAAAAGTTTAGTAAGGAGGCCTCGAACTAATGTGCGCCTAGGGCCTCAAAATGTTTAGCAAGGGGGCCTCGTAGAGTTAAAATCAGACTCTGGGTAACATATTTTCAGTAGAAAGTTGGGATTTATGGCCAATAACAAATCCAAAGCTTAAGTAGCTCTTTATAACCAATGCATTTTTCATATCCTCCTGATTCAGCAGATAAGTCGCCTGTTGAACGATGCGAAGAGGAAAATTTATTCGCTCGCATTTGTGTATATGCTAAGGCATGTAAACTGACAGATCTCTGTGGCAAGCAGCTACTTGAATGGGTAATTATTATTATGCTAAGTAGCTGTGCATTTCTTTTGCACACTTCGTCCCGGTTATCTCTCCATTCATCCCCAAATTTGGAGCATACTTGCTCCTACCATCCACCACCCCTACCCCTCATTTTGCTAAGCCCTATTTTAATTTCTCTGGAAGGGGAGGGGGCTTGGAAGAAGATATTTAATTTGTTTCAGCTCCCCTCCGGAATGACTAGGAAAACTACCCTTTTTATTCACACACCCCTACCCCCTCACCAATTTTCGCCCTCCCTGGGGGTGGCTCAGTCGGTAGCGTGCCAGTCTTGTAATCTGCAGTTCCCAGGTTCGAGTCCCAACTGGATCAATGTTGAGATTCATCTCCGCAAAACTCCCCGCCCTGCCCGTGGTCAGTGGGGGACACAGATGGACTTGGAAAGGGCGTGTCCGTCGGATGAACGTTAAGCCGCGGTTCCGTGTGCAGAGAGCCCCTGTGCACGTTAAAGAACACGCTGGATGGCCTTGACGAGAGGCTACCATCTGTCTCCCAACAGCTATTCCAGTGGGTCCCCTCCCCCAACCTTCTGAGTCATGTGACCTGGCCATTTATCCCATGGTGTGCAAAAAAAGTGCCTCTCAGATGCAAAACAACCCAAACTCGAAACGAGTCACAGTAACTGTTTCTTTATACCTTAACGAATAGAATTTCGGTGTCTTTGTGTGGGTAATAGGAATACTCTGGTACTTCAAAAGCTTACGTTTTAATTAAAAATATGAAGTTGTTTTAGAAGTATGAATTTGTTTTTATTTAGTTTACTCGCTGCTTTGTATATTGTTTCTACTTAGTTAATTAATTTGTTTCTACTCTTAAGGTATGCCGCACAAACACACATTATCCATAGCCAAGCTTCATCATTGATCAAGCAGCTATCTTCAATTCCTTCTTTAGATGAAGAACTGGTTATCGAAATCGGAAGTGGGGATGGAGTGATTTCTGCAAATATGTTACTGCCATCACTAGAGCCAGTTATGAACAGCTATACAGCCATAGATAATGAGTCATCGCTTA
This sequence comes from Ryuthela nishihirai, assembly GCA_038380435.1. Lineage (NCBI taxonomy): Eukaryota > Metazoa > Arthropoda > Arachnida > Araneae > Heptathelidae > Ryuthela > Ryuthela nishihirai. The sequence goes on along the minus strand of JAWZYU010000034.1, from coordinate 36,849,410 downwards.
TTGAATACAGCAGAGATATCCATAAATATTATCCCATTTCTTTCTTCGCAGCTGATATTACAGAAGAGTAAGTTACTCTTTTTCTACTATATTTAAAATCCGAGATTACTAGGCGAACTATTCATAAGGTATATTAGGATGTAGCCGTCCCGTGTCTGAGTGGTTAGCACGCTTGGCTACTGATCTAAGGGACCTGGGTTCGAGCCCTGGATTAAGGCATGGTCTTTTTTCTGCTGAGGTCCTGCCATCCTCTCAGATCTCTTACTGTGGCATATAAACTGACAGGCTCCTGTCAGACCTCTGTGGCAAGCAGCTGCTTGAGGGGGTATTTATTTTATATTAGGATGTAGTATAATTTATTAGAAAATGAAACCTTATATTCATAAAATTACGTCCCATTAGAGATTGCTGTAGAAACACTAATTGAAAATAGCATCTTCAAATAGTGAAGCTGCATATGATGATATAAGACACGGGTTACCATACAACCCAGTTTTTAGAGAACTGTCAGATGCCCTGAACAAAATTTTCGGGAAGTCCAAATGTACTTTTTTTTGTGACGATAGCCAATTGGTTCTCGTTTCACATGCATTTAATTAACGTTTTTTGAATATCCGGACTTCTTTTTTTAATTGACTTATTCCCACAGAAAAAAGTATTTCCGCTGAGCACAGTCGGTGCACCTTGGCGACATTGAGACTAGGGGGCTCGGTCGGTAGCGGTTCAGGTCAGAGCCTCCTAGACAAGAACTGTCAGAGGAACACATAAGGGCTTGTAAGTCCGTCGGATGGGGCGTTAAGCCGTGGCTCCGTGTTCTGGAAAGCCATACCCAGTGTACGTTAAAGAACTCTGAATGGCCTTGACAGGAGGCTACCATCTGTCTCCCAACAGCTATACAATTAGTCCCCTCACCCCAACCTACTCTAACCTTCGGGGGTACTTGTGACCCGGCCATTTAGCCCATTGTGTGCAAAAAAGTGCCGCTCAGAGGTAAAACCAATCCAAATCCATATGGGGGGAAAAAGTAGCTATATAAATATTGTTCTTAATACAGATTTGATTATTTCAATCACTTCTGTTGTCACAAAGGCCGGATTTCTCATAAGAGAAATCTAGAGATGTCAGCATTTAAGTGTTGCAATTTATGCAAGAGCAAAATTCTGTCCTTGTCAGTTCTCAGAAGGAATGGAAAACTCGTTACAAATATCTTTGATACGAATGGCTAGCTACCAAAAACTTATTTCAAAGTGGGAACTTTTAAACAGCAGTGGCGGACTGGCCAGGGTGTCAGCTTGCCCGATGGCAGACAGGCCCCACAGGGCCCCCTGATGAAGTGGGCCCCTGATGAAGTGGGCCACCTTAAACATTAGGCAATGTTAAAAATGATAGCCTTATAGTTGTGGGTGGGGAGTTTTGGCGGGAGTGCCCTTTTGTGTCTCCTGGCAACCAATATTTTTAGACCCAGTCCGCCACTGTTAAACAGTATTCAATTTGCATAACATAGAAATGTCCAAATGTTTTTCATAATTGATCGTAATTTCGTCATTCCCAGAGTAAAAAAAAGTCAAGAAGAAAATTGTTTAAATATAAAAAAATTGATTTTTAAATATTATAACATAGCGTATAATTTGTAATATTAAATATGTATAACATTGATGTATTACATTAATTTTTACAGTATGTGATAACAAACCCGCATTACATATCATTGAAATTGTTATAAACATTTAGATTTTCTTTAATTTCTTTTTTCTTGGTTTCATAAAGAAATACGGGGCGGGGGTTTCTTAGTCGGTAGCGCGTCAGGCTGGTAATTTGTAGTTCCCAGGTTCGAGTCCCAGCTGGGTCAGCGTTGAGAATTATATCCGAAAAACTCTCCGCCCATCAAACGGTCAGTAGGGGACACCGATGAGCTTGGAAAGGTTGCTGTCCGTCGGAAGGGATGTTAAACCGTGGCACCATGTGCGGGAGAGCCATACCCTGTGCACGTTAAAGAACACGCTGGATGGCCTTGACGGGAGGCTACCATCTGTCTCCCAACAGCTGTTCCAGTGGGTCCCCTCCCCCCAACCTTCTCTGAGCCTTCGGGGTCCTTGTGACCTGGTCATTTAGCCCATGGTGTACAAAAAAGTGCCGCTCAAAGGTAAAACAACCCAACGTTAAAGAACACGCTGGATGGCCTTGACGGGAGGCTACCATCTGTCTCCCAACAGCTGTTCCAGTGGGTCCCCTCCCCCAACCTTCTCTGAGCCTTCGGGGTCCTTGTGACCTGGTCATTTAGCCCATGGTGTGCAAAAAAGTGCCGCTCAAAGGTAAAACAACCCAACATTAAAGAACACGCTGAATGGCCTTGACGGGAGGCTACCATCTGTCTCCCAACAGCTGTTCCAGTGGGTCCCCTCCCCCAACCTTCTCTGAGCCTTCGGGGTCCTTGTGACCTGGTCATTTAGCCCATGGTGTGCAAAAAAGTGCCGCTCAGAGGTAAAACAACCCAGCATAAAGAAATGCCAACCACAAGATTGCACTACAACTTCTCGTGTCTAGTGGTTCGTGACATGTAAATCTGGCTCTGGTTACATCTCATTAAATATAGACAGGCCATCTTTCGGCATAGGCAAATTCTGGGGGCCCGCGAATTTTGGGCCCATTCTCATTACCACATATCGTGACGAGAGAACTTAAGATGGTCTTGAATATAGCTATATATAGCATGCTACACTTAAATAGCTAAAAATAAACTAAAAAATCTAAAAGTTTTGAAAACTACTTTCTGCTTAGCTCAGTTTCAACGTAAAATTCAAAGTCCTATTAGTCTGTCAAAATGGAAAATATTTAAATATCAGTGCGCTCTATTTCTGTGATTTGCAAAAGTCTATGGGGTGGCTCAGTCGATAGCGCGCCAGGCTCGTAATCTGCAGTTCCCAGGTTCGAGTCCCAGTTGGGTCAGCGTTGAAATTTCTCTGCAAAACTCCCCGCCCTGCCTATGGTCAGTAGGGACACCGATGAGCTTATAAAGGTCGCCGTCCGTCGGATGGGACCTTAAGCCGTTCTCCCGTGTGCGGGAGAGCCATACCTTGTGCATGTTGAACATGCTGGATAGCCTTGACGGGAGGCATCCATCTGTCTCCCAACAGCTGGTCCAGTGGGTCCCCTCCCCAACCTTCTCTGAGCCTTCGGGGACCTTATGACCTGGTGTGCAAAAAAGTGCCGCTCAGAGGTGAAACAACCCAAGCACTTTCCTTTCAAAACCACTTCATCAATTCCTTATGATCCCGGGGTGGGTGTAGCTCTCTGTAGTGCACTAGGCTCGTAATCTGCAGTTCCTAGGTTCGTATCCCATCTAATTCAACGTTGAGATTAATCTCCGCAAAATTCCCCGCCCTGCCCACGGTCAGTAGGGGACACTGATGGCCTTGGAAAGGCTGCCGTCCGTTGGATGGGACGTTAAGGCGTGGCTCCGTATGCGGAAGCCATAACTTGTGCACGTTAAAGAACACGCTGGATGGCCTTGACTGGAGAATACCATCTGTCTCTCAACAGCTGTTCCAGTGGGTCCCCTCCCCCAACCTTCTGAGCCTTCGGGGTCCATGTGACTCGGCCATTTAGCCCATGGTGTGCAAAAATGTGCCGCTCAGAGGTAAAACAACCCAACGTTAAAGAACACGCTGGATGACCTTGACGGGAGGCTACCATCTGTCTCGCAACAGCTGCTCTAGTGGGTTTCCTCCCCCAACCTTCTCTGAGCCTTCGGGGTCCTTGTGACCTGGTCATTTAGCCCATGGTGTGCAAAAAAGTGCCGCTCAGAGGTAACCTGCACACGGCCACAGTTCAACATCCTATCCGATAGGAGGCGGCTTTCAAAGTCCGTCGATGTCCCCTAGAGACAGAGCAGGCGGAGTTTTGCGAAGATGGATAGGTATTGATGAAATATTAAGATTCACGCTTTCCAAATCTCCCAATAACAATAAATTGCGTCTAACAGTGGAAAAAGTGTTAATCAGGAAATTTCTGCGCAATTTGTACTGAAAAGAACCTACCACTAAGACTGTATATTTGTGAATTGCATGCTTATAAAATTTACATAAAACCAAGAGAACAATTGCATAGATTAAGTTGGTATATTATAGTATACCATAGTACAGTGGACCCTCGATATAACTTGCATGTCGGGCGGGAAACAACACCCGCGTTATAAGGTGAACCGCGTTATACCGACCGACGCGGTGGCGACACAATAAATTTCACACTGTAAGCTTTTCTTTTACTCACCATGCATACAATAATTAAACACTATTCAAAATACATGCAGGAACTCAATACATACACAATTACTCAATACGCAGTAACAATAAAATGCGATACTCACTAACGCCGCACGGACCTGTATAAACATGTTTGAACTTATCGCGAACATCGCCCGCGCTATAACAGAGTGCGCGGTGTAGCGAGCAGCGCTATAACGAAGGTCCACTGTATTAAGTATTTGATATGTGCATCGTTCCTTATACACTTATAGTTGAGGATTATAAAAAATACCCCCTCAAGCAGCTGCTTGCCACAGGTCTGACAGGAGCCTGCCAGTTTATACGACACAGTAGGTCTGAGAGGATGGCGGGACCTCAGCAGAAAAACATTACTACATCCATGCCTTACCCGGGGCTCGAACCCAGGTCCCTTAGATCAGTAGCCCAGAGTGCTAACCACTCGGCCACGGGACGGATACATGCTATATTATATACTTGAGGAATTGCATTGGGGGGGGGGGGGCTCTCTTACTATCCTGTACCCAGCATAATAAATAATTCTTATAAGTATAAATTTTAATTGTGGAGACAGTGCCTACTTGTCACCCATTTTTAAAAATACTGTAGATAAGGAATGTAGAGTTTGACTGATTGCTGCAGAATATGGGAATGTACAGTCGCTCAAAACAGTATACTAACACTATGGTTGATTGCAGAATTCAGAAAAAATATCTGGCAACGATTTTTTTTTAGAAATTAGTGATCTGGCAAACTTCGTGTATTTTAATCGTGAAATTAGCCAGATCACTAATTTTTAAAAAATCGTTACCAGATATTTTTTCTGCATTCTGTAATCAACCATAGTGTCGGATTTTTTTTTTTTTAGCGACTGTATATTACGGAGTGAGGAAAATGACTTCATCAGAGTATTTGTCAAAACATTCCCAACGGAAACGAGCTTTAGATTGGACCATGTCATGAGTGGGTGGATAAAACTCTTTTCGTACCCACTTCCTCGTGGTGAGTTGTGGGTTGATGCAGCGATTTAAAAAGCTATATATGTTACCGCTAAAACTCGAAAGCCGTTAATGTGCACATTACCTAGCTAATCTGCAGATTAACTGATTTGCTCCGTTAACGTGCGGAATCAAGAGTTTTCCGCATTTTACCTAGGTAATGTGCACATTAACGGCTTCCGTATCGTTAAAGTTCAAAAGTTTGTTTCTCTCATAGTGGTGAATCTCTTGAATATGAATCTTCGTGTCATGTGATTCACTCGTCCGCATTATAAAAAACGCCCCGGATGAGCGGAGGCCAAGTGAGAACGAATCGGTAAAGTTATTCATTCTTGATAACGAATCACTAAAATGATTCGTTCTCACTTGGCCTGCTCATTTTGGGGGCGTTTTTTATAATTCGGACGACTGATTCATGTTGACAGAGGGATGACCCTGGTTTCAACTCTACTCTCGGACACTAGATAAATAACATTATGTTTAAGCGTACAGAAACGTTCCTGTTGTTCCAGCAAAGATCTTATTTTCACTTTAACGAGTGCCTAGTAGGTAATGTGCAGATTATCCAGGTAATTTGCAGATTACCTAGGTAATTTGAGAAATGAAACAATTTTCCGCACGTTAACGGATCACCCTAGTTAATCTGCACAATACCTAGATAATCTGTAGAATAACTGATTTCTGCACTTTAGCGGTAACATATATATAAGACGAGCAGGGAAATAGAATCTCTCATGTGTACATCCTTTTTGAATGTACCAAGTTAGCAAAAAGCTGCATTCGAAATGAACAGCAGTGTATCCCCCATTTTCAAATTCCACCCTCAGTTATTTGCGCCTAGTAAAGAGAACCATGGGCCACTACGCACTCTAACAAATTAAAACAGGATTTACGCAGTGGCATATCAGATAATCTCGCCCCCCCCCCCCCCCCCCCAAGCAAGAAATGTATCGGGGACCCTTTGGTGATCCCTTCAGAATGCTAGTAAGGAAATATTAAAATTCCTTGAAAAATGAATGAAATAAGCAATTTTTAAACAACTGTAAAACGGGGGGAAATGTCTTCCCCTTTACATATTTACGGCTCAGTTGTGTTACTCCACATCCATTTGGGGCGGTGGTGGCTCAGTCGGTATCGCGCCAGGCTTGTTATCTGTAGTTCCCAGGTTCGAGTCCTAGCTGGGTCAGCTTTGAGATTTCTCAGTAAGACTCTCCACCCTGCCCACGGTCAGTATAGGGGACACAGATGGGCTTGCAAAGGCCGCCGTCCGTCGGATGGGAGTTAAGCCGTTCTTCCGTGTGCGGGAGAGCCATACCCTGTGCACGTTAAAGAACACGCTGGATGGCCTTGACGGGAGACTACCATGTCTCCCAACAGCTGTTCCAGTGTGTGCCCTTCCCAACCTTTTCTGAGCCTTCGGGGTCCATGTAACCCGGCCATTTTGCCCATGGTGTGCAAAAAAATGCCGCTCAGAGGTAAAACAACGCAACGTTAAAGAACACGCTGGATGGCCTTGACGAGACACTACCATCTGTCTCCCAGCAGCTCTTCCGGTGTGTGCCCTCCCCCAACCATTTCTGAGCCTTCGGGGTCCATGTGACTCGGCCATTTAGCCCATGATGGGCAAAAAAGTGCCGCTCAGAGGTACTTTTAGAAATTAGTGATCTGGCAGCCTTCGTGTCACGTGACACGAAGGTTGCCAGATCACTAATTTCTAAAAAATAGTTGCCAGATATTTTTTCTGAATTCTGTAATCAACCATAGTGTTCGGATATTTGAGTGACCTTACATCTACTCAACGTTTTCGCTTCGCCATATGCATTTGACAAAAAAACGGTGTTCAATTTTTACCCTATATTAAATGAATTTTTTTTCCTTCAGGGAAAGTCTCGAGAAGCATTGGCACAATTATTTCACACTAGCCTTATCCTTGAATGTCATGAGTTGTCTAAATCAGGAATTGGCCTTGTTCAACATCAACACGCTTTTGGAAAGGAATGGATATTACGTCTTCTCGTGGTGCTCGCATGAAGATTTTTTTAATATCTTGAGAGATGTGAAAGATGAATGCAGAATTCCACGTGAGGTAAGTGAATCGCTTACATAGTTGCAATCTTTCATTCTATCAAGACAAATGAACAAATTTAAACTGTTTTCATCTAAAATTATACACACAATTGCTTTCATTACTTAACTATTTAATGAAATATCATCCTTAAGCAGCCATGGGATACAGAGATCCAACCAGATTGTGTAATTTAGTTCACCAAACATGCCTGTCCTGAGCTACATCTACTGCATCTGGCCATTGCACTCCAATTCTAAGGGCGGGGGTGGCTCAGTCGGTAGCGCGCCAGGCTCGTAATCTGTAGTTCCCAGGTTTGAGTCCCAGCTGGGTCAGCGTTGAGATTTATCACCACAAAATTCCCCACCCTGCCCACGGTCAGTAGGGGACACCGATGGGCATGGAAAGGCCGCAGTCCGTCGGATGGGACGTTAGGCCGTGGCCCCATGTGCGGGAGAGCCATACCCTGTGCACGTTAAAGAACACGCTGGATGGCCTTGACGGGAGGCTATCAGCTGTTCCAGTGGGTCTCCTCCCCCAACCTTCTCTGAGCCTTCCGGGTCCATGTGACCTGGCCATTTAGCCCATGGTGTGCAAAAAAGTGCCGCTCAGAGGTAAAACAACCCTGCTCAAGACTTCAACCATTCAGATTAACTGAACAATCTACCTGACCTATTTTCATCACTTTAGTTTTCTGCTTATCACCAAACGTACTCTACTACCAGTCTCATCAACAGCTCTAACGAAAGAATTCGTCTCATAATTTCCCAAAACGGTAAAATCATCAGCAAAATCTAAAATTTTCTGATCTCTAGAGCATTTACGGCCAAAATCTTTCCCTTGTAGAGAATTTCATATACGTGATCAATAACCAAACTAAAGAGAAAAAGAGACAAAATGCACCTTGTCGAATACCAGAAGCTTTGCTAAACCAATTTCTACAAGACTTATCAACTCGCACATGACTCAGTTAAAGTTAAGAGTTATATCATTATATTATAATAACACTAATCGTCTGGTATGACATATCTCACGATCAACCAGAAATTATGGCTGTCAAAAGCCTTTTTGTAATCAAAGCTTGAAACCACAGGTTTCTGAAAATCTAAACATTTCTCAAGAAACTGCCTAAGTAAAAATCTGATCTACACATCCCCTACCACTTCTGAATCCACACTGCTTATCACCCAATTGTCTTTCAATTAGATTTTTAATTTTTTTTCAATTTAGATTCTTAATTCTATTAAACACAACCATGCAAAGCACTTTAATTAGAACAGAAAGTAGGCTGATACCTCTATATTATCGCAAGAACTGCGATCACCTTTTCAAAATATAGGGGGAAAATAGCTCTGGTTTAATCTTTAGAAACAGTGCATTTATAACAAAAGATACTTTAAATTTTCAGTCGTCCATGTGGTAAATGAAACATTTCCCAGCTCTAAGCATTTCAATAGTAATTTCATCTACCCCTGAGAATTTATAAAGTTTAAGTTTAGAAATAGCGAAAATAACTTCAGATTGTGTTATAGGGCCAACATTAAAGCCACCAATGCATCTATCATCATTGCAAACAATGGGAGTAGAACTAACCATTGTTTAGAACATCACTGAAATTCTCAGCCCACCTAGCCATGACAGAATCCTCACCTTCTATAACCTTACCTTGTTTATCCTTCAATTCCTGTATGCCTGTCCGTTTTCTACCACACAAAACATTAACTCTCTGGTACAGCTCTCTGCTGTTGTGCTTCGTCAGCAAAGCCATCAAGCCAAAGATTCTTATCAGCAGCTAACTGATCCTTTACACGTTTATTAAGCTCTCTGTAATGCTTTCTATTAGGACTAGTAGGGTATTGATTAAGGACATTCCTGCAGTTCTTTCTGAAATAAGCTCAAGCGCCTTATCACTCAAATAATTCTGCCTCCTCTGATCCTTTTTCCCTAAAAGAGGACTGTTAGTTTCCAAAAAAGCCCATTTGAAATGGTCCCATTCTTCCTCAACTTCAGTAGTAAGCATACCATGACTGTCATAATGACTAACGTGTCATGGTTAGCTATAACTGGGTCTTTCAGAACTTCATTACTAAAGGTAAATTCTTTAACCTTTGCACAACACTTAAGTTGCAAGACACTTTTAACAAGGTAATGTGTACTTGTATCTGCCTTGTCAGGATGTTGCTGCTATCTAGGTGGCCGATGTACTTTCGCCTGTGTACAATTTTTTTTCTGTTTAACTGTAATCATTGTTATATGTAGATAATGTGTCATTTACAGTTAATGTGTAAACCCATGTGTGCTTATGTATATCGCGGTGTTCGCAATTGGTGTTAGTTATTCTCAAACCATTAAATTTACTTGCCTATAGTAGACGTTGCCCATTGCAGCTACAAATACCAAAGGGACCTATCACCCCTCCCCAAAGGTCAGTCAGTGTGTGTCAGTCAGGTCAGTCAGAAACAACTTTGGTATTGAAGTTAACTAGAACAAGGGTAATATCTGCTTGACCGAATTCAAATTATCCTGAAGTTGTCCGTAAAACCTATTTAATCGTCATCCTCAGTGGGTTAATAACAGCAAATAACATTAGTCTTTAACGATTGTCTGAAATTTTGCTGTAAAGAAACATTTCATTAATGCACTCGTATCCTAGAAGAACATCACTAGCAGGTCTGCTGAGAAGCAGATCTACGCCTTCGAAAACCTTAAACATCAGAACTGTAGCTCATATTCAATAGTGTTTGCAGCATTTGGTTAGTTTTGTTTTAGTTTTCAGTTTCTAAAATTTTATATAAAAGGCTTTTGACTGGAATCGTAAAAATAAATGGTACATTTTATTTCCAATTTAAATCATAGTGGCTTTTAGTACCTGAAAGTCTTACTGATTGTCCTGTATTGAAAGATCAACAATGGCAGCTTGCAAAGCAGACTAATTTTGAAGTCGATCAACTTGATGTCAGCGACACTTGCTTCTCCTTTGAAGATGGAAATGCTGTACGAGGTAAATAATCTGGTTCTTTCCTTCGTGTATATATTCCTTAATATACAGGGTGATTCAGAATTCATCATCAATATTTGGTGGGGAGGTAGGTAATAAGAAACGAAGGAGATTTCACATAGGAAAGCATGGGCGCATATGCCATGTAGTAGGGCAAAATGACCCCAGTTCAATGATGGAAAGAACACGTAAGAAGGAAGTGGTAAGTAAAAAACATTATCTTACATGTAACATTTCTTTGCATTGGTTGTACAGACTTACAAGAGGTGCTCGAACTGCCGACCATGTGCTAGAATGCATGACTCACAACGGCGTTGCATGGACAGCCGGACCCTGTGGAAGATGCCTGGCATTTCCCGGATGTGAGGCAGCAACTGATATGCGTGCTACAAGATCCATAGCACTATCAACAGGGGTCTCGTACACCATGTTTTTCATAGCACCCCATACAAAGAAATAGATTGGAGATAAATCTGGTGAACGTGGTGGCCAAGAAACCGGTCCACCGCGGCCAATCCATTGACCACCAAACTGTCTGCGTAGGTAAGCACGCACAGCATTTGCGAAATGTGCAGGAGCGCCGTCATGCTGGAACCACATTCGCTGGAGACTACCATCAGGAACCTCGTTCAGAAGATCCGGTAACAGTCTGAAGAAATGTTAGGTACTTGGCACCGTCCAAACGGGATGGTAGTAAATACGGGCCCAACAAACAGTCACCGACAATCCCAGTCCACACGTTGAGAGCAAAACGTTGTTGCGCAGCTCCAGGTCTTGTACCGTGTGGGTTCTGATGAGCCCACACATGCCAATTGTGTGTGTTGAAGACACCCTCTCGAGTGAACAACGCCTCATCGGTGAAAACATACGTTGGGAAATTGGGATCAACAGCTGTTCTCTGCATGAACCACTGACAAAAAATAACACGCTTGGGTGGTCGTCTGCTGCCAATAATTGCACTCTTTGCAGATGAAACGGATGTAACCCTTCATCGTGTAATATCCGCCACGCTGTTGCTTGCGAAATTCCAAACTGCCTAGCCATACCTCGTGTGCTAGCACCAGGTTGTTCCTCGATTTCCTGTAGGACAGCTTCCTCTACTGCTACTGTCTGTGCCGATCTGCGCCTCCCTCGATTAACATTACTAGCAGCAAACGATCCTGTTTCACACAGTTGGCGATGAATACGTGAAAACATTTGATGCTGTGGCACACGGCGGTTTGGGAAGCGCGCTGCATACAATTGCCTGGCTCGAAGACATCTTTCTCCTGCCGCACCGTAAGTTACATGCATATCTGCACATTCATTCCACGTATACCGGTTCATGTTACTTCTGCAAATTCACCTTGTCGAATAACAACTGACTGCACGCGTCAAACAGCTGTGCTTCTGTATGAGAGGTGTGTACACACAGCGCCCTCTACACCACCATGCGCTCGTCTGCCCCCATACTTTCCTATGTGAAATCTTTTCTTATTCCCTTCCTCCCCACTAAATATTGATGAATTCTGAATCACCTTGTATATTATATATAGTATGTAGAAATATCCTATAGTTTTTCAGTTTAATTTAAGGCTGAATTAAGGGTCCAGGAACCCAGATCTAAATGGGTTTCCTCTATCCTGCTAAATTTAACTAGAATGAAAATTGCATTACTTTATGTAAAATCGTTGATTGAGGAGATGAAAGATTAGGATTAAGAAACGAGGCCCCTATTCAATATAGATGGTAGCCCTGGAGCTTTGATCCGCATTGCCCATGGGCAATCATTCGGCCGTGCACATGGGATTAACATGAATTTGCCAATTCAAATGAATTAGACTGAAATGTTCGGTAGGTGGGGGAAAAAAGGGGCAGTAAAACCTGTTATATCGCGCATTTTACTCTTTTCGAAAATTCCGATATAACCGAGGTCTACTGTTATTTTCGACACAACACTGATCTAATTAAATGACTATTTTCAGTTTAAATGCAGTGGTAAATGGCCTTGGAAGAATTGCACCTCTGTAAATCCGGCCCTGATTTGAACAATTACATTTTGAAGTGTTTACATATTTCGTGTTTTAGTAGCACAAGCAAAATATTGATAGGCATGGAGTTTTACTCCTTGGCGTTGTGGTCATACTGATAAAGTAACAGAAATACTCTTAATAATCTGGAATTTTGTATCCATTGGCTCAGGCACCTGACCAGGATTTAGTTTGGACGTGGGGGATTAAAACGGAAGTAGGTTCCCAATTACTAAAATATTTCGCCTAACGAGGTGAAAATAATATTCTATATGGAATGAGATTTTATAGTTCTCTATTTTGATTAATTCCGGGGGTTTAGCAATTCGGTTTCAGGATTATGGTAAAAACCATAAAATCTGAAACTAGGATTATTTTAGGCTTTAACCTCAAAACAATTTTCAAACAATATTATAGCCATTTTAAAAATTTAAGATTTAAATTTCTAAATTCTTATAACAAAATTCTTTGTTAATAACTAACGATTTAATTATTTAATTTTGACAAGATTAAACGAGACATTTCCAATTTTGGATTATTTTACCACTGAGTGGCACTGTTCCCCATAAAATGGGCTAAAAGGTCCCACGGATCTCAAGAGCTCGGGTCAGGGGTGAAGTTGGGAGGAGGGAACCCACTGAACATCTGGTACAGCATCTGGAGACAGAAAGTAGCTGTCCGACAAGGCCATCCAGCATGCACAGGGTATGGATCTCCCACATATGGAGCCACGGATTTACGTCACATCTGATATACGTCATCCCTACTGATCGAAGGCAGGGAGTTTTGCCGAGATGTCTGAACGCTGACACAGGCGGGAATCGAACCTAGAAACGGCAGATTACAACCGTGGCGCACTACCTACTGAGCACCCCCCCCCCCCCGCACTTTCAAATCTTGTGTTGCAGTCTTACATACTCGGACGATATTATATTAGGCAGAGTTCCATGCTATATCAATAGTAACTCATATACAGAACTCGGTAACTTCTTAAATAAGCTTTTTTATGAAAAATTTGTAACTGAAGATAATACAAAGATCCTAAGTCGATTTTCAACTGTGGTCATTGTTTAAAGATGTTGAAGCTGAAACGTTTATTAAATTGCCTGGCTCTTCGAAAAAACATTCAAAATTGGCGAAAATTAACGCATTTAATAACCACCTTGGTGGTTCGGTAGTATCGTGTTGGTTCGCTGTGATACAGCAACTGCCTTTGTCCGGGTTCGAATCCCGCGACGGTATGATTGTTGTCTGTGGGTTTACTCTGAGGCAGTGTACAGCAGTGCCATCTGTTTTAGTTTGGCATCTCCTTGTTATCAGGCCAGTACAAACTAAGCAGTTTCTAGGACCTTCCTTCGTGATGTTGCAAATCAAAAGGCCAGCTTTGAGATTTATCTCCGCACAAATCCCCACTCTGTCCACGGTTAGTGGGGGACACCAATGGACTAGGAAAGACCCCGTCCATCGAATGGGACGGTCAGTCGTGGTCCCGTGTGCGGGAGAGAGCCATACCCTGTGCACGTTAAAGAACACACTGGATGGCCTTGACGGAGGCTACAATCTGTCTCCCAACAGTTGTCAAGTGGGTCCCCTCCCCAATCTTCTGAGCCCTCGGGATCCTTGTGACCTGGCCATTTAGCCCATTATGTGCAAAAAAGTGCAGCTCAGAGATAAAACAACCCAACTATAGCCTCCACATCTCTTTGTGCTGCTCAAGAGCTGGTGATGACAAATTTGTAAAGCAAAAGGTTTTTGGATTGTTTATGCATACATTATTGATTATACGAGATTTCCTTGGCAGTTGACCTTTCATTTCACTTTTCTCTGTTGCCCTTCAGCTAAAAATTTAGCCAGGCCTGCAGTACTATCATCTGTGGTCCGTCTACAATTATTTTTTCTTTAGCATTTTCCTTCTTAGCTTTCCTCCTTTTTTTTTTGTTGTGAGGTTTGAGGATCAGAACTGAAATAGTCTTGAATAACTCGGTCAACGTAATCTGTTTAGTCTGCTATCAAATGCTAAACATAAGGGAGGTTTCAACATAAACAGCTCTCTTAAATAGGGGCGGCTCAGTCGATAGCGCGCCAGGCTCGTAATCTGTAGTTCCCATGTTCCAGTCCCAGCTGGGTCAGCGTCGAGATTTCTCCGCAAAAATTCCCCGCCCTGCCCACGGTCAGTAGGGGACACCGATGGGCTTGAAAAGGCCGCCGTCCGTCGGATGGGACATTAAGACGTGGCCCCGTGTGCGGGAGAGCCATACCCTGTGCACATTAAAGAACACGCTGGATGGCCTTGACGGGAGGCTACCATGTCTCCCAACAGCTGTTCTAGTGGATCCCTCCCCCAACCTTCTGAGCCTTCGGGGTCCATATGACCTGGCCATTTAGCCCATGGTGTGCAAAAAAAGTGCCGCTCAGAGGTAAAATAACCCAACTCTTTTGCCTAGCTATTGATAGTAGAGTGAATTGAAATCAATATAAAGATCAGATATAAAGATCTCGGGTACATCGCTGGAAAAAAATTTCTGCTGGGGGAAAAAGGCCAAATGTAATTTTGTAAGGTGCCCAAAATTAAGAGAAATCGTGTGAAAACACTAAATTTTCTGCTGGTAAGATATAACTCCATGTAATAGAAAAATATATTGGTTAAAAACAGCAAAATACACAGAAAATTTATTAATCTTCTAAGCCTTTTATTATTTCACATCTTAGAATGTTGAAGGCTATGTGCCTAAGCTGTCGATTTAGAGGAGCCATCCTTTGGCATTGCAACAATTATTTCTTATTCAACTACTCTAAGCAGCAAAAAAATCGCTTGAGCATTATTGCTCATTTCAATAACAAAGTATCACAGGAACTTGAAATAATGAGTTGAAAAGAATGATTGTCCTGACTGGGATTCGAACCCAGGTCACCCAGAAGCATGCCTGGTGTCTTTAACCTAGACCACCCTCATTGTTGTTGCCAGTATTTTGTAGTGGGTTTTTTATTTTTTTTACTGTTTTCCCATTAAAAACGCGTTTCGATTTTTTACCGATAAAAAAAGCTACTGTTTTTTAGGTTTCAATGATAGATTCTGCATTAAGTAAAATTTATTTCGTGGTGCTACGGTCTATTTTTGGTATGCAATGTAAGTTGAGGTTTTGAGCCAAAATTTATGAAGAACAGGCCCGGATCTAGAAAAGAACAAAGGGGCAAGAGACTCAATCAAGCCTGTATAAAAGCGGAGGAAGCAAGAAACGATTAACTTTGTAGTGTTTCCCCTTTCGTTATGGGGCGGGGTGGCTCAGTCGGTAGCGCGACAGGCTCGTAATCTGCAGTTTCCAGGTTCGAGTCCCAGCTGGGTCAGCGTTGAGATTTATCTCCGAAAAATTCACCGCCCTGCCCATAGTCAGTAGGGGACACCGATCGGTTTGGAAAGGCTGCCGTCCGTCGGATGGGACGGATGAGGCTACCATCTGTCTCCCAACAGCTGTTCCAATGGGTCCCCTCCCCCAACCTTCTGAGCCTTCAGGGTCCCTGTGACCTGGCCATTGAGCCCATGGTGTGCAAGAAAAAGTGTCGCTCAGAGGTAAAGCAATCCAACCCATGAAAAGTACGTGAAATATGCAGAAATTTAATCATTTTTCGTCTCAATCACCAATTCTCAAGAGGGTGGGGGGATTGGCTTCTTGCTTCCCCCCCTCCTAGATCCGGTCCTGATCAAGAGTATCGAAATTTTTTTGAAAGTTGAGCTACAACCTACCAAAGATTTGAATTATTTTTAATTTAATTTCGTGAAATCGCAACTTTGTAATTTTGGAAACTTCTCCAACTCATTAGGTGACATTGCGTTAATCGCCAGTGCTTTTTCAAAAGCCAAGGCATTGTTTCGTATACAAATTAAAATTTTAAATCTTTAGTGTGCTTTGTTAAAATTATGTTATTAAAGCTGTCTCTTCAACCAGTATCTTTAGCTAATTCTTTTTTTTTTCCAGATTTCTTCAGCTCTTCTGAATACTTCGTAGCCCTGCCCCCATTGATGAGAGAAAAAGTTTTTGACACTTTTTATAAGGAATATAAAAAGCGATGCGGAAAAATCGTATCGTTGAGAAGCATTACTGGAATTTTCAGAAAAGTTTGATTGTTGTATTCAAGACGTAGTTAGATTTATTGTATTAGTATTTTTCAATTGACTTTCAATAAAGTTTTCTTTCTGAATGTGTTTTAACATTTTTAGTGTTACAACTGCCTAGATCTTTTTAATAACTGCAGGGCAGCACGGCCGAAAAAGAGTAATCTCTCCCTGCTCAAAAAATTGGTATTTACACTTAAATAAAAACAATAAATACCCCTTCAAGCAGCTGCTTGCCACAGAGATCTGACAGGAGCCTGACAGTTTATATGCCACAGTAGAAGATTTGAGAGAATGGCAGGACCTCAGCAGAAAACACTAACATCCATGCCTTACCCGGGGCTCGAACCCAGGTCCCATAGATCAGTAGCCCCCGGGGCTCGAACCCAGGTCCCGTAGATCAGTAGCAAAGCGCACTAACCACTCGGCCACGGGACGTACGCTTAATCCTTTAAAATTTCATATCTGCAAGCACTCAGGGGGAAAAAGACCAAATCTGCTAAAAAAAAAATCTGATTTCAGGTTTCGTTCATTAAGAATGGGATGATTTCCTTCGATTCACAGTGTAGAGAAATGTTTAGTAGACTTGAATAATGAATCGGTATTGCACAGAAAATTTAAAGCTGCCTGGGTATATCAAAAAACCGTAACTTCTTTGGCATATTTTTTGAAGGAAAGATTTAAGGATAGCCAAAATATTCTTCAATCTATCTTATTTTTCTTAAATTCATCATTAAAAAATTATGGAGGATTTAAGAATAAACCCTAGTATTTGAAAAACAATTTAAAATCAAGAAAATTGAAATAATGCACAGCTTTTAAAAATTCGTCTATATATGTTACTATAGTTCCTTGGAGGCAATATATATATATAGTTCCTTGGAGGCTATATGTTCCTTGGAGGCAATATTTAGATCTTCCTGTGCTACAGACTAAAAATTGGTGCCTGTGAGTATTTAGAGTTTGATCTCAAACGCAAATTTTATTTACTGTCACTAGAGAACTAAAATTTGACCCAAGGGTATACTGGGTCTGAGAAACGTAAAAATTTGGTTCCGACGGGTATTCGAGGTTAAAGTTCGATATACTAGTGCTAGAGAGATAAATATTGGTTCATAAAAATATTTTGCTTTCATGGTCGGAGAGGAGTCTGAATAACTGTCTAAAAAAAAAAAGATGCACTTATTGATTTCCTCGTAAAGTATATTTAGGAAGTTTGATCTCAATCTAATATAATCATCGACAGCTTGGAGGTTTGGGATCCAGCATTCGGTTGCAAGGCATATTCTGTCAATATATTGATCAGTTTTAATAACTGTCTGCACGTAACCAAAACTGCAAAAATACAGGGAAATAAAAAAAAAAATATAAATTATTCCATCCCATTTTGACACATTTCATAACTAAGATCACATCTCTCCATAGACTAACTCTTCATAATTTTGTAGGGAAATTTTTTTCAGGGGTAGGTGAAAAAGCGACGCAATGCTTCAAGGTACAAATAGGTAGATCCATTCATTAATGTGCACAGTTGAGAAAACTGCAATCAGGCAAACATCATTCGATAATGGAACTAAGGAGTCCCAAAATCGAAAGTGATAACTTACAATTGGAAATACATGGAAAAAGAAATTTATATTTGTATTAATGGAGAATGTCTGTGGCAGCCATAATTCATCGGAATAAATACTTCGAAAATTGATGGTGTTTATGGTTGTCAAAGATGAAATGGCCAGTTTCAAGACGAAATTCCAAACAGGGGAGCTTGCTTTGAAGTAAAAATATTTACCATGTTATTTTGTATGGAAAAGTAATCGCTACGAAATTAATTGTTGCTGCTTTCTTCTGAAAGTCGTAACGTATATAATCTGCAGCAGCTGAGACGGTGAGATTTCATTTCCCGGAGTTGGGAACATTAATTTTTCGTCAATTCTTTTTCTGGCGAGGGGGGAAGACAGCTGTCGTCCATCGGAAGGACGTAGTTGCCGTGCAGGAAAAATAATCTTGGGCATGTTAAAGAACACACTCGATGATTTTGATGGGGGAGTGGGGTTTGTCTCCTAACAGCTGTCCAGTTGATCTCCTTTCCCCAACCTTTTGACTTGGCGATTTAGTCCATTGGGTGCAAACTCTTCGCCCTGCCCTCTGTCAGGAGACACCGATGGCTTGGAAAGGCTGACGTTCGTCAGCTTGGGACATTGGCTCTCCCACACTCGGAGACAGCTTATACTCTGTACGCGTTAAAGAATATGCCTGATGAACTTGAACGGAGTCCAGTGAGTTCACTCCAACCTTCTCTGAATCCTCGGGGTCATTGTGACCTGGCCTTTTAGCCCATTGTGTATAAAAAAGTGCCGCTCAGAGGAAAAACACGTCACTAAGAGTAATCTGCATTACTTACATGGGCGCCTGCAGAAAGTTTTCCGGGAGGAGAGGCAAAAACGAATCCAGTGTTTCAAGATAGAAATATTTAGGTCGAAATATTCATTAAATGATTGCAGTTGCAAGTAAGGAATCATGCAGACATCATACGATAACACAATTAAGGAGATTCTAAAACAAAGTTACTTATTAGAACAGAACGAATTATTGAAAATACACATGAAAACTATTTTTCTCAATAAACGAAAATAAATTCTTCTGACAACAATAAATATTTACATTCCCTTAAGAAATAAATGAGAAAACGGAAAGAGGATAACGAATAAACGGGAAAACGTTTTCTCGTGTGTTTTTCAAAGAAATGTAAATATTTTTTCCACACATCTCACACTTAAAACATTTTTTCGATTAAATTTTACAGGGGAGGGGGCTCTCCGTCTTGCCCCCTTCTACCGCAGCTCAGATCAAGAGGTTCTAAATGGCCAGATATGTTCCGCTGGCTGTCCCGAACAAGCCTTGCTTAAGTGTCATCTTTATACTAAGAAACCTGATCATGCAATTCTAAATGGCCAGATATGTTCCGCTGGCTGTCCCGAACAAGCCTTGCTTAAGTGTCATCTTTATACTAAGAAACCTGATCATGCAATTCTAAATGGCCAGATATGTTCCGCTGGCTGTCCCGAACAAGCGTCGCTTAAGTGTCATCTTTATACTAAGAAAACTGATCATGCAATCTTAAATTCGAAATGTTAGTATTAAATTTGAGCTGAGGTGTTAATTTGAAATAAAAAAACAGCATTTCGCAGGAGCAGGGTCAGCTAAAAGAATTCTATGCTGCCAGAAATGAATTCTAAATAAATTAATAAATAAAGTTATAATCCTGATTTACAGATATGCAGAATGAACGAATAAATCAGTCTTAAGCGTTTATGCGAGTGTTTCCAATGGGAACGTTTTCTTGAGAAAGCATGGAAATGGATGAAATGGAATATCGGACAGTTCACAGATCGACATAACCGAGGCGTTACTAAAAATACTTGGCAAAATAGGGCCGATAAAAACCTGCCCCAAAAGGTTGGGAATATCTGGTTTATGACAATAACCACAAATCATGAACTACAGAGTAGTCATAATTTTAAATATTATTTTTATTTTATAATTTATTCCATGCCAGGGGGTTACAGTACAGCCGATGTTCAGAAAATTTTAGATACTATGTTCTAGTGGCTTGATTTTCCAGTACATTTTGAAAATGGGTTGGGTTGGGTTGTTTTACCTCTGAGCGGCACTTTTTTGCACACCATGGGCTAAATGGCCAGGTCACATGGACCCCGAAGGCTCGGAGAAGATTGGGGGAGGGGACCCACTGTAACAGCTGTTGGGAGACAGATGGTAGCCTCCCGTCAAGGCCATCCAGCGTGTTCTTTAACGTGCACAGGGTATGGCTCTCCCGCACACGGGGCCACGGCTTAACGTCCCATCCGACGGACGGCGGCCTTTCCAAGCCCATCGGTGTCCCCTACTGACCGTGGGCAGGGCGGGGAATTTTGCGGAGATAAGTCTCAACGCTGACCCAGCTGGGACTCGAACCTGGTAACTACAGATTACGAGCCTGGCGCGCTACCGACTGAGCCACCCCCGCCCCTTGGAAAATGGAAAAGAAATATCAAGGACAATGCAAAAATGTGTACAGAAATTGAATAGCCATTTGATACATAATTTAAATGCTAATAAGACTCAAAGACGAAGACTTGCATATAATATGAAAGTGAATATGATAATAAACGAGGTAAAAGGAGGAATATACATCCGGAAAATGAAATAACAGTAATATGAGATGACTGAACAGGGGAAAAGGGATTGCGAATAATTCAGAAAAACAGCAAAGGTGGGGGGGGGGGGGGGGGGAAAGTGGGGTGAGGAGGGAGTGTTGGTCAAATGTTTCAGTATTCTAATAGGAGTGGAATAATATAATTTTTTAATATTATTTCACAATTTAAAGAAGCGGGATCTCTCGGTATAGTTGCAAGATGAAGTTTCCTCAAATGCTAAAGAAATTTCACCGTACTTGGCTTCTGAGGATTAGTGGCAGAAGGGTTAAGGAAAACGCCTTTTAGTGTTGCACATAATCCTTTTCATAAAAATATTGTGCATCCTTGATATAAGTCATATTAAGTCTTTAAATGCAGAAGTTTCTATAAATCATTCTTTGATACCACGAGACTTTGAACAATTATGAAAGTGTCCCAGAGCTAAAAAAAAAGTTTCAAGACAGCTGCTCTATATTAAGAAAGACTCATGGATCCATGAATAACCCTAATACATGAATTGGATTAACCGAGATTGCATCGGTTAGCTAATGTCCGACCCCGCCTACTCGTGGTGCAGACCGTTAGTACCTTTCAAAAGAGATACTCTCTTGTGGAAGTGAACGGAAGGAGAGGGCTGCCATATTAGCGTGGCCTACTAATCTGGACAACTATGGCTACTTTTTTTTTACCCTGCTGAGGAGTGGTCAACCACACAGGGTTCTGGTGCTGACCATATAAACCCTCTGGACTGGACAGATATATGGCTCTGAGCTTGATTACGGATCCTGAATTTGCTGCACTAGTGGGCTTGTGTGGAGAGAAAATCTTCCGCTGTGTTTTCTGTGTGTTTATGGGCTGACAGCCACAAATGAATTGATTCACAGGATATGTTTATCAGCTGGTGAATAATCCTGAGCAGAGGTCATCGCAGGCACCTGAACTCTTTGCTTCTATTGGCATCATCAAATTCTACATTGGAGGAAGTCTTCCAGTGTAGATGGCTTCAGCCTTTAGTGGTGGGGGAACGGGTCTTTGCCCCATGTCTGCGATTAGAGGGCTGATTGATATTGTCGGCATTCCCTCCCTCAATAAACATAGTTTCTTTAAACATCCCACTAACCATTTTCTCTCCGTAGATAGTTGGAATGTGAGGACTCTACACAGAGCTTTTTCTCTTGGTGATCTTCTTGTGTGAGAACATCATTATAATTTAGATATTCTCGGCGTGCAAAAGACCAGATGGACAGATAAAGGTCAGATTCTTAAAAATTATCTTAAATTTCTCTTTTTCAGGGAGGAATGATAATAAACATCAACAAGTCGTGGATCTGCTTCTCAGAAGACACGCTAGTGATGCTCTTCTGGGATATGAGTGCATTAATAAAAAGTTTCTTACAGCAAATTTTCAGACAAGCGTTAAAGACTTGAAGGTTATCTGCTGTTATGCCCCCACTGAGGATGCCGATGAGGATGACAAGGATAGGTTTTATGGACAACTTCAGGATATTTTGAATTCTGTCAAGAAAGGAGATATTACCTTTGTTCTAGGTGATTTCAATGCTAAAGTTGGTACTGACTCTGACCTTTGGGGAGGAGTAATAGGCCCTTTTGGTATTGGTAGCTGCAATGGCATTGGGCAATGTCTCCTACAGGTAAGTAAACTCAATGGTTTCAGAATAACTAACACTTATTACAAACACAGCGACATACATAAGTACACATGGGTTTTACCTGATGGTCTGCATAAGAATACTATTATATATTAATTAGCAGCAAATGGGATAGCCCATTAGGAATACTAGGTCATATAGGGGAGCTGAAATTAGATCTGACCATTACCTTTTTAAAAGTGTGTTGCAACTTAAACTTAAAAAGTGTTGTGCTAAAGTTAAAAAATTTGCTTTTAATACTGAAGTTCTGAAAGACCCTGTTATAGCCAAGGATTACCACGATAGGTTACTTAGTCATTATGACAGTCATGGTTTGCTTACTACTGAAGTTGAGGAAGAATGGGATAATTTTAAACAGGCATTTTTTGGACACTAACAGCACTCTTTTAGAAAAAAGGAGCAGAGGAGACAGAATTATTTGAGTGACAAGGCACTTGATCTTATTTCAGAAAGAAAGAACTGCAGGAATGTCCTTAATCAATACCCTACTACTCCTAATAGAAATCATTACAAAGAGCTTAATAAACGTGTAAAGGATCAGTTAGTTGCTGATAAGAATCTTTGGCTTGATAGCTTGGCTGACAAAGCCGAGGAAGCAGTTAGACAGCACAACAGCAGAGAGCTGTACCAGATAGTGAATGTTTTGTGTGGTAGAAAACGAACAGGTATACAGGGATTGAAGGAAAAACAAGGTTACAGAAGGTGAGGATTCTGTCATGGCTAGGTGGGCTGAGCATTTCAGTGATATTCTAAACAATGTGGTTAGTTCTACTCCCATTGTTTGCAATGATGATAGATGCATTTGTGGTTTTAATGTTGGCCCTATAACGCAATCTGAAGTTAGTTTGGCTATTTCTAAACTTAAACTTCATGAATCCCCAGGAGTAGATGAAATTACTACGGAAATGTTTAGAGCTGGGAATGTTTCAGTTACCACTTGGATGACTGAAATTTTGAATATCTTTTATGATAAAGGCATGGTCCGTAAGGATTTTACCAGACCTATTGTTATCCCTATTTTTAAAAAAGGTGATCGCAGTTCTTGTGATAACTATGGAGGTATCAGCCTACTCTCTGTTCCAGGTAAAGTTCTTTCCACGATTGTGCTTAATAGAATTAAGAATCTGGTTGACAGTCAATTGCGTGATGAGCAATGTGGATTCAGAAGTGATAGGGGATGTGTGGATCAGATATTTTCACTTAGGCAGATTCTTGAGAAATGTTCAGAGTTTCAGAAACCTTTGGTTGCTAGCTTTGTTGATTTCAAAAAGGCTTTTGACTCTGTTGATCGTCATAATTTGTGGTTGATTGTGAGATCGTATGGTGTACCTGACAAGTTAGTTAACATAATGAAAGCTCTCTATAATAACACTGAATTGTGTGTGAGAGTTGGTAAGTCTTGTAGCAATTTGTTTAACATTACTTCTGGTGTTCGACAAGGGTGCATTTTGTCTCCTTTTCTCTTTAGCTTGGTTATTGATTATGTTATGCGAAATTCCCTTCAAAGGAAAGATTTTGGCCTTAGATGGTCTAGAGATAGGAAAATTTCTGACTTAGATTATGCTGATGATTTAGCCCTTTTGGGAAATGATGTTGATGAGATGAACGCTTTCATTCGAGATGTTGATGAGATGAACGCTTTCATTCGAGATGTTGATGAAACTGGTAATAGAGTACGTTTGATTATAAACAGAGAGAAAACTAAAGTGATAAAAATTGGTCAGGCAGGTTGTGATTCAGTTCATCTGAATGGTTGCAGTCTTGAGCAGGTGTCACAGTTTAATTACCTTGGGAGCTATGTAACAGATACTGGTGATGTGTGGCATGAGATTAACAGACGAATAGAGATTGCTGCCGGGACTTTTAAGAATCTATGGAGAGTGTGGAGAAATAGGCGTATACACCTAAAGACTAAAATTAGACTGTATAATAGTATGGTTCTTGGCTAGAATAATAGACTTCTTTCTGTATAGTTTTTTTCTTCTTTCTGTATATTCTAGACTGTATAATAGTATGGTTCTTTCTAAGGTGTTATGGTAGTGAAACATGGACACTTTGTAAACATGATAACGGGAAACTAGATGCTTATGATTCTAGATGCTTACGCAGTATCTTGGGCATTTGGTGGTTCAACTTTTTAACTAATGATGAGGTTAGGCAAAGGAGTTTGCAACCTCCTTTAAGCAGCGTATTTTGCAGAAAGAGAGACTCCGTTGGTTTGGCCATGTTGCCCGTATGAATAATTATAGATTCGCGAATAGAGTTATGAACAGTGTGCCTAAAGGCATCAGAAAGAGGGGTAGACTTAGGATGCGGTAGGCAGACAATGTCAAACAGGACCTTATTAGAATTGGTATACAGTGGCCAGATGCAGTAGATATAGCTCAGGACAGACTTGTTTGGAGAACTAAATTGCACGGTCTGGTTGGACCTCCGTAGCGCATGGCTGCTTGAGGATGATGATGATGATGAATCCGTGCAATCAGTGAAAAATATTGTATGCTAAATTATTGACAAGTTTGTGAAATACTGTATCATTAATCAACCACAAAAAATCGTCTGTACTCAGATATAATTTATATTTCCTTACAGTTCAGTGAAATGAATCAATTTGAATTTTATTTCTGTACTTTAAATTTATTGTGATTATGAGAGTGTACTTCTAAATATTCTACAATGTACATACTTAAAATGCTGATGTCTTGTTTATCTCCTGTTTTTTCGCATAGAACATTGTTCAGCTGAATTAAGATTGTACTCTAAGACGGTGTTTCTGAACCTTTTATTCTTCACTTAACACCCGGAAATGTGTATGTAACTGGCTACCCCTTGTATAGATAGATAAAACTATAGTTATAGTATAATAATGCCAACTTAGCAACTTTGTTACTAGATCTAGCGACTTTTGAGCTCTCACGGCGTACCCAACGTTGACAACCCCTACTCTAACGTATAGATGGTATGAATTACGTGTTTGCGTTTATTAAATAATAAATCGATCAAGCTACCAAATCTTACTATAAAGCCTTCGAAGATTGATAGCTTCCCCCCCCCCCCCCGAAGGAATGCAAAAGTCTTGATTCTGGCACCTAAAAGAATGCAATGACGGATTTAATATTCCTGATTTTCTAAAAGGAACTGAAAAGTATAAAATTCAAGGTTTGTTCTTTGCTGATGACATTATGATTTTCGCTGAAGATAGAAGAGGTTGGGTTGTTTTACCTCTGAGCAGCACTTTTTTGCACACTATGGGTTAAATGGCCAGGTCACATGGACCCCGAAGGCTCAGAGAAGTTTGGGGGAGGGGACCCACTGGAACAGCTGTTGGGAGACAGCTGATAGCCTCCCGTCAAGGCCATCCAGCATGTTCTTTAAGGTGCACAGGATATGACTCTCCCGTACACAGTGCCACAGCTTAACGTCCCATCCGACGGACGGCGGCCTTTATAAGCCCATCGGTGTCCCCTACTGACCATAGGCAGGGCGGGGAATTTTGCAGAGATAAATCTCAACTCTGACACAACTGGGACTCGAACCTGGGAACTACAGATTACGAGCCTGGCGCGCTACCGACTGAGCCACCCACGCCCCCAGATAGAACGGGAATGGAGAATTTAGTAAATATTGTGAATGATTTTTGCGAGAACTCTAAAATTAATTTTAGCCCTAAAAATATATGCTAGTGGCTTGGAATTGCAAGGAACATATACCTCATGTCAAGTTTGGAAATCATCGAATTTGTAGAGTGGACTTGTTGGGCAATACCTTCAGTCAAGAACCAAATTTTCTGAATATTCATGAAGATATTGTTAGGAAAAAAATTTATCAGTACATTGGAATTATAAAAAACAAAGCTATATTCTCTTATAATAGACGTGAGGTCACCGAATATTTGGGGCGGGGGTGGCTCAGTCGGTAGCGCGCCAGGCTCGTAATCTGTAGTTCCCAGGTTCGAGTCCCAGCTGGGACAGCGTTGAGATTTATCTCCGCAAAATTCCCCGCCTTGCCCACGGTCAGTAGGGGACACCGATGGGCTTGGAAAGGCCGCCGTCCGTCGGATGGGACGTTAAGCCGTGGCCCCGTGTGCGGGAGAGCCATACCCTGTGCACGTTAAAGAACACACTGGATGGCCTTGACGGGAGGCTACCATCTGTCTCCTAACAGCTGTTCCAGTGGGTCCCCTCCCCCAACCTTCTCTGAGCCTTCGGGGTCCTTGTGACCTGGCCATTTAGCCCATGGTGTGCAAAAAAGTGCTGCTCAGAGGTAAAACAACCCAACCCAACTCACCGAATATTTTGGAAATCTGTTGCTGTTGTACTAGCTATCACTTATGGCTTCAGTGCTCTTTGCTTTCTTTTCAAACCTGAGAAAAGTTTGTGAAGTGTCACATATCCAGATTGGTAGAGCAAACCAGTTAAGTTCAAACCTAACTCCTAATGTAGTGATTCAAGGTGAAAGGGGTTGGAACACTTTTGAAAGCAGAGAAACACAAAGCAAACTTAATTTTTTAGGTCGCCTTCACAATATGAATGAAAACAGAATAGCCAGAAAACTGTTTGAATATGGTCGGGTACTTGCTCCTTGAGTACGAAATTCTACGTGGTTTAGAAGAACTCTTGCTATAGATAGAAAATTCGATCCTAAATCAGGATCTTGGAATTCTAAAATTGCTGTGGGATAGAAAAATAAAATTATTGAAGGTGCAAAGAGATCTTCACATGATTTATGGAGAAGAGAACTAACTGATATTCCAAACCTAAGGCAAGTCTATGATAGGAAGACTGTGTACACCAAAGAAACTTATATGGATAATCGCATTGATAGTTCACTTCTATGTAAGGCTAGATCTGGTTCTTTGGAAACAAATAAAAGACTCAGTAAATTCCAAAACTGTTCGGAAAAATGTAATCTATATCCTAATGCCACTGAGACAATCATGCACATTGTACTCGAATGTGATTCTTTAGAGCACTTTCGATGTGACTGGTAATGGCCTATTGAGAATGAAAAGTGGACACAGCACGGCAAATTGTGCTGGAGGCTTGATTTTTCTAAGAAAGGCTTTCCAAGTTTCTCTTTATGGAATGGTTCTCACAAAGAGAAAGATTTGATAGAACGTAAGGTACCAGGTGTCGACTAGAGGTCCTATAAGTTAGAGGCTGTCCTTCTTCTTCTTAAACATCCTTCTATCGTAACTGGACCTATTTGTAAAGGGGGCCTCGGCCCACTTATCATCAGGTCCACAAGGTAGTGTCTTCAGTGGTTGCTAACGAATTTGAGATGAATTTTGATTAAAAGCTAAAGGGGAGAGGCTGAAAGCCGATGGTCGCCGAAGGTCGAAAAGTGCTCCATAGATGGTAGATAGTCGTTATAATTAATAGAAAAGAAAGCAGAAAAGTGGGGGCTTGGGGAATATCAAAAACAATATCATTTGGATTAGAAAATAATTAATTTTGATAGGGTGAAGTAGATTTTAAAAGATGGGAGGAATATCAAAACAATTTGGAGATAGACTCGAGCTGTGAGTTGACGGATTCTGACCGCCGAAGGCTCAGCCAATGAGAGTGAAAGAATTTTGCGATTGGCTGAGAGCGGGAGCTGGAGTAGCGTTATGTTTATTTATTTATTTATTATACATTACAACAATGGGAGGTCTTGGCTGCAGAAGAGGTAAATTCTCTAAAGAATGTGTTTCTACACTTATTACTGACATTCACATTGCAAAAAGCAAAAACCAAACTTCAGTAGCTATTTTTTTGACTTGTCACTTGCATTCGACTCAGTCTGGCAAAAAGGTCTCTTACATAAATTAATAAATTTAAATCTTAATGGAAATACCCTTCAATTCTTACATTTTATTTTAGCAAAAAAATTTTTCCAGGTTAAAATTAATGGTAATTTTTCTGCTCAATTTGGAATGACACAGGGAATCGCTCAAGGATCAATTTTGAGTCCGATTCTCTTTAATATTTACTTATCGGATCTCTTCAATAACCACGACCCAAAATTAAATTTGCAACATTCGCTGACGACATTGTAATCTGGAGCAGTGACAAAAATATTTTAAAATTATAAAACAGATTACAACTCAAATTTATAAAATATTTGATCATTGTAAAACTTGGCATCTAACAATTAATTTAGATAAAACTGTTTGTTTACCTTTCATTGAATTCAAATGAACCCCACCAGTAATTAAATTATATATAGACAATCAACAAATTAACCAAGTTAACACATTTAAATATTTGGGAATTAATTTGGATTCATGGCTTAATTGGAAAACACATCTCACTCAACAATATAGTAAAGGTTGTAAATTATTAAACTTTTTCAGATGTTTATCTGCCACAAAGTGACGAACTCCACCCAAGTATCCTTATACAAAAACTTAATTCGATCTAAAATTGAATATGGGTTAGAATTTTCAGTGGGAATTGGTGAGCAAAATCTCAAAAAATTTCATACACTCCAAAATTAATACCTCAAATCTGCTTTGGGCCTTTGTAAAAGAGCTTCTACTATCGCTTTAATTGGAGAAACAGCAGTAGCTCCATTTCATATCAGAACAAGAATTCTTCTCATAAAATATCTAATTAGACTTCAATTAAAAATAACATTTCATCCCTTTATTATAAATTTTCTTGAAAATCCAAAAGTTTTTTAAGAAATATCATTTAATTTTAGACGATGATCCCCTGTTGAAAATTGTTTTCAATATTTCCACCTCAGGGGAGACATTTCACTTCATTGTGGATTGGAGTTTCTATAGACCATCCATTCTAGAAAATCTACCAGGCATCCTTTCCAAAAAATTATTTTCTTCAGAAACCCTAAAAATAATTTCAAATTCATACTGCAAAATTAAATACCATAATCATATCAGTATCTATACTGATGGCTCACTCCAAACAGATATAAATGCAGCGTCAGCTGCTTTCTACATTCCTTCAACTATTTATTCTAAATCTTTTAGGCTACCATCAATTATTTCCATAACACAAGCCGAAATTATTGCTATAATTGAGGTATTCATTTATATTACTCAAACATTTTCAAATAAAAATATTGTTATCTATTCCGACTCTAAATGTGCCTTAAATGTTTTAAAACAAGATCTATACTACAGTGATTATTTACAATTTACCTATTGCTGACACTGACAGACTTTAGCATAAAATATCTGAAAAATAATATTACACTACAGTGGATCCCTGCTCATTGTGATATAGTAGGCAATGAAAAAGCCGACGAGCTTTCAAAAAATTCTGCAAAACTACCTAATATTACACAAACAATTTATTTTTATAATCTATTTAAAAATTAATTAATAACCATGAATTTTACTTAAGAAATATCTATTTTAAAATCAACGGTTGTATACAAAATAATTTTAGATTCAATATTTCTCCTAATATTCAATATATTCTTAATTATAATCCTCCCAGATCATTATTAATTAAAATGCTTAAACTCAGAACTGGAGCTACCACACTTAATCCATACTTATATACAATTAAAAAAATTAATTCTCCAAATTGGATTTTTTGTCATACTTTAGAAACCACCAATCATGTTTTACTAAATTGCCCAAAATATAATATCCCTCGAAACAATCTTTTTAAGGAATTAAAATTAATTGGCATTAATGACTTCACATTATTTAATATCTTAAACCATCAAAACTCATAAATTAGAAAAAATGTATTTAAACTTGTAGGACGTTTTCTTCTTGAGGCAGATTTATGGGAAAAAATTTAATTAATTGTAATATACTTGTTTTACTCGTTTTACAACTTAAAATTGTGTTTGAGATGAAATTTTACCTTTTCCACCTTTTTCACATCATAAAAAAAAAACACCTGAATTTCTATTGGAGGAATGAGAAAGCCGGAAATCGGACCTCTCAGAAGGATGTTATGTGATACGATACAATGGGAGGTCCTTCCACAGGCTTACCCAAAAATATTTGAGGTTACAAATGATAAAATACATTTCGAGGAAAGAACAATATCATATGTTTTGTTTTATTACATAATGTTTAAATTTCGCTCCGAGACGGTTTTATAAATAAGTTGTAAAATTATTTTGCATTATTACATATTTAAATTTCGCTCCGTGTCGGTTTTGAACATAGGTTGTTAAACAACAGTTTAGTTGTTTTTTTTTTAAATATTTATGTATCGAATATGTTCGACAATTTGGAGTAGAGCGCGTCGGACAAATGGGCGACTAATGTTTTTTTGTTTTTATATTAATCGGTTTAGTATGTCTACGATTAGAACCAAATGTGTTTTCCTGCGTCATTGATAATTGGGATTATTCAGAAGCTCAGCTATCTACAACCTAAAGGTGAGAGGCTATTTAACTGATACTCTGTTCGGACACCAAGCGCTTTGCTGGATCGTCTTGACTCAGAGTTCTATGCATTTTCCTTATTTTTGTGACTTTCCTTTGTTATAATGGAAATTGCTAACAAAGAGGATGTTTTTGCTCATGAGGAGACTTGCGATACCCCTGACATGGACGAATGCTCGGTCCCTGATTTGGGAGAGAGATCCTCAATCGCAGGAGCTGAAACTGGACTCTGCGATTTCCTATCGCAAAAATATTTGTTGTTATCAGATGCAAACGATGTTTTATACAATCTTCCGAGTATGGATAACCTACATGGCCTCCTTCCTGAGCGCTATGCATTCATTAACAAAACAATTCAACAACAATTTTATCTCCAGAAAGATATCAATGATCACGAATGCGATAGTAACTGCCGTCAACAGGCTTCTAATGTCACTAGCCACGCTAGTACCTCAAATTATCTAGCTAAAGTTTCTGGATCTGAGGCTAAAAATGACGGTTTCCAACGAGTTACGAAGGGTCATAAGAGATCTCTATCTCCTTCCGACGCTCCGAATTTTGCCTCCAAGTCTAAATACTCGGTCCTTCACGACGAAATTTCCGATTTAGACGAGGTCGAAATGAACGAGGAGACTGAAGAAAATCAGTCTCAGGCCCAGACGGCTCCTGCTACTGTAAAAGCCAAGAAAGATAGAATACCACCTATCGTACTTAGCTCTCCCAAGAACTGGTCAGTTTTACAAAAAGAACTTGCCAAATTAGCGCTGGAGAGATTCTCTGCAAAAACCTCTGGTGATTCGATTAGAATACAAACCAACTGCATTGCAGACTTCAGAAACTTCTCCAAAAAATTCGAAAATTCAGGACGAAATTTTCACACCTACATATTGAAGGGTGAGGAAAACCTTAAGGTCGTTATCGAAAACTTACCCCTTGACACTACCTGTGATGAACTTAAGAGCGAACTGGTAGGCCTGGGTTTTTCGATCATTAAACTCTTTCAATTGAAGAGCTGTAAGGATAGGACCCCCCTCCCAGTCTATCTTATTGAGCTACCGAAAGACGCAGCTAATAAGAAAATCTACGAACTACCAGACCTCTTCCACCTTAAAATTAAGGTGGAGAGTTATAGACTGCGGAAAAGACCCACTCAGTGTCACCGCTGTCAGAGATACAGACACGCACAGAGTGGGTGTTATAATTCACCACGATATGCCAAATGTGCAGAGGGTCACCTTACCAAGGACCGCACTAGACTTAATAACGATGAACCACCTAAGTGTGCCAACTGTGGGTCAAAACATACAGCAAATTACAAAGGCTGTATACACTTCCCTACTAAGGACTATGGGAAAATTACCAACTATAAACAGTCTAAGCAACTTACAAGTAAAGGAGGGCGAGACGATAAGGTAGACCCCAAAATATCGTACGGTAGTGTAGCGGCCAAAACTACCAACGTCGACAAAAGACCAACGCTACACACGGATATTGCACAAGATCACTAAGTCACAAGGAGAGTATCTGCTGAAAATCGGAGTCCACAACCATATCCTCTGAGAAACGGTGAGTTTGAAACAAACCCGTTAACTGACCTCAATGATACTCTACAATTTTTTAGACAACTGAATATTTCAGATATCTTGCTAAAACTGAAATCGCTTATAATGGAATATCAGAGAGCAAATGGTCTTATGGGCAAACTTACAGTGGGCCTAAAAGCATTGGATTTCTTCATCTCTGCTCTGCACCTCGATGGATAAGCCAATTAATAAGTCCCAGCTTAAGATTGTGACTCGGAATTGTCACGGCCTTCTCAACGATCTGCCTGAATTCAGAGATTTTCTTTCTGAGTCTCAGACAGATGTCATCTTATTAGAAGAGACACTTCCGTGTCAGCGATAGCTTAAAATTCCCTAATTATGAGGTGTATCGCACAGACCGACTTCACAATTCTGGTGGTGGAACTGCTGTGATAATAAAACGCTCTATCACGCATTTTCAAATCTTAATTCCAAATCTCAAGACTCTTGAATCTATGAAGCCTTATCTCTGATGGCTATTTTCATCCCAGACACCAGCGTAGGGACGTTGAATCTAATTGCTGACTACAAACCACCCAACTCACATCTAGAAAAGTCAGACTTTGATATTATTTTTGATCGTGGTAATACTACTGTTATTGCCGGTGATCTGAACTCAAAAAATGTTGCCTGGCACTCTAGGTGGGCAATAAAAGTGGAAGACAACTGCTGGAGTACTCTACTAGAAAGGGCATCATCATTGATGCTCCAGATGCACCTACCTTCTACCCATTCAATGCCTTACACAGACCGGATGTCCTGGATATTGTCCTATTTGGAAATTTTCTTCCTTCATACGACATAGAAGTCAAGAATCTACTCAATTCTGACCACTTACCGGTCTTCCTAAATTTATAACTATCTACTCACTCCCACGCTGATTCCTGCAGAGCTGTCAACTGGGACAAGTATAAGGTAATTGTCAAGGGAAAGATCTCCGGGAGATGCCCCCTGATAACATCAGATCAATAGAAGACACAATAGCTGACCTTACAGCTTTATTAATTGAATCTCGAAACGAATCCAGTTTTGAGCTACCTCGTAAAAAAGATTATTATGCAATATCTCCATATCTTAGATCTCTTATTCAGGAGAAAAATAAATCAAGCCATACCTGGCAAAAGAGTAGAAGCAAAAAAGATAAAGATCACTACTATTCTCTCAAAAAAGATGTGAAGACCAAACTCAGAGAGCCCATGTGTAACATCTGGAATAAGAAAGTCTCCAGTCTGTCAGTTAAAAACAACTCCATCTGGGAGATGGTTAGGGTTTTCAAGAATCCACACGCTAACCTGCCTCCTATTCATGGACAAAATGGTCTATGCTTTAGTGAGAAGGACAAAGCAGAAACATTTGCTGCCTCCCTAGAGCTTCAGTTTCAAGAAAACCACGATCTATCTGACAACGAGACCTGCGACATGGTCGAAAACTAGCTTGTGCGATTCGATCAAAATCACGTGACTGTCTGCAAATTCACCATCCCATCTGAAGTTGCTGAGTACATCCAAAATCTGAAGCCAAGGAAAGCGACCGGACCAGATCAGATTACAAATAAGATGCTCAGGCACCTTCCTAAAAAAGCAGTAGCTCAACTGTGCGCTTAATTTAACATCCTTATCAGAAACAGCAGATTTCCTGATATCTGGAAGAATGCCTATATCAGGTTAATTCACAAGCCAGGCAAGGACCCCTCCTTCCCTGTAAACTATCGTCCGATAAGCTTGTTATCCTGCTTGGGGAAATTGTACGAACGCATTATTTTGAACAGGCTGGAAAATTTCCTATCCGAAAAAGAAATTCTACCAGATACCCAATTCGAATTCAGAAAGCACAGGTACACGGAACACCAGATACTCCGAGTGGTAGAAAAAATTGCAGAACCTCTCAATAAGAAACGGTAGCTGCAGTTATCTTAGATGTTGCCAAGGCCTTCGATCGAATATGGATAGATGGTCTTGTATACAAGCTAATCAGGATGGAAGCGCCGACTGGCCTTACTCGACTAATCTGATCCTATCTACACAGAAGAACATTCCAGGTACAAATCAAGACAACCCTCTCCTCGATGAAAGATATAGCTACGGGGGTCCCTCAGGGATCCCTTTTGGGACCCACGCTTTTTTCCCTGTACCTGTATTTCCTGCCAACCACTAACAATGTGATGATTGCACAATATGCCGATGACATTGCACTGATGTCTTCCTCCATTGGTCCCTCATATGCAATCGACAGACTACAGGAATGCTTGGATAACCTCGAAAAGTGGTATGACCTATGGAAAATAAAAATAAATAACGAAAAGAGTGTGGCTATTCTTTTCGGTTCAACAAAATCCAAGATGAAAAAGAGAAAAAAGAAAAAATGCCAAGGACTCTCTAAACTTCTTAGACAAACCAATTGCTTGGCAAACCACTGTAAAATACTTGGGAGTCACCCTCCACCAAAAGCTGAAATGGGACCCACACATAGATGCGGTCCTAAAAAAGGCAAATGCCATTACATGCATGCTTGGTCCACTAACGGGTAGGAACTCTGTTCTGATTATCGACCTCAAGCTGCTCCTGTATAACACTGTGTTAAGACCCATCATCACATATGCCTCTCCCATATGGGCTAACACAACTCTCAAGAACATCAGGAAGATTCAAACCTTCCAGAACAAAACCATCCGACATGCTGTTAACTCCCCGTGGTTCGTGTCTAACAAACAACTACATAGAGATCTAGGCATCGAGCATGTATTTAATCATATAAAGCGCCTCTCCAAATGTTTCTACGAGGCAGTGGACAAAAACCCTAATGAGATAATATCATCTCTCATCAACTATGATCACGAGGTCCTGAATAAATTCAAGAGACCTAAATCCATAGCCTTCTCCTTAGAAGAATTTTCTCTCTAGCTCTGTGCACTATGTGTTATGAACATTCTTGCCCCTAGGGGCCCACCACTCTGGTGGTTAATCTCTCACGGGCATTCTGGCCAGTCATGCCTTACTGGCACACACTTAGATGGAAATGGTAATGGGCATAATTATGCCTGGTCCATTGAACATTTTGTCATACGATCTACGATCTACGATAATTTATAGATCTTAAGCCTTTTTAATTCCGAAGGGTGATTTAAAATGAGATCAATTTTGAATTCTTGAATTTCAAGTTTTTTTAAAGCGGAAAAGAATATAGATCTTTGTCAATCATATTTTGTGCAATTTAAAAGAATATGGTGTATGTTTTCCGGGGTAGAACAAGTCAACACTTTTTGCTTATATTTAAATTGGTTTAGCATGGCTGTGTTTGTACGTAGACGGTGTAGAATTTTGATTTCATGCCTTGTATATGGCAGAGGTACAATCTTGGATACGTTTTTAGAAAGTTGAAAACGGAAATTTTCCTTAAAGAATGCATAGTTTTGAAAAAACCTTTCCGTGAGGTTGAATTCAATATTTTTTAGTTCTAATTTAACGGTATAGAAGAAGTTAAAGACATTTGCGATGTGGGTTAAAGAATGGGCATCCTTTGCCAATAAATCAACATAGTCATTTTCTGGGATCCCAACATGACTTGGGATCCATTGTAGAGAGATTTTATTGTTATTAATATTATAATTGTTCGTGTTTAAAGTCAGGATTTCAGTCACGTAGTAATTATAATTTGACAGCCCAGCTTCCTTTGCAAAGTTTGGATGGCCCCTTTTGAGTCGATAAATATTACAATGTTAGAATTTTTTAAGTTTTGAGAAATCCATTCATAGGCCTTAACAATTGCAAAAAGTTCTGCTTGAATGATTGGGGTCGAATCAGGTAGTTTGAAAGCTAAAGAGAAGCTTTTTTGTGGGATGTAAAGTGCTGCTGCAGCAGAGTGTGATTGGGTGATGACGATCCATCTGGGAAAATGAATACGTGGTTTTTAAATTTATTATGTGAGTGAATTTTGACAAGGGTAATAATTGCTTCATTAGGAAGTTCTTTTTTGGACTTCAGGGCCGGAATTTCCGTATGGATAGAAGGATTGAGGAGTGGATTTAATGTGCTTGTAGTAGGGGCTTCTTATAAAATGGGTGTGGAAAGGGTGATTTGGAAGTTTGTAGTGTAGTCTAATATAATATTTAATTACAAGGATTTTTTGTCTGATTTGGAGGGGGGGGGGATGTCTCTGCCTTTACACCTGCATCAACCACAGCTTCCAAACAAATAAATTCACCACCAAACATATGACTGGGTTTGTTAAAAATTACCCAGCCATAAATACCCAACTTGATATTAGGAGGAAAACAGAATACACTGCCAGAAGACACCACACAATACCTGCCATCACAACATTCCACCAAGCCAATGCAAAACTCAGGAAATTGAGACTCACCACTAAAAGAAAGGAGTGGAGACAATACTGTAACACAATCAACCCTAGAACAGACTCAACACTCATATAGGTAACTATTAGAACACGTAAGTCCCAGACACAACCACTTGCCCCTCGGCATAGTGTCATCTGCAAGAATAATCTCTCCACAAAATCTCCCCTCAAGCAGTTGCTTGCCACAGAGGTCTGTTTGTCACACATCTCACCACCACCCCTCCCCAAGCAAATACATACACTTACCAAACCCACTGCTCACATTGAAAGTATTACTGATTTCGACGCTACCTGCAAACTTCCTGCTATCAACCTCCCATTCTCTTTAAATGAATTAACTACAGTAATTCAACAAACTAAATCTAAAAGTACACCTGGCCCTGATCACATCACATACAATGCTATAAAAAATTTTGGACCCTCTACACTCAGCACTCTGGTACAAATCTACAATAACTGCTGGCAAACACACACCTTCCCACCAAAATGGGAAGACATACACATCATACCAATTTTAAAACCACACAAACCAGCAGCAGAAATTTCTTCTTATAGACCAATTGCCTAACATCATGCATTCCCAAAGTTCTAGAAAGAATGGTGCTCTCAAGACTAAAATTCTTCCTCCATGCAAATAACACTCTCCCCACATGCCAAACTGGCTTTAGAGAGCACAGATAATTTCTTTGACATTATCACTTCAGCAGAACTAGCTATCAACAACAAAGAAATTCTATGCTGTGTCTTTCTAGACCTCACCTCTGCTTTTGATACTGCCTTTCAACCAGCATACTATACAAACTACATCATATTGGCATCATATTTCCAAAAAATTTTCTCACTCACAGAAAAATCAAAGTTCAGCTGGGGACTACCTTCTCTAACCCACATAATCTAAAAAGGGGACTACCACAGGGCAGTGTAGTCTCCCCTAAAGTTTTTAACATACATCTACCTGATCTACCAAAATTAATACCCAAACATATCTCTTGCTCCATCTTTGCTGCTGATATTGTGCTCTGGACCTCAGGAAAAAATATAAACAACATTCAGTGCCACTACAAAAAGCAGTCAACCAGGTCCTTGACTTCACCACCAAATGGAGACTAGCCATCTCTGCACCTAAATCTGCGGTGTTACCCATTACATGCAAACACATACACCCCAATTCCCCTACAGTTACAATTAATAATTCTACTGTACCCATAGTCACACACTACAAATACTTAGGGTTAATTATTGACCGCAAGCTTACATGGAATCATCACACTAATTACATTAAACACACATGTAATGGAGCACTCAACATACAGCCATAACTAGGACAACATGGGGTGCCAGTGATAAAGCCATGATTACATTCATAAAAGCTTCTCTCAACTCTAAACTAGAATATGGTCTCTCATCACTGAACACTGCCACACACACACACATTCAAAAACTTGAAACAATTCAAACAAGAATCATTAAACTTGCTCTGGGCCTCAAAGCTGGCTGCCCAAACCTGGCCACTTGGGCAGAAGCAAACATCCCCCCCCCCTTACAATAAAATGACAACTACTCACATGCAATGACTACATAAAAATGAAACACTTTAACCCCACTCACCCTGCACTTAGAAGAATTGACTCACCTGACAACACTTTGCCCACTGCATACGTTATTAAACAACACCCTGCATATCTCACCTGGAAGCATATAAAAATTTTTTCTCCTAAACACACACTTCCCTTCTGGCAAATCAAAATACCCATCATAGAACTCAATATCCCCAACATCACTCAGAAAAAACACCACCACCCCCTTGAACTCCAATCTGCTGCTGAACATATCATTTCACACATTCCCCCCACTGATATAACCATTTTTACTGATGCCTCCCATATTCCTAACACAACTAATGGATCTGCTGCATTTCATTGCCCAAACCTACATTACAAATAATAACTACCCCCTCAAGTAGCTGCTTGCCACAGAGGACCTACATTACATACACAAAATCAAACTTAACCTAGCTTTCAATAGCACCAACACAGAACTTGCAGCAATACACAGGGCATTGGAATGGGCTACCCTCCTCAACAAACAACATATCCACATGTTTACTGACTCTAAGCCTCCCCTACAAAGCATCAAACAATACAACACTGATATCACACAGAATTACTCCCTATACCACATACAAAAACTTGCCCACAATTTAATTATGACTGGTAAAACCCTCACTTTTCATTGGATTCCTTCCCACTGTAACATTCCCCATAATGACACTGCTGACCATCTTGCCAAACAAGCCCTCACCCTACCCACACCTAATTACCACACCATTACCCCATGTACTCAACATTTGAAAACCTACAGATCTAACTTTCACAATACATGGGCAGAATCATGGGCCCAACACTCCAGCATCGAAAACACCTTTAGAGCCACAGTAGTAAAACACTCCATATGAAATATTTTTTCCACTACTTGCCCAGAAATTCACAAACTTCCATACACAGACTCCGCACAGGCAGAACTAACATTAATACAGACCTTTTCCATATTAATAAAGCCCCCTCAGCACTCTGCCCCAACTGCCAGGTGATAGAAGACATTCCTCACTTTCTATTACACTGTTCACTCTTCATAACACAAAGAAACAACTTCTATCACCAACTTGCAAAACTAGGAGTCCACACATACAACATACAAACAATACTCAACCCTTCTCACAAACACAAACAGGCCCATTTTTCTGCCCTTGCATCCTACACTCAACTTACTGGCAAGATTATTTAACCTTTCCCCCTCCTTTCCATCTATTTTCTGTGGTTCTCTGTTTGTTACAAAAGATCCATTTGGACAAATCAAAAGATCCATTTAAGGGCAAAAAAGATGATCTTTGGACACCTGTCACGCAGCTCTCAACTATAATTGTTTATTTTATATGCTGCAACATGTGTCACTACTCATTGGCCATGCAACTTGAGCCAAAATATATTACAAAAATGAAAAAAAAATTTTTTTTTGAACCACACCCATATTTACTCATTACTTATTGTCACACTATTGACTCCTTCCACAGTTCGCCCACAAACTGCCATCTTTTTACCAATTTGCAATTTTTTTTTTACTATTTTGTCTCGCACTACCACACACACATCTGACAGCTCCCATTACCTGTCCACTGACCTGCGTTTGTCACCAACTTCCCTTTAATTCCCACTTTTCTGGAAACACATTTCTCCCTCACATCCCCTACATAGACACAGTACTCACCATTTCCCAAAAACCCCATTTCTTAATCCAATTTCCATCATTTTTTCTTAATTTTTCAAGGCCCATTGTCTGGCCTTTCTTTCCATTTCCCCTGTACTTAGTTTTCACTGCACTACAGTGCACGTGGTAATAATAACTTTCCTAACAATACTTTGCCCCTACCTCCCACAATTTTTATGATAACTTCCCCCAAATCATGGGTTAGTTTACCCCCCCCCCTCCATCCCCCTCTCCATCAAATTTCACCCCCCAGGCATGCCCCCTGCCCGCGGCGGATGAAAATAATGGAAAAAAAATAATTTTTTATTTTTAGCCCCAATTAAGGAATTTTACCCTTTCTACAAAATTCCTCCGCCTTCTTCCACCTACCCACCCCCTCTACCTCCACCCCATTTGCACCCCCCTCCACCCTTCTCCAGAGAGAAGGGACATTTTTATATTTATTGGCTTTTTTTACAGTGCCCACACAGGCCACACATTCCTATATCCCTTTTCTGGACGTCCTTGGACTTCCTCTCCCCTTTTCCCAACTCCTATGGACAACAGACATTGAAAGACCTCTTTGCTGCCTATTTCACCCTTCATCAAAAGGCGGCCTGCGGCCAAAACGCCTTCGCCAAAATGTATGTACACTGTTCTTCGCTACGTTGGCTCCAGTCTCATAAACCCATTCAGCAACCTCAGTCAACCATAACGCATGGACCAGATGATCGAAATTCCTTAGGAATATTGTACAAAGTGGTCCAGTAATGAAGAGAGAGTTATGATTATCTATGATTTTTGATCGCTACGGTTTCGAAAATATGGGGAATGGGAGTGAATTTTGGTGAAATAAACAAATATAAAAATAAAAAGCCAACGAAAGGGAACTTACTTAAATAAAGGAAGGAATTGTTTCACCAATTGGAGGAAGTCCCAAATAGTGAAACAATCTCTCTGCGGACATTTGCCTAAAGCAGAGAGATAAAGGTCTCGATACTTCGGCAGTATGAATCCGTCTTTAGTTAGGGTTTTCTTAAGTGATTTTAATGGAGTGGGAATTTCCCACTCGGAAGAGGCTAATTTTGCGTTGATTAAAAATTTTAAGAACTCAAGAAGGTCCTCGAATGTCTTGAGAAATTCGGGGGGGGGTCTGAATATTGAATATGGGATAGGGTGGTGGAACGGTTGATAATAAAATTCTGAAGATTGCAGATAAGAGAGGACGAAACATTTGGTGCTGACGATTTCTTCTTCAGCAGAGCAGGTTGCAAAGTGCCTTCTTTGGTAGGAGAGTCCGATGGGGAAGACAAACATTTTCTTTTTTGAGTGATGGGAGTAGAAGGTGCTGGCTCTTCAGGAAGGGAAGCCGAAAGTGAAGGAGCATGGTCGTTGTTTTGGGGGCAAACAGGAGCTGGTTTTTGCGGAAGGGTAGAGTCCAATGTAGAGGCCGAAATTGGGTTTTGAGTTGGTGCAGGTGGTTACTGGGGTGGTTGCTTCCTAGTAGCAAATGCTTCGCAGTCCTTGATCAGATGGTCTGGAAGTTTACACCACTTGCATCATTTGGTCATGCCCAGATAAATATATCGTGGCAGCGAAGCTGGAAATTTGGATGAAGTTAGGGATTGACTTTCTCATTTCCATGTGAACCACCCTGGTTCCCATTTGGATGGATTCCAACACCTGGAGTTCCAGATACT
This sequence comes from Ryuthela nishihirai, assembly GCA_038380435.1. Lineage (NCBI taxonomy): Eukaryota > Metazoa > Arthropoda > Arachnida > Araneae > Heptathelidae > Ryuthela > Ryuthela nishihirai. The sequence goes on along the minus strand of JAWZYU010000034.1, from coordinate 36,807,867 downwards.
CGTCTTGAACTCTGGATACAGTTCCATAGGAATCCAGGGCTGTGGCGATTTCACTGTTGGAAATGAAGAACGGCAATTTCGGGATAAAGATTTTCTTCTAGTGATAGGGTAGGCGAATAAAACACACTGTCTGGTCAGTATTGTAATCCAAGAAGGGATCTGCAGCGATTTCTTCTGCAGGTTCGTCGCTGGAGAAGGTCACAATAGTTGTCGACTTATTGATACGTTGAACGATAGCCGCTGGTTGCACATTAGTCGCCAATAGTTTCACAAATTGTTCGTAAGTAAATCCAAAATGCCTAAATTTAAACGATCTTTTTAACCTGATATCCTTTTTAAACTCCATAATAAAATCTAAAAACTCAGTAACACGGTAAATACACGTCAACACACTTTGAAATCCGAAGTTGGAATCTAGAGTCTAACATCCTTCTTTAAAAACGACCATTTTGTAAAAGTGACCTTGGCCCCTTTATCATCTGGTCCACGAGAAAAAGTTTTTTTTTGTGTGCGTCAATAGTAGGGACCAGTACAGTGAAGTGCTAGCGACCCTACATGTTGGCGATAGGCTTTTGGCCGCAGGCCGCCTAATAATGAAGGGAGGTGGTTGAAGTTTCGTGCCAAGGAAGTGCTGCGTCGTAGTTTTGTGGCAAGGGGTTGGGGAGGGGAGAGGTTTGGAGTAAAATTCTTCTGGGAGTGAAAATTGTAGCGTGTGTGATAACCGTGTGGCCCATGTTGGCCGGAAGTTGGTAAGAAGGGTGCAATATAAATATTCCAAATCGCTCCGAATCTCTTACAATTAAGGATGGCCTAAAATGGTCAGCAGATCTTAAAATTTCTGATTTAGAATATGCTGATGATTTAGCTCTTTTGGCAAATGATGTTCATGAGATGAACTCTTTCATTCGAGCTATTGATGAGACTGGAGGCTGGCCTTCTTCTTCTTATACATCCTTCTTTCTAAGCTGGACCTATTTGTAAAGGGGGCCTCGGCCCCCTTATCATCAGGTCCATACGCATATAGGGCAGTGGGTGCGGATGAAAACGGCAAAGACTGGCCAGCATAGTGAAGGCTGGAAATCGTACATATTGGCAATTGAGCTTTAGGCCGCAGGCCGCCTAGTGGTGGAGAGGCTGATGTTGAAGGGTGAAGGAGAATAAATACCAGTTGCATGTCATGTGAAGGGGGGAAGGGGGTGGAGAGAGATAGAGGAAGAAGTAGTGTATATATATTTTTTTTAATAATTTTCCGAGTGGCGAATGTTATGTTATTTTTTGAAGTTGTGGCCAGGGTTGGTTGCCAGTATGGTAGATTTGAGTCAATCAAAGGGGGATGAAATATTTGGTGGGGGGAGCTGAGACGGTGGGATAGGTAATACTCCTGTGTCAGGAAGATGGAGGAGGAAATATTTATGGTTGCTTATCTAACTCCAGAGGTTAGCATTGGGTTGCCCTGCCATGCAGTGAAATGTTGCGCAGGGATGGATCTGGAAAAAGTCTTAGCTCAGTGACAGCCTTATATATGGGAAGGAGTATGATAAAGATAATTTTTTTTTTTTTGGAGGAGAAGGGAGGAAAATGATATAGCTACGTTATATGAGTTGGAAATCAAATTTATGTGTTCAGTGTGTAGTGGTCAGTGTTTAATTTTGTAGAGCCAGTGGAAGGTCAGCCATGAGCTTGGGGTGTGTGGCAGGAGTGCAGTTTAAGGTTCCCATCAAAGGGTAGTGGGAGATGTGGTGAGATTCCATATGTATATTAGGTATAATAATGTGTATAGAGATGTTATGTTCTGGGAGAGATTCCATATAAGTGATTGGGTTAAAGAGAAATAAAAAGTTTCCAATATAGAAGTAAAGTTTTCCTTTAAGTGACTTTATTTTTGATAGATTGATTTTTTTTGATGAATTTATACTATATATTTATTTTTATTTTGAGTTAGTTTCTATCGAATAAGTTGTCCAAAATGCGTCTTTTGTTGTCCTATGGGGATCTTTTATTGGCATCGGATCTTTTAGTGTCCCAAGGATCTTTTACAAGTGAGGTAGAGGCCTTTGGAGAGGCAGAGAGGCTTTAGGGGAATCTCCCAGTGCTGTTGATATATAGGGCCAAGTCCTTATATAATGGCTTTTTATATTATTATGAGTAGGACCAAGAATTGTTTGGGCTGAGAAATAAGTGGTTCCCAGTGTGGTGAGTGTCTGGAAGAGGGTAATTCTATGTATTGTGTATTTGGTGCAGTGTAGAAGGTAGTGTGGAATGTCTTCTATCACTTGGCATGTAGTGCAAAGAGCAGATGGTACCTTTTGTATCATGAAAAGGTCCTTGTTGAGATTTGTTCTGCCAGTGCGTAGTTGATGAATTGCTGTTTGGGCTCTTCTTGATAGGTAGTTGAGATGTAGTGTGTGTGGGATGGCAGCAATGGTGGCTCTGAATGTATTTTTAATTGTGGCCTGTTGGATCCAGTTTTGTGTCCATGTGGAGTGGAAGAATTTGTTGATTTCTATTAGGTGATGATTATTAGTCTCACGGGTGTGATAATTAGGTGTAGGGATATTGTGTCCTTGTTTAGCAAGGTGGTCAGCAGTGTCATTATGGGTTATGTTAGTGTTTTGTGAGTGGCAATTATATTGTGTGAAATTCTGTGAATATGGAAAAGAGAGTAATTTTGTGATAGGTTGTATGTATGTTTGTTGATGCTGTGCAAGGCAGATTTTGAGTCTGTGATAATATGTATGTTGTGTGTATTTTGTGTGGAGGACCATTTCAAAGCCATATGTATTGCAGCTAGCTCTGTAGCAGTACTATTTTCTGCATGGTTCATTTTGATTATATGTGAGAAAATTGGTTGGGTAGAATGGAAGGCAGCAGAACCATTTGTTGTGTGTGGGATGTGGTGTGATGCCCCATCGTTCACTTTTGCTTTACCTTAACCAGTTTTGTTTAATTTACGTTATATTTATCATTTTGGGGATTTTTATTTCCTTTTCGGCATCACAGCACTCGTTTTCAAGTTTCTAGGAGTTGCGTACGCGCAACTCCGAACTTCCGACCGTAACCGTTAAAGCGCGTGCCAAGGACACGCCCCCTCTTGCGTCATACCGCGTCGTTCGTCATTGTATGCAAATGTCTTTCCCGGCATGCGCCGGCTCATTGTCAAAACCGTGACCTGCGAGTCACTTAGAGCACTGAAGCACTGAGCAACTGAGAGCAGAGTTGTAGAGAGAGCAGAGAGATGTAGTAAGGTGCGTAGCACCGTGCGTGTAGCACAGAATTTAGTTTCTTCATTGATGTCTTAGTGAGTTAATTATTTTGGAAATAAATCTATTTTGTTTTGTTATAACCTTTTGAGTCTGTAGTTTTTTATCTTGAGCAACGCTAATTTAGGATCTTTTTTACATTAACTCTTATTTTGTTAAGAATCGTTTTTTGTCTCTTACTTATGAACGCTCGCTGGCATTTGAACCCTAAATCAACTTATTCTACATTTTGGCAATTTGTTAATGATTGCCTGGCGCCCGTCTAAGCTATCCGGAGCATAAAACTTAAAGTATTTTGCATTGTTTGGAGCGTTACAGTGGGAGCCATTTGTTGTGTGTGGGATGTGGGAGCTATCTGTGAATATAATGAGGTTTGTGGTAGGAATGTTTGTGATGAGTTGTTCCGCTGCAAATTTTAATTCTTGTGGGAGGTGTTTATATTTTTGGGTGATTTGTGGTAGTGTGAGATTTATGGAGGGTTTTTTAATAGTCCAATAGGGGATTGTGTATCTAGGGTTGAAAGGTTTGATTTTTCTCCATGTTGAATATAGTGGGTGCTGCTTTATGATTTGTGCAGTGGGGGATGTGTTGGTAGGAGACTCAATTTTATTTATAGTGAGGTGGGTGGGGTTTAGATGTTTTAATTTGACGTAGTGTTTGCAGGTGAGTTTGTGTCTGATGTTGTCGAGGGGAGGCATGTTAGCTTCTGCCCATGTGGCCAAGTTTGGGCAGCCAGTTTTAAGACCCAGTGCGAGTCTGGTCAGTAAGGCTCTGGTTTGCATGGTTTCAAGTTTGTTAAAAAGTGTGGGTGAGGTAGTGTTTAGAGCTAGCAGGCCATACTCCAGTCTGCTGTTGATAAATGTTTTAATAAGGGTGATCATAGATCTGTCACTTGCACCCCAGCTAGCTCTTGTGATTGATTTGAGAATGTTGAGAGCTCCATTACATGTGGATTGTGTATTTGTGATGTGTTGTTTCCAGTTAAGCTGTCGGTTTATAGTTAGCCCTTAGTATTTGTAGTGTTTAGCTAGGGGGATGGCGTGATTGTTTATAGTTATGCTGAGTGAGTTGGCGGGGGGGTTGTTTATGTGTTATGGGTAAGATCGCAGATTTAGGTGCAGAGATGGTTAGTCCCCAATTGTTTGTAAAGTCAAGGACCTGGTTGACTGCTGTTTGTAGGGCTGTTTGTATAATGATGGTATCATGTCCTTTGGTCCAGAGCACTATGTCATCAGCAAAGATGGAGCAATTAATGTCCTTGTTAAATACTGTTGGTAGATCATGTAGAAGAATGTTGAAAAGTGTGGATACCACACTGCCCTGTGGCAATCCCCTAGTTAAATTGTGGTGGTCAGACAGATTAGTCCCCAGTTTGACTTTAACCTTTCTCTGTGTGAGGAAATTTTTGATAAAATGCAAGATGTTTCCTGATTCCTAGTTGGTGTAATTTGAAGAGTATACTGGTATGTGAGGCAGTAACAAAAGCAGAGGTTAGGTCTAGAAAGACACAGCAAAAGATTTCTTTGTTTTGAAGAGCAATTTCTGCTGAAGTGACAAGGTCAAAGAAATTGTCTGTGGTGGACATGTGCTCTCTGAAGCCAATTTGGCATAGGGGAGTGTTTTTTTGGTTGCTAAATAATATTTGAGTTTGGAGAGCACCATTCTTTCTAGAACTTTGAGGACACATGATGTGAGTGCTATGGACCCATCTCGGTGATTCACAGCCATTGGTTGATTGAATCACGTGGTTTATTGGCGCCATGTATTGAGACGAAAGCCTGAGTTAGTGTGTGCAATTAGTGTAAATTACTCCGTTGTTTTAGTTTTATACATTTCTACCACTTTTTGTCTATAAAAGCTGTTATATCTTATGAATGCCTCACTGCGCTGTATTTGGGGGTGAAAATTTCACTCAAAGAAATAAATTAATGAGTATTTTTTTCAGACTGCATCAGAAGACTGCAATGAACTGCAAAAATGAAAGAGCTAACTGAAAACCAACAAATGATTTCTTTTAAGGTTCGTTTGAAAAACGAGCTAATGTTTTCACTTTGTCGTCTGCCTATGCTAATATTTGTTCGTGTCTGTCCGTTTCTCTGTTAACTGTTGGTTCTCCATCTGTCTTTCCACCTGTCTGTCCGTCTATAGACAATCATTTTTTTTTACTTTTAGAGCTAAATGACAAATTGTTTTTGGGTTGGATAGGTGTCGAACAAATATTGCGACTATCAACTTTGAAAATTTTCAATAGCTTTAATAGCGCCCTCTAGCGGTGGAAAAAGTTGAAAAATGCTAAAATTTGAAACGAATATTGCAAGCAAACTATTTACACTAGAAATCTGAAATTTTCGAAGGAGCGTGTTATGGGCCGAAGGTTTAAAACGGAAACATGGCTTTGTCGTCTTAGCCAAAAGGGGGTGCGAAAATGAAACTTTTTTTAAAGAGAAAAACGAAACAATATATGTATTTTTGTTTTACAGGCACTAACAAAATATTAAGGATTTTAACAATATTTGATCATCTCAGCGTTACTTGTAGACGTTTAAACGTCTATAAATGGAAAAAGATTTTTGTGAAAAAATCCGGCGTTAATTCAACAGATTTGAATATTCTAGCATGTTCCTGGAGAGATGTGGGTTCGAATACCGTATGTCCACGAAATTTTTTTCCACAAAAATATTAATATTTACATTTTTTGAATCCCCACCAGTGGTATTTCCAGCGTTAAAGAGTACTAATGGCGGTAAATAAAACTCGAAAGGCGACCTCTAGCGACGGAAAAAGCTGGAAAATACCAAATCTTTAAATAAATATTGCAGACGATCTATTTTTGCTAGAAACTTATTTCAGTCACACAGTGTAATGATGACACTGTAAATGTAGTAAACTATTTTCGGTCACACAGTGTAATGGTCAAGCGGTTTACCCTAATAGTAATGATTTACTCCATTGGTAAAATGCAACTTTTCTGCTTTAAGATATAAATAATTTTTTTTTTTTGTTTTACTGGTAATAATAAAATATTAATAGTTTATTTCCCCAATTTTACAGTAGTTCAAATTTCCACTGTCAGAGGATACTGAAAATGTAAGATAATTAGAAGAACGCATATCGCCTGTGGCGCATATGGGAATCTCATTTTCAAAGAGAATGAAGCTCTTCTTTTGCCTACTTGTTCATTCCTTAAAAGTTTTAATTATGAATGTTCGTGTTGTTTTTCTGCTGAGGTCCCACCATCCTCATGGACCTTCTACTGTGGCGTATAAACTGATAGGCTGCTGTCAGAACTCTGAACAAGCAGCTGCTTGAAAGGTTATTAATTTTTTTAATATATGATGGGAGAAATTCACACAGCATTATTTTATTAGTAATTCTAAAACATAAAAAGTATTTGTCTTTTAGTTCTTAAATTTCAAAAGTTGCTTTTCTCTCGCTCCTCTGAAAATAGTGGTCAGATCATTGCTCTCAGTGGAATTTTTACCATAACAGAACTCTACACACCAAAATTTTTACTATAGACAGATCACTTGAAGCATTCGTTAAAAGTTTTGCAGTTTCGATATTTAGTGATCTCTAATGATATAAATTGAAACTACCTTTGAAAATGCGAATTACATTCCATTAGTAACCAACTAGAAAAGACATTTCCAATTATCTCTTAAAACAAAATCATTCCGTTTCTTACCTACATTGGGCTTATGGTCAACTCATTTTTGTCAATGGAATTTTCAAGACAGTCGCATTACGCGACCAAAATTTCAAATTTCTAGCATAAATACATGATTTTTATAATATTCGTTTCAAATTTTGGGATTTTTCGATATTTTTACACCGTTAGAGGGCGCAATGATAGGTTTTCAGAAATTTGGAAAATGCAAATTGCAATATTTCATCAATACTATCCAAACCAAAAAAATTTTTCATTCATCTCTGAAAACATGCACTTCTCTGTTAAAACAAAAAAAGTTGCATTTACCTCCCCCTGGGTCTAAAGTGTCAAGTGATTGTTGCCAATGGTAACTTCGTAACCTTCACATTTCAACACCAAAATTTTAAACTTCTAACACAACTACATCATTTGGAATGTTCGTTTGATACTTTGGAATTTTCAAATATTTCCACCGTTAGAGGGCTAAATTATAACTTTTGGGAAATTCGAAAAATGAAATCGTAATATATCATTAATACCTATCTAACACAAAAAGAATTTTTTATTTATCTGTATAAACAAAAAAGTTCTATGTCTGCAGACGGACAGACAACAAAGCGAAATTATATCTTTATATATAAAAAAAAAGCCCTAAAATTTAATTTTCCTTTTTTAATCATTTTCTAAAGTGCTTCCAATCATGAACACTGAAATCGATATCAAATATTACCCTACCCTTTTCCGGGATCCATAAGTATTGGGCAAATACCATTCAGCTATGTACGCTAAACAATCCAAGAGACAACAAAACATTGGCGTCCAATTTTGAGATGGCCAACCTCTACCTATATAGGGTCTCTAGTGTCGACAGTCGGGTACTTCCGAGATGAAGGAAGAAAAAACTTTATCAATTCAAGTGGCGCAATAATCAATTAGAAGTAACACGAGGTAGCAGGGCAACAGGTTGTTTTGAAATTTGGAACTATGGTTAGACCAAGTGCAAGTAAGTATTTTTTTACTATAATTCGTGTTTCAGACTTTTTGCATTTGATGAGATTATTTAGTTGCGAGGGCCTTCGTATTAAAGATCAGCGGCGAGTTTGCGATAATTCTTGTTTCTTAAACTTGTCTTTGAGGTTAATAGTTATAAGATTGCTTTGTTTGCGAAGGGGATAAAAGGCAGAACCCATTGTTTAGCAATATGTTCAGATTGAAGTTGTCTTGGTTAACTTCGGGGTTTTCTTAAATTCCGAAACGTCAATTCATTGTTTGTCAGTATGCACTAGTTACAATAGTTATTTTATTAAATTATTTTTTGTGAATTCTTTTAAATTATGGAATGAACATGATGATAGCATACATGCTCCGGAGAATTCTTGTATTCATATAATGTACTAAAAAAAATTTTTTTTGCAGCCACTGTTCCTGTGAGTCAACTGATTTTGCTCGGAATATAATTTACATGTATGGCAATACACTTTCTTGTTAGGGCACAAATGCAGTGTAGGGCTCTCAGCCGCTATCTTGTATTATATCACCATGGTGAAAAGTTTGAATGGTAAAAGTAGTCAATTCCGCATTTACCTTGAGATGCATATTGAGGATATATATAAGAAATGTGCACTGCTACGTAGAAGAAAATTGTTTCCGCACTTCATAAAATTACTGAGAATAATCTCATAATAACGAGATTTAATTAACAACACTTAACATACAAAATGAACCCTCATTTCGGTTTTAAACAATTTCATCAAAATTACATTTTATTAACAACTCTTATTGCTAAAGAATAACTCCTTGTACCTTACTGAAAAAAAGCCCCAAAAATAAATAATCTCACCAAAAGATTTCATTAAAAACTCTTATCACTAAACAATGAAATCTCGTTTCACACTTAAAAAAAGCCCCTAAAATATATTATATCAAAAGTAAATTTCCTTAATAACACTAATCGCTAAAGAATTAAGAATAGCCCCAAAAAACATAATCTAGAGAGAACTGTTCTAAACGGCATATCAATAAATAAAATCAAAAGTAGATTATGGTAATTACCTTTATCATTACTCTAGATTTCCTTCATATGACATTAAAGGACAATAATAAGAGTTAAAGATAATTTCAAGTATTGTCATATAACAAAGGATGAAAAGCTGAATTCATAGCCAATGAACTATGAATTTAGCTTTTCATCCTTTGTTATATGAGCATAGCCTGGTCAACAGACTTTGTTAAAGCACACCTCATCCTTATGATGAACTTTTAATGTACTTTTAAATTGTATTACAGCTTTAATCATGGATTAAATTAATAAACAGCATATATCGGTCATAAACATTGAAACTGCAGATGGATATCATTGCAACTCAATGTTACAGGTTTTCCTGGAGAAAAGATCAACATGGCAGCTGAGGACCCTACAATGCATTGTCGTAGCCCTTGTTAGTGATTCATATGAACTTCCTAGTTTTGTTTTTTTATGATCTATGATATTTTGGGCATTTCCTAAGTTTGGAATATCATAATTTTCATTTAGATGAAATTTGGTTGGATTGAATGTAATGGTCAAATTCACCTGTGTAGAATCTATAAATTTCAAGTGAATATGAAACTGCTCAACCATTCTCATTATCAAGGTTCAAAGTGTTGCAAGTTCATGGTGAAATTAATCTCCAATGAGGCTCGTAATCTAGTTCCCAGATTCGAGTCCCAGCTGAGTCAGCATTGAGATTTATCTCCGCAAACCTCCACTCCCTGCCCATGGTCAGTGTAGTTTACACGGTCCTCAACCAACAGATGGCAGTGCTCAAGAAACGTATGGTGCTGAAAGAAATGTAAAGGAGTAACTGTGGGTTGTTGGCCTATGGTTCCATATTTCGTTTCCTTTTGAGTAAGTAATGTGATGTTGTTATTGCTTGGATTACCATGCCTGAAGAAGTTTCTGCAAAATTCCCCACCCTGCCCATGGTCAGTGGGGGACACCGATAGGCTTGGAAAGGCCGCCATCTGTCGGATGGGATGTTAAGCCGTGGCCCCGTGTGTGGGAGAGACATATCCTGTGCACGTTAAAGAACATGTTGGATGGCCTTGACGGGAGGCTACCATCTGTCTCCCAACAGCTGTTCCAGTGGGTACCCTCCCCAACCTTCTCTGAGCCTTTGGGGTCCATGTGACCCGGCTGTTTAACCCATGGTGTGGAAAAAAGTGCCACTCAGAGGTAAAACAACCCAACCTCCAATGAGGGGCTCCCTACACCAGTCACAATAAAAGGGTGTGAAAGCAGAGTCTGAAGGAACTGCCTCTCAGCTATCTCTCAGGGCTATTAAGATGTGCAGAAGACACCTAAGTTCTGAAAGAATTCAGCGACAAGTCGAAAGGGTGTTTGCTGCTGCTTCAGATTGAGATGGTTACCAAGTAGGGAGGTGATGAAGTAGTCATTGATTCTGATAACATGAAGCTCCCAGAACAAAGCTTCTCTTTTAGCATTATAGTGGGAGTAGTGTGCTGCATGTTACACAGTTGTGGCTGTATACTCTTCTGAGAGTGTGAAGCGTAATAGTTGCTGTAGATGACACCAACTCAGATGATGGGAGGTCTCAGATCTGCAGAGGTTTCCAAGGTTAGGAGGAGTGAGAGAGGTGTCAACCAGGTACCCAAATGAGGAACAGCTGAGTCCCTTTGTCACTGGGCAAGATGGTACTGGCTCATCAGTTGTGAAACAAGACTCTTACAGTCACTGAGAGAAGGTAATTAGATACATACCACTGATTCTCAAGCACCTCCTTTGCTCAGCAAGCTCATTGCCAGGTATCCCTACATTGGAAGGGACCCACTGGAAATGAACCATGATTCCGACAAGTGACCTTAGAGCAAGTCTCCATGATCTGGATGAGGAAGGGGTTGCAGCTCTTTCTGTGTCACTTTTGGAGAGCTTCCAAGGCAGACTTAGAATCACAGAGGATGACAAAGTTGCCAGTCTTGAGGCTGAGAATGTAGAATACATCTTCAAGGATATGATGAAACTGCACAGGTGGAGGAAGTGAGGTGTGGGAGACAGAAACCTCTGACAATGCAGTGTCGGGGATGGCAGAGGCAGCACGTAGCCTCCTAGTCCATCACTCGTCCCATCCATCAGTGTAGACCTCAGTACATCTCTCATATTGTGCAGTGAAGTAAGAGGTAGAGAGAAGCCTGATGGCAACTGGGTCTGAGTCTCTCTTTTAATCTAGAGAAGGGATAGTGACATTGATTATAAAATCACTTCCTCCAGGGTGGAAGGTCAGGGAAGAGTATTGCCAGCAGTGGAGCTGTCAGGGATGATTTGGTTGTAGAAGTCAGTGACAGACACAGTGATGGCATAGTCTGGCCTGTCTTGCAACTTCTTGAGAAGCTCATGGTTAAAGTGGAGGGAATGGAGCCTCGACAGATGACACAATACCTCTCTCTTTTGGTGCAGTTGGAAAAGCATGTCACCAGCCTCTGCAATGACAGATGCATTAGGTGTGTTAGGGCAGAGTTGCAGAGACATAATGTGAACAGTGGCCACCTTGCTCAGCAGTGAAGCAGAGGCATTGCTTAGAAGGTGACCACTGTAGTTGACACAGGAGAGGATCAAATGCTGGTATAGGACCAGGAGGGTCTGCAGGAACTTCCCCAGTGGGTAACAGCAAGGAAAGAGAGTATATTTCTCTGTACTGTAGCAACTGTCTTAAGATGCTGGATGTGAGATCCCCAGGTCAGCCTGTTGTCCAGCACCACACCAAGGAACTTATTCTGCTTAAAGACCTTGATGTGCGGTAGAAGCATGAGGCCAGAGAAGGTAGGCATCTCTTTGTGAGAACCATGGCTGCAATCTTATCGGTCGAAAGAGTGAGTCTTAGGTTATTGAAGAACTTGACAACTGTTGCCACAGCTCATTTCATCTTGACCTCCGCATAGGAGGGGTCTTGGCTAGGGAACTAAATGCAGATATCAATGGAAATACCAACTCGAGTTGAGAGGGGCCTGACAGCAAGACGTTCAGTAATGGGCTGAGTCCCTTGAGGTACCCATGATCAATAGTGTGGGAGGCACTGAGCATGTGGCCCAGCTTCGCATGAACCATCCTATTGGAGAGAGATACAGAGATCCAGTGGATGATATTACCTCTGAGGCCAAGATCATGGAGCCTGCAGAGAATATCTGAATGGGACAGGGAGTCGAATGATCAGCAGCGGAGGTGAAGTCGGTAAGATTATCAGACGTGCACCTCCTTTTCCGGAAACCTGAGAGACTGTCAGGGAGGAGGCCCTTGGACTCTAGATATCATCCTAGGCATCCAAGGACCAATTTCTCTATGATCTTGCAGAGGCAAGGTAATAGAGCAATGGACCTGTAAGAGGACAGCTCAGTGGTGGGTTTTCCTGCTTTGAGTCAGGCATGATATGTATTGCCTTCCATGAATCAGTACTGTACAGATGGTCCAGGAGTGATTGACAGCTTTAGGAAGCACAAGCAGTGCCTCAGGTGACAGGTTAGCTGAGTATAGCTAACACTGCCAGTACCTGGGGCCGCCAACGAGCGCTTCGAAGTCCCAATTAATGTAATTATTAGTATTGTATTATAGTGGTATATTAATTTTGTTAGATATTAATATGATATATTGGGAATATTTTGAAGGATATGGTGGTATTTTTTCTACATAGAAATTTCGAATGTAGAATTGCAGTTCATAATGGAGGCAGGAACATTAAAATATTATTTGGGGGAGATTTATTTTTTTAGAAATATGAATATTTTTATGGGATGGAGAGCAGTCTGCAGTTTTTCTGATAACTTAATTCAGTGTGGTTATGCCTCTTTTTATTATTTCAAGACCATTTAAGCCCAAAATCTTTCCCTTGCAGTGAATTTTGCATAACATAATCAATAGCCAAACTAAAGACAAAAGGATATCAAATACACCCTTGTCAAACACCATTCAATTTGAGAACAATAGGCAGCTGGTTAGAGTTTAATTCATTTATAACTGTGGCTGAAATCTGGGTTGCAATTTCCAATAACATCCAAAACATCAGGTCTGAAATATGTTTTTACAGAGTAACAGGTATATTCCTGGGTAGCAGGTATATCCCAAAGAAACGAATTTACCTGTCTTTCAGAAAATAAAAAAAAAATGCTATTGGCAAAAAAAATTACTTTAAAAAAAGGTGAAAAGAAAAAAAATGCATGATTGAAAACAATATGTAAATATTGTGGGTATGAATAGTATGAAAACTTAAATTTAGAGGAAGATTTTTTTTCTCTCACCTAAGACATGCATAGTGGTATTAAAAAAAGTGGGTGGGGGGAGATATTATTACCGTTGCAGAACTGAGACTTTTAGTGAACAAAATTTTTTCAACTTGCGAAATTGAGTCCAGATGATAGGGTAACATAAAAATTTGTAAAGTGTGCTGCAATGTAAAATGGTGGGATGGAGGTGATAACATAGTTCTGAACACTAATATCTGATGGCATCAGTCTGTAACAAAGAGATGTTTCACAAGAAGGTTGTTTACATCGAAGATTATTGTTGAGAGAGAAATTTCAAGATCAGTTAAAGAGAAGGGAATTTTTGATACTGAGGGCATGACTAAGTAGAAAGTTTTTCTCGTCAAGTTTTTATGCGCAAGTGAAGTGATTTTTCATTTGCCGTCATTCACCAATAACTTTTATCCCACATCGATTTGAAATAATGTGATTTGTGAAGGTGGGGGGGGGGGGAGAGAAAAATGGCCTTTAGACAGCAGGGAAGTGGGTCCCATAGGATTAACATTGAACCCCTGCTTATCCACTCTTTTGTCATGTCAGTAAAGAACAAAAAAAAAGTGACCATAATAAAAAGTGCATATAACATAATTTAAAAACTGAAATTGATGTGCAAATGGACTTTGTTTGGTATAGGAGTAAATATAGGAACAAATTATTACCGACTTTGTTATAAATGGATTTGACTGTAGTAAAGTATCACAGGAAAATGTCCTGAAGAAGAGAAACACAAAATAATTTGCTGAAAAAGAAATTGGTGAACAAAATGTGAGGGAATGCTTATATATCACATTGTTGAAGAAGGCGGTTAGTCTCTGATGGTCTAGTGGTTATGACACCAAGTATGATAATGTTTTACAGAAAATTATAGAGCTTTGGCATTAGTTTCCCATTGACCTAACAAGAGTTGTTTCTTAATTTATGGAAACTGGTATGGAAGCACCAACAAGAAAAGACGGCTATGGTGTGCACAGTGAAAAAGCATACACAAGTGAAGCTCATTATAAAGTTTTAATTGAATATTGAGAAAACGCCAATAAAGGGAAATGAAGTGGAATTTAAAGTATCAGGTCTCACAAAGTTCTTTATTTACAATTTGATTTCAGTTGGTTATTAGTACTCCAGGTAAGCAATGGCTACAAAAATGTGATTAATTTACCTTTACAGCTATCAGGAAAAGGGTCAAAAATTCTTCATGTGAAATAAACTGCTGAATTTAAACGAAGTATTAATGTCGATAAATTCTGATCTCAATTTACTTAAGGAATGGGCAAAAGATCGATTACCAATTTGTGTATAGCATTTCCCCCTCCATTTTGCAGGTGTTTAAAAAGATTTCTTGAAAAATGCATGAAATAGAAAGAAGTTTAGTTGTTTTTTCTTCTATTTACTAGCATTCTTGGGGAGGGGGGCATGGTTGCCTCCACTCTAGATCCAAACCTGGATATAACAATATGGAGACAAAATTATTTATGGCAAATTGAAGCATGTCAAGAAAGTAAAGAAATAGAGGCAACATCATTTAGTGCTGCCTCAATAAACGCTTTCAGTATAGAGCTTTTTTTTTTCAAGAAAATAATTTCATTTTTTTTACTATTGCCAGAATAGTTTATAAGAATCCATTAATGTTACTTAAAAATAAAAATATATCATATTATTTGAGCTAATACAAGATACAATTGAAAATTGAATGTGAAAGATGCTATTTCAAAAGATCTTGTTTAAAGCATGGAGTATTAAATGCATTATCACATGCTAAATTGCTAAAAGAGAAACAAGAAAAAATGTGAAACAATCAGATTTAGATAAATTTGACTTAATTTTTAAACATTTGCACTCAAGGGTTTTTTTGCTACAGGGAAGTAGCAATTTGAAGTTTTTTTGTTAAAAAGTTGATTTTTTAAAACTAACAAAAATAAATCGTACATAACGTAAAATCAAACTCATCTTCACTGCTGCTAATTTCATCATTTGGCTCCATTTTTATAACCACTAAAAACAGATCAATTTTAAAATAATTTTAATTAAACAATGTTGTACTCTGAAGTGCACATAGACAATAGATTTATACATCTAAAATGTAAAGAGGAAAGATATCTGTTTATAAAACAGTTATTATTGCCTCTCAGTTGCCATTTGAATTGATGCATCAAACCAAGTGGTGACTGAGGGTTGCCTCTCGAGTGCAAAGGGTTAATTTACTGAACATCAGGTTAATAACTTGTTTGTTTGAAACTTTTGAAATAAATTTTCGTAGATTTGAATTTTATTTTGAATACAAATATAAAAGTGAATTGATTAAATAATAAATTGCAGAATTTTAAAGAAATATGTGTAATTATACCAATTTTAACAGCCTTTTCATTTTCAGATTGTGTTGAAAATGAACAAATCACATATGTATAGAAAATTTTTCTCACATCTTTTGTTTCTTGAGACCTTGTTTAGTGCTGTTTCATTTAATGCTCAAATTTTAGGAATGCATACTGATAGCTAAATGAGGTGTGCTGGTAATAAGTGGGCAAGATTTTGAAGATATGCATGTTGACTTAGCAGATGTAGTGATGATACTGTAGGCAGTCTATTATATGATAATGTTTTACAATGAATTGCAAACTGAAATGAACTTTACATTTTAAAGTAAAATTTGTTCAACTGTTCCATATTTGTTCATAAACATTTACATAATTGAATGTGGATGTTTATTTAGTACTGGAGATACAAGGTTATACATCTCTGGTACTGGATTTTTATATCCACATGTTTGATGTGTACTTAAAAGTGAGACCTCAAAATGTTACCAATAGTTCTATAAACAGATAAAAAAAATTATTTTCATCCCCAGCTCTGCACACATTGTGCAGAGCTGGGAATGAAGGCATCCCTCCCTTAAAATGAGACTCCTTTGAAAATACTAATAACTGCAATGGAGGCCAAAAATTATTTGTACTTGTTAATGTTTCTTGCATTTTTCATGAAAATATTTTAAAACTTCTAAAATGAAGGGAAAGATTACTACAATGTAAATTCCGTTTCTTGTGTCCTCCACCGTTTTCTGGCTAGATTATTTTTAAAAATAGTGCTATTCATCAGTATGACTTTTAAGTTTGTCTTCTTGACCAACTTATTCAAATTGGAGAGCATTTGAAGTAATGTTTGCAGACTATAGTCTGCTAATCTGCTCTGGGGTGGCTCAGTCGGTAGTGTGCAGGCTCATAATCTGTAGTTCCCAAGTTCGGGTCATAGCTGGGTCAGCTTTGAGATTTATCTCGGCAAATTTCCCCGCCCTGCCCATGGTCAGTAGGGGACACTGATGGGCTGGAGAGTCATACCCTGTGCCCATTCAAGAACACGCTGGATGGACTTGACGGAAGGCTACTTCTGTTTCCCAATCGCTGTTCCAGTGGGTCCCCTCCCCCAAACTTCTCTTAGCCTTCGGGGTCCATGTGTCCTGGCCATTTAGCCTATGGTGTGCAAAAAAGTGCCGCTCAGAGGTAAAACAACCCAACCAACCCAAACTAATCTGCTCTGGTGTTTGTTTTTAATAAAAATTGTAAAGAAAATTTTTCAACGTTCAATGTTGCATCAAAAATATTGGACAAAAGTTTTTGTCAAGAGCCATGTTTTAGAGTTCTCAGAGTCCCTGGTCTCTGACCCCTGTGCAGTGTCCGAGAAGTCGCTTGCTTAGCCATTTTTGAGACAAATGTATAGTAGTAGTAGTTTGAAATAAATTAACAGTGAGGCCAGTGACAAACCCTGCATAATTTCTGCAATATATATTGTGGATTTCTCCTAAGATTTTAGGTGATCTAAAGGAACCTGGGTTTGAACCTCGGGTAAGGTGTGGATGTTTATTTTTCTGCTTAGGGCCTGCCATTTCGCAAGCCTCCATGACATGTAAATTGACAGACTGCTGTCAGACCTCTGTGGAAAGCAGCTGCTTGTTGGAATATTTTTTAACATTTCATAAATGAATATCATAAGTTCGTTGTTTCAAAGCTATTAAATATATGTATATTTTAATACTCTCTAGGTACTCTTAAAGCAGGATCTGCATTTCTGAGATGTCATGAATCGTGGTATACTATTATCCCAAAAAAACATTCGGAGCCACCACATATCCTTACAAATCCAGTCTCTCGTGATATTATGGGAAATCCTAGAATACGGCTAGCAGATCATATTAGACAGCGCTTTGAGTTAGTACATTTTAAGTTTCTTTAATTTCACAAATTTATTAATTCAAGGTAATTTTAATATTTTCTCTTTGTTCTAGACTTTTTACTTATATTTGGTTAAATTGCATTATGTAATTTTCTTTCTGTGTAATTCACTTTACAAAATGATTTAGTTTCCTAGCAAATGCTTGAAGCAACTGTTTTTGTTTGTGGCTGGAGTGTTGCTTTCTAGAGGTGGAGATGGTAAGCTCTCAAAGAGGAATAAACAGGAGTTTATGTAGAAGCCAAAGTCAGTGATCATTCCTGCTCCAAGTTGGAAAAATTTGAAGCCACTTGGTAAAATATAGGTGAATTGTGAAATTAAGAAGAGTTGGCAAAATTTGAAGTGACGGTAAAATTCATCTAAAAATTGCGATTTTTTTTTTCCTGTAAAATTGTGACCAGTTGACAAAATTTAGGGGGGTTAGAAAATTTGAAGCCACTTGGTAAAATGCTGGTGGATTGTGCTTGTTTTTGTGCAATTAAGGAGAGCTTGCTAAATTCAAAGTGACTTGGTAAATTCGGGGGAGATGTAAAATTTGTGACTTTTTTTTCTGTAAAATTAAAGTGAGTTTGCAAACTTAGGGCAGTTGTGAAATTCGAAAGCACTTAGTAAAATACAGGTGAGGGGTGGAAATTGGGATTGGTTTCGTGAAATTAAGGAGAGTTTGGAAAATCGAGAATCCTTGGCAAAATTTGAAGGGTCATGATAATTAAGGTAAGATAATGGTAGCTAGGTAGTCACTGGAAGGAGAGCTATGCACCAATCCCCTGTGATGATGCATAGAATTGGCCAGGCCTAGCACCTAATGTCCAACCTTGCCTTCTCGTGGTGCAGACCGTTAGTAAATTTAGCAGGGGTGGCTCAGTCGGTAGCGTGCCAGGCTCGTAATCTGTAGTTCCCAGGTTCGAGTCCCAGCTTGGTCAGTGTTGAGATTTATCTCCGCAAAATTCCACGCCCTGCCCACGGTCATTAGGGGACACCGATGGGCTTGGAAAGGCCGCCATCCGTCAGATGGGACGTTAAGCCGTGGCCCCGTGTGCGGGAGAGCCATACCCTGTGCATGTTAAAGAACACGCTGGATGGCCTTGACAGGAGGCTACCATCTGTCTCCCAACAACTGTTTCAGTGGGTCCCCTCCACCCCTTCTCTGAGCCTTTGGGGTCCATGTGACCTGGCCATTTAGCCCATGGTGTGCGAAAAAGTGCCGCTCAGAGGTAAAACAAACCAATCGTTAGTACCTTTCAAAAAAAAACTCTTGGGAAGTGAACGGAAGGGGAAGGCTGCAAGATTAGTGTGGCCTACTGATCTGGACAACTATGGCTACTTTTATTTTTTATTTTTTCTACCCTGCTGAAGAGTGATCAACCACACAGGGTCCTGACCATATAAACCCACTGGACTGGACAGATATATGGCTCTGAGCTTGATTATGGATCCCGATTTTGTTGCACTGGTGGGCTTCTGTGGAGGGAAAATCTTCCGCTGTGTTTTCTGTTTGTTTGTGGGTTGACAGCCCCAAATGAATAGATTCACAGGATATGTTTATCAGCTGGTGGATAATCCTGAGCAGAGGTCATCGCAGGCACCTGAACGCTTTGCTTCTATTGGCATCGTCAAATTCTACATTGGAGGAAGTCTTCCAGTGTAGATGGCTTCAGCCTTTAGTGGTGCGGGAATGGGTCTTTGCCCCATGTCTGCGATTAGGGGGCTGTTTGATATTGTCGGCATTCCCTCTCTCAATAAACATAGTTTCTTTAAACATCCCACTAACCATTTTCTCTCCATAGATAGTTGGAATGTGAGGACTATGCACAGAGCTTTTTCTCTTGGTGATCTTCTTGTGTGAGAATATCATTATAATTTAGATATTCTCGGCGTGCAAAAGACCAGATGGACAGATAAAGGTCAGATTCTTAAAAATTATCTAAAATTTCTCTTTTTCAGGGAGGAATGATAATAAACATCACCAAGTTGTGGATCTGCTTCTCAGAAGACACGCTAGTGATGCTCTTTGGGATATGAGTGCATTAATAAAAAGTTTCTTACAGCAAATTTTCAGACAAGCGTTAAAGACTTTAATGTTATCTGCTGTTATGCCCCCACTGAGGATGCCGATGAGGATGACAAGGATAGGTTTTATGGACAACTTTAGGATATTTTGAATTTTATCAAGAAAGGAGATATTTCCTTTGTTCTAGGTGACTTCAATGCTAAAGTTGGTACTGACTCTGCCCTTTGGGGAGGAGTAATAGGCCCTTTTGGTATTGGTAGCTGCAATGGCAATGGGCAACATCTCCTACAGGTAAGTAAACTCAATGGATTCAGAATAACTAACACTTATTACAAACACCGTGACATACATAAGTATACGTGGGTTTCACCCGATGGGCTGCATAAGAATATGATTGATTATATATTAATTAACAGCAAATTGGCTAGTTCTGTTAGGAATACCAGGTCATATAGGGGAGCTGAAATTGGATCTGACCATTACCTTGCTAAAAGTGTGTTGCAACTTAAACTTAAAAAGTGTTGTGTTAGGGTTAAAAAATTTACTTTTAATACTGAAGCTCTGAAAGATCCAGTTATAGCCAAAGCTTACCATGATAGGTTACTTAGTCATTATGACAGTCATGGTTTGCTTACTACTGAAGTTGAGGAAGAGTGGGATCATTTTAAACAGACTTTTTTGGACACTAACAGTACTCTTTTAGGAAAAAAAGGAGCAGAAGAGACAGAATTATTTGAGTGATAAGGCACTTGAGCTTATTTCAGAAAGAAGGAACTGCAGGAATGTCCTTAATCAATACCCTACTAGTCCTAATAGAAAGCATTACACAGAACTTAATAAATGTGTAAAAGATCAGTTAGCTGCTGATAAGAATCTTTGGCTTGATGGTTTGGCTGACAAAGCCGAGGAAGCAGTTAGGCAGCACAACAGCAGAGAGCTGTACCAGATAGTTAATGTTTTGTGTGGTTAGAAAACGGACAGGTATACAAGGATTGAAGGATAAACAAGGTAAGGTTATAGAAGAGGAGGATTCTGTCATGGCTAGGTGGGCTGAGCATTTCAGTGATGTTCTAAACAATATAGTTAGTTCTACTCGCATTGTTTGCAATGATGATAAGTGCATTGGTGGCTTTAATGTTGGCCCTATAACACAATCTGAAATTATTTTGGCTGTTTCTAAACTTAAACTACATAAATCCCCAGGGGTAGATGAAATTACTACAGAAATGCTCAGAGCTGGGAATGTTTCGGTTACCACTTGGATGACTGAAATTTTGAATAACTTTTATGATAAAGGTATTGTTCCTAAAGATTTTACCAGAGCTATTGTTATCCCTATTTTCAAAATAGGTGATCGCAGTTCTTGTGATAACTATGGAGGGATCAGCCTACTCTCTATTCCAGGTAAAGTTCTTTTCATGATTGTGCTTAATGGAATTAAGAATCTGGTTGAGAGTCAATTGCGTGATGAGCAATGTGGATTCAGAAGTGATAGGGGATGTGTGGATGAGATATTTTCACTTAGGCAGATTCTTGAGAAATGTTTAGAGTTTCAGAAACCTATGGTTGCTAGTTTTGGTGATTTCAAAAACGCTTTTGACTCTGTTGATCGTCATAATTTGTGGTTGATTGTGAGATCATATCGTATACCTGACAAGTTAGTTGACATAATGAAAGCTCTCTATAATAACACTGAGTCATGTGTGAGAGTTTGTAAGTCTTGTAGCAATTGGTTTAGCATTACTTCTGGTGTTCAACAAGGGTGCATTTTATCTCCTTTTCTCTTTAGCTTGGTTATTATGTTATGCAAAATTCACTTCAAAAGAAAGATTTTGGCCTTAAATGGATTGGAGATACGAAAATTTCTGATTTAGATTATGCTGATGATTTGTAACTCTTTCGTTCGAGCTGTTGATGAGACTGGTAGTAGAGTAGGTTTGGTTATAAACAGAGAGAAAACTAAAGTGATGAAAATTGGTCAGGCAGGCTGTGATTCAGTTAATCTGAATGGTTGCAGTCTTGAGCAGGTGTCACAGTTTAATTATCTTGGGAGCTATGTAACAGATAATGGTGATGTGCGGCATGACAGATGAATAGGGATTACTGCCGGGACTTTTAAGAATCTATGGAGAGTGTAGAGAAATAAGCATATACACCTAAAGACTAAAATTAGACTGTATAATAATTTGTTTCTTTCTAGGGTTAGTTATGGTAGTGAAACTTGGACACTTTGTAAACATGATAATAGGAAACTAGATGCTTTTGATTCCAGATGCTTACGCAGTATCTTGGGCATTAAGTGGTTCAACTTTGTAACTAATGAGGTTAGGTAAAGGAGTTTGCAACCTCCTTTAAGCAGCATATTGTGCAGAGAGAGACTCTGTTGGTTTGGCCACGTTGCCCGTATGAATAATTATAGATTCGCGAATAGGGTTATGAACAGTGTGCCGAAAGGCCTCAGAAAGAAGGGGAGACCTAGGATGCGGTGGTCAGACAATGTCAAACAGGACCTTTTTAGAATTGGTGTTCAGTCAGTGCCAGATGCAGTAGATGTAGCTCAGGATAGACTTGTTTGGACCTCCGTAGCCCATGACTGCTTGAGGATGATGATGATAAAATGATTTTTTTTTTTTGTAAATTCAAAATCATGGCAAGGTTGTGAAATTGTGGCACTTGGCAAAATGTATGGGAGTTACCTTTTCATTTTTTAAGGAGAGTGCCAAAGAAGAACCTTTTCTGCTGCTTCTGGCAAAGTCAGGTGAAGATACACATTTTTTTAAAATCTCTTGAGCCACTTTTATTGCATCGCAGTCTCCCACAACAGTTTGAAGTTGCAGAATAAGTTTTTTACTCCAGGCTGAAAGAATCGGAAGGATCTTCTCAGACAATGATCACTAGGAGGAAACGATGTAAAGACAATCGAAGATAGCTGAATACTTGTCAGATGCTCAAAGAGCTGGTTCACCTAATTTATAATGCACATCACAGTTACGTGTTGGATTGAACCATGTATGTGACAAGAGGTGATGTACCTAATAAACCGACATCTCAGTATATTTTTGTCCTTAAATGCTATCGAAATCCACCAAATGGTAATGGAGTATCATATACATACATAGGCAGTTGTGAGTAGTTGATTGAGTTACTGACTGACAATTAACTTGGTCTAGAAATCAAGATACAGGATGTAGCAAACAGGATGGCCACTAGAAATGTGAAAATTTAACTTGATTGTGGGCCGTAACTGTTGAAAATGTTATGAAATTTTGGATCCCTCAGTTGATATCTAGTAAAAGAGATAAAATTGCCAATTTGCATAGTAACTAAGCTGTTGGTAACAATGAACACTCCCATACTGAAGTCAGCGAGCTGTGGAAGAAATAGTTGTCTCCAGGCAAGGGTGCATGAGGATGCCACCCAAAATCTTTAATCATATACACTGAGGCCAAAAGTCATGGGAATAACAGATAAAGTAGAACTAGTGTGCTGTACTCATAACCGATGTGTTGGACATCAACTGCAGAATGGCGCTACAGTAGCCTGGAAACCCAACATCCATTTTGGAGTTATGGCCCAAAATTTTTGTTAATTGAGCATAGCTGCACATCGTGAGTTGTCTGGCTTTGAGTGTGGATTGATCGTTGGTGCCAGGAGGATGGGTCATGCAATATCAGAAATCGTGCATGTATTTGGTTTTCCCAGGTCTACAGTATTAAGAGTTTATTGTTGGTATTATATTGATGGCATTTCCACACACGTAAACCAGTGAACAGGATGGCCACTTGCAATTGATGAACGTAACTTGGGTCGATTGTCACGAATGGAACATGGGCTGTGCATGAAATCACTTCCAATTTAAATGTGGGCCAAACACAAAACATTTCTGAAAGGACTATCTGTCACCACCTGCACTCTGTCGAATTTGGTAGCTGAGGACCCACTCACGTCCCACTGCTTACACGTCATCACAGAACATCTTTGGGGATCAACACATGTTGTCACCCAAAGATATCGAAACTGGACAGTAGAACAGTGGTGTCAGGTAGCATGGTCCAATGAATCAAGGTTCCGGTTCTTTCATGCTGATGGGCAAATTAGAGTGTGGTGTAGGCCATGTGAAGCCATCGACCTTTCCTGTGTGCAAGGTATTGTTCAGGCTAAAGGTGGCTCTATGATGGTGTGCAGCATGTTCATATGGCCTACATTGGGCTCTCTCATTCATTTGGAGCAATTGCTGACAGGTATGAGATATGTGGACATTCTCAGAGATCACCTGCTGCACCCCTTCATGACTCTCAAGCACCCTGATGGTGAAGGGGTATTCCAATAAGAAAGTGCAATGTGTCACCAGTCTTTGGTTTCTAGGAGGTGGATCGAGAAACACTTCAGACTTTACCACCGTGAATTGGTCCCTGATATGAACCCTTGGAGCATCTCTGGGACACAATGAAACAATGAAAATAAGCTTGCGATCAATGAATCCAGCACCATCCTATGCACAATTATGGTGTACACTGCAGAATGGTACCAGTAAGTCGTTAGATTACCAGCAACTCGCTGGATACAATAATTACACCAGAAATCTGCTATTTTTGTACTGTATTTGACAATTTGGATGCTTTTTGCTGATGTCTCACAGCAGTTGGTAATTGTAAGTGAACCTTATTGTTCACTTACAATGACCTCTATGGTGTACAAACTGACAGAGCTGCTTATATCTTCAATTGGAGCAAAATTAAAATACTGAAATCGTTTTTCTGTAGGTATCATTTGCAAGGTTAAAATCAAATCCAAAATTCACGAATGACCAAAATGTGCTTTGTCTACTTCAAATTTTCAAGATGGGCAGTTGTCCACTCCCTTTACATGCAACTGTTTATAAATTTTAATCACTCAGGGTGATTTTATATATGCATATACTGTCATTGGTCAGTGACAGTTTATTGTTTATAAATATATGTTGTATTACAGCTGTTTTAAACACCCTAATTTGTATATGAAAGTATGAATAATCTTCATGGAAGTGCTAAAATTATAAATGAGGACTGGTCAGATATGAGAAAAGTAAAGCATCCAAAGTGTCTTCTAATATCTCGAATACAATAATATAAATGATTGTAGAGAAAGTAGTGGAGAAATCGTGTTTAATTGAAAAACCAGTCTTATTAAATGAAAATCATTCTTGCTTTAAATTTCAAATGTAGAATCTTTGTGTTAAATTGAATTTGTTAGTCTGTGACTGGTTTTCCATTACATTGTTTCCAAATATCAGTTAAATGAACTTGTTTTATAGTAAGAGCTGGTCTTCCATGACCATCATAACAGATGACTATTACATAATGACAAAGTTTAGAACTTCATATTTCAAAAAAAAAAGGAAGATATAGAACTAAAATTAATTTAAAAAGTAAAATTTTAAATAATTTCCACTTTCTGACATTCCTCAAGTACTTATATGTAAGATGTTACCTGTCAAACTTTACTAACATTTAAAATACTCTTCACAGGAAATGTTGTGGCCTTAATGACCCAATTGTAATGAGATTGTTTATTAATCGCTTATTTCGAGATGAGGAACTGAGGAAATCTACTGCAGTCAATGTAAGTTATATTACTAAAGATTATGTTATGTATTATAAAAATTAAGACCCTGTAGAAAATAAAAGATATTTTTTTTCCTATTTAACAATAATAAAGTAACATTTTGACATTGGAGAAATTACCATTGGAACTTTCTTGATGGTTAGTGGTGATATGTTATTTGATATTCATTCCTTAGGTATTGGCAAGGACAGTTGACAACCCTTTCCCCCCCACCATAGAAAAAAGTAGATTAATTTATGCTGCATAATATCCAGGTGATCCAAAAGTAACAGAAAAGGTAAAAATTCAGTAATTCGAAAAGTATAGACAGTCACAATGCAGTTTTCACAGAAAAACGTGAGATTTTTTTTAATAATGAAAAATTTTATTGCCAGAATAGTTACATTTCTCACTGACAGGTGGCACTGTAGTGATCTTGTTCTCATGAATGATGGCCACCACATTGAACATTTCTAATCCTAGCTGCATTGTGAACTGTGCTGCACCACTGTACAAGATGTTGTAAATATGGTGAAATTAGCCTCTGGAGAAGGGGCTCCCTACACCAGTCACAACGGAATAGTGAGATAGCAGATGCAGAAGAATCTGCCTCTCAGCAATCTCTCTGAAAAAAATAATGCCCTCATCATGACAATGTACAAAAGGACCTTTTCAGGACAATGCGAAAGTACTGAACATTAAACGTTGCAGAGGAGGCCAATGTTCTGAAAGAAGTCGGTGACAATGCGGAAGCGTGGATGTTGCAGCTTCGCACTATGGTTGTTGCTGAGAAGGGAGATGATGGAGTAGTCAGTGGTTCCTATAGCATTAAGCTCCTGGAACAAAGCATCTCTTTCAGCATTGTAGCGGGAGCAGAACGTGGGATACAGTCTCAGGTGTGCTGCAAGTGGCACAGTCTGGACTGTAAACTCTACCAAGAGTGTGCAGCGTAGAGTTGCTGTACATGACACCAACTTGGAGACTATGAAGGAAGGTCTCCTCAGATCTTAGGAGATTACCGAGGTTAGGAGCAGTGAGAGAAGGTTCAACCAGGTACCTGAATGAGGAACACCTGCTGTCCTGCCACTGAACAAGACAGAACTGGCTCACCAGTTGAGACAGAACTCTTGCAGTCTCAGATAGAGGGGGGCGGGTAATTAGTTACACACCTCTGACTCTCCAGTGCCTTCTTTGCGGTGTGATCAGTGAGCTCATTTCCAGGTATCCCTACGTGGGAATGGATTCACTGGAAATGGACCGTGATTCCAGCAGAAGTGACCTTCGAGCAAGTCTCCGTGATCTTCTGGATGATGAAGGGGTTGCAGCTCTTGCTGTCTCACTTCTGGAGAGCTTCCAAGGCTGGCTTGCTGTCACAGAGGATGACAAAGTTGCCGCTCTCGAGGCTGAGGATGAAAAGTACAGCCTCAAGAATAGCATGAAGCTCTGCACAGATGGAGGAGGTTAGATGCAGGAGACGGAAACCTCTGGCAATGCCAGTATCGGGGATGGCAGAGGCAGTACGTTGCCTCTCGGTCCACAAATCCATCGTTGGCGATAAAGAGATTGTGCTGCAAGATGACATTCCCGATATCCACCCCACAGATCACTGTTGTCTCCACCCCAGGAAGGGCTGTGGTCATTGTCCCCACAGAGAATCCAGGGCTGAGGGCACTGCGAAAGAATATCCTGTAAGGTGGATACAGGAAAGGCAATGCAAGGCTGGATGTAACAGGATATCAGGGTGATATCATGGCTGTTCAGCCGGAAGCGGCAAGCTAAGAAATCACTGTTCGCATCACTGAAAGTGAGATCAATAGGATGATGCGTGATGTTCTTGTGCACAAGAATCGTTGCATTGTGGGAAAGCGGATGACTTGCTGGTGTGCACAATATAGGGATTGAAGACAGTGATCAGGGAAGTTAGCCTCACGGAAAACAAGGATGGGAATTGGCGTGATGTTGATGTAGTTCTAGAGGTCAGCAGCCTTGCTCCTGAAGCCTCTGCAGTTCCACTGAAGAATGGAAGAGATGTTAGTCGTTCTGTTGGCCATGCTCATTGTCGGGTAGTAACAACGAACCTTGGAGAAAAAATCTAGTCAGCACAGTGTGTCTAGCAGTCCACAAAGTGCGAAATGAGGGAGGCCAACTGATTGAGGATCGTCGAGGTCGAGACTTCAGGTAGTGCAGAAGTTACAACCTGGAAGACATCCACAAATAGAGAGAGAATGGTGGGCAGAAGAACCGTGTCCCTTTGGTCCTTCCTGAAATCGTGATGCATCAAGGAGGAGAAGGTCTTCAAATCAGGCCGATGACCAGCACTCTTCTTCCTAGTCCTCTTTACCTGCTTGGCCGGAGTGGCACAGGAGTCTGCTGCAGTGGAATCCTGCACCATGGAGGTACCTGCAGCAGAAGGGGCCTCAGGGACAGAGGGCATCACCACAGGAAGGGTTACGACAGGGGCCAGGGGAAGCAGCAGATGCCTGTGTTTCAAATACCGGCATCTCTGCTAACGCTACCTCCGTGGCAGTGGCAAAGCTCACTGAGGGGTCAAACAGATGCCTGCTGCCCACAGACTTCTCAGGTGGTGGGGGAGACGGGGGTGTCACCACGGAGCTTGAAAGAGGGACCTTTCCAACCTTGGTTCTGTTCAAAAAGTGCACGGGATCAAGTGCTTCCCTCATCATCTCACAGGCAAGCTTCCTGGCGTGGCACCCAGAGAAGGTGGCGGCATGAGGTCCACCACAGTTAGCACAGGTATGGGATCCCAGTGTGCTTGCACTGCTTGTGGGAGTGAGGCCCACTGCAGTACTTACACCATACCTCTGCAATTCTTTGCAATGTGCCTGAAGTGTTGCCACTTCAGACACTGAGGTGGGGCCTTGGTGCGAGGCTTTACTGGGATCTGGTGGAAGCTCAGGACAACGTTCCCAGGTAAGGGGAATTCATTGAAGGTAACGACTACCTTCCTAAGGGGAATCTTGTTGATCCCAGAATCCGAGGAAAGATAGCAGTACATATGACGGACCGCTGTCACTCTCTGATCCGAGAGGGCATCAAGTATCGCCTCATCAGTAAGGGAGGTGTCAATATCTACGATGAGGCCCAGTGTCAGGCAGTAAGAGACTGGGTAATCCACAGTTACAGGGATACCCAGAATGGAGGTGGTGCACAGAAGGTTCTCGGCAAGGTCAGGAGAGCTGACCTTGACGAGCAGGCTTCCCATCTCCAAGTGAAAAGAGTCCACAATCCATGCCCCGAGGATCCTCACAATCTCTGTGGAGATGGGGTTCGTGTTGTAGGAGCTCATGAGACGAGGTGGCCTAGGTCACAATAAGAGGAATAGGCTTGGTGCTCTTCCTCTTGCGGTTGACCGCGACAAAGCCGTCATCAGAGTCTGCAGGCAGCTTCTGATCGACATCCATCAAATTGGAAATGTCGATGAGCAGCTGTTCAACCTCAGGAGTATCTGCTGGGGAAGGGCTGGTAGATGAAGGGACTGCAAAAACAGTCATTTGCACTAGACAGTGCAAAAGCAGCACCAGCCACAGGGGCCCCAACAGACAAAATCGAGGCCGTGGACGCCGAGGTGACTGAAGAAGAGGTCTCTCCACTCACGGTAGAGGAGAGGCCTGGCCCTTCAGAAGAAACATTTGAGGGGCCTGAAGGGCAGGCCGAGGGAGGGGCAGCTATAACGCTGTCATTTTCAGTTGACTGTGCAATAATAGCACCAACCGCGGGGGGGGGGGGGGGGGGGGGGGGGGGGGCATGAGACAAAACAGGCCGTGGACACCGTGTAGACGGGAGAAGTAGCCGGGGAAAGGCTGGAGGAGGAAGAGGTCTCTCCACTGGCAGAAGTGGAGAGGCCCAGCCCTTCAGAAGAAACCTTAGGGCCAGCAGCAGGAGCACAAGGAGACCACAAGTCACCCCTGGGCACTGAGAGCGCATGGGGCAAGACACCTTGTCATGAGAACCAATAGAGGTTCTCCTCTCCCTGGAGTAAGTATGTAGGGCCCTCTGTGGCAAACCACAGGAAGTCTGCTGCAGTGGACCGTGACACTCTAGGGACAGTACTACTGACACAACTGAAGCGCCACCTATTAGTGGCAAATGTAACTATCCTGGCAAAATTTTTTGTTATTACAAAAAATCCCATGTCATTCTGTGAAAACCACATCGTGCTACTGTCTATACTTTTCGAATTATTGAATTTTTACTTTTTCTGTTACTTTTGGATCACCTGGTATATATAATTGTTTTTTGTTTTTTTAACAAAACATGATCTTTTGAAAATATATAATTTATTTTTCTTAACATGAAAAATTTTTTTGTTTACATTTTTAAAAATAGGTTATTCTGTTTTCTTTTTGGACATGGTGAAAAAACGAATATTGGGCCAGAAATGCTTTGCTTTCATGTTACAGCACATTTTGAGAATGCGATTAAGAAAGCTTGTTAAATTAGTTCTTATTTCGGTTATTATAGCACACTAAGTAACAGAAAAATGTGTGAATCTACATCAGAACAAATGTCCAAAATGATCTATCCGGGCAGCAATACACGTATGGAAAGTCATGGGGTGTATCAAATCCCCTCGAGAAAGCCAGTAGGGATAATGGAAGCTAAAAAAAAAAATCAATACTTATGCATTTTCAGTGATATTAAAAAGGGAAATGTTAACACATGATCAAAATCTAGACTTTTTTCCCCCCTCCCCAATTTTTGAGCTCTGATTTGCGTGCCCCATTCTCTGTTTTTTTTTTTTTTTTCATCGAGATCTGGGCTTGCCAGGAACTAGCTGCATTAAGTGAGTTACTTGTATTAAGTATTTTGGTGAAGAGGGAAATTCATCCACTCAGTGTTATAGGGAATATTTCCAAATATTGAATTTGGAGAAAAAAGCAAACACAAGGAATGCTAAAGGAACATAGAAAAGATATGTTGTATAATTTTTGAAATGGAGTATAATTTAGTATATATTTGGCATAGTGCTTAATGTTCCTGACTACTAAGCCAGTTGGTAATGAGAAATTAGGATTCCCTCCAATAGAACTAGTTTATGACCCTTTGTGTAGGGCAGTATCGACCTTCCACCTTAACCGTTGTTAAAATATATATAGTTTCAAGGATATTTCTAGGTAATTTTAAATTTGAAATTTATTTGACAGGATTTGCTATCATTAATGTTTTACAATAAATGTTTCGCATAAGAGCTTGATTGCAGTTTTTATTAAATTTGATAAAGTTATTACACTGGTTTCCATAAATTAAGGGAATAAATTAAAAAATGCTATACTGTAAAACTTCAATGATAGAAATACCCAAAAGTCATCTACAGTAGGTATTCTCAATATGAGGTATGCAGTAAAAAATTTTTTGGGTACATCGTGAGAGCTAAAAAGTTGCTAGATTTATGTTATATATGTGTATGTGTGTTTTATTTAATTCCCATTGTTATACTATAACTATAGTTTTATCTATGTATACAAGGGGTACACCAGTTACATACACATTTCTAGGGGGTACGTGAAGCATAAAAGGTTGAGAACCGCTGATATATATGTTTTATTCCCATTGTTATACTATAACTATAGTTTTATCTATCTATACAAGGGGTACACCAGTTACATACATATTTCCAGGGGGTATGTGAAGCGTAAAAGGTCAAGAACCACTGATCTACCGTATATCAAGTATGATGAAGGATTGGGGTATGGTATGCAAATAAATGACACAGTACAAAATGACACAGTACAATATACAGGTGCTCCCCTACTTGCGAACTTTCAGACTTACGAACAATTTGACCGTATGTCTGAAATCAAAATTTCATGCGGATTCGTGGTGTTGAAGTCGATAGCATGGGCTAATTTCTAACGTGTAACATCATTTTTCGTCTTCGCTCGAATTCTGAGGTTCCATTGCCACTCGTGGGAAGGCATTGAAATTGGTCTCTGGCCAGTAAATAAGAAGCACGAGCTTACATATTTCAGTTCAGTAATGGCGTTTGTCACTATTGCTTGGTCTGTTGGCAGTAAACAAGCAGTGTGAGCTTATTTTAGTTGAGTAACGGCATTTTTCGCTATTGTTCGCAATTTTCATAAACTTATGCGATTAGTGCTTCAAAAACGTAATGAATCTAGCAGTGGTGATAAATGCAAGAAGCGTCGCTCTATTAACATAGAAACTATAGTGGACATTATAAGACAAAGTGTGTTAAGTGAAAAACCTGCAAATATAGCAAGCACGTTTGGAATGAATTGTTCAACCATTACAACAATTTTATAATATGAGGAACGCACTTTGGAACGTTCAAAATTCTATATTAACGCATTCAACAATAATTAGTAAGAGAAGTGCAGTGATGGAAGGTATGGAAAAATTATTCCGAGTTTGGATGGAATATCAGCATCAACAGCGCATGTCTATAAGCCTAGGTCTAATTCAGCAAAAGACCACAAGTCTGAAGATTTAAAGAGGAAATGCGGGGAGAGTGTTAGAGAAGGTACCTTTATGGCTAGCCATGGGTGGTTTTATAGATTTAAAGCACGTTCAAACTTGCCTAACATAAAAGTGAGAGGGAAGGCTGCAAGTGCGGACATGGCAGCGGCAGCAGAATTTCCTTCGGAATTGGTCGAAATTATTTAAGATGGAGACTATCTTCCGGAACAAATATTCAATGCCGATGAAACCGGGTTATACTTTAAGAAAATACCAGCATGTATGTACACTGCAAAAGAGGAGAAATCAATGCCTGAGTTCAAAGTCTCAAAACATAGAGATACACTCCTGCCAGGTGGAAATGTTGCCGGTGACTATAAAATTAAACCAATGCTAGTGCACCATTTAGGAACCCCAGAGCCTTTAAGGGCATTGCTAAAACTTCGCTGGAAAGCTACAGTCAGGAGCTCAGTAACGAGGAATGGAAAAAATGGTTGTCAAAGACTACATGACAGGAGAGCAACTAACTGAGGAACGAAAGAAATTCACTTGTAAGCAGCTGGCTGAAGATTATTGATTGAGAACGCACAAACTTCTTTTGTGTCTCAGTACTCGAGCGCGGAACGATTTTGGGCGCATTTCGGAAGCAGTAAAAGAAGTTATTGGTTGCTACAGACATCCTTTGATATGTATTTTAGAAAGAATTACACGCGAGTGAAGAATAATGCCTCTAATTTCCCTTTTTTGTTATTTACAATACATATTATTTAGGTAAAAACATGTACATTAACAGTATAGGTTGTTTTATTTATAAAATCGACTATATGTTACCATGTACCACAGCAGATTGTTACCGCATTTGAAACACCTGCTAGTAAGCAGTAGCAAGTGGGTAAACGAGTGTAATGCATTCTAGTAAGTACATCGAAGGTTCAAACACTAACAATAAGTGGTTATTTTGTGTACAAATGTACTTTTTAGGTTAGTTTTTGACTTACGACAAAACCTCAGGAACTTAACCTGTTCGTAAGTAGGGGAGCACCTGTATGTAAATGCATTGAGCATTAAATGTTCTATGGAGTGTGAGGTAGAATTTTTTTTGAGGTAGCAGATTTGTTCGTTTTATCTACCAGCATTTAATTGAAGTGTGCTATAGAAAAGTGTCAGTAAGCTATAAGTCGACTTGAAGTAATCCAAAAGTTGACCAGATATTGCCAATTGGTGTAATATGAGCCATTCATTGGTGCAGAGATCCCAACCGTGACAGAACGTATCTGGACAATTCGGTAATGGACAATGGGCAAGAACCCAAGGGAGGACAGCTATCTGGTGTATGACAGGGAACAAGATGTCAATCAGCTGTGATCGGACTTTGCAGCAGCAAGTGAAACAGTGATATCCACTACCATTACATGCCAAAGTCCATGAAGTATACCTATATGCTAGTCAGCTAGTTATGTGTGTGTGCTGTCCCCTGACCCAATGTCGCCGGAGGGACCATCTAAAAATTGGTGCAAACATCGTGTCAACTGTACCCCCGAACAGTGGCAATCCCTACTCTTCAGGATGAAGCAAGATTTACCCTCCATAGTAATGCAATGCCAGCTGATACAGAGGGAGCCAAGAACTTACTATCATGCCACAAATATTTGTGAATGGGCAACCCACTCTGGTGGTGCTGTTATTGTTTGGGGAGGAAAATCTTTGGTTTCCAGGACATACTTCCAACAGGCTCCGGTTGCAGATACAGGATAATTCAATGGACTTTTTTGTGCAACTATATGCAGATGCAATAAGTGATACCTTTCATGTACATGATGTTAATGCCCTTCCACACCATTGTCATTTGTTATATGGAGAATAGCACTAGAAAAATGGAGTAGCCAGCCTGGTCTCCCGAGTTAAATCCGATACAAAATGCTTGGGATAACTTCAGGAAATGGGTTACTCCCATTGAAATCTTTGGAGTAGCAATGGAAATTAATACCCACAGTGCAGTTGTATAGTCTAGCTGCAAGATTTGCACTCTCCATATCGGACTATCTCAGTTGACCTGCAACTTTTTAGCTTGTATTTGTAATTATGGGAATTAAATAAATATTCAAAATAAAATTGTAATTCGGTTTTCCATTTTCAACTGTCATTTTTATGTACAGTGTTTAAACACCTATCTTCTGATTCACATTCATCATATCCAATGGGTGTTTGAGAAAAAGCAGGTTTTCAAGTTCCTTAATTTATGGAAACTAGTGTAGTTTAATATATGTAATTCTATCATTTAATACTGGTAAATAACTTTCTCTATTTTTGAACATTTTTAAATTTTTCGTAGACCAGTGATATAGAAGTAACAAAGAGAGTGCTAGAAAGATATATATCTGAAATGAGAAATAATTACAGAAAAAAGGATCTAATGGAAGACAATTAAGTAAGTTTGAAAACAGTTTTAGATAAAATTAAAGTTATGCATTGAGAGATTGAACAAATTTTACTATCCCATATTGTTAGAGTAAGTGTACATTTCACTGAATTTTTGTCGAAATGCAGGGAATTGAATCTAAGTGTTTTTTCTTCAACTTCTTTTTCAGTCCAATAGTTTTTCTTTCATATGAAGTAATATTCAAAAAGCTTTATATAAAATTTGTTATCTTAACTCGTCACTTCGGATTAATTTCCACATGGGTTCTTTCAACCACATGAAATGAAGATACTCTACAATTAAAATAAGTGATTGCAGGCATATATGTAATTGCCAGAGGAGGGGGGGGGGCATTGCTTTAAGTTATAGTTGGAGGTCTTTGGCTCGAATAATATAAGCCAAATTTACTACTCTAAATGTGGCAGTAATTGTGTAGAGGAACGTCAATTAGTACTCAATTGACGTTCCCTACACAATTACTGCCCCCCCCCCCTACATTTAGAGGCACAATTACTGCCTCCCCCCCTTGTGAAGTATGGGTAGTATAAGAAAAACATTGTTAATGTATATGCAGCCAAATGGTTAGCACATTTGGCTACTGATAAAAGGATCGGTGTTCAAGCCCAATCGATGTTTTTCATTTCTAGGTCTTGTCCTCAGAAACATGGTGTATAAAGTGACAGGCTCCTGTCAAGAACTGTGGCAAGCAGCTGTTTCAGAGGTAAACAAATGGGGAAATGTTATACTGCAATGGAAATCCAGTCTCTTGACTACCCCTTTTCTGGCTTGATTGAGTTTATATATTTGGTAAATATGTAATATATTTCATTCTTCGCATAGTTAAAAACGATGTCTAACATGTCATTGTTAATTATTTGCGAAATATCCATATTACCTCATGAAAAATTGCAGTCATCAGCAAATACAACCAATTTACCACAGAGCTTTAAATCGAAAAAATCATTAATGAAATTTAAAAAAAAAAAAAGCCAAGTCCTAGAACTGAATCCTATGGTACACCATAATGTCACTTTCAGTACTAATGACATTACCTGACACGATGTTTCATGTCAGTTATGTAACTTCAAATGATAGCTCCAATTTTTTAAACATTAATTTTATGTGGGACTGAATCAAATGCCTTTTTAATATCTAAAAAATACCCCAAGGATTTGTATATTGCTAAAACTAGATGTTCCGTTATTGCTTCTTCAGTTTCTAAACCCAAATTGGTTGCTTGAAAAAGGGAAACTCTAAAATAAGGGGGGGGGGGGGAATGTTAAGTAAGTTTAAACGGAAATGGTGTTTCCAGCGTGGTTTTTTTTTCTTTTTCTTCTAGATTTGGTCTGATTAATCGTGATCCTAATATATTGCATTAATTATTATAAGATATGGTGTGCTCTGTGCTTCATATAAACATTCAACATGTACTGACACCCCTCTGCTAATCTGCGAAATCGATGGTTCAGTGTACATATAAGAAATGATACCTGTAACAGTTGGTTTTTGTATTGAACATCTGGCATCACTTGAAATATGAAGTATGATTTTCTTATTGAAGAAATACTCTTGGTTCTTTTCAATTTTCATGTGCATAATTATTTTATGTTAGTGAATGATTTCAATTCTATAAGCAAGCAAATTTCTATGTATAATGCTAATGATATTTCATTAATTAAAGTATTGGAAAAATATGCTGCATAGATAGCTAATATTTTGTCTTAATTACAGATAGTACTCTAGCTTCTACAGGATCCGTTGGTAAAAGTGAACTGTCAGTAATGACTGGAGATTATTTTATTATTATACTGACGAGAGCTGACACGAGCTTTGATCAATGTTATCCTGCAGGAGGTGTATCAAAATAACGAAGAAAATTTAATCATAAATGACAAAACATGGTAAAAGTGATGTAAATTATAAAGATAATTCAATAAAGATTTCTCGCTGCTTGGAAAAAATTACCTGATTTGCCTTTATTCATATCTATATAATTGGCCTGTTTCCTTTTACTAATATTTCATTAAATTACTGTTTTGCAATGACGATGTGCATTCAGGCCTTTGTAAGTTCCGAACACCACAATGCTTTGTTTATTGCGAATTAAATTTATAATTTTAAGAAAAATATTTTGCCTGTTTTTACTAATTGAATGGCCGACTAGGAGCGTTGAAAGTCGTTTTTGCTGTCTGAAAAACCAGGGAGTAGTCGGTGCTGCGTAGTATGAAATGAGTTTTCTTTGTTCTGCGCATTACGTCAAGTGAAGCACATCTCGAATGGTAGTAGAGAGCTTGGCTACAGTAACGAGCGAGTTAAGAAGTCACGATTAGCTTTATTAGTAGCGTTATTGTCTTTAGGACTTTAATTGTAAAAATGTGAGCAGATGACGGTATAGTTATTTGATTTACAAAGGACGAACCATAAGCTTTATTTGTAACATTACTGTTGTCAAATGTTCTTTCCATGACTAAATACTGAACGAATATTGTTGAAGAATTGAGATTTTGATAGGTTTCATTATCTTTAATTCTGTCGCAGTTTTCTAATATGCACAATAATGAATATATGTTCAATAAAATTGCATATTCGGCAAAATATTTTTTGGGTGGGGGCAGAAATTTTTAAAGGGAGGAGTAAAAGACAATGATCACGATACAAATATTTAGGATTAGTCATTAATGAGCGCAGTTGCGAATGGAACAATCGCGCATATGTTCTAATACAAGGTTCCCTAAAAAGGTTTGTCTTTAGAACTTGGGCATTTTTTTTTCCTCGATGCGATCTCCTGTACGTGTTGAGGGGACCACCACCCTGTGACCACAGCGTGTTTGCCGTGCGCGGAGACCCTGGAAAGGAGGATCCTGTCAGCTGCTCGGGGGTCACCGTCTTCTCTCCCAAGCTTATGACTGGTGGGGTCCCCGTTGGCCGTTATGCCATTGGGGAGCTTGTCTGTCGCGGGGCTGGGCAGTAACTTCCGGGTTTGCTGCTTCAGGTAAACGGGAGGTCCTGGGGTGGCCCCCTCAGGAGCCACTGGTGGGCAGGTCCTGCTAGGGTCAATCATGCAGAGTGGTGAGTAACCTTGTCAACGTCCGGCAACGGTTTACGAGTTTCCCCACTGATTTAATACTTCTGTATTTTTCATTTGTGAGAGCGAGTTTCTCACTTTTCCTTGTTTTTCTTTTGCGAGTCCTCAATTGGGATTCTCAGATTTCTCTTAATTTTTCTTTTGTTTTAAGGGATGCTGACACCCCTCTGCTAATCTGCCAAATCATTCAAATTTGGCGAAAATTAACGTATTTAATAACCACCTTGGCGGCTCGTTAGTATCGTGTTGGTTCGTTATGTTACAGCAACTGCCTTGGTCCGGGTTCGAATCCCGCAACGGTATGGTTGTCTGTGGGTTTACTCTGAGGCAGTGTACAGCAGTGCCATCTGTTTTAGTTTGGCATCTCCTTGTTATCAGAAGGCCAGTACAAACTAGATGCAGTTTCTAGGACCCTTCTTCGTGATGTTTCAAATCTAAAGGCCAGCTTTGAGATTTATCACCGCACAAATCCCCACTCTGTCCACGGTTAGTGGGACGGTCAGTCGTGGTTCCGTGTGCGGGAGAGCCATACCCTGTGCACGTTAAAGAACACACTGGATGGTCTTGACGGAGGTTACCATCTGTCTCCCAACAGTTGTCAAGTGGGTCCCCTCCCCCAATCTACTGAGCCCTCGGGATCCTTGTGACCTGGCCATTTAGCCCATTATGTGCAAAAAAGTGCAGCTCAGAGATAAAACAACCCAACTATGGCCTCCACCTCTCTTTGTGCTGCTCGAGAGCTGGTGATGAAAAATTTGTAAAGCAAAAGTTTTTTGGATTGTTTATGCATACATTATTGATTATACGAGATTTCCTTGATGGTTGACCTTTCATTTCACTTTTCTCTGTTGCCCTTCAGCTAAAACGTTTAGCCAGGCCTGCAGTACTATCATCTGTGGTCAGTCTACAATTATTTTTTCTTTAGCATTTTCCTTCTTAGCTTTCCTCTTTTTTTTGTGAGGTTTGAGGATCAGAACTGAAATAGTCTTGAATAATTCGGTCAACGTAATCTATTTAATCTGCTTTCAAATGCTAAACATAAGGGAGGTTTCAACATCTCTCTTAAAATTTCAAACTTTGATTTTTCATCATAGGCGAATGGAAGTAACGGGACTTGTATTCTTCTTTTGTCTAGCTATTGATAGTAGAATGATTTCAAATCAATATAAAGATCTCGGGTACATTGCTGGAAAAAATTTTCTGCGGGAAGAAGATCAAATGTAATTTTGTAAGGTGCCCAAAATTAAGAGAAATCGTGTTAAAACACTTAATTTTCTGCTGGTAAGATATAATTCCATGTAATAGAAAAATATATTGGTTAAAAACAGCAAAATACACAGAAAATTTATTAATCTTCTAAGCCTTTTATTCTTTCACATCTTAGAATGTCGAAGGCTATGTGCCTAAGCTGTCGATTTAGAGGAGCCATCCTTTGGCATTGCAACAATTATTTCTAATTCAACTACTCTAAGCAGCAAAAAAATCGCTTGAGCATTATTGCTCGTTTCAATAACAAAATATCACAGGAACTTGAAATAATGAGTTGAAAAGAATGATTGACCTGACTGGGATTCGAACCCAGGTCACCCAGAAGCATGCCTGGCGTCTTTAACCGCTAGCCCACCCTCATTGTTTCACATACTACTCACTGCTGTTGCCAGTATTTTGTAAATGGATTTTTTTATTCCTTTTTACCGTTTTTCCATTAAAAACGCGTTTCGATTTTTTACTGATAAAGAAAAAAATGCTAATTTACTGCCTTTTAGGTTTCAATGATAAATTTTACTTAATGCAGAATCTATTTCGTGGTGTTACGGTCTATTTTTGGTATGCAATGTAAGTTGAAGTTTTGAGCCAAAATTTATGAAGAACAGGCCCGGATCTAGAAAAGAACAAAGGGGCAAGAGAATCAATCAAACCTGCATAAAAGCGGAGGAAGCAAGAAACTGGATTAACTTTGTGTTTTCCCCTTTCGTTATGGGGCGGGGTGGCTCAGTCGGTAGCGCGCCAGGCTCGTAATCTGCAGTTTCCAGGTTCGAGTCCCAGCTGGGTCAGCGTTGAGATTTATCTCCGAAAAATTCCCCGCTCTGCCCATAGTCAGTAGGGGACACCGACGGGCTTGGAAAGGCTGCCGTCCGTCAGATGGGACGGCTGAGGCTACCATCTGTATCCCAACAACTGTACCAGTGGGTCCCCTCCCCCAACCTTCTCTGAGCCTTCGGGATCGATGTGACCTGGCCATTTAGAACATTGTGTGCAAAAAAGTGCCAATCAGAGGTAAAACAACCCAACCCATGAAAAGTACGTGAAATATGCAGAAATTTAGTCATTTTTGGTCTCGATCACCTATTCTCAAGAGGGTGGGGGATTGGCTTCTTGCTTCCCCCCTCCTAGATCCGGTCCTGATCAAGAGTATCGAAATATTTTTTGAAAGTTGAGCTACAATCTACCAACGATTTGAATTATTTTTAATTCAATTCGTAAAATCGTAACTTTGTAATTTTGGACACTTCTCCAACTCATTAGGTGACATTGCGTTCATCGCCAGTCACCTAATGATCCATGTTCCAGTGCTTTGTCAAAAGCCAAGGCATTGTTTCGTATACAAATTAAAATTTTAAATCTTTAGTGTGCTTTGTTAAAATTATGTTGTTATTAAAGCTGTCTCTTCAACCAGTATCTTTAGCTAATTCTATTTTTTTTCCAGATTTCTTCAGCTCTTCTGAATACTTCGTAGAACACTCCCCATTGATGAGACAAATTTTTTGACACTTTTTACAAGGAATACAAAAAGCGATGCGGAGAAATCGTATCGCTGAGAAGCATTAGTGGAATTTTCAGAAAAGTTTGATTGTTGTATTCAAGACGTAGTTAGATTTATTGTATTAGTATTTTTCAATTGACTTTCAATAAAGTTTTCTTTCTGAATATCTGTGTTTTAACATTTTTAGTGTTATAACTGCCGGGCAGCACGGCCGAAAAAGAGTAATCTTTCCCTGCTAAAAAAATTGGTATTTACACTTAAATAAAAACAATAAATACCCCCTCAAGCAGCTGCTTGCCACAAAGGTCTGTCAGTTTATATGCCACAGTAGAAGATCTGAGAGGATGGCAGGACCTCAGCAGAAAACAACACAAACATCCATGCCTTACCCGGGGCTCGAACCCAGGTCCCGTATATCAGTAGCCAAGCGCACTAACCACTCGGCCACGGGACGTACGCTTAATCCTTTAAAATTTCATATCTGCAAGCACTCAGGGGGAAAAAGACCAAATCTGCTAAAAAAAAAAAATCTGATTTCAGGTTTCGTTCATTACGAATGGGATGATTTCCTTCGATTCACAGTGTAGAGAAATGTTTAGTAGACTTGAATAATGAATCGGTATTGCACAGAAAATTTAAAGCTGCCTGGGTATATCAAAAAAAAACGTAATTTCTTTGCCATATTTTTTTGAAGTAAAAATTTAAGGATACCCAAAATATTCTTCAATCTATCTTATTTTTCTTAAATTCATTAAAAAATTATGTAGGATTTAAGAATAAAGCCTAGTATTTGAAAAACAATTTAAAATCAAGAAAATTGAAATAATGCACAGCTTTTAAAAATTCGTCTATATATGTTACTATAGTAATTACTTCTCTTTTAAGTTACTTTAGTTAATAGTTTTAAATCGTTTAAAGTAATACGATATCTGGAATATTTATATTTTTGTAATTCTTTTAATAGCGAATGGATAGTGTTCAAAATTATGTCAGAAAAGTGTTGTAATCTTCAATTATTTTCAGTCGAATTTTCCCGACACTTATACAAACGATTGATCAAGTGACAAAAGAAAACTCCAATTCTAGCTATGATGCAGAAATGGTAGAGCTTTGAAAATTTGAACCTAGGGGTTTATCCGGATCGTAAATCTCTGGAAATGTCAGAAATTTGACATTCGTTGTATCCCTCAAGATCAAATGGAAATCGTGCCTAGTTCAGATGCTGATCGAAGAGGGCTAGGAACGTGAAAATTATTTTCTGGGGGTGTTTCGGGTCGTAGATCTCAGAAACATGAATTTTCCGTCCAGAGGTTCCTTGGAGGCAATATTTAGATCTTCCTGTGCTATAGAGCTAAAAATTGGTGCCTGTGACTATTTAGAGTTAGATCTCAAACGCAAATTTTATTTACTGTCACTAGAGAACTAAAATTTGACCCAAGGGTATACTGGATCTGAGAAACGTAAAAATTTGATTGCGACGGGTATTCGAGGTTAAAGTTCAATATACTAGTGCTAAAGAGATAAATATTGGTTCATAAAAGTATTTTGCTTTCATGGTCGTATAGGAGTCTGAATAACTGTCTAAAAGAAAAGATGCACTTATTGATTTCCTCGTAAAGTATATTTAGGAAGTTGGATCTCAATCTAATATAATCATCGACAGCTTGGAGGTTTGGGATCCAGCATTCGGTTGCAAGGCATATTCTGTCAATATATTGATCAGTTTTAATAACTTTGTCTGCACGTAACCAAAACTGCAAAAATACAGGGAAATAAAAAAACGGAAATATAAATTATTCCATCCCATTTTGACACATTTCATAACTAAGATGACATCTCTCCATAGACTTACTCTTCATAATTTTGTAGGGAAATTTTTTTCAGGGAGAAGTGAAAAAGCGACGCAATGCTTCAAGGTACAAATAGTAAGAGAGATCCATTCATTAATGTGCACAGTTGAGTTGGGTTGTTTTACCTCTGAGCGGCACTTTTTTGCACACCATGGGCTAAATGGCCAGGTCACATGGACCCCGAAGGCTCAGAGAAGGTTGGGGGAGGGGACCCACTGGAACAGCTGTTGGGAGACAGATGGTAGCCTCCCGTCAAGGCCATCCAACGTGTTCTTTAACGTTAGGTTGTTTTACCTCTGAGCGGCACTTTTTTTCACACCATGGGCTAAATGGCCAGGTCACATGGACCCCGAAGGCTCAGAGAAAGTTGGGGGAGGGGACCCACTGGAACAGCTGTTGGGAGACAGATGGTCGAACCTGGGAACTACAGATTACGAGCCTGGCGCGCTACCGACTGAGCTACCCCCGCCCCTTTGCACTATTGAGAAAACGGCAATCAGGCACACATCATTCGATAATGGAACTAAGGAGGCCCAAAAGAGAAAGTGATAACTTACAATAGGAAATACACGGAAAAAGAAATTTATATTTGTATTAATGAAAAATGTCTGTGGCAGTCATAATTCATCGGAATAAATACTTCGAAAATTGATGGTGTTTATGGTTGGCGTCAAAGATGAAATGGCCAGTTTCAAGACAAAATTCCAAACAGGGGAGCTTGCTAGAAGTAAAAATATTTACCATGCTATTGGTATGGAAAAGTAATCGCTACGAAATTCATTGTTGCTGCTTTTTCTGAAAGTCGTAACGTATATAATCTGCAACAGCTGAGGTGAGATTCATTTCCCGGAGTTGGGAACATTAATTTTTCGTCAATTCTTTTTCTGGCGAGGGGGGAAGACCGCTGTCGTCCATTGGAAGAAAGTAGTTGCCGTGCAGGAAAAATCATCTTGGGCATGTTAAAGAACACACTGGATGACTTTGATGGGGGGGAGTGAGGTTTCCATCTGTCTCCTAACAGCTGTCCAGTTGGTCTTCTTTCCCCAACCTTTTGACCTGGCCATTTAGTCCATTGGGTCCAGACTCTTCGCTGTCCTCGGTAAGTAGGAGACACCGATGGCTTGGGGGCGGGGGTGGCTCAGTCGGTAGCGCGCCAGGCTCGTAATCTGTAGTTCCCAGGTTCGAGTCCCAGCTGGGTCAGCGTTGAGATTTAGCTCCGCAAAATTCCCTGCCCTGCCAACGGTCAGTAGGGGACACCGATGGACTTGGAAAGGCCGCCGTCCGTCGGATGGGACGTTAAGCCGTGGCCCCGTGTGCGGGAGAGCCATACCCTGTGCACGTTAAAGAACACGCTGGATGGCCTTGATGGGAGGCTACCATCTGTCTCCCAACAGCTGTTCCAGTGGGTCCCCTCCCCCAACCTTCTCTGAGCCTCCGGGGTCCATGTGACCTGGCCATTTAGCCCATGGTGTGCAAAAAAGTGCCGCTCAGAGGTAAAACAACCCAACCCATGAAGCTTTCTACGCACAGTAGAAGCTGATATAACCCTTCCAGTGAGTGCTATAAGAGAGGATATAGCTGAGAGGGAGTAGGCGTCCTGCTCCTTTCGTGCTGTTAATCTCAGATATGGACCCAGAAGGACTCACATTCACCCATTCTGCCATGTCTAACTGACCTTGGCTTGCTTCGAGCCAGCCAATAGCTCTCTACCGCAGTTCATTTGGCAAATGATGTCTCGAGGTCATTTCTAGAAAATGGCTATTTCTTTACTCACATTTACAACACAAAATAACGATCCACTCGAAAACACCCGTTGTTATGCCGCTATCCGATTATGTAAGTTGACGCAATCTAGACTAATTTGCATACGATATGCTGACTCGACATTAATTTACTGGTTACATGAACAAGTTTGGTGAAGATGACACAATTTTTTTGACGAATTATCGCGATTTTTCTCATTTTTCCGTAATTTATGGAAATCAGTGTATTTTATCCACTTTTTTTTCCAAAATCAAGAGTCTCAAATTAGTTACCTCTCAATACATGATGGGATGCATTTTTTTTTATAAGCAACAATAATAAAAACAACTATTATGTATTTTTTTAGTATTTAAATGCTGCATGCTTTTAATGCCAATACATAAACGTAACTTCGGAGTGCCGACTTAACGTAGCAGCGCACACTGCTGCCTCCAGGGGCATTACTAGATCTCGTGCAAAATCAATATAAACATCAATTCTTTTTAAAATTTTTTGCCGTTTTCTGATGTTGGCAAAATCTTTAAAGTCTACTAGGCTTTGTCAATTTTCATATTGCTCGACATTTTGCTGCGTGGAAACTTCAGATAGCTGCTGCTGCTCACATGGTTTTAGGGTAGGTGACACTGAATATCACATTTGTTGATGGGGAATCTAATCTATAGTCACGAACAGTTGGTTTCAACGGCGGAATGTGTATGATCTTTGTCTCACCCATGTTATAAATAACAAGGCTAAGTGACTCAGCATCTTGTATGAGCTGCTTGCACGTATCTTGTGTCACGTGATGCTGTCACTCAGCCCACCTCTACCAGGACTGTCACCAGGGGCAGCTCATCATTAGGGGCCAGAGGGATGAAGGCTACTGACCTTTCTTTAATACATCTTAGAATATTAAATATGAAATTAGAATGAATAATAATAACATAATTCACATGAATATTTCTTTTATGAAAAACTAGCTGAAGTACCCGGCGCTGCCCGGGTGTAACTTTTAATGTGTATATTCTTATTTTCACTGCACAAAAGTTTTGTAAGTGCTCCCCCCTGACATTTTAGCACAGATTTTCAACAGGAAGAAATTTGCCTGGATCTTTGTTGAAGTCAGCGAGCAGTCCTCATAGCCCGTGGCTTCTGCGTAAGCTATCTAGATTTTATTTTCATTACCACAGATTTTACCACCCTATGGCTACCGCGATATTCGTTCGCACGGTCCAAATTTCCTGCACAGCGTCCACCATGTGGCCCGGTGATTGGTTTAAAAAACAGGTTCTCACTTGGCCCTGGCTTCGTTTCTACACAAATAGTGACAGCTCATGTCTCACTTTTAATCTGCATATTCTGTCGTTTCCTGCACTAAAGGTTAGTTTTGTGAGTATCCCCCCCCCCCCCCCGCGACATTTTATCACAGTTTGAACATAAAGAATTTCCCTGTATTGCAAAGGTCATTGCTGACTTGGCGCGTGCTCTCAGAGCCCGTGACAAACGATCGAGATATTTATTTCGTTAGATTTTGGCATTCTATAATTTCCGAGGTACTTCACTGAAAGGTCCCAATTTCGTAGGCGGGTTCCCCTTGCCGGACCCCATGTTGGGTTTGAAAAACGGGTCCCTATCTGCAATGAAACACCTCAATAATG
The DNA here is from genome assembly GCA_038380435.1 of Ryuthela nishihirai. Classification (NCBI taxonomy): domain Eukaryota; kingdom Metazoa; phylum Arthropoda; class Arachnida; order Araneae; family Heptathelidae; genus Ryuthela; species Ryuthela nishihirai. The sequence goes on along the minus strand of JAWZYU010000034.1, from coordinate 36,762,901 downwards.
CCGTTGGAAATGTGGGAAATCTGGCAATGGCAGCAGATTTAAATGCTATTTCATCCCTTTACGTTAATAATTAAGGAGTAATAAATAGCAACAATAAATTTGACAGTGATTCTCGTAGATTCCGACGGACTTTTGACCTGAAATTTGGCGCTGCAATCCGGACCACAACCAGAAAATTCTCTGAAAATTTGGAGCGTGTACGTTGATTTCCTGATGAGTTTATGGCTGCCACAGACAGACAGAGACATCTTTTATTATATAGATTTTGCCTGTTTCATTTCAAATACATATTCAGTGAAGCAATACGCTCAAAACTTTTGTGCATTGCCATCAGGAATCTCAATGGGCACACATGAATGTGCCCAGAACTCTCTCATTTTCCATGTTGAAACATGGTCATGTTATTCTTATATTAGTGCTTTCTTCCTATTTTGTTGGTTGGGTCGTGAATTGGCAAGGCCCCAACAGCCTATCAATCAATGACCTAAGTGTCCTTCTTTAGCTGATTTGGCAATCACTATTTGTGTAAGCACACGCATGAATAGGATGGAGGTTTGTTTTTTTTTTAATAAAATTTTTAATAGAACAATATTTAAAGCTATTAAAATGTTTTTGCTCTGTTATGCATTTTCTGGGTTACTTTTATTTCTGGATACAGAAATTTTTATTTGATTCGAAATCAAAAGAATTATAAACTTTAAGAAAAAAGGGAATTACGGCAGTTTCATTCCAACAATATTACCCTTTTCTTGCAAAGCTAATGGATTTAGGAGAACCCAAAGATTTATGCAGTTTTACACGTGTAATAATAACATTTACGTCGCTGCATTTTATGTATATTATATACATATCTACACTTTTATTTACACCTGAAGCAATGCAGTGGATGGAGTTTTTTAAATAAAATTTTTAATAAAACAATAAAGCTAATGGATTACAATGGAAAACGGTTGATGCAAAACAGGACAATGGCTTCACAAGCAGCTTCTATCAGAGTCGAAAGTTCAACTGCCTTTTTCGCATTTCGGGGGGGGGGGGGGTCTAGGGTTCATTCTTTCAATCAGGTACGCCCATTTTCCTAGTTAGTGGGTGACCTTTCTAGAATGCAACTCCGAGCGTGGGGTTTGGGTGAAAACAATGTGTTTAAACAACTACGAACTGCCCTTCTTGGTTATTGCTAGGCAAGGCTGCTGACAAAAAATAGTGTTCCTGGTTTGCCCACCGTGACCCTAGCTAATTGCATCTCTAAAAGTTTCCCACTTATATAAGAAAATTGAGACGTGCCACCTGCCACAATTTCTATGATTCGAGCTTTCCCCTTTTGAAAGTCATGTTAATGCAGTCCATGAGAATCAATTAGTTCACTGTTACACAAAATACAAGGAAAAAAACAACATTCATCCCCGAAAATGCAGTCCTTAGAAAGAAGCAAAGTCCAGTTGCTGGGTGCATTGCAAAAGTCTCAAAAGTTTCTAACAGTTTAGTCGACATTTGGAAAGTTTGAACTTAACTGCAACGTCAAATGTAAGCAGCGCCACTCCATTGTACTTAAGCTCCGTCATTCAAGGTACTGATATGCTCCATTGGGTTCCACCAACACATTGTGAGAGGAGTCCCTGTCCAATCCCTAGGAGGCAGCCAGTCTTTTGTCCCATACCATGATTTCTCAAGACCCTCTAATGAGTGCAAACCCAAATTGATTCATTGACTGCAGCTTTTGCTCATTAAATCGACTGCAAAGCTCTCAATTCCACCTCACTTTGCAGAACGCTCACAATCAAGCTGCCATGTGCATCAACCTTGAATCTGCCTTCACTTTATTCTCTGTTTGGCTGTCAAACTAACCACTTGCCACCAGTAGTGCTGATCCCTTGCTATCACTATACTGCTTCGAGGATCACTAGATCTGTTGTGAGTGTTCAGAACCTTAGTGCAGTTTAATAAAAAGGGCTGAATCATTTCACTTTCACTGAAATTAAACATATTAATACAACCATTAATCACATTCTTTTGCATAGATTGCAAATAATACTTTCTTTAATCACGACCTTCACTTTACCAACCTATCCTTTGGTCTATATACCTGGATTAGGCTGTAGTGTACATTTACCGCACGCAGACCGTCTTGCTTAGGAAATCATTGTTAACTATGCAAGATTTCTCAGCTCTTGAATTAACTATTTCCATAGGTTGCTCATTTACACAACTAGGTAAGGCACAAGACTATCAGTTTCATTCTTATTTCCATTTTTGAGTTTCTTACATTTTTGAAACTATCCCACTTTTTAAACTATCTCTCATCAAGCTTGAAAAAAACTGCAGACGAAGACAACAGTATCACTGGCCCTTCACTGAACTTACATTCTAAATTACTTTGAATGGTTAATTCGCAGGAGGCTTTACGTTAGTGATATTCAAACCAGCCTCCTCTTGTCTGATAGTAACGTCAGAGAGTTTATTAACCAAGAACTCACCAGACTAATAATCGCAATATATCTTACTATCAAATTTATCACTAACGTTATTCAGAAACTTCACAAATTATAGTATTCTCAACAGGATACAGGCCTTCATTCATCTTAACTTGGAGAGGTAGTACCATATTACTATCATAATAATCATCATTAACAATATTTATTATACATATTTATTTTAGCAATTTTTATATATTACGGTTGGTATCACAGCAAATAATCACTTTTTATCGCAACATTGATTTTACCAGCACAACCACAATCTCTAGAAAATATCCAGGAGATATCTAAAATGACCAGTGGATATCTTATGGATATTTTCTATAGATCATGGTTGTGTGGGTATTAGTACAATTAATTTTACAAACAATATCTCTTACCAGTGCCATCTTAATGTAAAAGTGACTCCTTCAGCTGCTGGAGGTCTTGCCCTGCCAGAGATCTTGTTGTCATCTGATGCGAAAATTAATATTTACAAACACCATTTTTTTTTTATTTTCTACCGATTCTTTATGTTATCAACATCCTCAATTCTACTCATCTTTGTCAAATTTTCATCTTTAGTTCACCATTTTCACTGTGTCAAAACTTCGGAGGAGATGGGGGATTGTATGTATTATTTGGGTAGTCAATGACGAAGTTCACTTATTCGATTGGTGATGGTGAATGTAATCAATAGTTGAAGAACATGTAGAATCTTCATCGGATAAATGGTGCAAATAACAAGTTCTTAGTGTCTCTCCTTGTACGAGTTATTCGCACTCAGCTCGTATCACATCACTCTGGGCACATCATTGTGGTATCACATGACGTTAAGTCACTCAGCCTATATTGTACCCATAGATATAGCAAAGAGGAACTGGATAGTGCATTGCTTCCTAGAGATCGCCATTTTGGTGGCAAAAATTTTGCTACTGCAGATAATTCTCATTGTATTGAATGTGTTTAAAAATTATTAAATTGCGTTTTCATTGTATTGAACTTGTCAAAAAATTGCACTTAAGATACCCTACGCCACATTGATTTGGATAAGTCTAAAGTAGATTTTTTTTTTTTACTCTTTTAATTTCATTATATTTGAACTTTGGCAGCAACAGACTGGATTTTTCATCATCAAATGAATGCGAGACAGAGAATACAAGGCATAATGGAAAACTGCAGTTTGACCGCTCAGCTGCCATACAGTTTACTGCAACGTAATTCATTGCGTTATGTTTCCTAAGCAGCGCCATTGTTGACCAAGGACCGTGAACAACTAACTGACCAAAAAATTCTTTTCCCCCCCGAAAGAATTGTATAAAAATTGTTTATTCAATTTACTTTCGTAAAAAAACCCCATTAAATATGCGATTTGAATTAATGAGAAACGGTTGAATTATCACAAAAGAAAGATATTCAACTTCCAAAAAATGTTCAGTCAATGTCTAAAAAATTTGCATTACTATCACTTACACAATCACAATCTCCACATAATAATCTAAGATGACCAGTAGATATCCATGAGTCATCTAAGATATCATATTTTGTGGAGGTTGTTGGGCAGTGAAGACATTGCAAAATGAGCACACGTTCAACAAAACATTTACTCATAAACAGAACTCTAAATGTAAAATTTTCATTTCGCCCATAAAAGCAGCCAAAATTTTACCTAATTGCACCTAAAGCAATTTCAGAAAACTCTGGATCAAAAAAGTCTCATAGCAAACAAATCTAATATATTGCATACAATTCACCGCTGATCTAATGTAATTTTTTATACAGTGGAACAAAATAATCTCATTAATTGTAATTGTTTGCAGCAAGAAAGCAGCAAAGGCCTACTGAGTAGAGAATATCTCCAGTAAGTGATTTTATATAGGGTGTCACTGAATTCATGGCCCAAACGTGAGGGGATGGTAGTACACACCGAACCCATCAATATTCGTCATAGAATATGCGGCCGCAAACGCAGCCTGATGCCGGTAGCGGGCGTAGACGAGGCGGCACGGCTTAAAAGCGCTGGATCGGCCCAACCCCAGCATTCTCAGCGTCGCCCGGACACGAGATGGAGCAGTTTACGAACGCAGAGGAAGCCGATATACACCCGATGTACGGCGTAGCCGAGGACAATGGTAGAGAGGCGCAAGGATTGAGATGTCAACAATTTTAGTGTGGAGAGAGCAGCATAGTCTTGGTGAGGAGACAAGAGGACATTTACTACTAAAATTATATAAGTTATTGTGTTAATTCCAATACAAAACAGTTTAAAAGTTACTGAGATCAAAGCATGTGATTTAAAATGGAAATAGCATTGTAAATAAAATATCTATGTCTTTTGTTGAAAAACTATTACCTACCATTATTTACTTCTTTATGTATGGGAGGATATCACTCTTCCCCGGTATAATACTGGGTTCTAAGTATTTGAAAAGGAACAACATAATGTATTAAAAAACGATCACAGCTAAAATAAATACGGAACGGGTGGCTCAAAATTGTGCAATTTTTATCAATTTTTCCAATGTTAGAGGACTCAAAAGTCTTAGGAAATTAGAAATGTGCGAATCGTAATATTTCATCAGTAGGCACGGATCTAGAAAAATATCTAGGGGGGAGGGGCAAGACACACAACTGAGCCAGAAAAATGTAGGGAGTGAGTGGGATAAGAGTCTGGTTTCGAATGCAGTATTAACATTACCCGTTACCTGCAGAGGCGTTTTACAGATCTTGAAACATTTCTTGAGAAAGGCATGAAACATAAACAAGTATAATAATTTTTTCCTCTATTACTCATACTAGCATTCTATCCCCCCCCCCCCTCCGCCTTCAGAATGCCCTGTTCATCATTACCTATCCAACCCAAAGATAATATTTATTTATCCTTTAAAAAAGTTCGATGTTTACAGACAGGGAGACATAGAAATTGAAACATTATCTTCTTTTTTTGAATATATATATAAGTAACACAGTCGTTTTCATTCATATTTTATACATTATTACATATAATAATAATCTTAATATTTTAGTGGCAGAAAATAAAACTTGCCTAACCTAGGTTAACAAAAATAAAATCACTATCATTTTGATTATTTTCCATAAAAATGAATTTCCTGTAAAATATTTTTATTTTCGACAAGTTTTGCGCTAATGATTTTACAAGACACACGAAAATTTATTTTCAGTTGCAGCAAAGCCTTCCACGGTGCGCAATTTTATGCCTTATTTTCATCCGTCTATATTTGATTCGTGTTGGAAAGAAATTTTTCATTAGATGAAAAGGGATTGGATTGGATTGTTTTACCTCTGAGCGGCACTTTTTTACACACCATGGGCTAAATGGCCAAGCCACAAGGACCCCGAAGGCTCAGAGAAGGTTGGGGCAGGGGACCCACTGGAACAGCTGTTGGGAGACAGATGGTAGCCTCCCGTCAAGGCCATCCAGCGTGTTCTTTAACGTGCGCAGGGAATGGCTCTCCCGCACACGGGGGCACGGCTTAACGTCCCATCCGACGGACGGCGGCCTTTCCAAGCCCATCGGTGTCCCCTACTGACCGTGGGCAGGGTGGGGAATTTTGCGGAGATAAATCTCAACGCTGACCCAGCTGGGACTCGAAACTGGGAACTACAGATTACGAGCCTGGCGCGCTACCGACTGAGCCACCCCCGCCCCTAAAATGATCATTTTTATCCATATTATGCAACATCTTAGTGGGTGATGATCATCCAAATTTGGGACCTGTGGGTTAAGTATCTAGGGAACTAGAGGGAGCCGAATTCTGTTAAAACAGAGATGAAACTTAACAATTTGCATAGTAATTAAGCCATCGGCAATCCTAATACTCGCGATGGTGTAAATAGAAGAAAGAAATGCATTTTCTACCGATTCCTGCCCTGGATACCGCTATCATTATGATGACGATTCTACTTTCAATTCTTTAGTTACCAGCATTGCGACTGAAGCGTTTTATAACTGTGCTGGCACTACTATTAGTAAAGATCTGTAGTCATTTTAATATTTAAAAATTAAAACCAAATTCCGGGGACATATATTCGTTGGAAACAGAGCCTTAAATTCCGAGACTGTTCCTGAAAAAAGGGGGTGTATGGTCACTACCCCCCCCCCCCCCACACACACACACACCTCCAGATCAGGCCCTGTATTGTGTAATGACAGGCTCACCTTTTTGTCTTGCAAAAGTGCTTGCAGGCCTGAAGTAAACTCTATAGCGACCACCATAATTTAGCATCTGAATTTCGAATTTATAGCATGGACTATTTAAAATATTCGTTTAAAGTTTTGAATTTCCAAAGTTCAGTGACCTCTAACGGTGGAAATTCAGATTATTGGGAGATTCGAAAACGCAGATAGCAATAATTCATTAATACTTATCAACTTAAAAAAAAAATTTAATCTGTGATAACAAAAGCAAAAAATGCGTTTCTGGAACCCTCCTGGAATTAAGGGAGTATATCTCTGGTACAAAAAGGGAAATTCCTTGAGCAAACCACTCTAGTATAAAAATTTTTAGCATGAACAGACTGTTGTCAATATTCTTTAAAAGTTTGCCTTTTCCAGATTTAGTGAGTTCTAACGGGAGAAATTCAAACTACTGGAAGATATGGGAAATGAAGATGGTAATATTCCATTAGCAACCAGGCCTGAATCTAGAAAAAAATAATAGAGGGGTAAAGTGGTGCAATCGAGCATGAAAAAAATAACAAGGTGGGGGGGGGGGGGGGGGCAAGAGACTAGATTTCCATCAGATTATAACATTTTATCCTCCGTTTTAGCGGCCTTTAGAAAATTTCTTGAAAAAACTCTTATGTGCGCTAGTTTGGTAATATTTTTACATACTAGCCTTCTCAAAGGGGGAAGTGGTAGGGCCCCCTTGGACACCTCCTAAATAATGGATTAAATGACCCCTCTTAGTTGGGTTGTTTTACCTCTGAGCGGCACTTTTTCCGCAAAGAATGGGCTAAATGGTCAGGTCAAATGGATGCCGAAGGCTCAGAGAAGGTTGGGGGAGGGGACCCACTGGAACTGCTGTTGGGAGACAGGTGGTAGCCTCCCGTCAATGTCATCCAGTGTGTTCTTTAACGTGCAGAGGGTATTGCTCTCCAGCACAGGGGCCACAGCTTAACGTCCCATCCGACGGACGGCAGTCTTTCCAAGCCCATCGGTGTCCCCTACTGACCGTGGGCAGGACGGGGAATTTTGTGGAGATAAATCTCAACGCTGAACCAGGTGGTACTCGAACTTGGGAACTACAGATTACGAGCCTGGCGCGCTACCGACTGAGCCACCCACGCCCCTCGAGAGGAATGGTATATATGCAATATATATATAACTTAATGAAACAAGAGACTGAATTGAACCTAAATTTATTAATCGTCGTTTCGGCTCTATTTTGTTTTTGTTAGGTCTTTCGTTGCTATAAAACTTTATTGGGGGCGGGGGTGGCTCAGTCGGTAGCGCGCCAGGCTCGTAATCTGTAGTTCCCAGGTTCGAGTCCCAGCTAGGTGAGCGTTGAGATTTATCTCTGCAAAACTCCCCGCCCTGCCCACGGTCAGTAGGGGACACCGATGGGCTTAGAAAGGCCGCCGGCCGTAGGATGGGACGTTAAGCCGTTCTTCCGTGTGCGGGAGAGCCATACCCTGTGCACGTTAAACAACACGCTGGATGGCCTTGACGGGAGGCTACCACCTGTCTCCCAACAGCTGTTCCAGTGGATCCCCTCCCACAACCTTCTCTGAGCCTTCGGCATCCATTTGACCTGACCATTTAGCCCATGGTGTACAAAAAAAGTGCCGCTCAGAGGTAAAACAATCCAACTCTGAAACTTTATCTAAAATTTGGGCCTGCTGATATCTAAACCTGAAAAAAATTAGAAATCATCTTTCTTAAGATATAGAACATCCAAGAAAAAACAGAAATTATTATTCTCGATTTTTTTTTTACATTTGAAAATCCATCTAACATTTAATTTTTGGGTTGGAATCATTAATCAGAATGCCACCCCTTCCAATATTCAATTCCAAATATGCAAATTCCTCAATGTGACGAAAGCAGTTTAAGTGTAACGAGACTGCTTTCATCACATTGAGTGTGACGTAGTATCAGGTGGAATTATAAAAGGGCCCAGCAAGCAAATAATCTCTCTTTTCTTTGTGGGTGTAGGCGTGAGAAGTATATTGCGTAGTTGGTAAGTAAGAAAATGTTACAGTTAATTAAAAGGAGTACCGAAATTTAATCATGAAACGCTGCCAAATTTTAAGAAAATTCAAAAGGAATATTTTTAAGATTGTAAATTGAAAACACGGTACAACTAATAGCTCGTCCCTCGGATAGAAAGCCGAAATAAAATTGGATAAAGGGTTGAGCTATTTTACCTCCGAGTGGCATACAATGGGCTAATGACTAAATCACAAGGACACCAAGGCTCGGAGAAAGTTCGGGAAGGGGATCCACTGGATGTCTACTAGGAGACAGATGGTAACCTCCCGCCAAGGCCATCCAGCACGTTTAACGTGCATAGGGTATGGCTCTGCCGCATCGCAGCCAAGGCTTAACGTCCCATCCTACCAGGGGTGGGGCGGGGGTAGCTCAGTCGGTAGCGCGCCAGGCTCGTAATCTGTAGTTCCCAGGTTCGAGTTACAGCTGGGTCAGCGTTGAGATTTATCTCCGCAAATTCCCCGCCCTGCCCACGGTCAGTAGGGGACACCGATGGGCTTGGAAAGGCCGCCGTCCGTCGGATGGGACGTTAAGCCGTGGGCCCCATGTGTGGGAGAGCCATACATTGTGCACGTTAAACACACTGGATGGCCTTGACGGGAGGCTACCATGTCTCCCAACAGCTGTTCCAGTGGGTCCCCTCTCCCAACCTTCTCTGAGCGTTCGGAGTCCATGTGACCTGGCCATTTAGCCGATGGTGTGCAAAAAAGGGCCGCTCAGAGGTAAAACCCAACCTTATGACCCCAGTTAATATACTCGTGAAGGAATCTTTGATCTCTTGTTTATTGCATTTCCTGTGCGCAGTTGATGCACAGGAAATTGCAGTGACCAATAATTCTAGTACGATAGAGTTGCTTCGAGGTTTTGCACGGCGGCGTCAATAGAGCGACATGAGGTAATGTGGCAAGTTCGTGTCCCAGCGAGTTACTGCATAAACCGAGCGTTTCTTATGTTCACCCATGTGAAATATTTGGTCAGGATATCATGACATTAACCGATCCTTGGGGGCGGAGAAGGCTCAGTCGGTAGCGCGTCAGGCTCATAATCTGTAGTTCCCAGGTTCGAGTCCCAACTGGGTCAGCGTTGAGATTTATCTCCTCAAAATTCCCCGCCCTGCCCACGGTCAGTAGGGGACACCGATGGGCTTGGAAATGCAGTCGTCCGTCTACTGAAATGTTAAGTCGTGGTTCCGTGTGCGGGAGAGCCATACCCTGTGCACGTTAAACACGCTGGATGGCCTTGACGGGAGGTTACCATCTGTCCCCCAACATCTGTTCCAGTGGGTCCCCTCCCCCAACCTTCTGAGCCTTCAGGGTCCTTGTGACCTGGCCATTTAGCCCATGGCGTGAAAAAAGGTGCCGCTCAGAGGTAAAACTACCCAATCCAAAGTCCGAACCTTGGCGGCATGAAAATCCGTAGATTTTTTTTTTTTCAATCAATTTTTTTTAGTTAGCAATATTTCATTAGTACTTATCTTCATTATAGAATCTGCCAATAATCTGAATTACTTCCATTAGAGGTCCCTGAAACGCAAGTCCGAGAATTTAGTTTTAGGGGTATCAAGGATTTATTTTAATTTGTGGAGGGGGAGGGGTCTAAGCATAAAACTTATCTAGAATGAAATCTCTAAATTGGTTTTTTAAATATTTCAAATGGGCTAAACTAAAATTGTACAAAGACAACTCGTTGGATTTCAAAGCAGAGACAAGTTTGAGATTTTATATAAATCACCAGATCACTTGTCCGCCCCCCCCCCCCCCCCCCCCCCGAGTACATCTCTGACGCCATTACAGTATTCAAAATATTCACCCTTTATTCTGTTTTTACGGACCGAAAAGGTATTGGTTATACTTTCTAATATAGCCTACTGATTTACACTAACAGGGACAGAAAAAATACATTTTACAATTAAGTTCTGGAAACTTCTCGAAGCGTAATTGACGCCGAAACTAATTTGTTCACCATAGGCAACACATTTTCTTCACAAATTGATCAAATGGATGAACGAAATCGTGCCACGTTTTCAAGAAAATAAATGCAAGCATGGTGTTTAGCTTTCGCACGGATACAGTAAAACTTTTGGGTTGTGTTACATCTGAGCGGCAGTGTTTTGCACGCAGTTGGCTAAAATCCAGGTCATGAGGATCCTAAGGGCTCGTGACATTAGTGGGAGGAGACCCACTGGACAGCTGTTAGGAGACAGCCTTCCGTCAACGCCATCCAGCGTGTTCTTTACCGTGCATAGGGTATGGCTCTCCCATACACAGGGCCACATCTTAACGTCCTATCCGACAGACTTCTGCTTTTTAAAGCCATCGGTGTCCCCTCCTGACAGAGGACGTGGAGGTTTGCAAAGATTGGATCCGGAACTCTCTGAAGTATAGATGGCACTCCCCATTCGCAAGTTTTTGTTTGGCATAAAATTCATTAAGACTTTCCCCCACCCCTACTCAACATGATAAACATTTATCCCCATCTTCTCGAGGAGGTCTGACACTATATGGGTTGGGTTGTTTTACCTCTGAGCGGCACTTGATTGCACACCATGGGCTAAATGGCCAGGTCACATGGACCCCGAAGGCTCAGAGAAGGTTGGGGGAGGGGACCCTCTGAAACAGCTGTTGGGAGATAGATGGTAGCCTCCCGTCAAGGCCATCCAGCGTGTTCTTTAACGTGCACAGGGAATGGCTCTCCCGCACACGGGCCACGGCTTAACGTCCCATCCGACGGACGGCGGTCTTTCCAAGCCCATCGGTGTCCCCTATTGACAGTGGGCAGGGCGGAGAATTTTGCGGAGATAAATCTCAACGCTGACCCAGCTGGGACTCGAACCTGGGAACAACAGATTACGAGCCTGTCGCGCTACCGACTGAGCCACCCCTGCCCACACTATATGGGAGTATATAGTAGTATATTGTAAGCGCAGCATTCCCCAATTTGCAAGCTTTCATTTGGTATAAAACTCATTACAAGTGATTCATCCATCCTCCCTTCGAGGTAATTATTATCCTCCTATTTAGGGCGGGGGGTGGCTCAGTCGGTAGCGCGCCAGGCTCGTAATATGTAGTTCCCAGGTTCGAGTCCCAGCTGGGTCAGCGTTGAGATTTATCTCCGCAAAATTCCCCGCCCTGCCCACGGTCAGTAGGGGACACCGATGGGCTTGGAAAGGCCGCCGTCCGTCGGATGGGACGTTAAGCCGTGGCCCCGTGTGCGGGAGAGCCATACCCTGTGCACGTTAAAGAACACGCTGGATGGCCTTGACGGGAGGCTACCATCTGACTCCCAACAGCTGTTCCAGTGGGTCCCCTCCCCCAACCTGCTCTGAGCCTTCGGGGTCCATGTGATCTGGCCATTTAGCCCATGGTGTGCAAAAAAGTGCCGCTCAGAGGTAATCCAATCACTGATCTGGCAGTCCTTCTCACGCACTAGAGTATCTCTTTTTAAAGGTACTAACGGTCTGCACAATGAGAAGGGGGGGGGGGGGTCGGACATTAGGTGCTAGGCCTGGCCAGTTCTGTGCATCACAGAATTGGTGCATAGCTCTCCTTCCAGTGACTACTCTGCTACTATTTACAGACTAGCAGAACAGTATAGCAATATTATAGGAGTCTTTTTCAAAATTTATTGAATTGCAAAACTGAAACGACTATAGTGATATCCCGCCAAAAAAATTGTTATAGAATAGTTCTTTCGATTTATGTAATTCTATTTATTTAATTCTTGTGTATATTGTCTACTTCCGTGATATAATTATTAGTTCAATATTTTCTTGTGATTAAAACTGATATTTGTATTGCAGTTTTTTTATTTCAATCTGTGTTTTCCTAATTAAAAATGTGTATATTTAACAAAGTAAACATCTTTCTGTTTGTGCATCTTTTCTGTTTGTGCAGCTGTTTGTGCATTACATTGAATACGTCCCTGTGTCCAGATTTAGTTATCTTCAGACAACTTTAGTTCAAGATGAGCCTCAGCAGATTATCTAGGTAAGAATGTCAAACATATATTTCAGTACTCTATTGAAGTTTCTAATGAAATATTTATTTTGTTCATATTTTTCTAGTAGAATTAAAGACGGGACAAAATGCAAAATCTCGGTGGTTCCGTAACCGCAAGCTGCGGCAGGAATGCTCTCATCAGGAACCACATTTTGGTGGCAGGATTGGTCAGCGAGCAACTCTTAAAATCGGAAGTATTAAAAATTGCACAATGGGAGGGGGGGGGGGGGGGGGCGATCTCCCATTTGGCGTCGCCAGTGGCTTGCGGCCGAGATATTTGCTTTCATTAACAATGGAAATCTGCCTGTCGAAACAGTTTTTAAATTTCACCCGAGTGTTAAAATTCGAAGATGTCAACTTTTTGCCTTTTAATTAGCGATTCTAGCACTTGCTTCGCTAAAAGTTAAAATGTAAGTTGAAAGTTGCCAGAAGTCGTGTAATTACTCCCAATATCGGTAATAACAGCAATTGTAAAAAGAACGAGAAGAGCTTATATCGCCTCTGGCTCATATGGTAATCTCGTTTTCAAAGAGAATGAATTTTTCGGTTACCTGCTTTCGTTCTCTTTAAAAGTTTTAATTCGAGCTAATGGAATTCAAGCTAAAAACGCAGATAGTCGTATTTTCTTACATACATAGAAAATCCTCATGCAGCCATGGGCTACGGAGGTCCAACGAGATCGTAATTTCCCTCTCCAGACGTCTGTTCCGAGCTGCTGCATTTGGACACTAGGCCAATTCCAGCAAGGTCCTGTGTAACATTGTCGACCCATCGCATCCTAGATCTCCCCCATTCTTGAAACCCTTAGGCACACTGTTCATAATCCTGTTTGTTAATCTGCAGCTTTGCATACGGGCAACATGGCCAAACCAAAGCAGTCTCTCGCTGCACAATATGCTGCTCAAAGGAGATTGGAGATTCCTAACCTCATTACTTACAAAATCGAACCACCTAAATCCCAATATACTGCATAAGCATCTAGAATCAAAGGTATCGAGTTCCTTGTTATCCTGCTCACAAAGGGTCCATGTTTCCCTACCATAATTAACCTTAGCCTAATCAAACTATTATACAGCCTAATTTTAGTCTTTAGGTGTACACTTCTATTTTTCCCACATTCTCCATATATTCTTAAAAGTCCCAGTGACAATTCCTATTCTTCTATTTACATGCCATATTACATCGCACATTAACTTCAGGAAACTTCGTATTTGTAGAATACGATTTCTTTCCCTTTAGACAGGAAACTTTTTTCTCAAAGTAGTACATCTGTTTTAAAACTTGTTTTGCCTAATGCATGAACCATATTTGTAAAGTTTTGTTGCTTCTAAACTGGCTTTAACTTAAGCTGCGGAAGGAAACGCCTAAAAGGTTTGTTTTGATTTGTGATTGAAAAGTCTCCCGATTGATTCCGAAGACGTCTCAATTTTTTTCCCAGAAATTTTGCTTACCCTGCATATTTGGCTGTAATATGCCAATATATTCGATATAAAATAATTTGAGAAATTTTAATTATTCATATACTAATAAAAATATTGCAGGTTAACGTTGCATTCTAAATAATACCTAAGCTCCCTTTCAGGGGCGGAGCTATGGGGAATGGGGAGAAGTCCCCCCCCCCAAAAAAAAAAACATTGCTTCGAATTTTAACAACTCCGATAAACTTTGTAAAATCCAGGTGAATTTTGAAAATTTAAATTTTTCTACTGTAAAATTTAAAGGAGTTGGAAAAATCTCGACAACTTGGGGGAAAATCAAGGGGAGTTGGGAAAATCGCAATTTGGGAAAATCTTGGAGTTGGCAAAATTAGAAGCCACTTGGTGAAATGCAGACGAGTTGTGAAATTTGGGATTGGTTTTGTGAAATTAAGGTAAGTTGGCAAAATTGTCAAATTTGAAAAATCTAGGGTACTAGTTTGCCAAATCTAAATAACTTGGCAAACTATAGGGCAATTGGGGATTTTCGAAGCTACTTTGTAAAATGCAGGGGAGTTCGGTAAAAATGGGATTTGTGTTGTAAAAATAAAGTGGGGAAAATCAATAAAAGCCTCCCCCCAAAGGAGAGAAATCCTGGGTACGTCCCTAACAAAGATAATTTATGTGAAGGTCTTGTTTTCTCAGTTGACAAAATTTGATTTCCGAATTGGAAAATATTCGTCCCCCCCCCCCCCCACCTCTCGCAAACCATAGTCCTTCGCTTTTCTCCTGGTCTCTTTATTACACTTCGTTACAAAAGGTTTCACTTTTGGACTGTATAGGTAATTTTGCTATAAAATTCATGAATCATTTTATGATAATTCTCCCTTAGGCACAAGAAGCGGTAATGCGCATTTGTGGGCAATCTTTTTTTGAATTTCAACAAATATTTTTTAATTTCGCACGTATGAAAAAATAAAATGTAGGGGTTTTCAACGTGGGGTATGCCGTGAGAGCTCAAAAGTCGCCAGATGCAAGTTAAATATAAAATTTAAAGTGTGTATATTTTATTCCCATTGTTATACTATAACTATAGTTTCATCTATCTATACAAGGCGTATGCTAGTTACATACACATTTCCAGGGGGTACGTGAAGCATAAAAAGTTGAGAACCACTGAAATAATTTAATAGACCAATAAATTTTAATATTAATAAAAAATTATTTCTAAATGCTGTAAAAATAATTAAATTAATATACTGCATACTGAATATCAATTTATATTCTGCATATCTTAAATTTGAAAAATGAATAATTTAGATTTAAAATTTTTTTCTTAGTATCTTTTGCTCTGGAATGAATAAATTTCTCTAAATTATAAAGTTTTTTCATACATCCAGGTTGTGTGAATGGAAAGCTATATTGAAAGCTCCCTACTTTGATTTGAACGTTTTGTAGCAAAATGTTCAAAAAATCGTAGGAAACATCCCAAAATCTCTATTT
The DNA here is from genome assembly GCA_038380435.1 of Ryuthela nishihirai. Lineage (NCBI taxonomy): Eukaryota > Metazoa > Arthropoda > Arachnida > Araneae > Heptathelidae > Ryuthela > Ryuthela nishihirai. The sequence goes on along the minus strand of JAWZYU010000034.1, from coordinate 36,747,300 downwards.
TGAGCAATGTGTGCGTATTAAAGAATCTAGGCCTTAGACACCTGGGGCGGGGGTGGCTCAGTCGGTAGCGCGCCAGGCTCGTAATCTGTAGTTCCCAGGTTCGAGTCCCAGCTGGGTCAGCGTTGAGATTTATCTCCGCAAAAATTCCCTGCCCACGGTCAGTAGGGGACACCGATGGTGCTTGGAAAGGTCGCCGTCCGTTTGATGGGACGTTAAGCCGTGTCCCCGTGTGCGGGAGAGCCATACCCTGTGCACGTTAAGGAACACGCTGGATGGCCTTGACGGGAGGCTACCATCTGTCTCCCAACAGCTGTTACAGTGGGTTCCCTCCCCCAAACTTCTGAGCCTTCGGGGTCCTTGTGGCCTGGCCATTTAGCCCATGGTGTGCAAAAAAGGCCGCTCAGAGGTAAAACAACCCAACAACCTTAGACACCTTAAAGCTGAACATTAGAGATGAAAACTGAATATATCTGACTTAAAGAATCTGGGAACTGAAACACTTAACAGCAGTGTAACTAAGAATTTACCTGAAAGCTATAACAAATTAGTTTTAAATTTCGGAAATTTGAGTATTTTTTAGTGTCCGTCAGTTCAGAAACTTCGAAATGATCCTAACAAGTGTCTGCTGTCAAATATTTCTGCTTCAATAAAGTTTTAAATATTAAACGGAAAATGTTTTAAAATCAATATTTCAATGAATCTGAGATCCGTACTTTATTATCCTGTAGCATTTTTATAAAGATGGCTTATTTTCAACTTATGGAATGCAAATGTGGTTTTCCATACACATACGATTAACTTCATATTTTTGTATACCTTTTTCTTTATGTAAAGTTGTCAATGTTGCCAAAATTGTGTATTTAAATTTGTATGTTAGCAAATATCCTCTGGGGGTGATATGCCAACACTGATAACCATAACGTTTGGCGCCCCTAAGCAAATGGCTTATGGAAATGTGGCCTTGTCCAACACCTCGCAAGCGCCCATTGGACAATATTATAGTGATAAGAGTAAAGCTTTTATAAACCATTCGCCATCAAATTACATAATACTGTTGATCATATAAAGGGAATAGCATTTGTGGACGAAAGGGAGGTAGGGAGGGGGGGGGAATCTACACACGGAACAAAACACATGGATTATATTTATGCTAAAAATTCATACAAGCACAAATATTTTTATTTGTTAAATGGTGAGAATCTTTAAGATTAGAGTAACTAGCTAGATGACCTAGGGGGCTGCAATATTTTAGATCTTCATCTACATTACCTCTGCTGAGGTTCCACCTTCCTCACAGACGTAAGGGCGGCTCAGTCGGTAGCGCGCCAGGCTCGTAATATGCAGTTCCCAGGTTCTAGTCCCAGCTAGGTCAGCGTTGAGATTTATCTCCGCAAAATTCCTTGCCCTGCCCACGGTCAATTGGCGACACCGATGGGCTTGGAAAGGCCGCCGTCCGTCGGATGGGACGTTAAGTCGTAGCTCCGTGTGCGGGAGAGCCATACCCTTTGCAGGTTAAAGAACACGCTGGATGGCCTTGACGGGAGACTACCATCTGTCTCCCAACAACTGTTCCAATGGGTCCCCTCCCCCAACCTTCTCTGAGCCTTCGGGGTCCATGTGACCTGGCCATTTAGCCCATGGTGTGCAAAAAGGTGTCGCTCAGAGGTAAAACAACCCAACGTTAAAGAACACGCTGGATGGCCTTGACGGGAGACTACCATCTGTCTCCCAACAACTGTTCCAATGGGTCCCCTCCCCCAACCTTCTCTGAGCCTTCGGGGTCCATGTGACCTGGTCATTTAGCCCATGGTGTGCAAAAAAGTGCCGCTCAGAGGTAAAACACAACCCAACCCAGTGGGTCCCATCCCCCAACCTTCTCTGAGCCTTCGGGTCCTTGTGACCTGGCCATTTAGCCCATGGTGTGCAAAAAAAGTGCCGCTCAGAGGTAAAACAACCCTCACAGACCTACTATAGCGTATTTCACTGACTGCTGTCAGACCACTGTGGCAAGCAGCTGTTTCACGGGATATTTTTAAATTAGAAAATTTGGTGGTGGGAGGGGTTCGTAATATAAGTGTTGCTTACATATAAATAGCCGTCTCGTGGCCGAGTGGTTAGCGCGCTTGGCTACTGATCTAAGGGACCTAGGTTCGAGCCCCAGGTGAGGCATAGATGTATGTGTCGTTTTTCTGCTGAGGCCCTGCCAAAGTGTTGCTTACATATAAGTACTCTCAGGGTCGATCCCACGAATTTGGGTTGATATGATTGACAATATTTTCCTTCTGTATGAATTAATATTTTGTATTTATTTCAGAATTTTGACGGCTAATCTAGCAGGCCTCTTCCGAAGAAATGGAAAATTGTGAGTATTTATCATTGATGCTGTAGTTACTATTAAGTTTAATTTCATTAGTTGTTCACATTAACTTACCAAGAAAATTCTAAATTGGAGTACGTATTAAATGAGTTCCAGCTCAATTTTTCGAGCCCGAAATAATTTGCAAATGGTTGGGCCCTATTTCGGGGAAACTTTCTGACACATAAGATATAAATATATATATATGCATAAAATAATTTGGGGCGGGGTTGGCTCGGTCGGTAGCGCGCCAGGCTCGTAATCTACAGTTCGCAGGTTGGAGTCTCAGCTGGGTCAGCGTTGAGATTTATCTCCGCAAAATTCCCCGCCCTGCCCACGTTCAGTAGAGAACAGAAGTCCCGATGGGCTTGGAGAGGCCGCCGTCCGTCGGATGGGACGTTAACCATGGCTCCGTGTGCGGGAGAGCATACCCTGTGCACATTAACACGCTGGATGGCATTGATGGGAGGCTGCCATCTGTCTCCCAACAGCTGTTCCAGCGGGTCCCCAACCTTCTCTGAGCCTTCGGGGTCCTTGTGACCTGACCATTTAGACCATGGTGTGCAAAAAAAGTGCCGCTCAGAGGTAAAACAACCCGACAACCCATAAATTCATATCGCAAACCATTTGTATTCTTATATTACTAATTATAATCATTTTATGACAAAGTTAAAATGTTACTGCTGCGAAAAAATGTTAGAAATAATAGTAGAAACAGGGAATTCGCGGGTAACATCAAATAAATGCAAAGAGTCGTTAATTTGTTGATAGAGAATACATAAAAGAATCAAAGTTACATGGTACATATTTTGCATGGTACTTGAGCCGTCTGTGCTCTTTTGACATTCAAATAATTTCTTCCTTTAATTTTTAAAAAATGGAAATATACTCCCCTATACAAAGAGCAGTCCCGTGGCCGAGTGGTTAGCGCGCTTGTCTACTCATCGAAGGGACCTGGGTTCGAGCCCCGGGTAAGGTTTTGCTTTTCTGCTGAAGTCCCGTCATTCTCGCAGATCCTGTACTATGGCGTGTAAACTGACTGGTTCCTGTCACTTCTGTGGCAAGCAGCTGCTTGAGGGGTATTTTTATTATACAAAGGACGGAAATAACCTAAATCTCGTGGCCTTGACCTGTTTTCTCATACAAATGCACAAGGACATGCCATTTAGCTTAGTCAGGTACGCTATCCAATAGACCAAGTAGAGCTTGCCCGAAAGAGGCTACGATGGCTCAGTCGGTAGCGTGCCAGGCTCGTAATCTGCAATTCCCAGGTTCGAGGCCCAGCTGTGACAGCGCAGATACTCTGCCCACCAATAGGGGACACCGATGGGCTTGGAAAGGCAGTCGTCTGTTGGATGGGACGTTAAGCCGTGGCCCCGTGTGCGGGAGAGCCATACCCTGTGCACGTTAAAGAACACGGAGGATGGCCTTGACGGGACGGTACTGTGCGTCTCCCGATAGCTGTTGCAGTGGATCCCCTCCCCCAACTTTCTCTGAGCATTAGGAGTCCTTGTGACCTGGCCATTTAGCCCGTTGTGTAGGAAAGAATACCGCACAGAGGAAAAACAACCTAATCCGAACTCGTCTAGTTCACATGCTTTAACCCCGATTTTAGGGAACTACCTCAGAAAAATTGATCTGTTAAGCTTTCAGGGTGCAGGACTGTTTCAACCTAACCCTTCCCCATAATTAATACATATCGTAAGTTCACAAAAAATTGAACTTTAAAATTGTATATATGTACAAATTTTATGTATAAATCACTATTACCAAATTTGGCATGTGTTAAACGATTGCCCCAACTCCGACTTTTCAGGCGGAGAAATATTCTTTGGAATGGTAATTAACGGTTTTGATCAACTGAAATTACTGTGTCGAAAGACTCTTATTATAAAGTTCCCACGCCGACACCTTAAGCCCGACAACAGCCAGAGAAACGTCTGTTTTGGCAAAGAAACAAAATATTAATACAAGTAATATGGTTAGTGCCATTTTGGCCAAGATCTGCAATTTAGATATTTAAGATAATGCTATTAATTTTTGTATTAGCAATTTCATATTCGCAGAGCCAGTAGTCTGGATGAAAGTGTGACTAAAGGTAGATTTCGTAGATACTCAGTTAACCCATCCCCAGATTTACAGGGGGCGGGGGTGGCTCAGTCGGTAGCGCGCCAGACTCGTAATCTGTAGTTCCCAGGTTCGAGTCCCAGCTGGGTCAGCGTTGAGATTTCTCTCGGCAAAATTCCCCGCCCTGACCACGGTCAGTAGGGGACACCAATGGGCTTGTAAAGGCCGCCGCCCGTCGGATGTAACGTTAAGCCGTGGTCCGGTGTGTGGGAGAGCCATACCCTGTGCACGTTAAAGAACACGCTGGATGGCCTTGACGGGAGGCTACCATCTGTCTCCCAACAGCTGTTCCAGTGGGTCCCCTCCCCCAACCTTCTCGGAGCCTTCGGGGTCCATGTGACCTGGCCATTAGCCCATGTTGTGCAAAAAAGTGCCGCTCAGAGGTAAAACAACCCACAACCCAGATTTACACAGTAGATTACGGGAAAATATCGCAGTATAAATCAAAACCGTTGAAATCGAGATCAACAACGTATCGAAGAACGAGGGATTTGTTCCCAAAGAATCCTTTCTGTTAATGAAACGTACGTTTAAAGTTCTAATTTATGCATAGTGATCTCGGATGTAAGATCAGCAGTGCAATTGCAAAAACTCGACGGTTAAGTAGTCATTACAAAGGGCATTAAAACAGTTTTTGACATGCATCTGCAGAACAAACTCCATTGCACTTACCTCAACAAAACTTATCCTTCAAGGTAGTTCCAGCATCTATGCAAAGTTGCAGACGTCTACGCCAATTCTGAAAGCTTGATTGATGACTTGCCAGATCACCAATTTCTAAAAAAATCGTTTTTAAAAAAAACTAAAAAAAAATTATTTATTCTTAATTCTGTAATGAACCATAGTGTTAGGATATTTGAGCTACTGTATTCCAGTTGGGGAATGTCTGGACTCTTGATAGACTTCCTAGCAAGTTCCTTTTTAATATTTGGAAGCAACCAAGTCTCCTAGTAGATGATCGGGTGAATTTGCAGGATGGGGCAGCTCTTAGATTTTTTTTTTCTGCTCCAGAGAGGTGGTAACTTGTCTCTGATGGGGCGGGGGTGGCTCAGTCGGTAGCGTCCCAGGCTCGTAATCTGTAGTTCCCAGGTTCGAGTCCCAGCTGGGTCAGCGTTGAGATTTATCTCCTCAAAATTCCCCGCCCTGCCCACGGTCAGTAGGGGACACCGATGGGCTTGGAAAGGCCGCCGTCCGTCGGATGGGACGTTAAGCCGTGGCCCCGTGTGCGGGAAAGCCATACCCTGTGCACGTTAAAGAACACTGGATGGCCTTGACGGGAGGCTACCATCTGTTTCCCAACAGCTGTTCCAATGGGTCCCCTCCCCCAACCTTCTCTGAGCCTTCGGGGTCCAAGTGACCTGGCCATTTAGCCCATGGTGTGCAAAAAAGTGCCGCTCAGAGGTAAAACAACCCAACGTTAAAGAACACGCTGGATGGGCTTGACGGGAGGCTACCATCTGTCTCCCAACAGCTGTTCCAGTGGGTCCCATCCCCCAGCCATCTCTGAGCCTTCAGGGTCCATGTGACCTGGCCATTTAGCCCATGATGTGCAAAAAAGTGCTGCTCAGAGGTAAAACAACGCAACCTGTCTCTGGTGCGGTTTTGTGCTTGCCTACCTGGTGCGGTTTTGTGAGCACTGGCATTGTCACGAAGGAGGAAAACTTAACACTCGTGTTGTTCGATGCTGCTCCTTCTTAACCATTTTCTGCAAAACAATGCTGGTGCAGTATTGGCTATTTAGTCTTTTTTTTTTTTTTTTTCAGGTAAGGCATCCACAACTACCATTCATTGAGAATTGAAAAAAAAAATCGAACATCTTCCCAACCCAAAGAAAGTTGTGATCTTTCTGAGAGTTGTAACCACATCTCATCACCTGAGACAATTTCTGTTAATCATTTGGGGCTACTAATTCAAACATTGAAAGCATCTTCTTGCACGAGTCGACTCTAGCCCTTTTTTGATATTCTGGAGTTTGTGGAGTACCCATTTGCTCAGATCTTTCAGAACTTTAAATGTTGATGAATAATTGTTTCCACCTGAATGTGATGTGTATTTTTCTTAATTCATAAACAGCAGCGAAGGTCCGTAGCCTCCTTCGGTCTTCGTGCACGAGGGAGGCCTTCGAAGTTCTGTCATCCATCTTTGAATTTCTGCATCCATCCCTTAACGGTGCCATATGAGAGGTATGATCTCCTTATAAAAAAAAATAAATACCCCCTCAAGCAGCTGCTTGCCACAGAGGTCTGACAGGAGCCTGTCAGTTTATATGCCACAGTAGGATATCTGGTAATAAATCGGCAGGAAGTTTTTTCGCGTCGTTTCCAATCTGCATCCTTGTGAAAATGTAAAATCTTGCTCCTCTAAGCCCCAGATCAACAACGCCCAGATTTCGCAGACAGAATTCTATGCGCTGCCAGAGAAAATGTCGATACGGCCTTTGTTTTTAAGACGTAATGACAAGTCTAGACAAGCTTTCAAACAAGTCATTAACTTCGTTAACTTCGGGGAAACGACTGCAAATCTACAGACACGTGTCAAGAACTTATTGTACGCCCTCCATCTAGGCTGATAAAGTTTCGTGGATACCACTTTTGCTATAAGCGCAGGACCTCATATCACGTAGGAAACAAATTATCCCATTCGGTATATGGGGGCTGAATTGGATAAACAACTTCTTGTAGGCTAAAGAGCTCTTATGCATTAGTTAGAAACGTAAAAACTAGTTTTGAATTATATAGGAAAAATAACTGTTTCGAAGCAGAATTTTTTATTTTTGTTTTGTGATATATTTGTTAATTAATATGGGCTTGATCCAGAAATCTGGTAGTTTTAAAAGTTTTCTTAGCAGTGTTTTGTGCTATTTAGAATACTTTTATTTCTAAGCTACGAAGTTAAAAAAAGTAATACGCTTAATCATAAAGTATTACAAGAGCTATTTAAAGAACTACAAAAATAATAATCTAGAAACTGTCACATAAGTCAGAAAGTAACGATAATCGCTAAGCAATTTGGGAAGTGTGATAAAATCGTAACATAGACAATCGAAATCTTTCAAAATCAGCATGTAAACAGGAAAATGCTTAAAGCCATTTTCTTTTGTCATTCGATTTAAAGTGTAAATAATAAAGATTTATTCATCACATCACTTGAATATTAGAAATTTATTAAATTTCCCTTCTGGACAGTTTTTTATTGTTTTTCAGAGTGTTGGAGGCTAAATCAACAAGAGAGTTCTCATCAGAAGGTGAAGATTATTAGTGAGTACTCAATACTAATCCTGAGATTCCTATTTAATTTTATTAGTTATTCAGAGAAATGTACCAATAAGCCGTAATTTGACTGACCTGCTTGAGTCTAATTTTTGAAAATTTCGTTAGAAAAGGTCAGTTACACTTTCAGTGGTGGTGGAAGGGTTATAATCCACCTCAGAGGGGCGGGGGTGGCTCAGTCGGTAGCGCGCCAGGCTCGTAATCTGTAGTTCCCAGGTTCGAGTTCCAGCTGGGTCAGCGTTGAGATTTATCTCCGCAAAAATTCCCCGCCCTGCCCACGGTCAGCAGGGGACACCGATGAGCTTGGAAAGGCCGCCGTCCGTCGGATGGGACGTTAAGCCGTGGCCCCGTGTGCGGGAGAGCCATACCCTGTCCACGTTAAAGAACACGCTGGATGGCCTTGACGGGAGGCTACCATCTGTCTCCCAACAGCTGTTCCAGTGGGTCCCCTCCCCCAACCTTCTCTGAGCCTTTGGGGTCCATGTGACCTGGCCATTTAGCCCATGGTGTGCAAAAAAAGTGCCGCTCAGAGGTAAAACAACCCAACAAACAACCCACCTCAGATCTTATACCTCTCACCACCTCTTATACCGCTCATGACCTCTTATAGTTAGTCATAAATTTAAAGACTTGGCTCGTAATCTCAAGTTCCCAGGTTCGAGTCCCAGCGTTCAATTTATCTCCGCAAAACTCTGGGGCGGGGGTGGCTCAGTCGGTTGCGCGCCAGGCTCGTAATCTGTAGTTCCCAGGTTCGAGTCCCAGCTGGGTCAGCGTTGAGATTTATCTCCGCAAAAATTCCCCGCCCTGCCCACGGTCAGCAGGGGACACCAATAGGCTTGGAAAGGCCGCCGTCCATCGGATGGGACGTTAAGCCGTGGCCCCGTGTGCGGGAGAGCCATACCCTGTGCACGTTGAAGAACACGCTGGATGGCCTTGACGGGAGGCTACCATCTGTCTCCCAACAGCTTGTTCCAGTGGGTCCCCTCCCCAACCTTCTCCGAGCCTATGGGGTCCATGTGGCCTGGCCATTTAGCCCATGGTGTGCAAAAAAGTGCCGCTCAGAGGTAAAACAACCCAACCCTCTCAAATTGACAGGCGAATAATATTTAATTAAAAACCTGTGTATGTAATCATATACAGGTCAGTATTTCAGGGCACCAGTTGAAATCCCATAATCACTTAATGGTATTTTATTCTTAAAGACATGAGATGGAAGCCAATGGGAAAATCTTCATAGACACAGGTCAGTAATGTTTCAGAGCACCAAGTTTAAAGCCAATATTTTCATCGTTATATTTTTAAAGATAATTATTTATGATCAAGAATGATCCTGGGTCTTTTAATCATATTTGGATTCGAGTAATAATAATCTAGTAAGTCTTTACGATTACTCTAGTTCCTCTCGCAAGGCACGAGGCTTTGACAAGATTCTAGTAGTGAATTTTGCAGTATTTTAGAAGTATAGCCCCAATAAATAATTCTTAAAAAATGGTACGTTTTCAGCAGAAAGTTGCGGTTTATGGCCAATAACAAATCAAAACTTAATCAAATAACTACAAAGTTTAAGTACCTCTTTATAGCCATAGCATTTTTCATATCCTCCTGATTCAGCAGATAAGGCTCCTGTTGAACAGTGCGGTGATGAAAATTTATTCGCTCGTATTTATGGTGTATGCAAAGTGGCTGTGCATTGCCTTTGGACCCTTGACCTTGTGATCTCTGGAATAATGATCAGATCTTGAAATGAGCCAGAGTAACTTTCTTTATACCTTAACCCTTTCAGGACCATAAGGTTTCTAAGTGTAAATATTAGTATGTAACTGTTTATTTTAGTTTGTTTAGACGTAAAATAAATAAAAATCATAAGAAAAATACATAACAATGTGTAGTTTTTTTGGAATTTTATGGGAAATGTTTTTCCCAATGGACTATAAAGGTAATAACAAATTATAGTTAGGCTTATTATGCAATGTCTTTTATTTATTGGTTTATTAGAACAAAATGGTAACTAAAATAATACAAAATTATGAAGTAAAATTACTATACAAAATGATGTGCTAATTATGATATTCTACGAAGCAATTTCTTTTGGTAGTGAGGCAAAGATGGACATTGTACATAGTACATATATTATGCGTCCTGACCGTTCTGTTTTCGTTTCCTAAACGTTCCCGTTTACGTAATTGCGTTCGGCATACGTTCTATTTTGACATTCTGTATAAAAAATGCAGATAAGGTTATAATTAAATACGACAAATACTAATTTTAAAATGGTGAAAAATGTTTCCTTTGGTCGTGAAAGGGTTAGCGAATAGAATTTCGGGGTCTTTGTGTAGGTAATAGGAATACTTTAGTACTTTAAAACATAAGTTTTAATTAAAAATATGAAGTTATATTTTAAAAGCATAAATTAATGTTTCTTTAATTGCTGCTTTGTATACCTGGTGAAATATTTGTTTTTACTATTAAGCAATGAAACTGTGGCCCAAATTCAACGGTCCCAAGCTTCATCATTGATCAAGGAACTCTCTACAATACTCTTTAGAAGAGGAGCACATTATAGAAATTGGGTGTGGTGATGGAGTGATTTCTGCCAATGTGTTCATTCCATCACTACTCCCAATTATCAGGTCTTATACAGCCTTGGATATTGATCCTTTAATAATTAAACACTGCCAAAAGGAGTTCAAGAATTCAGCAATCAGCTTTTTCGTAGCTGATATTACAAGACTGTAAGTGACTTTTTCTATTATATTAAAAATCCGAGATAAGATGTAGTCTATTTTATTAGAAAATGTTAGATTGCTGTAGAAACACTAATTATAAATTCAATAGTAAAGCTGCATATGATGATATAAGACTAGGGTTACCATACGACCCAGTTTTTTAGAGAACTATCTGGTGCCCTGAAAAAAAATTTACGGTTAGTCGAAATCCCCTAGTTCTTTGTGACGATTGCCAATTGGCTCTCGTTTCAAATGCATTTAATTAACACATTTTTAAGACAATTGTACCTCTTTTTTTTAATTAACGTAATTTTTTGGTGGGAATTAAGATTACCGATGAGCACAAACAGTTGGTGCACGCTGGCGACGTGGGGTGGGATTAGTTCAGTCGGTAGCGTTGCCAGGCTCATAATCTGTATTTCCGAGGTTCGAGTCCCAACTGGTCCACAATTGAGACTTATCTCCACAAAACTCTCTGCCATGCCCTCGGTCAGTAGGGGACACATGGGTTTGGAAAGACGGCCGTCCTCCGGATGGGACGTTAAGCCGTGATTCCGTGTTCGGGAGACTCTTACCCAGTGCACGTTAAAGAACACTCTGGATGGCCTGGACGGGAGGCTACCATCTGTCTCCCAACAGCTATTCCAGTGGCTCCCTTCCCCCAACCTCTGAGCCTTCGGGGTCCTTGAGCCATTAGATCATTGTGTGCAAAAAGTGCTGCTTAGGGGTAACACTACCCATGTTGGCGACGTAATTGAGTAGTGGCCAGATAAGAACTTTATCACCAGGATCGCACGTGAGAGCTTCGAATTAGTCGTGCCAAGAAGACTCTAATAAAAAGTCTCCTCCCCGCAAACAATAAATCGCACCTCTGAGTCTTACCGTCAATCTATGCAGAACAGCTATGCAATCTATATTCTTCTAGCTGAATGAGCGAATTACACCGAACAATAAATTTTGACCTTTGCTGTGTTTCGGAAGTGCAAGCAAACATTTATGTAAACAGAGCAGCTGAACAAGTGTAATGGTAAAAATGTTTGGCTACTGGTTTCGAGTCACTCACTTGTATTACATCATTCGCTGAAGGTTGCAAATCGCTCTACAGCAACTGCCGCCTCTTCGCATGCTCCTTATATACTAAATCTAGAGAATCTGTCATCACATTCCAGCAGTAATCTGCTAGCATTGATGGGGAACCATGTTCCTCGATATCTCTTTTCCATTGTAGCCATTTCTGATGGCAACGTTCCCGATGGTCATCACTCCCAGCAACAGTTTTCAGTGAGGAAATCCAAATGAGAAATGCACCTTCAAAGACTTACTACATCCCAGTTCGATATGAGGACAGCAGGTCTTCCACAAGATCCTTGTAATTTTCTTTTTAATTTTCCTTGAGGCCCGTCGCAATCTTTTTTTCTACGCTTTTTTATCGCCCTTAAGAATCCCATCTGAAGGCATGCCATGCTTTCCGTTCATCATCAGTGATTATACGATCAAATACCTCACGTAGCAGTGAGCGAATATCTGAACCCGTAAAAACACCCTCTTTTATCTTTGCATCACTAAGTCTTGGAAAATTTTGTCGAAGGTATAGAAAGGCAGTTTGCATCTCATCCATAGCCTTGACGAAAATTTTCATTAGACCCAATTCTATGTGTAAAGGTGGCAACAAAAACTTCGTGGTCGTACCAGCGGATATTGCTGTATATTCTTCCCTGGGTCCAGTGATGGCCGATAAGGCCAAATCCTCTTCATGAAATGAGATGCTTTGTCTGTGCTATTCAATTCTCTAAGAAAGTAGAACTCTGTATATCCGAGCTGTACTCCAAGCAAAAGAGTAATGCATCAGAAATTTATGTAAAGAAAATTTATGTATTGAAGCAGTTGTTTCATATCGTCAGTTTCCTTCATATTAACAGCATGGGCCTACTGAAACAGGAGACAACACGTTCCCATTGTGTAGGAGAACGGCTTTCATACTTAATTTCGAGGAACCTATAAATAACCTACATGCTTCTGGAATATGTCACATGGTCATATTCCAGATATGTCATGGTAAAGAACAATACTAGATCTTTTAGGTGGCTGCGATATTCACTTTCAGATTTCCATCGAGGAGATTCCACTGCTTCAGTCTGGATCCTAGGAGTTCAGTCTTGCTCCTTGACAGCTCTAGATCTCTAACAAGGTCATTCAACTCGTATTGCGTGATCTTGTTTGGTGAATCCGATGTGAGTGTGAAGTCTGAATCTATAGATGCTGTTTTCTGTTCCCGAAGTAAAAGTGGTAGTCCTTTTTGGTGACAGGCTTATTTCGTGCTTTTGTAACGCAAAAGTAACTTCTTCACAAATGTAACAAAAATGATCTGCATTGTTTACATAAGTGGATTGATGAGGGTTTTTAAAAAAAAATTTTTTTTGTAAGCACTCGCTTACAACACACGCATAAAATCGTGAACATATGATAAATGAAGGGTAACTCCAGAATGATTCAATAGCTCTAGAATATTCCATTACCTCTATTGAAAGCAATAACTCCGTAGTATTGTCACCTCTGCACTTCGTACAGCACGCGAAAGACTCAAATTAATATACACTGCATATGGACGCAGCCTCCTGCATTTTCGAAACAAGAGCCAATCACCATTTTTTAATGTCGTGATCGTATTTAGCTCCCGGAAATTAGTAAAAAAAGCTTATTTCCGAAATGGTTTTTTAGTTCTCTCATTTACTGCGAATTTTCTATCGAGTTAAAGAAGTCGTGCCTATTGCTCCATTGCAAACTGCCATAATTAACCTTGGTTAAGTTTTCTGTTGGGTTGTTTTCGGAATGAATTCTTATCAGTCGAAATCTAAACAGACTATTTAAGACTACTCGACTACAGTTTGTACCTGAGTTTGTAATTGTTGGATATTTCTTGTAGATATAAAGATAGGAACGAGAGTTGGCTCAACTGCTACCACACCTGGTTCGTAATCTGCCATTCTCAGTCTCGACTTCCACCTGCGGTAGTGTTTAAATTTATCTCCGTAAATCCCTCACCCTGCACTCAAACAGAAAGGGGACACCGATATTGCAAAGACCGCCGTCCGTGGGATGGGACCAAAAGCTTGACCCCGTGTGCGAGAGTGACATACCCTTGCACGTTAAAGAACAGTCAATAACTTGCCGGAGGCTACCATCTGTCTCATAACAGCTGTCTAACGAGTCCTCTCAAAAAAACCTTCGGGATTATTATGTGCTCTTTGTGTGCATATCTCCGCAAAATTCCCTGCCCACAGTCAGAGGACACCGTTGGGTTTGGGAAGGCCACCGTCCGTCAGATGGGACGTTAATCTGTGGTTCCGTGTGCGGGAGAGACATACTCTGTGCACGTTAAAGAACACGCTGGATGGCCTTGATTGGAGGCTACTGTCTCCCAATAGCTGTTCCAGTGGGTCCCCTCCCCCAAACTTCTGAGCCTTGGGGTCTGTGACCTGGCCATTTAGACCATGGTGTGCAAAAAAAGTGCCGCTCAGAGGTAAAACAACCTAACCTTAGTGACTGATCCAGAGCAGGTATCAAGGGGAATCCCCCTCTTTAAAAATCCTAATGGTAAGAGGCAAAAAAATTAATGAAACTTGTGTATATTTCATGCATTTATAAAGAAGTTTTTAAGCCTTGTAGAATGGAGGACGAAAATGCTATACTGCAGAGAAAGTAGTCTCATGGTTCCCCCGTTTATATTTCTCCCGGCTCGATTTATTTCCCTCCTACTCGATTTATTTCTAGATCCGGGTCTGCAGCCTCATAAAATGAAAGTAGTATAATCAACGGGGTGGCTCATTCGGTTGCGCGCCAGGCTCGTAATCTGCAGTTCCTAGGTTGGAGTCCCAGATGGGTCAGCGTTGAGATTTATCTCCGCAAAACTTCCCGCCATGTCCACGGTCAGTAGGGGACACCAATGGGCTTGAAAAGGCCACCGTCCGTCGGATGGGACGTTAAGCCGTGGCTCCGTATCCAGGAGAGCGCCATACTCTGTGCATATTAAAGAACACGCTGGGTGACCTTTACGGGGAAAATAAATCTGTCCCCTAATAGTTGTTCCAGTGGGCCCCCTCTTCCAACCTTCTGAGCTTTTGGAGTCCTTGTGACCTGGTCATTTAGCACATTGTGTGCAATAAAAGTGCCGCTCAGAGGTAAAACAACCCAACAAAGCTTAAGCACTGCAATTGAATTCGTTATATTTACCTTCAAAGGTTGCAAGACCATAATGCAAAGACTTTTCGATAGCCCCACGTAACGCTGCAGCATGTCATTTCAGTGTCTGAAACAATTGCATTTCTATTGGTTTTTAGCTTCTGTATAGGTTCTTGGCTGCGGATCAAAGGGCCAAGAGTTTGAGCTTCAAACAAGGCATGGATGTTCCCATTGTTTTCGCTTATAGATAGCGTTCTCAAAAGTAGGAGATGGGGGGGGGGGGGAAGTGTGGTACGAGGTAAGCCTTGGCTGCTTTTCTGAGCTAAGGTTCCCTAGTGAAAATGGATTTCGCAACTTGACTAAACTTTATGACCAGAAAACTTGGAACTGTTTTTACCAATTTTAGCTCTAGTGTCGTTATATCGAAATTTCACTTCAAAGACCCTATCCAGAATTTCGTGTTTAAAAACCTGCAACCTGAAATAACTTTGGCACCAATGTTTAGCTATCTACCATTAGTGGATCAAGATTTGGCCTCGCATCGAAAGAACAGGACTAAAATTCATTACATTAGCAAAATTTACCCCCCTCCCAACCAACACATTTATCATTGGAGGCATTTGTTTTTTCCATGTTGAGGAAAACGTAGCTATATAATATTCTTAACACAGATTTGATTATTTCAATCACTTCTGATGTCACAATAAAGACCGGATTTCTCAAATGCTGACATCTCTAAATTTCTCTTAAGTGTTGCAATTTATGTAAGAGCAAAATTCTGTCCTTGTCAGTTCTCAGAAAGAATGAAAAACTAGTTACAAATATCCTTGATAAGAATAGTTAGTTACTAATTTCAAAGTGGGCACTTTTAAACCCAGTTTTCAATTTGCCTAACATAGAAATGTCCATGTTTTTCGTAATTGATTGCAATTTCGTCATTCCCAGAGTGAAAAAAGTCTAAAATTGTTTAAATATAAAAAAAATTTGATATTTCAATATTACAACATAGCGTATAATTTGCAATATTAAATATGTATAACATTGATGTATTACATTAATTTTTACAGTATGTGATAACAAACCCGCATTACATATCATTAAAATTGCTACAAAGGTTTCGATTTCATTAATTTCTTGATTGCATAAAGAAATAGAGCAACCTTGTGGTTGGTAACACTTCTCGTGCCTAGTGGTGCGTGACATGTAAATCCGGCCCTGGTTACATCTTGTTAAATATAGACAGGGCCATCTTTTGGCTTAGGCAAATGCTGGGGGCCAGGATGTAAACATTCCACGTCACTACGAAGTCCTATAAAAGCCATGGTGGAAAGAAACTCATCAAGTCAGTAAAAAGAATGAGAACTGACTTCGAAAGACTGTTCTTCCGTTGGAGAGAGATGGGCAGTCTCATCTATAACAGAGGCGATGCAAATCAGAGGAATATCGCTAGGCAAAATATCTCAAGTGTATGGAGAAGAGCAACGGTCTCAAAACGTCACCTAATCGCGGCAAATGAAGTCTGAGGGACAGGCATCTGTTGGCACGAACTGTACTACAAAACGGAACTGCTACAGTTCACCAGCTGACAGATTACTTCTAGCAGTACTTCAAAACCCATTTCAAAGAGAACTATGCACAGAGATTTGAAATTTGGAAACTACCATGATTCATACAAAAAAATTCGTAATGATTTAAGTACATGCAGGAATTATTTCAAAGGCTTCATTCTCCGCCTTAGTTTTTAAATTGAGCACTTTCTGCTTTTGTAAGTTTTCTTTGCTTTCATTTACAACATTCTTAACGGCACATGCAAAGCGCTTTCCAAATTATCAATAAACATCAGATTTTTTTTACTGTTTGAAGCCTTGCAATTTTCTGACAGAACAAATTAATGGAACACGAGTACAGTCGCTCAAAAAATATCCGAACACTATGGTTGATTACCGAATTCAGAAAAAATATCTGGCAACGATTTTTTTAGAAATTAGTGATCTGGCAACCTTAGTGTCACGTGACACAAAGGTTGCCAGATCACTAATTCAAAAAATATCGTTGCCAGGTATTTTTTCTGAATTCGGTAATCAACCATAGTGTTCGGATATTTTTTTTTGAGTGACTGTGCATCTACTCAACGCTTTCGTTTCTTCATATGCATTTGACAAAAAAATTCGGTGTTGTTCAATTTTTACCCTACATTAAATGAATTTTTTTTCCTTCAGGGAAAGTCTCGAGAAGCATTGGAAAAATTACTTCACACTAGCCTTATCCTTGAATGTCATGGGTGGTGTAGATCCGGAATTGGCCTTTTTAAATATCAGCAGGCTTTTGGAAAGTAACGGATATTACGTCTTCTCATGGAGCTCTGGTCAAGTTTTTCTTGATATCTTGAGAGATGTGGCAGACAAGTACAGAATTCCACGTGAGGTAAGTGAATGGCTTATATAGTTTAAATTTGTTTATTTGTCTTGATACAATGAAATAATTCCATCAACTGTTTTCAGCTAAAATTATACACATAACTGCTTTCATTACTTAAAATGAAAAAAATCCCCTCAAGCAGCTGCTTGCCACAGAGGTCTGACAGGAGCCTGTCAGTTTATATGCCATAGTAGATCTGAGAGGATGGCAGGACCTCAGCAGAAAAACGACCCATACATCCATGCCTTACCTGGGGCTCGAATCCAGGTCCCTTAGATCAAGTAGCCAAGTGCGCTAACCACTCGGCCATGTCCTCAAGCAGACGTGGGCTACGGAGTTCCAACCAGATTGTGCAGTTTAATTCTCCAAGCAGGTCTGTCCCGAGCTGCTTCTGGCCACTGCACACCAATTCTAACAAGGTCCCGTTTGATATTGTCTGCTCACAGCATCGTAGGTCTCCCCCTTTCTGAGGTCTTTAGGCACACTGTTCATAACCCTATTCGCTAATCTATGATTATCCATACGGGCAACATGGCCAAACCAACTGAGTCTATCTGCACAACATACTGCTTAAAGGAGGTTGCAGACTCCTTTGCCTAACCTCATCATTACTAACAAAGTTGAATTATCTAATGCCGAAGATACTGCGTAAGCATCTAGAATCAAAAGCATAAAGTTTCCTGTTACCTTGTTTAAAAAAGGGGCTGGGTGGCTCAGTCGGTAGCGCGCCAGGCTCGTAATCTGTAGTTCCCAGGTTAGAGTCCCAGCTGGGTCAGCGTTGAGATTTATCTCTGCAAAATTTCCCGCCCTGCCCACGGTCAGTAGGGGACACCGATGGGCTTGGAGAGACCGCCGTCCGTCGGATGGGACCTTAAGCCGTGGCCCATGTGCGGGAGAGCCATACCCCATGCATGTTAAAGAACACTCTGGATGGCCTTCACGGGAGTAACATCTGTTTCCCAACAGCTGCTCCAGTGGGTTCCCTCCCCAACCTTCTCTGAGCCTTCGGGGTCCTTGTGACCTGGCCATTTAGCCCATTGTGTGCAAAAAGTGCCGCTCAGAGGTAAAACAACCCAACCCTAACGTATGAAAAGGAAAGTTTGACTGTTCGTGCTATTGTATTAAAACCCATTCTTTCACAATGTCAATGTTGATTGCATTAAATATGACTTGAGTAAGCGGAAGACAATCCGAATAGATGCTAAAACAGGATCTCGTGCTCTTAGTTTCTGGTGAATTTCTGCAGTCCCCCGGTACGTTTGAATAAATGCATAAGCGTGTGTATAAGGGTGAAGGTGGCCATTTTTCGTGGCAAACAAGTTTTTCGACAAAGATATGTATTAGTGTTTCACTTGTTTGGAAATCTGAAATAACACTACCTATAGAAAGTAGCATTACTCTTGTAAATTTCATAAGTGTGTACTAAAAGCTCTTTCTTTCGAATACTCTTTTTAATCTTAGGAACAACACCTTGCCATAGTTCTTACACACTGAACGGAATCCTTTCCAGACTTGATCACTCTTTCTACCATTTCTTCACTAGAGTAAAAAAACCACAGTATCCAATTAACAACCTACACGGCTATACCTGTCAACAACGTTCTACTTAACTGAATCGAGAAAGGTAAAATGACTGTCTGAAAATTGTATACAATATTGGAGAGGGAAAATACATCTTTAGTAAACTTTTCACAAGTATAGTGACTTTTCAATGAGATTTAGAAATTCCTAATGCCAATCTGTTGAGGTTTGTAAAGTGTTAGCTTCTTCCGTAGCAAGCAACTGACAGATAACATGTTTATTCTTGAACACATGATTCATAGAAACAAAATGCACACACACACACACATCCGATTCACAGAAACAAACATGAAAACATATATACATAAACACACACGCAACCCACGCACAAACATACACATGTACAGAGACGAAACACGAAATAAGTATGTGACAAAATAAATACGAACAAAAACTTAGTCCATCGCATTCATGTATGCATACACTTAGAAAGACATCCGTTGAATATGTATAATCCATACACCACAGATATAAACATACGTCCGTGCTTTGCATTAAGACCAAAGAAACCTTCTCGTACATACATAATCATTCATAGGTTTATGCAAAATTAAAAAAGATTTTTATTCTGCTTGAAAGTGATGGCAGCTACTGTCTTCTGTTTACTCGAATCAGACTTAATGCAGTCAACATACTATATTTCCCACTAGATGGCGCTGGTTAAATGCCCATAACGCAGAAAATCTCTTCACCGTTTTAACTGTTTCATGTATCATCTTCCTTCGAAATTTCTATCTTTTAACATTTGTGCTCGAAAGAATAGTATATAGATATTAAGAAGCAGACACGTTTTATATTTCAATGAGTTCACGATGTTTATAAACACTATTAAATATTCTCAATTGACTGATTCACATATAGCTGAAATGTAATATTCTTATGCTAACACAAAAAGTGAATATTCCTGAATATTTCCAGGAACAATAACCACTTTTGCACTTATAAAATACATAAATAATAAATAAAATAAATACCCCCTCAAGCAGCTGCTTGCCACAGAGGTCTGACAGGAGCCTGTCAGTTTATATGCCAGAGTAGGTCTGAGAGGATGGCAGGACCTCAGCAGAAAAACGACACAAACACCATGCCTTACCGGAGGCTCGAACCCAGGTCCCTTAGATCAGTAGCCAAGCGCGCTAACCACTCGGCCATGGGATTGTAATAAATAAGAAAAATTATCTTTCTAAATAAAATATATTTATAGATAAACACCAATAAAAAGATTAACACAAAAGTCCACCAGAAATAATAACAGAAATTAAAATATAAGAATTATCTAGATTTAGGACTACCTATGCTGACGTCATAACTTGGTCCACTGGCCTTATTCTACAGAAGGTGTTGGTTAAATTGTCTAATTGTCTAACAAATTTAACACTTGTTTTCCGATGGCAAAATCCGGCATAAGAGGAAGTGTTAGTTTGCATGCCCTACAGTGAATTTCAGAATAAGAAATCGAATAACAATTCCCAAAACTT
Organism: Ryuthela nishihirai; assembly: GCA_038380435.1. Taxonomy (NCBI): domain Eukaryota; kingdom Metazoa; phylum Arthropoda; class Arachnida; order Araneae; family Heptathelidae; genus Ryuthela; species Ryuthela nishihirai. The sequence goes on along the minus strand of JAWZYU010000034.1, from coordinate 36,727,166 downwards.
TTACTTTAATTTCTGAATAATGGTTAAAGAATAAATCCGCGTCGGTAGCTAATTAAAAACTTTGTTTATTTGATACTGGATGACTTTTTCTAATGGTACTTTTATATTCCTCTAATTTCACCTTCCAAGATATAATCGCGAATATAAAATGTCTCCACGAGGAGTGTGGGAAGTTAAATATTTAACTGTCCCACTCTGGAGCTTGGCCAACAAATGATAACAGTACAGGTCTGCCCAATTCGCATTTTTTCACGACACACTTAGGCAAAAAGCAAAAGCCGCAAGAGGTCGCTTAAGCAGTACGCAAATCTAGGCAATCAACACGTCTGCAAAATTGGGGCGGGGGTGGCTCAGTCGGTAGCGCGCCAGGCTCGTAATCTGTAGTTCCCAGGTTCGAGTCCCATCTGGGTCAGCATTGAGATTTCTCTCCGCAAAATTCCCCGCCCTGCCCACGGTCAGTAGGGGACACAGATGTGCTTGGAAAGGCTCCCGTCCGTCGGATGGGACATTAAGCCGTGGCCCCGTGTGCGGGAGAGCCATACCCTGTGCACGTTAAAGAACACGCTGGATGGCCTTGACGGGAGGCTACCATCTGTCTCCAAACAGCTGTTCCAGTGGGTTCCCTCTCCCAACCTTCTCTGAGACTTCGGGGTCCATGTGACCTGGCCATTTAGCCCATGGTGTGCAAAAAAGTGCCGCTCAGAGGTAAAACAACCAACCCCTCCCCCAACTTTCTCTGAGTCCTTGGAGTCCATGCAACAACCATTTAGCCCATTGTGTAAAAGTGCCGCTCAAAGATAAATCCCAACGCTTGCCTTGGTGGGTTGTTTTATCTCCGCAAACTTTCTCCCCCGCCCCTTGCCGTAGGTCAGTAAGGGATACGAATAGACTGGAAAGGCCACAGTGTGCGGGAGTTTCAGCTTGTCATTTACTAAACTCAACAAATACTTGAAATCTGCTTCATATATTCTCAAGAAATTTTGAAGTCAACTGGGAGAAAAAATTTACTTCGAAATACCTACTAACTTGAGTAGGAAAGTAGTACAAGAGTAGTAAACGTAAATCGGACAGTAAAAATCTCAAAAGCCGTAAGGATAATAATCTAATTGAAGGAATATTTTGAGGTGTTTCTCCCTCTAACTCTAATGGAACGGAAGGAACTTTTGAACGGAAGAAATTTGGGACATTATTTTACATCTCTATGGTTTGTTTCCTACTGTAATGAAGAAAGTGCTAATATTTTATTAGTACCTAGGTTGGTTATTTGAGGTTTGGCGCATTATCAACTTACCTTTAATGCGTCAAATAAAAGACAGGATGAAAGACAAGGAAACTCGGTTAGTTCATAGGATAAAGGTTAACTCTGATGCTACGGAAAGAACCAAAACGTTGCAAAATGAAAAAAACTGATGCTGCATATCAAAAGTTAATATACTGTATCAATCAAAATAAAATTTATTTCCGCATATCGAAAAGAAAATATATCGCTTGCTACATTGTAAAGATAGTGTTGGTTTCGTAGCAACTTGTGCTATTCAGAAATATAAAACTAAGGAACTTATGGTCTTTACAAAGTAAACTCTGAGATATTGTTGGTTAATCTTGATAATCAGGGCAATAATTGCTTTTTTTTCATTTGCGCATAGAATTTCAAAATAAAGTTCATTTTCGGAAAAACGAGCGAATATTTTTAATTTGTCAGACAGTCAACTTCTGTTTTTAGTAAAATTAAAAATTCATTTTGTGTTGATAGGTATTGATTAAAATTAAGTCTCATTTTCCCATTTTTCCAATAAAACCTTGGACAAGGGTAATATCTCCTTGACAGAACTCGAATCATCCTGAAGTTGGCCGTAAAACCTATCTAATCGTCATCCTCAGTGGGGGAATAACAGCAAATAGCATTCAAGTCTTTAATGATTGTCTGAAATTTTGCTGTAAAGAAACATTTCATTAATGCACTCATATCCTAGAAGAACATCACTAGCAGGTCTGCTGAGAAGCAGACCTACGCCTTCGAAAACCTTAAACATCAGAACTGTAGCTCAAATATTCAATTGTGTATAATGTTTGCAGCATTTGGTTAGTTTTCAGTTTCTAAAATTTTATATAAAAGGCATTTGACTGGAATCTTAAAAATAAATGGTACATTTTATTTCCAATTTAAATCATAGTGGCTTCATGCTCCAGAACGTCAACCTGATTCTCCTGTATTGAAAGATCTACATTGGCAGCTTGCAAAGCAGAGTAATTTTGAAGTCGATCAACTTGATGTCAGCTACAATTGCTTCTCCTTTGAAGATGGAAATGCTGTACGAGGTAAATAATTTGGTTCTTTCCTTCATGTATATATTATATTCCTTAATATATATTATATATATTATGTAGAAATATCCTATTAATTTTTCCGTTTAAGGCTGGATTAAGCAAATCCAGAACCAGGGTCCAGGAACCAAGATCTAAATGGGTTTCCTCTATCCTGCTAAATTTAACTAGAATGAAAATTGCATTGCTTTATGTAAAATCATTGATTGAGGAGATAAAAGATTATGATTAAGAAACGAGGCCCCTATATATAGATGGGAGCCTTAGAGCTTTGATCCGCATTGCCCATGGGCAATCATCCGGCCGTGCACATGGGATTAACATGAATTTGCCAATTCTAATGAATTAGACTGAAATGTTTGGTAGGTGGGGGGAAAAAGGGCAGTAAAACCTGTTAAATCGCGCATTTTTACTCTTTTCGAAAATCCCGATATAACTGAGGTCTACACTGATCTAATTAAATGACTATTTTCAATTTAAATGCAGTGATAGATGCAATTGTTCCAAGGCCACTTAAGTAAATCCGGCCCTGATTTGAACAATTCCACTTTCAAGTGTTTACATATTTCATGTTTTAGTAGCACAAGCAAAATATTGATAGGCATGGAGTTTTACTCCTTGGTGTTGTCATACTGATAAAGTAACAGATAAATATTCTTAATGTCTGGAATATTGTTCTGTAAATGGTAGCTAGGCATAAACTGGAAGGAGAGGTGTGTACCAATCCCCAGTGATGCACAGAACCGACCAGGTGTAACACCTAATGTCCGACCCCGCCTTCTCGTGGTGCAGGCTGTTAGTACCTTTCAAAAGAGATTCTCTCTTGGAAGGGAACGGAAATTGAGGGCTGCCAGTTCAGTATGGCCTACTGATCTGGTCATCTATAGCCACTTTTTTCTTTTTTTCAACCCTGTTTGAGGAATGGTCAACTTCACAGGGTCCTAGTGCTGACCATTTATACCTACTAGGCTGGATTTGTTTATGGATTTGAGGTTCATTATGGATCCTGGACTTGCTGCACTGGTGGGCCTTTGCTGAGGGAGAATCTGCCACTGTGTGATCTGTTTGCTTCTGGGTTGCCAGCCCTAACTGAACAGACATGGGATACCTTATATCAGATGGTGGATAATCGTAATCCGAGGCCACAGCAGTTAACTGAACCTCACTTAGCTAGTTGGGCATTGTCATGCCTAAACTGGAGTAATGTGTCTCAGGCAGGCCATATGGCTCTTGAAAAAGTCCACTTGAAAAGGTGATGCCTGAAGTGCCTACCAGCATCGGCGACTTCAGCCATTAGCGGAGGAGGAACAGGTCTTTGCCCCATGCCTCAGATCAGGGGGCTGTTTGAAATTGTTGTCCCTACCTATCTCAATAAACCTAATCTCTTTAAAAATCCTAATCATTTTCTCTGCAGGAACGTGGAACATGAGGACATTACACAGAGATTATTCTCTTGGTGTCCTCATGCAGGAATTACAGCGCTATAACCTACATATTCTAGGCTTGCAAAAGACCAGAACAGTTAAAGGTGAGATACTTAAAAATAACTTTAAATTTCTCTTTACAGGGTGGATGGGAAGCATCACCAAGGCGTTGGCCTGCTTCTCAGAAGACACGCTAGTGATGCTCTTCTGGGATATGAGTGCATTAATGAAAGGTTTCTTACAACAAAATTGCAGACAAGCGTTAAAGATTTAAATGTTATCTGCTGTTATGCCACCACTGAGGATGCCGATGAGTAGGATTGGTTTCACGGACAACTTCGAAATATTTTGAATTCTGTCAAAGGAAATATTACCCTTGTTCTAAGTGACTTCAATGCCAAAGTTTGTACTTGTCTGACCTTTGGTGATAGGCCCTTTTGGTATTGGTAGCTGCAATGGCAATGGGCAACGTCTCCTACAGGTAAGTAAACTCAATGGTTTCAGAATAACTAACACTTATTACAAACACAGCGACATACATAAGTACACATGGGTTTCACCTGATGGTCTGCATAAGAATATGATTATATATTAACAGCAAATGGGCTAGTTCTGTTAGGAATACCAGGTCATATAGGGGAGCTGAAATTGGATCTGACAGTTACCTTCTTAAAAGTGTCTTGCAACTTAAACTGTTGTGCTGAAGTTAAAAAATTTACTTTTAATACTGAAGCTCTGAAAGACCCTGTTATAAATAAAGCTTACCATGATAGGTTACTTAGTCATTATGACAGTCATGGTATGCTTACTACTGAAGTTGAGGAAGAATGGGATCTTTTAAACAGGCTTTTTTGGACACTAACAGTAATCTTTTAGGAAAAAAGGAGCAGAAGAGACAGAATTATCTGAGTGATAAGGCACTTGAGCTTATTTCAGAAAGAACTGCAGGAATGTCCTTAATCAATACACTACTAGTCCTAATAGAAAGCCTTACAAAGAGCTTAATAAACGTGTAAAGGATCAGTTAGTTGCTAAGAATCTTTGGCTTGATAGCTTGGCTGACAAAGCCGAGGAAGCAGTTAGACAGCACAACAGCAGAGAGCTGTACCAGATAGTTAATGTTTTGTGTGGTAGAAAACGAACAGGTATACAAGGATTGAAGGAAAAACAAGGTTATAGAAGGTGAGGATTCTGTCATGGCTAGGTGGGCTGAGCATTTCAGTAATGTTCTAAACAATGTGGTTAATTCTACTCCCATTGTTTGTAATGATGATAGATGCATTGGTGGCTTTAATGTTGGCCCTAGAACACAATCTGAAGTTTGGCTATTTCTAAACTTAAACTTCATAAATCCCCAGGGGTAGATGAAATAACTACTGAAATGCTTAGAGCATATGTTTGCTGGGAATGTTTCGGTTACCACTTGGATGACTGAAATTCTGAATAACTTTTATGATAAAGGCATGGTTCCTAAGGATTTTACCAGAGCTATTGTTATCCCCATTTTCAAAAAAGTTGATCGCAGTTCTTGTGGTAGCTATAGAGGTATCAGCCTACTCTGTTCCGGGGAATCTTCTTTGCATGATTGTGCTTAATGGAATTAAGAATCTGGTTGACAGTCAATTGCGCGATGTTGTGCGATGAGCAATGTGGATTCAGAAGTGGTAGGGATGTGTAGATAATATATTTTCACTCAGGGAGATTCATGTGTAATGTTTAGTTTCAGAAACTTTGGTTACTAACTTTGTTGATTTCAAAAAGGCTTTTGACTGTATTCTTCGCCATAATTTTTGGTTGATTGTGAGATCGTAAAGCATTACAGACAAATAAGTTAACCTAATGAAAGCTCTCTATAATAACACTGAGTTGTGTGTGAGAGTTGGTAAGGCTTGTAGCAATTGGTTTAGCATTACTTCTGGTGTTCGACAAGGGTGCAATTTGTTTCCTTTTCTCTTTAGTCGGGTTACTGATTATGTTATGCGAAATCCTTTGCAAGAAAAGATTTGGTCTGAAATGGTCTAGAGATACCAAAATTTCTGATTTTGATAATGCTGATGATTTGGCAAATGATGAGACTAATTCTTTTATTAGAGCTGTTGATAAAACTGGTAGTAGAGTAGGTTTGGTTATAAACAGAGAAAACTGAAGTGATGAAAATTGGTCAGGCAGGCTGCGATTCAGTTAATCTGAATGGTTGCAGTCTTGAGCAGGTGTCAGTCTAATTATCTTGGGAGCTATGTAACAGATAATGGTGATGTGCGGCATGAGATTAACAGACGAATAGGGATTGCTGCCGGGACTTTTAAGAATCTATGGAGAGTGTGGAGAAATAGGCGTATACACCTAAAGACTAAAATTAGACTGTATAATAGTTTGGTTCTTTCTAGGGTTAGTTATGGTAGTGAAACTTGGACGCTGTGTAAATAAGATAACAGGAAACTAGATGCTTATGATTCTAGATGCTTACGCAGTATCTTGGGCATTAGGTGGTTTAACTTTGTAACTAATGAGATTATCGCTGACTCCTTTGCCTAAGCAAAGGAGTCGGCAACATCCTTTGAGCAGCATATTGTGCAGAGAGACTCCGTTGGTTTGGTCATGTTGCCGGTATGAATAATTTTAGATTGGCGAATAGGGTTATGAACAGTGTGCCTAAAGGCCTCAGAAAGAAGGGGAGACCTAGGATGAGGTGGGCAGACAATGTCAAACAGGACCTTAGTAGAATTGGTGTGAAGTGGCCGGATGCAACAGATATGCTTGGAGAATTAAACTGCACGGTCTGGTTGGACCTCTGTAGCCCATGGCTGCTTGAGGATGATGATTGTATCCATTGGATAAGGCATCTGTCCAGGATTTAGTTTGGACGGGGGAATAAAACTTGAGGACGGCTTCCCAATTACCAAAATATTTCGCCTAACAATGTCAAAATGATATTCTATATGGAATGAGATTTTAAAGTTCTCTATTTTGATTGAGGATTCCGGGGGTTTAGCAATTAGGTTTCAGGATTATGGTAAAATCCATAAAATCTGAAAACATGGATTATTTTAGGCTTTAACCACAAAACAAATTTCAATCAATGTTGTAGCCATTTTAAAAATTTAAGATTTAAATTTCTAAATTCTTTTCTTTAAATAATTAAATCGTTGTTTTAATCTTGTCAAAATTGTTAATAAACAGACATTTCAAATTTTGGATTGGGTTATTTTACCACTGAGTGGCACTGTTTTACACACAATGGGCTAAATGGCCAGGTCCCACGGATCTCAAGAGCTCTATTCAAGGACGAAGTTAGGAGAGAACCCACTGAATATCTGGTACAGCATCTGTAGACAGATGGTAGCTGACCGTCAAGGCCATCCAGCGTGATCTTTAACATGCATAGGGCATGGCTCTCCCACATATGGAGCCACGGTTTTAGGTCCCATCCGACGGATGGTTGAATTTCGAAGCCTATCAATGTTCCCCCCTGATTGAAGGCAAGGAGTTTTGCTGAGATATGTCTGAACGCTGACACAGGCGGGAATCGAACCTAGGAACTGCATATTACAACCGTGGCTTTCTTCCAATTGAGCACCCCCCCGCACTTTCAAATCTTGTGTTGCAGTCTTATATACTCAAAGGCTATTACATTAGAGTTCCTTGCTATATCAATGGTAACTCATATACAGAATTCGGTAACTTCTTAAATAAGCTTTTTATGAAAAATCTGTAACTGAAGATAATTCACAGATCCTAAGTCTATTTTCAATTGTGGTCATTGTTTAAAGATGTTGAAGCTTAAACGTTTATTAAATTGCCTTGCTCTTCGAAAAATCATTCAAAATTGGCGAAAATTAACATATTTAATAACCGCCTCGGTGGCTCGGTAGTATCGTGTTGGTTCGCTGTTATACAGCAACTGCCTTGGTCCGGGTTCAAATCCCGCGACGGCATGGTTGTTGTCTGTGGGTTTACTGAGGCAGTGCCTTCTATTTCAGTTTGGCATCTCTTTGTTAACAGAAGGCCTGTACAAACTAGGAGCAGTTTCTAGGAACCTTCTCAGAGATATGGTGCATATCAAAAAATACTGTTTACCCTTGCACGTTAAGTTTATTATGATTATTGCCTTTAACTTATTTTTTATTTATCAGAGCAATTATTTCAACTGGTATTGTTGCTATTAAATATTCCAATTTCCTAACTCTAAATAGCAAATAATTGATCTTTAAATCTTCAGTAACATTTTTCCATAAAAGGCTTTTATGTACGAGGTTACTGAATTCTGTATCTGAGTTAATATTGATATAAAATGTAAATAACAAAATTGTTGAGTGTATATAAACAGGTTCTTCTAATCTTAATTCATTCTAATTACTTTATCAACGTTAGCTCTGGTTTGGTTATAATACTGAATTTTTTTTTCCTAATATTTAGTCGTGACCGCTGATTGTTCATTTATTTCATTGGCAAACAGTTTTGAGATTAAAAAAATAAACTATTTTGTTTAATTCTTAGTTTGGTTTATAGAAACTAAAGAATTATTTCAATTTTTAATTTTCGGTCAGAATTATCGATAATAATTTTCCAATGTTCTGTTAATTTATCGTAATGTGACATTCAGTCATTTTGGATGGTCTTGACTGAAGACTTCCTTCTATTTCCTAACAGTTGTTCAGTTCACCTTCTTTCCTTCTTGAGCCCTAGAGTCGTTGTAAACTGAAGGGTGGGGTTAGTTATTTATTTACAGCAATTTTACAGTTATTATTTTATTTTTCCGGATGTATATTCCTCCTTTTACCTCGTTTGTTATCATATTCACTTTCATATTATATGCAAGTCTTAGTCTAAGAGTCCTGTTAGCATTTAAATTATGTAGCAAATGGTTATTCAATTTCTGTACACATTTATCCGCAAAATTCCCCGCCCTGCCCACGGTCAGTAGGGGACACCGATGCGCTTGGAAAGGCGGCCGTCCGTCGTATGGGACGTTAAGCCCTGGCCCCATATGCGGGAGTGCCATACCCTGTGCACGTTAAAGAACACGCTGGATGGCCTTGACGGGAGGCTACCATCTGTCTCCCAACAGCTGTTCCAGTGGGTCCCCTCCCCCAACCTTCTCTGAGCCTTCGGGGTCCTTGTGACCTGGCCATTTAGCCCATGGTGTGCAAAAAAATGCCGCTCTGAGGTAAAACAACCCAACCTTGTAAACTGCTATTTGATGAACCGTATATAAAAGTAAGCGGCATGCAAAGGAATAGCCATTTAACAGATGAACCTATTGCGGTCACCTGCTCTAAATTTGGCCTCTAGAGACAGCGTTTTCCCCTCCTTCAGACATGTTGAAAATATAATTTTTTGTAGGTTTTTTGTGAAAAGTGTTTTAAAAGAATGAATTTGAAGGACAACCACTAATTTTGTTTGACAAACGTATTTTTCTTCTGAATATAAACACTATGAATCTCGTTTGTCACTCATACTTTTGTTTTTTCCCCATTTCACATGTTGCTAAAGGGGACGAGTCTGCTGGCTCCGTCAGTAGCACTACAGGTTCGTAATCTGTAGTTCCCAGGTTCGAGTCACAACTCTGCCAACGTTAGGATTTATTTCCCCAAATTTCCGCCCTGCCTTGGCACCGTGTACATGAGCCATACCTAATACAGGTTACTCTCTGGATGGCCTTTGCCGGATACCCTTCCCCTAACCTTCACTGAGCCGTTGGAATCTTGTAATCTGGTCATTTTTGACTATTGTGTACCAAAAACAACTGCTAATTCAACATGCAGAAAAGAATGTTTATTAATATTTGCTGTCACCTTTTAATTATTGCGTAAAAAACGTTTTGGCATTTCCATATAACATGTGCAAATTGGCTACTAATATTTTTGGATTAAAAAGAGTTTTTGATATTGCGTTACTCCATATAAAGTGTGTGATTTTGTAATGCAAATTAATAAATTAGCATGAAAATATCTCGTATCTCTACTGTAATTAAAGTTTTTGTAACCAAGGCTGGAGCAAAGGTAGAGACCGTAATTAACAGCTTAACAGTAGAATACAGTAAACAATATATTACGTTACATTTTTTTCCAATTTCTCTCCCAGATTGTTCAGTGTTAGCCGAAACCTCGGTCGGTAGCGTAACAGTCCTCGTAATCTGCAGTTCCCAGGTTCGAGCCCCAGTTGGGCCAGCGTTGAGATTTAACTCCGCACAACTCCCCACTCTGCCCACGGTTCCCAGCTGGGTCAGCGTTGAGATTTATCTCCGCAAAATTTCCCCCGCCCTGCCCACGGTCAGTAGGGGACACCGATGGGCTACAAAAGGCCGCCGTCCGTCGGATGGGACGTTAAGCCGTGGCCCCTGTGTGGGAGAGCCATACCCTGTGCACGTTAAAGAACACGCTGGATGGCCTTGACGGGAGACTACCATCTGTCTCCCAACAGCTGTTCCAGTGGGTCCCCTCCCCAACCTTCTCTGAGCCTTCGGGGTCCTTGTGGCCTGGCCATTTAGCCCATGGTGTGCAAAAAAAGTGCCGCTCAGAGGTAAAACAATCCAATCCAATCTGCCCACGGTTAGGGGACATCGATAGACTATGAAAGATCACCGTCCGTCGTATGGGACAGTCAGCCGTGGTCCCATGTGAAGGAGAGCCATACCTGTGCACGTTAAAGAACACGCTGGATGACCTTGATGGAGGCTACAATCTGTCAACAACTGTCAAGTGGGTCCCCTCCCCCAATCTTCTGAGCTCTCGGGGTCCTTGTGAGGGTCCTCTAAATGGGGTCCTCTCGGTCCCCATTTAGCTCATTATGTGCAAAAAAGTGCCGCTCGGAGATAAAACAACCCAATTGTGGTCTTCACCTCCCTTTGTGCTGCTCGAGAGCTACTCGTGACAAATTTGTCAAGCAAAAGTTTTTCATTATTTATGCATATATTATTAATTATTGGAGTAGATTTCTTTGGAGGCTGACTTTTAATTTCACTTTTCTCTGCTGCCCTTCAGCTAAAATGTTTAGCCAGGCTTGCAATACCATCATCTCTGGTCGTCTACAATTATTTCTTTAACATTTTCATTCTTAGCTTTCCTCTTTTTTTGTGAACTTTGAGGTTTAAGGATCAGTTGGGTTGGGTTGTTTGCTGAGCGGCACTTTTTTGCACACCATGGGCTAAATGGCCAGGTCACATGGACCCCGAAGGCTCAGAGAAGGTTGGGGGAGGGGACCCACTGGAACAGCTGTTGGGAGACAGATGGTAGCCTCCCGTCAAGGCCATCCAGCGTGTTCTTTAACGTGCACAGGGAAATGGCTTTCCCGCACACGGGGCCAGGGCTTAACGTCCCATCCGACGGACGGCCTTTCGAAGCCCATCGGTGTCCCCTACTGACCGTGGGCAGGGCGGGGAATTTTGCGGAGATAAATCTCAACGCTGACCCAGCTGGGACTCTAACCAGGGAACTACAGATTACGAGCCTGGCACACTACCGACTGAGCCACCCCCGCCCCTTAAGGATCGGTACTGAAATAGTCTTGAATAACTCGGTCAACGTAATCTGTTTAGTCTGCCTTCTAATGTCTTTCAAATGCTACACGTAAGTGAGGTTTCAACATCAACAGCTCTCTTAACTTTTAAACTTTGATTTTTCGTCGTAGGAGAGTCGAAGTAACAGGACTTGTATTCTATTTCTCAGCTATTGATAGTATAGTGAATTGAAATCAATATACAGATCTCGGGTACATTGCGGAAAATATTTACTGCGGGAAGGCCAAATGTAATTGTGGAAGGTGCCTAAAATTAAGAAATCGTGTGAAAAGAGACTTAAATATAGCACTTAATTTTCTGCTGGTAAAATATTTCATATAATAGAAAAAATATATTGGTTAAAAACAGCAAAATACAGAATTAATCTTCTAAGCCTTTTTTCTTTCGCATCTTAGAATGTCGATGAAGGCTAGCTAGATTCAAGAGTCACAAATCTGATTATGTGCCTAAGCTGTCGGTTTAGATGAGCCATTCTTTCAACATTGAAAAAATTATTTCTAATTCAACTTCTAAGCAGCAAAAAAATCGCTTCAGCAATAGATGAAGATATATATACCAGATAATATATATATATTATATATATAACTATTATATAATATATATATATATATATATAACACCATATAATATACCCAGACTCAAACCAGTATAAAAGAGGAGGATGCAACTAGATTAACGTTAGTGTTGATTTTTCCCTTTCGTTATAGAAGTTATTAAAACGTATCTTAATATATGTGAAATATGCAGAAATTTAATCATTTTTGGTCTCTATCACCTATTCTCAAGAGGGCTTGACTTCTTGCCTCCCCCCCCCCCCCTCCTAGATCCGGTCTTGATCAAGAGTATTGAAGTAATTTTGAAATTTGAGCCAAACACATTATGTGACTGCGTTCATCGCCAGTACTTTGTCAAGAGCCAAGGCATTGTTTCGTATACAAATAACAATTTTAAATTTTTAGTGTGCTTTGTTAAAATAATGGTGTTATTAAAGCTGTCTCTTCAACCAGTATCTTCTGGCTAATTAGTTTTTTTTTTTTTTTTCAGATTTGTTAAAATCTCGTAATGTCTTCTCGGAACTACCCCCATTGATGAGAGAAGAGTTTTTTAACAACTTTTACAACGAATATAAAAAGCAATGCGGAGAAACCGTACCGTTGAGAACCGTTAGTGGAATTTTCAGAAAAGTTTGATTGTTGTATTCAAGACTTAGTTAGATTTATTGTATTAATATTATTCAATTGACTTTCAATAAAGTTTTCTTTCTGAATATCTGCGTTTTAACATTTTTAGTGTTACAACTACCTAGATCTTTTTAATAACTGCCGGGCAGCATGGCCGAAAAAGAGTAATCTTTCCCTGCTAAAAAAAAAAAAAAAAATTTGTATTTACACTTAAATAAAAACAATAAATACCCCCTCAAGCAGCTGCTTGCCACAGAGGTCTGTCAGTTTATATGCCACAGTAGAAGATCTGAGAGGATGGCAGGACCTCAGCAGAAAACAACACGAACATCCATGCCTTACCCGGGGCTCGAACCCAGGTCCCGTAGATCAATAGCCGCGGGGCTCGAACCCAGGTCCCGTATATCAGTAGCCAAGCGCACTAACCACTCGACCACGGGACGTACGCTTAATCCTTTAAAATTTCATCTGCAAGCACTCAGAGGGAAAAAGACCAAATCTGCTAAAAAAAATCTGATTTCAGGTTTCGTTCATTAAGAATGGGATGATTTCCTTCGATTCACAGTGTAGAGAAATGTTTAGTAGACTTGAATAATGAATCGGTATTGCACAGAAAATTTAAAGCTGCCTGGGTATGTCAAAAAACACCGTAACTTCTTTGGCATATTTTTTTGAAGGAAAGATTTAAGGATAGCCAAAATATTCTTAAATCTATCTTATTTTCCTTAAATTCATCATTAAAAAACAGTTAAGGAAGATTTAAGAATAAACCCTAGTATTTCAAAAACAACTTAAAATCAAGAAAATTGAAATAATGCACAGCTTTTAAAAATTCGTCTATATATGTTACTATAGTAATTCTCTTAAGTTACTTTCGTTAATAGTTTTAAGTCGTTTAAAATAATACGATATCTGGAATATTTAGATTTTTGTAATTCTTTTAATAGCGAATGGATAGTGTTCAAAATTATGTCAGAAAAGTGTTGTAATCTTCAATTATTTTCAGTCGAATTTTCCCGACACTTATACAAACGATTGAATCAAACAAGAGAAAAAACTCTAATTCTAGCTATGATGCAGAAATGGTAGAGCTTTGAAAATTTGAACCTAGGGGTTTATCCGGATCGTAAATCTCTGGAAATGTCAGAAATTTGACATTCGTTGTATCCCTCAAGATCAAATGGAAATCGTGCCTAGTTCAGATGCTTATCGAAGAGTGCTAGGAACGTGAAAATTATTTTCTGGGGGTGTTTCGGGTCGTAGATCTCGGAAACATGAATTTTCCGTCCAGAGGTTCCTTGGAGGCAATATTTAGATCTTCCTGTGCTACAGAGCTAAAAATTGGTGCCTGTGAGTATTTAGAGTTTGATCTCAAACGCAAATTTTATTTACTGTCACTAATGAAAAATAAAATAAATTTCCCCTCAAGCAGCTGCTTGCCACAGAGGTCTGACAGGAGCCTGTCAGTTTATATGCCAGAGTAGAAGGTCTGAGAGGATGGCAGCAGAAAAACGATACAAACAGCCATGCCTTATCTGGGGCTCGAATCCAGGTCCCGTAGATCAGTAGCCAAGCGTGCTAACCACTCGGCCACGGGAAGGCTTTACTGTCGCTAGAGAACTAAAATTTGACCCAAGGGTATACTGGGTCTGAGAAACATAAAAATTTGGTTCCGACGGGTATTCGAGGTTAAAGTTCGATATACTAGTGCTAGAGATAAATATTGGTTCATAAAAGTATTTTGCTTTCATGGTCGTATAGGAGTCTGAATAACTGTCTAAAAGAAAAGATGCACTTATTGATTTCCTCGTAAAGTATATTTAGGAAGTTGGATCTCAATCTAATATAATCATCGACAGCTTGGAGGTTTGGGATCCAGCATTCGGTTGAAGGCATATTTTGTCAATATATTGATCAGTTTTAATAACTTTGTCTGCACGTAATCAAAACTGCAAAAATACAGGGAAATAAAAAAACGGAAATATAAATTATTCCATCCCATTTTGACACATTTCATAACTAAGATCACATCTCTCCATAGACTTGCTCTTCATAATTTTGTAGGGAAATTTTTTTCAGGGGGAGGTGAAAAAGCGACGCAATGCTTCAAGGTACAAATAGGTAGATCCATTCATTAATGTGCACAGTTGAGAAAACTGCAATCAGGCAAACATCATTCGATAATGGAACTAAGGAGTCCCAAAAGCGAAAGTGATAACTTACAATTGGAAATACATGGAAAAAGAAATTTATATTTGTATTAATGGAGAATGTCTGTGGCAGCCATAATTCATCGGAATAAATACTTCGAAAATTGATGGTGTTTATGGTTGTCAAAGATGAAATGGCCAGTTTCAAGACGAAATTCCAAACAGGGGAGCTTGCTAGAAGTAAAAATATTTACCATGTTATTTTGTTTGGAAAAGTAATCGCTACAAAATTCATTGTTGCTGCTTTCTTCTGAAAGTCTTAACGTATATAATCTGCAGCAGCTGAGAAGGTGAGATTTCATTTCCCGGAGTTGGGAACATTAATTTTTCGTCAATTCTTTTTCTGGCGAGGGGGGAAGACAGCTGTCGTCCATCGGAAGGACGTAGTTGCCGTGCAGGAAAAATAATCTTGGGCATGTTAAAGAACACACTCGATGATTTTGATAGGGGAGTGGGGTTTGTCTCCTAACAGCTGTCCAGTTGGTCTCCTTTCCCCAACCTTTTGACTTGGCGATTTAGTCCATTGGGTGCAAACTCTTCGCCCTGCCCTGTGTCAGGAGACACCGATGGCTTGGAAAGGATGACGTTCGTCAGCTTGGGACATTAAGCTGTCTCCGTGTGTGGGAGAGCCATACTCTGTACGCGTTAAAGAATATGCCTGATGAACTTGAACGGAGTCCAGTGGGTTCACTCCAACCTTCTCTGAATCCTCGGGGTCCTTGTGACCTGGCCTTTTAGCCCATTGTGTATAAAAAAGTGCCGCTCAGAGGAAAAACACGTCACTAAGAGTAATCTGCGTTACTTACATGGGCGCCTGCAGAAAGTTTTCCGGGAGGAGGGGCAAAAACGAATCCAGTGTTTCAAGATAGAAATATTTAGGTCGAGATATTCATTAAATGATTGCAGTTGCAAGTAAGGAATCATGCAGACATCATACGATAACACAATTAAGGAGATTCTAAAACAAAGTTACTTATTAGAACAGAACGAATTATTGAAAATACACATGAAAACTATTTTTCTCAATAAACGAAAATAAATTCTTCTGACAACAATAAATATTTACATTCCCTTAAGAAATAAATGAGAAAACGGAAAGAGGATAACGAATAAACGGGAAAACGTTTTCTCGTGTGTTTTTCAAAGAAATGTAAATTTTTTTTCACACACCTCATACTGAAAATATTTTTTCGATTAAATTTTACAGGGGAGGGGGCTCTCCGTCTTGCCCCCTTCTGCCGCAGCTCAGATTTAACCTCTTGATCTAAATGAAAATAGCAAATACTTCTGACAAGAAAAAATTTCAGATCAAGAGGTTCTAATGGCCAGATATGTTCCGCTGGCTCTTCTGAACAAGCCTTGCTTAAGTGTCACTTTTATACTAAGAAAACTGATCATACAATTTTAAATTCGAAATGTTAGTACTAAATTTGAGCTCAGGAGTTAATTCGAAATTAAAAACAACAGGAACAGGGTCAGCTGAAAGAATTCTCTGCTGCCAAAAATGAATTCTAAATAAATTAGTAAATAAATAAAGTTATAATCCTGATTTACAGATATGCAGAGTGAACGAATAAATCAGTCTTAAGCGTTTATGCGAGTGTTTCCAATGGGAACGTTTTCTTGAGAAAGTATGGAAATGGATGAAATGGAATATCGAACAGTTCACAGATTGACATAACCGAGGCGTTAGAAAAAATACTTGGCAAAATAGGACGTTCTGCCCCAAAAACTTGGGAATATCTGGTTTATGACAATACCACAAATCATGTGAACTACAGAGTAGTCATGTTAACTATTATTTTCATTTTATAATTTATTCCATGCCAGGGTATAACCACAGTATAACAAATGCTCAGGTAATTTTAGATGCTAATTTACATGTTCTAGTGACTTGATTGATTTTTCCAGTACATTTGGAAAATGGAAAAGAAATATCAAAGAAAATACAAAAATGTGTACAGAGTTTGGTTGTTTTACCTCTGAGCGGCACTTTTTTGCACACCATGGGCTAAATGGCCAGGTCACATGGACCCCGATGGCTCAGAGAACGTTGGGGAAGGGACCCAATAGAATAGCTGTTGGGAGACGGATGGTAGCCTCCCGTCAAGGCTATCCAGCGTGTTCTTTAACGTGCACAGGGTATGGCTCTCCCGCACACGGGGCCACGGTTTAACGTCCCATCCGACAGACGGTGGCCTTTCCAAGTCCATCGGTGTCCCCTACTGACCGTGGGCAGGGCGGGTAATTTTGCGGAGAAATGTGTACAGAAATTGAATAGCCATTTGATACATAATTCAAATGCTAACAAGACTCAAATACGAAGACTTGCATATAATATGAAAGTGAATATGATAATAAACGAGGTAAAAGGAGGAATATACATCCGGAAAATTGAATAACAGTAATATGAGATGACTGAACAGGGGAAAAGGGATTGCGAATAATTCAGAAAAACAGCAAAGGTGGGGGGGGGGGGAAGTGGGGTGAGGAGGGAGTGTTGGTCAAAGGTTTCAGTATTCTAATAGGAGTGGAGTAATGTAATTTTTTAATATTATTTCACAATTTAAAGAAGCGGGATCTCTCGGTATAGTTGCAAGTTGAAGTTTCCTCAAATGCTAAAGAAATTTCACCGTACTTGGCTTCCGATGATTAGTGGCAGAAGGGTTAAGGAAAACGCCTTTTAATGTTGCACATAATCCTTTTCATAAAAATATTGTGCATCCTTGATATAAGTCATATTAAGTCTTTAAATGCAGAAGTTTCTATAAATTATTCTTTGATACCACGAGACTTTGGACAATTATGAAAGTGTCCCAGAGCTAAAAAAAAGTTTCAAGACAGCTGTTCTATATTAAGAATAACTCATGGATCCATGAATAACCCTAATACATGAATTGGATTAACCGAGATTGCATCGGTTAGCTAATGCCCGACCCCGCCTTCTCGTGGTGCAGACCGTTAGTACCTTTCAAAAGAGATACTCTCTTGTGGAAGTGAACGGAAGGGGAGGGCTGCCAGATTAGCGTGGCCTACTGATCTGGACAACTATGGCTACTTTTTTTTTTCTACCCTGCTGAGGAGTGGTCAACCACACAGGGTCCTGGTGCTGACCATATAAACCCTCTGGACTGGACAGATATATGGCTCTGAGCTTGATTACGGATCCTGAATTTGCTGCACTAGTGGGTTTGTTCGCATAGAACATTGTTCAGCTGAATTAAGATTGTACTCAAAGACGGTGTTTCTGAACCTTTTATTCTTCACTTAACACCCGGAAATGTGTATGTAACTGGCTACCCCTTGTATAGATAGATAAAACTATAGTTATAGTAATGCCAACTTAGCAACTTTGTTACTAGATCTAGCGACTTTTGAGCTCTCACGGCGTACCCAACGTTGACAACCCTTACTCTAACGTATAGATGGTATGAATTACGTGTTTGCGTTTATTAAATAATAAATCGATCAAGCTACCAAGTCTTACTATAAAGCCTTCGAAGATTGATAGCTTTTCCCCCCGAAGGAATGCAAAAGTCTTGATTCTGGCACCTAAAAGAATGCAATGACGGATTTAATATTCCTGATTTTCTAAAAGGGACTGAAAAGTATAAAATTCAAGGTTTGTTCTTTGCTGATGACATTATGATTTTCGCTGAAGATAGAAGAGGTTGGGTTGTTTTACCTCTGAGCGGCACTTTTTTTGCACACTATGGGTTAAATGGCCAGGTCACATGGACCCCGAAGGCTCAGAGAAGGTTGGGGGAGGGAACCCACTGGAACAGCTGTTGGGAGGCAGATGGTAGCCTCCCGTCAAGGCCATCCAGCATGTTCTTTAAGGTGCACAGGATATGACTCTCCCGTACACAGTGCCACAGCTTAACGTCCCATCCGACGGACGGCGGCCTTTATAAGCCCATCGGTGTCCCCTACTGACCATAGGCAGGGCAGGGAGTTTTGCAGAGATAAATCTCAACTCTGACCCAACTGGGACTCGAACCTGGGAATTACAGATTACGAGCCTGGCGCGCTACCGACTGAGCCACCCACGCCCCCAGATAGAACGGGAATGGAGAATTTAGTAAATATTGTGAATGATTTTTGCGGGAACTCTAAAATTAATTTTAGCCCTAAAAATGTATGCTGGTGGCTTGGAATTGCAAGGAACATATACCTCATGTCAAGTTTGGAAATCATCGAATTTGTATAGTGGACTTGTTGGGCAATACCTTCAGTCAAGAACCAAATTTTCTGAATATTCATGAAGATATTGTTAGGAAAAAAATTTATCAGTACATTGGAATTATAAAAAACAAAGCTATATTCTCTTATAATAGACGTGAGGTCACCGAATATTTTGGAAATCTGTTGCTGTTGTACTAGCTATGACTTATGGCTTTAGCGCTCTTTGCTTTCTTTTCAAACCTGAGAAAAGTTTGTGAAGTGTCACAGATCCAGATTGGTTGAGCAAATCAGTTAAGTGCAAACCTAACTCCTAATATAGTGATTCAAGGAGAAAGGGGTTGGAACACATTTGAAAGCAGAGAAACACAAAGCAAACTTAATTTTTTAGGTCGCCTTCACAATATGAATGAAAACAGAATAGCCAGAAAAGTGTTTGAATATGGTAGGGTACTTGCTCCTTGAGTACGAAATTCTGGGTGGTTTAGAAGAACTCTTGCTATAGATAGAAAATTCGATCCTAAATCAGGATCTTGGAATTCTAAAATTGATGTGGGATAGAAAAATAAAATTATTAAAGGTGCAAAGAGATCTTCACGTGATTTATGGAGAAGAGAACTAACTGATATTCCAAACCTAAGGCAAGTCTATGATAGGAAGACTGTGTACACCAAAGAAACTTACATGGATAATCGCATTGGTAGTTCACTTCTATGTAAGGCTAGATCTGGTTCTTTGGAAACGAATAAAAGACTCAGTAAATTCCAAAACTGTTCGGAAAAATATAATCTATGTCCTAATGCCACTGAGACAATCATGCACATTGTACTGGAATGTGATTCTTCTTTCGATGTGACTGGTAATGGCCTATTGAGAATGAAAAGTGGACACAGCACGGCAAATTGAGCTGGAGGCTTGATTTTTCTAAGAAAGGCTTTCCAAGTTCCTCTTTATGGAATGGTTCTCACAAAGAGAAAGATTTGATAGAACGTAAGGTACCATGTGTCGACTAGAGGTCCTATAAGTTAGAGGCTGTCCTTCTTCTTCTTAAACATCCTTCTATCGTAACTGGACCTATTTGTAAAGGGGGCCTCGGCCCACTTATCATCAGGTCCACAAGGTAGTGTCTTCAGTGGTTGTTAACGAATTTGAGATGAATTTTGATCAAAAGCTAAATGGAAGAGGCTGAAAGCCGATGGTCGCCGAAGATCGAAAAGTGCTCCATAGATGGTAGATAGTCGTTATAATTCATAGAAAAGAAAGCAGAAAAGTGGGGGCTTGGGGAATATCAAAAACAATATCATTTGGATTAGAAAATAATTAATTTTGATAGGGTGAAGTCGATTTTAAAAGATGGGGGGAATATCAAAACAATTTGGAGATAGACTCGAGCTGTGAGTTGACGGATTCTGACCGCCGTAGGCTCAGCCAATAAGAGTGAAAGAATTTTGCGATTGGCTGAGAGCGGGAGCTGGAGTAGCGTTATGTTTTTTTATTTATTTATTTATTATACATTACAACAATGGGAGGTCTTGGCTTCAGAAGAGGTAAATTCTCTAAAGAATGTGTTTCTACACTTATTACTGACATTCACATTGCAAAAAGCAAAAACCAAACTTCAGTAGCTATTTTTTTGACTTGTCACTTGCATTCGACTCAGTCTGGCAAAAAGGTCTCTTACATAAATTAATAAATTTAAATCTTAATGGAAATACCCTTCAATTCTTACATTTTATTTTAGCAAAAAAATTTTTCCAGGTTAAAATTAATGGTAATTTTTCTGCTCAATTTGGAATGACACAGGGAATCGCTCAAGGATCAATTTTGAGTCCGATTCTCTTTAATATTTACTTATCTGATCTCTTCAATAACCACTACCCAAAAATTAAATTTGCAACATTCGCTGACGACATTGTAATCTGGAGCAGTGACAAAAATATTTTAAAATTATAAAACAGATTACAAACTCAAATTTATAAAATATTTGATCATTGTAAAACTTGGGATCTAACAATTAATTTAGATAAAACTGTTTGTTTACCTTTCATTAAATTCAAATGAACCCCACAAGTAATTAAATTATATATAGACAATCAACAAATTAACCAAGTTAACACATTTAAATATTTGGGAATTAATTTGGATTCATGGCTTAATTGGAAAACACATCTCACTCAACAATATAGTAAAGGTTGTAAATTATTAAACTTTTTCAGATGTTTATCTGCCACAAACCGGCGAACTCCACCCAAGTATCCTTATACAAAAATTTAATTCGATCTAAAATTGAATATGGGTTAGAATTTTCAGTTGGAATTGGTGAGCAAAATCTCAAAAAATTTCATACACTCCAAAATTAATACCTCAAATCTGCTTTGGGCCTTTATGGAAGAGCTTCTACTATCGCTTTAATTGGAGAAACATCAGTAGCCCCATTTCATATCAGAACAAGAATTCTTCTCATAAAATATCTAATTAGACTTCGATTGAAAATCACATTTCATCCCTTTATTATAAATTTTCTTGAAAATCCAAAAGTTTTTTTTAAGAAATATCATTTAATTTCAGACGATGATCCCCTATTAAAAATTGTTTTCAATATTTCCACCTCAGGGGAGATATTTCACTACATTACGGATTGGAGTCTCTATAGATCATCCAATCAAGAAAATCTACCAGGCATCCTTTCCAAAAAATTATTTTCTTCAGAAACCCTAAAAATAATTACAAATTCATACTGCAAAATTAAATACCATAATCATATCAGTATCTATACTGATGGCTCACTCTAAACAGATATAAATGCAGCGTCAGCTGCTTTCTACATTCCTTCAACTATTTATTCTAAATCTTTTAGACTACCATCAATTATTTCCATAACACAAGCCGAAATTATTGCTATAATTGAGATATTCATTTATATTGCTCAAACATTTTCAAATAAAAATATTGTTATCTATTCCGACTCTAAATGTGCCTTAAACGTTTTAAGACAAGTTCTATACTACACTGATTATTTACAATTTTTTTACCAATTGCTGACACTGACAGACTTTATCATAAGATATCTAAAAAATAATATTACACTACAGTGGATCCCTGCTGACTGTGATATAGTAGGCAATGAAAAAGCCGACGAGCTTGCAAAAAATGCTGCAAAACTACCTAATATTACACAAACAATTTATTTTTGTAATCAATTTAAAAATTAATTAATAACCATGAATTTTACTTAACAAATATCTATTTTAAAATCAATGGTTGCATGCAAAATAATTTTAGATTCAATATTTCTCCTAATATTCAATATATTCTTAATTATAATCCTCCCAGATCATTATTAATTAAAATGCTTAAACTCAGTACTGGAACTACCACACTTAATCCAGACTTATATACAATTTAAAAAATTTATTCTCCAAATTGTATTTTTTGTCATACTTTAGAATTAACCAATCATGTTTTACTAAATTGCCCAAAATATAATATCCATCGAAACAATTTTTTAAGGAATTAAAATTAATTGGCATTAATGACTTCACATTTTTTAATATCTTAAACCATCCAAACTGATGAATTAGGAAAAATGTATTTAAACTTGTAGGACGTTTTCTTCTTGATGAAGATTTATGGGAAAAAATTTAATTAATTGTAATATACTTGGATTTTTAACTCACTTTATTATAACTTAATGTTTTACAACTTAAAATTGTGTTTGAGATGCAATTTTTCTTTTTCCACCTTTTTCACATCATAACAAAAACCCTGAATTTCTATTGGAGGAATGAAAAAGCCGGAAATCGGACCTCTCGGAAGAATGTTATGTGATACGATACGATACAATGGGAGGTCCTTCCACAAGTTTACCCAAAAATATTTGAGGTTACAAATGATAAAATACATTTCGAGGAAAGAACAATATCACATATTTTGTTTTATTACATAATGTTTAAATTTCGCTCCGAGACGGTTTTATAAATACTTGTAAAATTATTTTGTATTATTACATATTTAAATTTCGCTCCGTGTCGGTTTTCAACATAGGTTGTCAAACAAAAGTTTAGTGTTTTTTTTTTAATCTTTATGTATCGAATATGTTCGACACCATTTTTTTGTTGTTTTTATGTTAATTGGTTTAGTATGTCTACGATTAGAACCAAATGTGTTTTCCTGCCGTCATTGATAATTGGGATTATTGAGAAGCTCAGCTATCTACAACCTAAAGGTGAGAGGCTATTTAACAGATACTCTGTTCGGACACCAAGCGCTTTGCTGGATCGTCTTGACTCACAGTTCTATGCATTTTCCTTATTTTTGTGACTTTCCTTTGTTATAATGGAAATTGCTAACAAAGAGGATGTTTTTGCTCATGAGGAGACTTGCGATACCCCTGACATGGACGAATGCTCGGTCCCTGATTTGGGAGAGAGATCCTCAATCGCAGGAGCTGAAACTGGACTCTGCGATTTCCTATCGCAAAAACATTTGTTGTTATCAGATGCAAATGATGTTTTATACAATCTTCCGAGTATGGATAACCTACATGGCCTCCTTCCTGAGCGCTATGCATTCATTAACAAAACAATTCAACAACAATTTTATCTCCAGAAAGATATCAATGATCACGAATGCGATAGTAACTGCCGTCAACAGGCTTCTAATGTCACTAGCCACGCTAGTACCTCAAATTATCTAGCTAAAGTTTCTGGATCTGAGGCTAAAAATGACGGTTTCCAACGAGTTACGAAGGGTCATAAGAGATCTCTATCTCCTTCCGACGCTCCGAATTTTGCCTCCAAGTCTAAATACTCGGTCCTTCACGACGAAATTTCCGATTTAGACGAGGTCGAAATGAACGAGGAGACTGAAGAAAATCAGTCTCAGGCCCAGACGGCTCCTGCTACTGTAAAAGCCAAGAAAGATAGAATACCACCGATCGTACTTAGCTCTCCCAAGAACTGGTCAGTTTTACGAAAAGAACTTAACAAATTAGCGCTGGAGAGATTTTCTGCAAAAACCTCTGGTGATTCGATCAGAATACAAACCAACTGCATTGCAGACTTCAGAAACTTCTCCAAAAAATTCGAAAATTCAGGACGAAATTTTCACAACTACAAATTGAGGGGTGAGAAAAACCTTAAGGTCGTTATCAAAAACTTACCCCTTGACACTACCTGTGATGAACTCAAGAGCGAACTAGTAGGCCTGGGTTTTTCGATCATTAAACTCTCTCAATTGAAGAGCGGTAAGGATAGGACCCCCCTCCCAGTCTATCTTATTGAGCTACCGAAAGACGCAGCTAATAAGAAAATCTACGAACTACCAGACCTCTTCCACCTTAAAATTAAGGTGGAGAGTTATAGACTGCGGAAAAGACCCACTCAGTGTCACCGCTGTCAGAGATACGGACACGCACAGAGTGGGTGTTATAATTCACCATGATGTGTCAAATGTGCAGAAGGTCACCTTACCAAAGACTGCACTAGACTTAATAACGATGAACCACCTAAGTGTGCCAACTGTGGGTCAGACCATACATCAAATTACAAAGGCTGTATACACTTTCTTACTAAGGACTATGGGAAAATTACCAACTATAAACAGTCTAAGCAACTTACAAGTAAAGGAGGGCGAGACGATAAGGTAGACCCCAAAATATCGTACGGTAGTGTAGCGGCCAGAACTACCAATGTCGACAAAAGACCAACGGTACCCACGGATATTGCACAAGATCACTCAGTCACAAGGAGAGTATCTGCTGAAAATCAGAGTCCACAACCATCTCCTCTGAGAAACGGTGAGTTTGAAACAAACCTGTTAACTGACCTCAATGATACTCTACAATTTTTTAGACAATTGAATATTTCAGATATCTTGCTAAAACTGAAATCGATTATAATGGAATATCAGAGAGCAAATGGTCTTATGGGCAAACTTACAGTGGGCCTAAAAGCATTCGATTTCTTCATCTTTGCTCTGCACCTCGATGGATAAGCCATTTAATAAGTCCCAGCTTAAGATTGTGACTCAGAATTGTCACGGCCTTCTCAACGATCTGCCTGAATTCAGAGATTTTCTTTCTGAGTCTCAGGCAGATGTCATCTTATTAGAAGAAACACTTCCGTGTCAGCGATAGCTTAAAATTCCCTAATTATGAGGTGTATCGCACAGACCGCCTTCACAATTCTGGTGGTGGAACTGCTGTGATAATAAAACGCTCTATCACGCATTTTCAAATCTTAATTCCAAATCTCAAGACTCTTGAAGCCACGGCTATTTCCATCCCAGACACCATCTTAGGGACGTTGAATCTAATTGCTGCCTACAAACCACCCAACTGACATCTAGAAAAGTCAGACTTTGATAATATTTTTTGATCGTGGTAACCCTACTGTTATTGCCGGTGATCTGAACTCAAAAAATGTTGGCTGGCACTCTAGGTGGGCAATAAAAGTGGAAGACAACTGCTGGAGTACTCTACTAGAAAGGGCATCATCATTGATGCTCCAGATGCACCTACCTTCTACCCATTCAATGCCTTACACAGACCGGATGTCCTGGATATTGTCCTATTTCGAAATTTTCTTCCTTCATACGACATAGAAGTTAAGAATCTACTCAATTCTGACCACTTACAGGTCTTCCTAAATTTATAACTATCTACTCACTCCCACGCTGATTCCTGCAGAGCTGTCAACTGGGACAAGTATAAGGTAATTGTCAAGGAAAAGATCTCCGGGAGATGCCCCCTGATAACATCAGATCAATAGAAGACAGAATAGCTGACCTTACAGCTTTATTATTGAATCTCGAAACGAGGCCAGTTTTGAGCTACCTCGTAAAAAAGATTACTATGCACTATCTCCATATCTTAGATCTCTTATTCAGGAGAAAAATAAATCAAGCCATACCTGGCAAAAGAGTAGAAGCAAAAAAGATAAAGATCACTACTGCTCTCTCAAAAAAGATGTGAAGACCAAATTCAGAGAGCACAGGTGTAACATCTGGAATAAGAAAGTCTCCAGTCTGGCAGTTCAAAACAACTCCATCTGGGAGATGGTTAGGGTTTTCAAGAATCCACACGCTAACCTGCCTCCTATTCATGGACAAAATGGTCTATGCTTTAGTGAGAAGGACAAAGCAGAAACATTTGCTGCCTCCCTAGAGCTTCAGTTTCAAGAAAACCACGACCTATCTGACAACGAGACCTGCGACATGATCGAAAACTAGCTTGTGCGATTCGATCAAAATCACGTGACTGTCTGCAAATTCACCATCCCATCTGAAGTTGCTGAGTACATCCAAAATCTGAAGCCAAGGAAAGCGACCGGACCAGATCAGATTACAAATAAGATGCTCAGGCACCTTCCTAAAAAAGCAGTAGCTCAACTGTGCGCGTAATTTAACATCCTTATCAGAAACAGCAGATTTCCTGATATCTGGAAGAATGCCTATATCAGGTAAATTCACAAGCCAGGCAAGGACCCCTCCTTCCCTGTAAACTATCGTCCGATAAGCTTGTTATCCTGCTTGGGGAAATTGTACGAACGCATTATTTTGAACAGGCTGGAAAATTTCCTATCCGAAAAAGAAATTCTACCAGATACCCAATTCGAATTCAGAAAGCACAGGTACACGGAACACCAGATACTCCGAGTGGTAGAAAGAATTGCAGAACCTCTCAATAAGAAACGGTAGCTGCAGTTATCTTAGATGTCGCCAAGGCCTTCGATCGAATATGGATAGATGGTCTTGTATACAAGCTAATCAGGATGGAAGCGCCGACTGGCCTTACTCGACTAATCTGATCCTATCTACACAGAAGAACATTCCAGGTACAAATCAAGACAACCCTCTCCTCGATGAAAGATATAGCTACGGGGGTCCCTCAGGGATCCCTTTTGGGACTCACGCTTTTTTCCCTGTACCTGTATTTCCTGCCAACCACTAACAATGTGATGATTGCACAATATGCCGATGACATTGCACTGATGTCTTCCTCCATTGGTCCCTCATATGCAATCGACAGACTACGGAATGCTTGGATAACCTCGAAAAGTGGTATGACCTATGGAAAATAAAAATAAATAACGAAAAGAGTGTGGCTATTCTTTTCGGTTCAACAAAATCCAAGATGAAAAAGAGAAAAAAGAAAAAATGCCAAGGACTCTCTAAACTTCTTAGACAAACCAATTGCTTGGCAAACCACTGTAAAATACTTGGGAGTCACCCTCCACCAAAAGCTGAAATGGGACCCACACATAGATGCGGTCCTAAAAAAGGCAAATGCCATTACATGCATGCTTGGTCCACTAACGGGTAGGAACTCTGTTCTGATTATCGACCTCAAGCTGCTCCTGTATAACACTGTGTTAAGACCCATCATCACATATGCCTCTCCCATATGGGCTAACACAACTCTCAAGAACATCAGGAAGATTCAAACCTTCCAGAACAAAATCATCCGACATGCTGTTAACTCCCCGTGGTTCGTGTCTAACAAACAACTACATAGAGATCTAGGCATCGAGCATGTATTTAATCATATAAAGCGCCTCTCCAAATGTTTCTACGAGGCAGTGGACAAAAACCCTAATGAGATAATATCATCTCTCATCAACTATGATCACGAGGTCCTGAATAAATTCAAGAGACCTAAATCCATAGCCTTCTCCTTAGAAGAATTTTCTCTCTAGCTCTGTGCACTATGTGTTATGAACGTTCTTGCCCCTAGGGGCCCACCACTCTGGTGGTTAATCTCTCACGGGCATTCTGGCCAGTCATGCCTTACTGGCACACACTTAGATGGAAATGGTAATGGGCATAATTATGCCTGGTCCATTGAACATTTTGACATACGATCTACGATCTACGATAATTTATAGATCTTAAGCCTTTTTAATTCCGAAGGGTGATTTAAAATGAGATCATTTTTGAATTCTTGAATTTCAAGTTTTTTTAAAGCGGAAAAGAATATAGATCTTTGTCAATCATATTTTGTGCAATTTAAAAGAATATGGTGTATGTTTTCCGGGGTAGAACAAGTCAACACTTTTTTGCTTAATTTAAATTGGTTTAGCATGGCTGTGTTTGTACGTAGACGGTGTAGAATTTTGATTTCATGCCTTGTAAATGGCAGAGGTACAATCTTGGATATGTTTTTAGAAAGTTGAAACGGAAATTTTCCTTAAAGAATGCATAGTTTTGAAAAAACCTTTCCGTGAGGTTGAATTCAATATTTTTTAGTTCTAATTTAACGGTATAGAAGAAGTTAAAGACATTTGCGAAGTGGGGTAAAGAATGGGCATCCTTTGCCAGTAAATCAAC
Source organism: Ryuthela nishihirai (assembly GCA_038380435.1). Taxonomy (NCBI): domain Eukaryota; kingdom Metazoa; phylum Arthropoda; class Arachnida; order Araneae; family Heptathelidae; genus Ryuthela; species Ryuthela nishihirai. The sequence goes on along the minus strand of JAWZYU010000034.1, from coordinate 36,698,998 downwards.
ATAGTCATTTTCTGGGATCCCAACATGACTTGGGATCCATTGTAGAGAGATTTTATTGTTATTAATATTATAATTGTTAGTGTTTAAAGTCAGGATTTCAGTCACGTAATAATTATAATTTGACAGCCCAGCTTCCTGTTGCAAAGTTTGGATGGCCCCTTTTGAGTCGATAAATATTACAAGGTTAGAATTTTTTAAGTTTTGAGAAATCCATTCATAGGCCTTAACAATTGCAAAAAGTTCTGCTTGAATGATTGGGATCGAATCAGGTAGTTTGAAAGCTAAAGAGAAGCTTTTTTGTGGGATGTAAAGTGCTGCTGCAGCAGAGTGTGATTGGATGATGACGGATCCATCTGGGAAAATGAATACGTGATTTTTAAATTTATTATGTGAGTGAATTTTGACGAGGGAAATAATTGCTTCATTAGGAAGTTCTTTTTTGGACTTCAGGGCCGGAATTTCCGTATGGATAGAAGATTTGATGAGTGTCCATTCTGCAACTAAGTCTGTGATATCCCCTTTGAGGAATTTATCCTGTTGGTTGTTAAAATATTCATATAAAATTTGATCTTGTTGAATGAAATTGAAATAGTTACTATTTTTAAAATTTGTATGAAATGGATGCGAGGCGAGTTTATATTGCAGTTTTAAATAATATTTAATCAACAGGATTTTTTGACGAATTTCAAATGGTGGAAAGGCCGTTTCAGCAATTAAGGAGAGTGTAGGGCAATTATTAGGTAAAACAAATGCGATTTTTAGGCATCTATTTTAGATGATATTTATATTTTTGAATATAGATGAGTGTGGACCTGTAATAAATTCTACTCTATATTCTATTTTTGCTCGGATTAAGTTTTTATATAAATTTATTATGTGTACTTGGGGAGTGCCTTTAAATTTAGATGTGAAAAATTTTAAGTAATTGGTTAATTTTAAACCCTTGGTATATTGGTCTTCTAAATGGTAAAACCAATTGAGTCTTGAATCTAGAATTCAGTGATTCCCAACCTTTTCTGGACCATCGCCCCCTTTAGAAGAGAACAAAAATTTCAACACCCCCCCTAGTCCATAATAGTTAATTTTATATGAAATATTAAAATATTGTTGCATATTATCTGTACCTAATTTATCCGTTTATTTATCTATTAAAAATCATAAAGCAGAAATTAATAAAACGACAACCAAATATACAATAAAATTGTTTATTAAAATTTTAAAAATAAACACAGAATCAATAAGAAATAAAAAATAATGAGATAAACACAAAATTAATAATAAATAAAAAGATTAATGAGATGGTTGAGGCTGGTGGAGTGTTAACAATTTGTTAATGTCGGGTTCCAATTTCGTTAACATCAATCGCAGATCGCCACGTTCAGTGATGTGTAGTCTGTTCCTGTTCTTTGACAGTAAATTAGCTACTGCACTGAATCCACGCTCAGCCATATAGGACGAAGGAAATGCGATTAAAAACTTCTGTACTGTTGCCCACAATCCAGGGTAGAGAACTGGTATTGATTTTTGAAGCCAGAACTCTTGGTATCCATGTTTGAATTTTACTTTGAGTGCTTCGTTAGTCGTGAGTTCGAAGAGTTCCTCTTCCAAATTTGATGATTCTTCAGTATCTGTGTTTGCGAAAGGATCTAAAACCCAACTCGGTATATTCATGTTTAAAATATCTTGGAAATGCTCCGTAAAATCAACATAAAGAACTTCCAAGTGTTGGCAGTAAGTAAGTAAATCTTCCGGTTTTGCAGAGACTGCTGATAATGTGGGAAAGTGGTTGTATTCACCTCTACCTAGATTTCGTTTGAATAGAAGAGGTTTTCCCGCAAAAGCAGCTATGACGTTTTTTGTTTTAATTAAATTCAACTCATCACCTTGCAATTGTAAATTAACTTGATTAAATATTTTAAACAGGTCTGTCAAATAAGCGATATCATTTTTTGACGTAATCAGGTTTTCGCTCAATTTTTCGTCTCTGTCTTCAAGAAAGTCCAGTACTGAGTCAAATAGATTGAAAAAACGACTCAGACAAACACCTTTAGAGAGCCAACGTACTTCTGTGTGCAGCAGCAAGCGATTGTAATCTTCATCATTTTCATTACAAAGCTTACCAAATAATCGGTCATTCAATGAATTGCTTCTAATCTTATTGATTGCTTTAATAACGTAATGGAGCGACGTATGCAGACGTTCATTCAAAATTTTTGCAACCAAATGCTGACGATGAATAATACAATGTACAGCGAGTACATTTGGTACTGCTTGTTTCAAATGCGCTATGAAACCCTTATGACGCCCTGTCATTGCTGGAGCACCATCAGTAGCAGCAGACAAAATATTGCAAATAGGAATTTCTTTCTTTTGAAAAACCTTTTGCATGGTATTAAATATAGATTCTCCCTTTGTATCAGATTCCAAATTTTTAGCAAATAATAACTCTTTATGAATTTTTTCTTCTTTTATAAATCGTACGTATGATAAGAGTAGAGCTTCGTTATTTGGTAGAGTTGATTCATCGAGTTGAATGGAAAATTTGCAAGTCTTTAAGTAATCACATAATGATATTTCAACGTCTTTTGCCATTTCATTTATTTTTCTTTGCATTGAATTATTACTGAGAGGAATTTTTTTGATGATATCTGACGGTGTCTTATGATGAAGAACAGTTTTTAATATCTCTTTGACTGCTGGAAAAACTAATTCCTTGCCAATTGTGTGTGGTTTTCCTGCATTTGCGATTAACAATGAAACGTTATATGAGGCTCGTAGTCCATCATCATCTTGTTTAGAAGACGACGCAAAAAGGTTTGACATAGTTGGCTGTTTTAAATATTGCTTTTCCAGTTCTTGAAAATAGGATAAATCTTTGTTCTTCTTATCAGCATGCATTTTATTTAAATGCTCTTGTAGCCTAGAAGGTTTCATAGCTTCATTTGAAAAAACTTTTCGTCAAATTAAAAACATAGGTAATGATTGGTTTGTAGGAGAGTACGTAAATCCATATTTCAAATACTCCATACTGTACTGCCAGCATTTCTTTTTAGATGTAGATTCAGACATTTTCAAATACAAATTAACTTCTCAACAGATTTATAAATAGTTATAAAAATAATGTTTATAATGACTTCTAACACTTATCGCTCACGACTATTTATCACGGCGAAGCACATAAAAATAATGAAACATTCTTAGAGCTATCGCTTTTATAGATTTGATTTTGTGCATGCATTAACTTGTATGTTTGCGATGCCGGCGCACTTGCTCCGTAAACAAGTCATTTCAAGCTTCCATATTCTTGTCGAAACATGGGTTGGGTTGGGTTGTTTTACCTTTGAGCGGCACTTTTTTGCACACCATGGGCTAAATGTCCAGGTCACATGGACCCCGAAGGCTCAGAGAAGGTTGGGGGAGGGGACCCACTGGAACAGCTGTTGGGAGACAGATGGTAGCCTCCCGTCAAGGCCATCCAGCGTGTTCTTTAGCATGCACAGGGTATGGCTCTCCCGCACACGGGACCACGGCTTAACGTCGCATCCGACGGACGGCGGCCTTTCCAAGCCCATCGGTGTCCCCTACTGACCGTGGGCAGGGCGGAGAATTTTGGGGAGATAAATCTCAACGCTGACCCAGCTGGGACTCGAAACCGGGAACTACAGATTACGAGCCTGGCGCGCTACCGACTGAGCCACCCCCGCCCCATCGAAACATGTTAAATTGCATGAACCGCGTGTTTGCCTACCAACTTGCAAGGACTTGTCACCGTCAATCTATTCTAAACTAAAACAAATTAGGTATAGGTATATCTAATGCTAATTTAAAAATGCTTATTAACGCGATAACAATAAGATAATTTACATAGCTAGATAAAATATTTATTCATGAAAACAGGTATTTTCAAAGTATTTTATTATATTAAAAAAATTATAAAAAATATTAAATATAATAAATTTATTATTATTATATTATTATTGCATCAAGGTTGATTTGCCTATCAGGACGGACACACATGTCCAACATAATAAGCCTGATATAGTAGTACATGTTAAGGTATTGAATGAGATTACAATTATTGAAGTAGGAATAACATCTCAGGATAACCTGCAGACAGTAGAGGTTGAAAAGAAGAGGAAGTATGATCTGCTGGCTAATGAGTTGAGCCTAATTCACAAGTGTAATGTTAATATTATACCTTATGTTCTGATGATGGTATTGTAACTACGTACCATAAAGCATACTCAAAGCGACTTGGAGTGGGAAAACATATTGAAGCTTATATCCAATCTGTGATCTTGAAGAGAACTTTTGAGAGCATCTCAGTCGACTTCAGACGTACCAGTACGCTAGTAAGCGGTAGCAGGGAACTTATTGTCCAAGCTGCAGTTGAAAAGCTGTACATGACGGATGAGGTAGTGGATGACCAGAATCACCAGGAAGACACCACAGAATAGAAGAGATAAAAAGGTTGTCACAGAAAATTCCATTAAATTTATTTATTTATTTGACCGCCCCTCTTGACTGCCTCAACGCCCCCCATTTGCCTCTGGATCCGCTACCGCCCCCATGGAAGGCTCCAGCGCCCACTGGGGAGCGGTACCGCCCCCGTTGGGAATCTACACGATCTACATTTTGTATCCCTATCTTCAACAGAAGGCGCTGTTCTCCACAATTTAACCTACAAATTAACTCAGAAAGAATTCAGCAAAACTTAAAATGTAAAATTTTAGGTATACATCTAGAATCTAGATGTATGCCTAAAACTTTACATTTTGAGTTTTGCTGAATTCTTTCTGAGTTAATTTGGAGGTTAAATTGTGGAGAATAGCGCCTTCTGTTGAAGAAAGGGATAAAAAATATTTTTTTAACATTAGTTTTAGGTGCCGATTTTTGAAGTATTAGTTTAAAAGATTTAATTGCTTCTGTATTTTGTTCTGAAGAAAGCGTCATCAGGGTTTGAGGCCCAGATTAAAATGTCATCAGCATAGCTGGTGAAAGATATATTTTCTTCAATAATATTTTTGATATCACTTAAATAGCGATTGAAGAGAAGTGGGGACAAAATAGAGCCCTGAGATAGGCCTTGCTTTATTGAATACGTTTTTGAAAGTAAAGAATCGATTTTGACCTGGAGTTGTCTCTTTAAGAGAAATTCAGTGGTGAAATGAAGACAATTGGAATTAATATTAATTTTTAGAAGTTTTGAGTTAAGTCCCTGAATCCACACTGAATCAAAGGCCTGTGTTAGGTCTAGGGAAATGGCCAAAAGTGTGTTTTTCTTTTTATTTGCAAGATGAATGTCATGTAGTAGTAAGGAGATGCATTCCTTAGATGATCTACTTTTTCCGAAACCAAAATATATTTCTGGAAGGATATTGTTGGATTCAAGAAACCAGTTAAGTCTTTTCAGGAATATTCTTTCGAATAGTTTCAAAGAGTTTGATAATAAGGAGATAGGCCTATATGAGGATATTAAGTTAGCTGGCTTGTCTGGTTTTAGCAGAAAAAATATAACCTTTTTCCACGCCAATGGATAGGTGTGTTTTTCCCAGATGAAGTTGAAAATGTCTAACAATTTTTTTTTTCCAGACAGGAGGGAGATGTTTGAAAGTTTTATTAAGGATGCCATCAGCTCCAGGTGTTGATTTTAAATTAACTTTTAACGGCCGTTTTCAATTCATCAAGTGAAGACGGTTGCTCCAAAATGGAATCTGAGTAAGCGACTTGTTGGGTTTGCGAGAGGATTTTTTTATTAAAATATTTTTCAGAATTATTAAGCTTCATTTCCTGTGTTATTTGTAAATTTTCCGCAAATAGATCAGTAGTTTGTTGGAGATTTATGTTATTTTCAAGAGCAATTTCTGCCATTGGAGTTTTTTGTGTTTTTGGTGAGTTAATCTTTTTAAAAATTTTCCAAAAATTAATATCTTTAGAAGCTGTGTTTAGTTTGCTTCTAAAGTCTCTCCAATTTTCTCTGCTGATTTCTTTTAATTTTTTTCGCGCCATGGCATTAATTTTTTTTATACTGGTTAATATCTATGAAGCAACGAGATCTTTTAGCCTCGTTTTCTGCTTTTTTCCTATTCTATTCACGTGCCAAAAATTTCGAGTCAGTTTTGGGATTTTGTTTAATGTTGTTTGAAATCCAGGTTTTGTTAGATCAAAAATTGTATCAAAAAATGTATTGTAATCTTTGGAGAATTCGCTTGTTCTAAAATATTTTGGAATAATTGCGAATTATTTAGGTGTGTTAATTTTTTTTAATTTGGTGTTAAAACATGATGTTAGGAGAATCGGATGATGGTCACTGCCTCTCGTATCAGGAAGCAGTGACCAATAGAATTTTTCAGAAATGGTGGTGGAAATGAGAGTTAGATCAATTATGGATCGATTATTATTCGGATTTTCATGTGTGCATATTTTCCGATTTAGTAAAACAAGGTTGTAATTTAAAATAAATTTGCTAAGTAAACTTCCTGGGTGATTAATTGTGTATGAGTGCCACATTGTGTGATGAGAGTTAAAATCTCCCATAATTATGTGCGGTTCCGGAACCTGACGCAAGACATTATGGAATAAAGCTTCAGGTACTGCAAAACCCGGGATATAAACATTGATAATTGAGACATAATAATCATTTAAGAAGATCTGAACTGCCAGAATTTCCAAATTGTGGAAATTGTAATTTAAGTTTAAAATTCTATGTTTTATATTTTTCTTAATTAAAAAACCCACACCGTTCATTTTGAGTGGGGGAAATAAAGTATAAGTTAAGTAATTGGTAAAGTTAACATTTTTTTTAGATTTGATTTCCTGAAGTACAAATATGTCTTTTTTTTTTGTATTTCATTAATAGAATAATATCTTCCATTTTGGTGATTAAACCGCGACAATTCCACTGAAGAATCGAGAAAATATTTTTGTTTGAGGTGGACGAGTATTTCATAAATTATTTGGTAGGTTTCATCAGTAGGACAAATATACTTAGCTAAATGTAAGACTAAATCTTTTATAAGGTTACTAGTAACATTATTACCATCTATTTGTTGAGCGATAGCATTGGGTGATAGCATTAATGGCGAGAGTTCTTTTCATTTTTTGTTGTCCCGTTATCTTTAATTTTTTGGTGAGTTCCTTTGGTAATATCCGCATATGATTTATTACCACTCCCCTTATTAGTTAATATAGCCGGATTATTGTTCTTTTTCGCTATACTCAGAGCACTCAAAGCACTCGATTCCGTTTATCATGGAGAATCGAATGCTTTGAAGTAGATGGTCGAGACATCATATCTTTGGAGTCACTTTGCAAAGGTTGTGATGGTACTGAGGAGATATTTTGTATAAAGTTATAAGTGTCTTTGCCGTGTAGATGTGAAGATTTCTGAATTTTATTGGATATAACGGCCTGATTATCATCATCGTTGTTTATTAAGTCGTCATCATAGTCACTTTCGTCGGAATGCGGTTGGTTCAGACCTTGCAATTTAGGAGGATTCCAGTTATCGTCTAATCGGAGCTGAGCGTGTGCTGCTTCCTTTTTGGCCACCAAGAATGCGGCGGACCAGCTACAGTGTTGAGCGTTTTGAATCTGCATCGCTCTGCAAGCAACATGTTTGATGGGGCAAGCAAAATAAGTTGCTGCGTGGGGGCCTTTGCAGTTAGGGCAGGAAATATCCTCGCTTGTACACTTTTTATAAGAGTGATCACCGCCACATCTTTTGCATCTGGTTTGGCCGCGGCAACATGACCCCATCGATAGCAGTTGCCACATAAAGCGGGTGATCCGAAATAGTTTCTAACCGTAAACGAGGAAAATCCGATATTGACGCGATTAGGAAGTGATTCATTTGAAGAATAGATAATTACGTTACCCGTTGGTTTCTTTAAGAAGCTATCCCCTGAGCTATTTGGGAGATATCTGATCATTCTTCGAACTTTATATACATTGAGATATTTCAGGCTTTGCAATAGAAAAACAGAATATTTTACATTTACGTTAATCATTCTGCCCATAATAAAGTCTTTTGTAGGGAATCTGAAGTCGACGTTAACTCCTAAGGTTTGTTCTACCTGTTGTAAAATTTCGCTGTCGTCCTCGTTTTCAGGGTATACTATAATGTCACCCTTATTTGTGAATCGACCTTTAATGTTCTTTTTGAGGAATTTAAAGAAAAAATCCTTGACCTGGCCATCGTCCAGGTCAGATAATTTGATATCCTTATTGAAGAAGATAATGGCTAAGTCTTCCGTAGAGTTTGCCCTGTTTATATTATCAGGGTTATTTTCGTTTTCTATATTTCTAGTATTATTAGATTGATCATTTTTGTTAGAATTTTTAATTGATCTCTTGTGCTTCTCTATTTTTTGTTCTACTAAAAGTGTGAAAAATTCATTTTCATTTTGATTGTCAAGAAGTTAATTCCTTAAATAATTGGTATCAATTAATTCGAAACTGTCCGACAAGTTTGCGATATCGTTGACAAATAATGATCTGTTTGCAATGACTTACGTTTTGTCTATATGACGGTTGTTTTTTTAACTGTGCTTTTTCCGATGATTTTATCGGTATTCCAGAAGTTTTTTTCATTTTGTTATTGGAGTTCGATGGCTTACCTCTTTTTCCACCCATGTTTCCCGGGGTCCTCTAGAAAATAATTCCAGCGATGGGCCGAGAAAAAGGCGTCACTCTCAGGCACATCCTCCCATGTTTCATAGGGTCTTCTATCGATATCTTCCGGAAAGAGTCCAAGTTGCGGAAGTCACTGTAAAACATCACCTTCGCACCAAAAAGTCAATTTGTTTTTACAGAAGCGCCGAAAAAAGAAAAAAAAACAGCCGACCGCTCTTTACCGTAAAAAAACAATCCGTAGTCTCTTAAAGACTGTTTTGAAGCAAAGGCAGCGAACAAAGACTATTGTCCACTATGACAGAGAACGTTCCAACGCTCGAAAAAAAAAAAACTCGTCCTCTCCACGTCGAGAAATCAGCGTTATATTCTTGGGCGCCAGAGATGTCCAAGAAAAAACCGGGAAATGTAGAGTGACGATGTCTCAGCCAATGAGAATAAAGATATTTTGGGATGATAGCCAGAACACTCTTCTGGCTTACAAAGAGATCCAGTTCGATGATGAGAACTTATGTTTGTCTATGATTTTTGATCCGCTTCAACTTTCAATCTGTGAGGTTGGGATAATTTGAAAGATAATGAAGTATTGTATTGTGGGATATGGATAGCAGCACTTGCTGATAGTGGATTTTGAATGACAGAGCAATCAGTATAAATTTTAATATTTTCATTGTATTGTGTGTCAAAATATGTTTCGGCGAGAGTTTTTACTGCATCAGGTGGTAATTAATGTTTATGTGTGAGAGTGGGTATGTGGGTGGAGAATGTAGGACTAATGAAGCTCCAGTCTGCTATAAGTGGGGGAATATCCCCAAAGTTTTTGATCTGTAGGTGTTTCTTCATTAAAGTGTGGAGGTCAGGAGTGGATTTAATGTGCTTGTAGTAGGGGCTTCTTATAAAATGGGTGTGGAAAGGGTGATTTGGAAGTTTGTAGTGTAGTCTAATATAATATTTAATTAGAAGGATTTTTTGTCTGATTTGGAGGGGGGAGGGGGGGATGTTTCTGCCTTTACACCTGCATCAACCACAGCTTCCAAACAAATAAATTCACCACCAAACATATGACTGGGTTTGTTAAAAATTACCCAGCCATAAATACCCAACTTGATATTAGGAGGAAAACAGAATACACTGCCAGAAGACACCCCACAATACCTGCCATCACAACATTCCACCAAGCCAATGCAAAACTCAGGAAATTGAGACTCACCACTAAAAGAAAGGAGTGGAGACAATACTGTAACCCAATCAACCCTAGAACAGACTCAACACTCATATGGGCAACTATTAGAACACTTAAGTCCCAGACACAACCACTTGCCCCTTGGCATAGTGTCATCTGGAAGAATAATCTCTCCACCAAGCAAGGTGGCAAATCTCTTTGTCACACATCTCACTACCACCCCTCCCCAAGCAAATACATACACTTACCAAACCCACTGCTCACATTGAAAGTATTACTGATTTCGTCGCTACCTGCAAACTTCCTGCTATCAACCTCCCATTCTCTTTAAATGAATTAACTATAGCAATTCAACAAACTAAATCTAAAAGTACACCTGGCCCTGATCACATCACATACAATGCTATAAAAAATTTTGGACCCTCTACACTCAGCACTCTGCTACAAATCTACAATAACTGCTGGCAAACACACACCTTCCCAACAAAATGGGAAGACATACACATCATACCAATTTTAAAACCACACAAACCAGCAGCAGAAATTTCTTCTTATAGACCAATTGCTCTAACATCATGCATTCCCAAAGTTCTAGAAAGAATTGTGCTCTCAAGACTAAAATTCTTCCTCCACCAAATAACACTCTCCCCACATGCCAAACTGGCTTTAGAGAGCACAGACAATTTCTTTGACATTATCACTTCAGCAGAACTAGCTATCAACAACAAAGAAATTCTATGCTGTCTTTCTAGACCTCACCTCTGCTTTTGATACTGCCTTTCAACCAGCATACTATACAAACTACATCATATTGGCATCATATTTTCAAAAAATTTTCTCACTCACAGAAAAATCAAAGTTCAGCTGGGGACTACCTTCTCTAACCCACATAATCTAAAAAGGGGACTACCTTCTCTAACCCACATAATCTAAAAAGGGGACTACCACAGGGCAGTGTGGTCTCCCCTAAAGTTTTTAACATACATCTACCTGATCTACCAAAATTAATACCCAAACATATCTCTTGCTCCATCTTTGCTGCTGATATTGTGCTCTGGACCTCAGGAAAAAATATAAACAACATTCAGTGCCACTACAAAAAGCAGTCAACCAGGTCCTTGACTTCACCACCAAATGGGGACTAGCCATCTCTGCACCTAAATCTGCGGTGTTACCCATTACACGCAAACACATACACCCCAATTCCCCTACAATTACAATTAATAATTCTACTGTACCCATAGTCACACACTACAAATACTTAGGGTTAATTATTGACCGCAAGCTTACATGGAATCATCGCACTAATTACATTAAACACACATGTAATGGAGCACTCAACATACAGCCATAACTAGGACAACATGGGGTGCCAGTGATAAAGCCATGATTACATTCATAAAAGCTTCTCTCAACTCTAAACTAGAATATGGTCTCTCATCACTGAACACTGCCACACACACACACATTCAAAAACTTGAAACAATTCAAACAAGAATCATTAAACTTGCTCTGGGCCTCAAAGCTGGCTGCCCAAACCTGGCCACTTGGGCAGAAGCAAACATCCCCCCCCCCCTTACAATAAAACAACAACTACTCACATGCAATGACTACATAAAAATGAAACACTTCAACCCCACTCACCCTGCACTTAGAAGAATTGACTCACTTGACAACACTTTGCCCACTGCATACATTATTAAACAACACCCTGCATATCTCACCTGGAAGCATATAAAAAAATTTTCTCCTAAACACACACTTCCCTTCTGGCAAATCAAAATACCCATCATAGAACTCAATATCCCCAACATCACTCAAAAAAAACACCACCACCCCCTTGAACTCCAATCTGCTGCTGAACATATCATTTCACACATTCCCCCCACTGATATAACCATTTTTACTGATGCCTCCCATATTCCTAACACAACTAATGGATCTGCTGCATTTCATTGCCCAAACCTACATTATAAATAATAAATACCCCCTCAAGCAGCTGCTTGCCACAGAGGACCTACATTACATACACAAAATCAGACTTAACCTAGCTTTCAATAGCACCAACACAGAACTTGCAGCAATACACAGGGCATTAGAATGGGCTACCCTCCTCAACAAACAACATATCCACATTTTTACTGACTCTAAGCCTCCACTACAAAGCATCAAACAATAAAACACTGATATCACACAGAATTACTCCCTATACCACATACAAAAACTTGCACACAATTTAATTATGACTGGTAAAACCCTCACTTTTCATTGGATTCCTTCCCACTGTAACATTCCCCATAATGACACTGCTGACCATCTTGCCAAACAAGCCCTCACCCTACCCACACCTAATTACCACACCATTACCCCATGTACTCAACATTTGAAAACCTAGAGATCTAACTTTCACAACACATGGGCAGAATCATGGGCCCAACACTCTAGCATCGAAAACACCTTTAGAGCCACAGTAGTAAAACACTCCATATGAAATTTTTTTCCACTACTTGCCCAGAAATTCACAAACTTCCATACACAGACTCCGCACAGGCAGAACTAACATTAATACAGACCTTTTCCTTATTAATAAAGCCCCCTCAGCACTCTGCCCCAACTGCCAGGTGATAGAAGACATTTCTCACTTTCTATTACACTGTTCACTCTTCATAACACAAAGAAACAACTTCTATCACCAACTTGCAAAACTAGGAGTCTACACATACAACATACAAACAATACTCAACCCTTCTCACAAACACAAACAGCCCCATTTTTCTGCCTTGCATCCTACACTCAACTTACTGGCAAGATTATTTAACCCTTCCCCCTCCTTTCCATCTATTTTCTGTGGTTCTCTGTTTTTTACAAAAGATCCATTTAAGGGCAAAAAAGATGATCTTTGGACACCTGTCACGCAGCTCTCAACTATAATTGTTTATTTTATATGCTGCAACATGTGTCACTACTCACTGGCCATGCAACTTGAGCCAAAATATATTACAAAAATGAAAAAAAAAATTTTTTTTTGAACCACACCCATATTTACTCATTACTTATTGTCACACTATTGACTCCTTCCACAGTTCGCACACAAACTTCCATCGTTTTACCAATTTTCAATTTTTTTTTTACTATTTTGTCTCGCACTACCACACACACATCTGACAGCTCCCATTACCTGTCCACTGGCCTGCGTTTGTCACCCACTTCCCTTTAATTCCCATTTTTCTGGAAACACATCTCTCCCTCACCTCCCCTACATAGACACAGTACTCACCATTTCCCAAAAACCCCATTTCTTAATTCAATTTCCATCATTTTTTCTTAATTTTTCAAGGCCCATTGTCTGGCCTTTCTTTCCATTTCCCCTGTACTTAGTTTTCACTGCACTACGGTGCACGTGGTAATAATAACTTTCCTAACCATACTTTGCCCCTACCTCCCACAATTTTTATGATAACTTCCCCAAAATCATGGGTTAGTTTACCCCCCCTCCATCCCCCTCTCCACCAAATTTCACCCCCCAGGCATGCCCCCTGCCCGCGGCGGATGAAAATAATGGAAAAAATATTTTTTTTATTTTTAGCCCCAATTAAGGAATTTTACCCTTTCTACAAAATTCCTCCGCCTTCTTCCACCTACCCACCCCCTCTACCCCCACCCCATTTGCACCCCCCTCCACCCTTCTCCAGAGAGAAGGGACATTTTTATATTTATTGGCTTTTTTTACAGTGCCCACGCAGGCCACACATTCCTATATCCCTTTTCTGGACGTCCTTGGACTTCCTCTCCCCTTTTCCCAACTCCTACAGACAACAGACATTGAAAGACTTCTTTGTTGCCTATTTCACCCTTCATCAAAAGGCGGCCTGCGGCGAAAACGCCTTCGCCAAAATGTATGTACACTGTTCTTCGCTACGTTGGCTCCAGTCTCATAAACTCATTCAGAAACCTCAGTCAACCTTAGCGCATGGACCAGATGATCGAAATTCCTTAGGAATATCGTACAAAGTGGGCCAGTAATGAAGAGAGAGTTATGATTATCTATGATTTTTGATCGCTACGGTTTCGAAAATATGGGGAATGGGAGTGAATTTTGGTGAAATAAACAAATATAAAAATAAAAAGCCAAAGAAAGCGAAATTACCTAAATAAAGGGAGGAATTGTTTCACCAATTGGAGGAAGTCCCAAATAGTGAAACAATCTCTCTGCGAACATTTGCCTAAAGCAGAGAGATAAAGGTCTCGATACTTCGGCAGTATGAATCCGTCTTTAGTTAGGGTTTTCTTAAGTGATTTTAATGGAGTGGGAATTTCCCACTCGGAAGAGGCTAATTTTGCGTTGATTAAAAATTTTAAGAACTCAAGAAGGTCCTCGAATGTCTCGAGAAATTCGGGTGGGGGGGGGTCTGAATATTGACTTTGGGATAGGGTGGTGGAACGGTTGATAATAAAATTCTGAAGATTGCAGATAAGAGAGGACGAAACATTTGGTGCTGACGATTTCTTCTTCAGTAGAGCAGGTTGCAAAGTGTCTTCTTTGGTAGGAGAGTCCGATGGGGAAGACAAACATTTTCTTTTTTGAGTGATGGGAGTAGAAGGTGCTGGCTCTTCAGGAAGGGAAGCTGAAAGTGAAGGAGCATGGTCGTTGTTTTGGGGGCAAACAGGAGCTGGTTTTTGCGGAAGGGTAGAGTCCAATGTAGAGGCCGAAATTGGGTTTTGAGTTGGTGCAGGTGGTTACTGGGGTGGTTGCTTCCTAGTAGCAAATGCTTCGCAGTCCTTGATCAGATGGTCTGGAAGTTTAACCACTTGCATAATTTGGTCATGCCCAGATAATATATCGTGGCAGCGAAGCTGGAAATTTGGATGAAGTTAGGGATTGACTTTCTCATTTCCATGTGAACCACCCTGGTTCCCATTTGGATGGATTCCAACACCTGGAGTTCCAGATACTCGTCTTGAACTCTGGATACAGTTCCATAGGGATCCAGGGCTGTGGCGATTTCACTGTTGGAAATGAAGAACGGCAATTTCGAGATAAAGATTTTCTTCTGGTGATAGGGTAGGCGAATAAAACACACTGTCTGGTCAGTATTGTAATCCAAGAAGGGATCTGCAGCGATTTCTTCTGCAGGTTCGTCGCTGGAGAAGGTCACAATAGTTGTCGACTTATTGATACGTTGAACGATAGCCGCTGGTTGCACATTAGTCGCCAATAGTTTCACAAATTGGTCGTAAGTAAATGCATGTGCCTAAATTTAAACGATCTTTTTAACCTGATATCCTTTTTAAACTCCATAATAAAATTTAAAAACTCAGTAACACGGTAAATACACGTCAACACACTTTGAAATCCGAATTGGAATCTAGAGTCTAACATCCTTCTTTAAAAACTGGACCATTTTGTAAAAGTGACCTTGGCCCCTTTATCATCTGGTCCACGAGAAAAAGTTTTTTTTTTGTGTGCGTCAAAAAGTAGGGACCAGTACAGTGAAGTGCTAGCGACCCTACATGTTGGCGATAGGCTTGCCGCCTAATAATGAAGGAGGTGGTTGAAGTTTCGTTGCCAGAACTGAAGGAAGTGGTTGAAGTTTCATCCCTTGGCACGACGTTTCGTGCCAAGGAAGTGCTGCGTCGTAGTTTTGTGGCAAGGGGTTGAGGAGGGGAGAGGTTTGGAGTAAAATTCTTCTGGGAGTGAAAATTGTAGCGTGTGTGATCCCCGTGTGGCCCATGTTGACCGGAAGTTGGTAAGAAGGGCGCAAGGTAAATATTCAAAATCGCCCGGAATCTCTTACAATTAAGGATGGCCTAATATGGTCGGCAGATCTTAAAATTTCTGATTTAGAATATGCTGATGATTTAGCTCTTTTGGCAAATGATGTTCATGAGATGAACTCTTTCATTCCAGCTATTGATGAGACTGGAGGCTGGCCTTCTTCTTCTTATACATCCTTCTTTCTAAGCTGGACCTATTTGTAAACGGGGTCTCGGCCCCCTTATCATCAGGTCCATGCGCAAAAAGGGCAGTGGGTGCGGATGAAAACGGCAAAGACTGGCCAGCACAGTGAAGCCTGGCAATCGTAAATTTTGGCAATTGGGCTTTAGGCCGCAGGCCGCCCAGTGGTGGAGAGGCTGATGTTGAAGGGTGAAGGAGAATAAATACCAGTTGCATGTCATGTGAATGGGGGAAGGGGGTGGAGAGAGATAGAGGAAGAAGTAGTGTATATATATATTTTTTAATAATTTTCCGAGTGGCGAATGTTATGCTATTTTTTGAAGTTGTGGCCATGGTTGGTTGCCAGTATGGTAGATTTGAGTCAATCAAAGGGGGATGAAATATTTGGTGGGGGGGAGCTGAGACGGTGGGATAGGTAAAACTCCTGTGTCAGGAAGATGGAGGAGGAAATATTTATGGTTGCTTATCTAACTCCAGAGGTTAGCATTGGGTTTCCCTGCCATGCAGTGAAATATTGCGCAGGGATGGATCTGGGAAAAGTCTTAGCTCAGTGATAGCCTTATATATGGGAAGGAGTATGATAAATGGCCGAGTGGTTAGCGCGCTTGGCTACTGATCTAAGGGACCTGGGTTCGAGCCCCGGGTAAGGCATGGACATATGTGTCGTTTTTCTGCTGAGGCCCTGCCATCCTCTCAGACCTTGTACTATGGCATATAAACTGACAGGCTCCTGTCAGACCTCTGTGGCAAGTAGCTGCTTGAGGGGGTATTTATTTATTTTTATTTTTTTATGATAAAGATAATTTATTTTTTTGGAGGAGAAGGGAGGAAAATGATATAGCTACGTTATATGAGTTCGAAATCAAATTTATGTGTTCAGTGTGTAGTGGTCAGTGTTTAATTTTTGTAGAGCCAGTGGAAGGTCAGCCATGAGCTTGGGGTGTGTGGCAGGAGTGCAGTTTAAGGTTCCCATCAAAGGGTAGTGGGAGATGTGGTGAGAATCTATATGTATATTAGGTATAATAATATGTATAGAGATGTTATGTTCTGGGAGAGATTCCATATAAGTGATTGGGTTAAAGAGAAATATAAGAGTTCCCAATATAGAAGTAAAGTTTTCCTTTATGTGACTTTATTTTTGATAGATTGATTTTTTTTTTGATGAATTTATACTGTGTATTTATTTTTATTTTGAGTTAGTTTCTATCGAATAAGTTGTCCAAAATGCGTCTTTTGATGTCCTATGGGGATCTTTTATTGGCATCTGGATCTTTTAGTGTCCCAAGGATCTTTTACAAGTGAGGTAGAGGCCTTTGGAGAGGCAGAGAGGCTTTAGGGGAATCACCCAGTGTTGTTGATATATAGGGCCAAGGCCCTATAGTGGCTTTTTATATTATTATGAGTAGGACCAAGAATTGTTTGGGCTGAGAAATAAGTGGTTCCCAGTGTGGTGAGTGTCTGGAAGAGGGTAATTCTATGTATTGTGTATTTGGTGCAGTGTAGAAGGTAGTGTGGAATGTCTTCTATCACTTGGCATGTAATGCAAAGAGCAGATGGTACCTTTTGTATCATGAAAAGGTCCTTGTTGAGATTTGTTCTGCCAGTGCGTAGTTGATGAATTGCTGTTTGGGCTCTTCATGATAGGTAGTTGAGATGTAGTGTGTGTGGGATGGCAGCAATGGTGGATCTGAATGTATTTTTAATTGTGGCCTGTTGGATCCAGTTTTGGGTCCATGTGTAGTGGAAGAATTTGTTGATTTCTATTAGGTGATGATTATATGTCTCAGGGGTGTGATAATTAGGTGTAGGGATATTGTGTCCTTGTTTAGCAAGGTGGTCAGCAGTGTCATTATGGGTTATGTTACAATGAGAGGGTATCCAGTGGAATGTTAGTGTTTTGTGAGTGGCAATTATATTGTGTGAAATTCTGTGAATATGGAAAAGAGAGTAATTTTGTGATAGGTTGTATGTATTTTGTTGATGCTGTGCAAGGCAGATTTTGAGTCAGTGATAATATGTATGTTGTGTGTATTTTGTGTGGAGGACCATTCCAAAGCCATATGTATTGCACCTAGCTCTGTAGCAGTACTGTTTTCTGCATGGTTCATTTTGATTATATGTGAGAAAATTGGTTGGGTAGAATGAAAGGCAGCAGTGCCATTTGTTGTGTGTGGGATGTGGGAGCCATTTGTTGTGTGTAGGATGTGGGAGCTATCTGTGAATATAATGAGGTCTGTGGTAGGAATGTTTGTGACGAGTTGTTCCACTGAAAATTTTAGTTCTTGTGGGAGGTGTTTATATTTTTGGGTGATTTGTAGTAGTGTGAGATTTATGGATGGTTTTTTAATAGTCCAATAGGGGATTGTGTATCTAGGGTTGAAAGGTTTGATTTTTCTCCATGTTGAATATAGTGGGTGCTGCTTTATGATTTGTGCAGTGGGGGATGTGTTGGTAGGAGACTCAATTTTATTTATAGTGGGGTGGGTGGGGTTTAGATGTTTTAATTTGACGTAGTGTTTGCAGGTGAGTTTGTGTCTGATGTTGTCGAGGGGAGGCATGTTAGCTTCTGCCCATATGGCCAAGTTTGGGCAGCCAGTTTTAAGACCCAGTGCGAGTCTGGTCAGTAAGGCTCTGGTTTGCATGGTTTCAAGTTTGTTAAAAAGTGTGGGTGAGGTAGTGTTTAGAGCTAGCAGGCCATACTCCAGTCTGCTGTTGATAAATGTTTTAATAAGGGTGATCATAGATCTGTCACTTGCACCCCAGCTAGCTCTTGTGAATGATTTGAGAATGTTGAGAGCTCCATTACATGTGGATTGTGTATTTGTGATGTGTTGTTTCCAGTTAAGCTGTCGGTTTATAGTTAGCCCTAATTATTTGTAGTGTTTAGCTAGGGGGATGGCGTGATTGTTTATAGTTATGCTGAGTGAGTTGGCGGGGGGTTGCTTATGTGTTATGGGTAAGATCGCAGATTTAGGTGCAGAGATGGCTAGTCCCCAATTGTTTGTAAAGTCAAGGACCTGGTTGACTGCTGTTTGTAGGGCTGTTTGTATAATGATGGTATCATGTCCTTTGGTCCAGAGCACTATGTCATCAGCAAAGATGGAGCAATTAATGTCCTTGTTAAATACTGTTGGTAGATCATGTAGAAGAATGTTGAAAAGTGTGGGTGATAGCACACTGCCCTTTGGCAATCCCCTAGTTAAATTGTGGTGGTCAGACAGAGTAGTCCCCAGTTTGACTTTAACCTTTCTCTGTGTGAGGAAATTATTGATAAAATGCAAGATGTTTCCTGTGATTCCTAGTTGGTGTAATTTGAAGAGTATACTGGTATGTGAGGCAGTAACAAAAGCAGAGATTAGGTCTAGAAAGACACAGCAAAAGATTTCTTTGTTTTGAAGAGCAATTTCTGCTGAAGTGACAAGGTCAAAGAAATTGTCTGTGGTGGACATGTGCTCTCTGAAGCAAGTTTACCATAAGGGGAGTGTTTTTTTGGTTGCTAAATAGTATTTGAGTCTGGAGAGCACCATCTTTCTAAAACTTTGAGGACACATGATGTGAGTGCTATGGACCCATCTCGGTGATTCACAGCCATTGGTTGATTGAATCACGTGGTTTATTGGCGCCATGTTTTGAGACGAAAGCCTGAGTTAGTGTGTGTAATTAGTGTAAATTTCTCCATTGTTTTAGTTTTATACATTTCTACCACTTTTTGTCTGTAAAAGCTGTTATATCTTATGATTGCCTCACTGCGCTGTATTTGGGTGTGAAAATTTCACTCAAAGAAATAAATTAATGAGTATTTTTTTCAGACTGCATCAGAAGACTGCAATGAACTGCAAAAATGAAACGAGTTAAGTGAAAACCAACAAATGATTTCTTTTAAGGTTCGTTTGAAAAACGAGCTAACGTTTTCACTTTGTCGTCTGCCTATGCTAATATTTGTTCGTGTCTGTCCGTTTCTCTGTTAACTGTTGGTTCTCCATCTGTCTTTCCACCTGTCTGTCCGTCTATAGACAATAATTTTTTTTTACTTTTAGAGCTAAATGAAAAATTCTTTTTGGGTTGGATAGGTGTCGAACAAATATTGCGACTATCAACTTTGAAAATTTTCAATAGCTTTAATAGCGCCCTCTAGCGGTGGAAAAAGTTGAAAAATGCTAAAATTTGAAACGAATATTGCAAGCAAACTATTTACACTAGAAATCTGAAATTTTCGAAGGAGCGTGTTATGGGCCGAAGGTTTAAAACGGAAACATGGCTTTGTCGTCTTAGCCAAAAGGGGGTGCGAAAATGAAACTTTTTTTAAGGAGAAAAACGAAACAATATATGTATTTTTGATTTACAGGCACTAACAAAATATTAAGGATTTTAACAATATTTGATCATCTCAGCGTTACCTGTAGACGTTTAAACGTCTATAAATGGAAAAAGATTTTTGTGAAAAAATCCGGCGTTAATTCAACAGATTTGAATATTCTAGCATGTTCCTGGAGAGATGTGGGTTCGAATACCGTATGTCCGTGAAATTTTTTTCCACAAAAATATTAATATTTACATTTTTTGAATCCCCACCAGTGGTATTTCCAGCGTTAAAGAGTACTAATGGCGGTAAATAAAACTCGAAAGGCGACCTCTAGCGGCGGAAAAAGCTGGAAAATAACAAATCTTTAAATAAATATTGCAGATGATCTATTTTTGCTAGAAACTTATTTCAGTCACACAGTGTAATGATGACACTGTAAATGTAGTAAACTATTTTCGGTCACACAGTGTAATGGTCAAGCGGTTTACCCTAATAGTAATGATTTACTCCATTGGTAAAATGCAGCTTTTCTGCTTTAAGATATAAATAATTTTTTTTTTGTTTTACTGGTACTAATAAAATATTAATAGTTTATTTCCCCAATTTTACAGTAGTTCAAATTTCCACTGTCAGAGGATACTGAAAATGTAAGATAATTAGAAGAACGCATATCGCCTGTGGCGCATATGGGAATCTCATTTTCAAAGAGGATGAAGCTCTGCTTTTGCCTACTTGTTCATTCCTTAAAAGTTTTAATTATGAATGTTCGTGTTGTTTTTCTGCTGAGGTCCCACCATCCTCATGGACCTTCTACTGTGGCGTATAAACTGATAGGCTGCTGTCAGAACTCTGAACAAGCAGCTGCTTGAAAGGTTATTAATTTTTTTAATATATGATGGGAGAAATTCACACAGCAATATTTTATTAGTAATTCTAAAACATAAAAAGTATTTGTCTTTTAGTTCTTAAATTTCAAAAGTTGCTTTTCTCTCGCTCCTCTGAAAATAGTGGTCAGATCATTGCTCTCAGTGGAATTTTTACCATAACAGAACTCTACACACCAAAATTTTTACCATAAACAGATCACTTGAAGCATTCGTTAAAAGTTTTGCAGTTTCCATATTTAGTGATCTCTAATGATATAAATTGAAACTACCTTTGAAAATACGAATTACATTCCATTAGTAACCAACTAGAAAAGACATTTCCAATTATCTCTTAAAACAAAATCATTCCGTTTCTTACCTACATTGGGCTTATGGTCAACTCATTGTTGTCAATGGAATTTTCAAGACAGTCGCATTACACGACCAAAATTTCAAATTTCTAGCATAAATACATGATTTTTATAATATTCGTTTCAAATTTTGGGATTTTTCGATATTTTTACACCGTTAGAGGGCGCAATGATAGCTTTTGAGAAATTTGGAAAATGCAAATTGCAATATTTCATCAATACCTATCCAAACCAAAAAAATTTTTCATTCATCTCTGAAAACATGCACTTCTCTGTTAAAACAAAAAAAGTTGAATTTACCTCCCCCTGGGTCTAAAGTGTCAAGTGATTGTTGCCAATGGTAACTTCGTAACCTTCACATTTCAACACCAAAATTTTGAACTTCTAACACAACTACATCATTTAGAATGTTCGTTTGATACTTTGGAATTTTCAAATACTTCCACCGTTAGAGGGCTCAGTTATAACTTTTGGGAAATTCGTAAAATGAAATCGTAATATATCATTAATACCTATCTAACACAAAGAATTTTTTATTTATCTGTATAAACAAAAACGTTCTATGTCTGCAGACGGACAGACAACAAAGCGAAATTATATCTTTATATATATAAAACAAAAAAGCCCTAAAATTTAATTTTCCTTTTTTAATCATTTTCTAAAGTGCTTCCAATCATGAACACTGAAATCGATATCAAATATTACCCTACCCTTTTCTGGGATCCATAAGTATTGCGTAAATACCATTCAGCTATATACGCTAAACAATCCAAGAGACAATAAAACATTGGCGTCCAATTTTGAGGCTTCCGAAATGAAGGAAGAAAAAAACTTTCTCAATTCAAGTGGCGCAATAAGCAATTAGAAGTAACAAGAGGTAGCAGGGCAACAGGTTGTTTTGAAATTTGGGACTATGGTTAGACCAAGTGCAAGTAAGTTTTTTTACGATAATTCGTGTTTCAGACTTTTTGCATTTGATGAGATTATTTAGTTGCGAGGGCCTTCGTACTGAAGATCAGTGGCGAGTTTGCGATAATTCTTGTTTCTTAAACTTGTCTCTGAGGTTAATAGTTATAAGATTGTTTTGTTTGCGAAGGGAATAAAAGGCAGAACCCATTGTTTAGCAATATGTTCAGATTGAAGTTGTCTTGGTTAACTTTGGGGTTTTCTTAAATTCCGAAACGTCAATTCATTGTTTATCAGTATGCACTAGTTACAATAGTTATTTTATTAAATTATTTTTTGTGAATTCTTTTAAATTATGGAATGAAAATGATGATAGCATACATGTTCCGGAGAATTCTTGTATTCATATAATGTACTAAAAAAATTTTTTTTGCAGCCACTGTTCCTGTGAGTCAACTGATTTTGCTCGGAATATAATTTACATGTATGGCAATACACTTTCTTGTTAGGGCACAAATGCAGTGTAGGGCCCTCAGCCATTATCTTGTATTATTTCACCATAAAGTTTGAATGGTAAAAGTAGTCAATTCCGCATTTACCTTGAGATGCATATTGAGGATATATATAAGAAATGTGCACTGCTACGTAGAAGAAAAATTGTTTCCGCACTTCATAAAATTACTGAGAATAATCTCATAATAACGAGATTTAATTAACAACACTTAACATACAAAATGAACCCTCATTTCGGTTTTAAACAATTTCATCAAAATTACATTTTATTAACAACTCTTATTGCTAAAGAATAACTCCTTGTACCTTACCGAAAAAAAGCCCCAAAAATAAATAATTTCACCAAAAGATTTCATTAAAAACTCTTATCACTAAACAATGAAATCTCGTTTCACACTTAAAAAAAGCCCCTAAAATATACTATATCGAAAGTAAATTTCCTTAATAACACTAATCGCTAAAGAATTAAGAAAAGCCCCAAAAAACATAATTTAGACAGAACTGTTCTAAACGGCATATCAATAAATAAAATCAAAAGTAGGTTATGGTAATTACCTTTATCATTACTCTAGATTTCCTTCATATGACATTAAAGGACAATAATAAGAGTTAAAGATTATTTCAAATATTGTCATATAACAAAGGATGAAAAGCTGAATTCACAGCCAATGAACTATGAATTCAGCTTTTCATCCTTTGTTATATGAGCATAGCCTGGTCAACAGACTTTGTTAAAGCACACCTCATCCTTATGATGAACTTTTAATGTACTTTTAAATTGTATTACAGCTTTAATCATAGATTAAATTAATAAACAGCATATATCGGTCATAAACATTGAAACTGCAGATGGATATCATTGCAACTCAATGTTACAGGTTTTCCTGGAGAAAAGATCAACATGGCAGCTGAGGTCCCTACAATGCATTGTCGTAGCCCTTGTTAGTGATTCATATGAACTTCCTAGTTTTGTTTTTTTATAATCTATGACGTTTTGGGCATTTCCTAAGTTTGGAATATCATAATTTTCATTTAGATGAAATTTGGTTGGATTGAATGTAATGGTCAAATTCACCTGTGTAGAATCTATAAATTTCAAGTGAATATGAAACTGCTCAACCATTCTCATTATCAAGGTTCAAAGTGTTGCACGTTCATGGTGAAATTAATCTCCAATGAGGCTCGTAATCTATAGTTCCCAGATTCGAGTCCCAGCTGAGTCAGCATCGAGATTTATCTCTGCAAAACTCCCCTCCCTGCCCATGGTCAGTGTAGTTTACACGGTCCTCAACCAACAGATGGCAGTGCTCAGGAAACGTATGGTGCTGAAAGAAATGTAAAGGAGTAACTGTGGGTTGTTGGCCTATGGTTCCATATTTCGTTTCCTTTTGAGTAAGTAATGTGATGTTGTTATTGCTTGGATTACCATGCCTGAAGAAGTTTCTGCAAAATTCCCCACCCTGCCCATGGTCAGTGGGGGACACCGATGGGCTTGGAAAGGCCGCCATCTGTCGGATGGGATGTTAAGCCGTGGCCCCGTGTGCGGGAGAGACATACCCTGTGCACGTTAAAGAACATGTTGGATGGCCTTGACGGGAGGCTACCATCTGTCTCCCAACAGCTGTTCCAGTGGGTACCCTCCCCAACCTTCTCTGAGCCTTTGGGTCCATGTGACCCGGCTGTTTAACCCATGGTGTGCAAAAAAAGTGCCACTCAGAGGTAAAACAACCCAACCTCCAATGAGGGGCTCCCTACACCAGTCGCAATAAAAGGGTGTGAAAGCAGAGTCTGAAGGAACTGCCTCTCAGCTATCTCTCAGGGCTATTAAGATGTGCAGAAGACACCTAAGTTCTGAAAGAATTCAGCGACAAGTCGAAAGGGTGTTTGCTGCTCCTTCAGATTGAGATGGTTACCAAGTAGGGAGGTGATGAAGTAGTCATTGATTCTGATAACATGAAGCTCCCAGAACAAAGCTTCTCTTTCAGCATTATAGTGGGAGTAGTGTGCTGCATGTTACACAGTTGTGGCTGTATACTCTTCTGAGAGTGTGAAGCGTAATAGTTGCTGTAGATGACACCAACTCAGATGATGGGAGGTCTCAGATCTGCAGAGGTTTCCAAGGTTAGGAGGAGTGAGAGAGGTGTCAACCAGGTACCCAAATGAGGAACAGCTGAGTCCCTTTGTCACTGGGCAAGATGGTACTGGCTCATCAGTTGTGAAACAAGACTCTTACAGTCACTGAGAGAAGGTAATTAGATACATACCACTGATTCTCAAGCACCTCCTTTGCTCAGCAAGCTCATTGCCAGGTATCCCTACATTGGAAGGGACCCACTGGAAATGAACCATGATTCCGACAAGTGACCTTAGAGCAAGTCTCCATGATCTGGATGAGGAAGGGTTGCAGCTCTTGCTGTGTCACTTTTGGAGAGCTTCCAAGGCATACTTAGAATCACAGAGGATGACAAAGTTGCCAGTCTTGAGGCTGAGAATGTAGAATACATCTTCAAGGATATGATGAAACTGCACAGGTGGAGGAAGTGAGGTGTGGGAGACAGAAACCTCTGACAATGCAGTGTCGGGGATGGCAGAGGCAGCACGTAGCCTCTCCTAGTCCATCACTCGTCCCATCCATCAGTGTAGACCTCAGTACATCTCTCATATTGTGCAGTGAAGTAAGAGGTAGAGAGAAGCCTGATGGCAACTGGGTCTGAGTCTCTCTTTTAATCTAGAGAAGGGATAGTGACATTGATTATAAAATCACTTCCTCCAGGGTGGAAGGTCAGGGAAGAGTATTGCCAGCAGTGGAGCTGTCAGGGATGATTTGGTTGTAGAAGTCAGTGACAGACACAGTGATGGCATAGTCTGGCCTGTCTTGCAACTTCTTGAGAAGCTCATGGTTAAAGTGGAGGGAATGGAGCCTCGACAGATGACACAATACCTCTCTCTTTTGGTGCAGTTGGAAAGGCATGTCACCAGCCTCTGCAATGACAGATGCATTAGGTGTGTTAGGGCAGAGTTGCAGAGATATAATGTGAACAGTGGCCACCTTGCTCAGCAGTGAAGCAGAGGCATTGCTTAGAAGGTGACCACTGTAGTTGACACAGGAGAGGATCAAGTGCTGGTATAGGACCAGGAGGGTCTGCAGGAACTTCCCCAGTGGGTAACAGCAAGGAAAGACAGTATATTTCTCTGTACTGTAGCAACTGTCTTAAGATGCTGGATGTGAGATCCCCAGGTCAGCCTGTTGTCCAGCACTACACCAAGGAACTTATTCTGCTTAAAGACCTTGATGTGCGGTAGAAGCATGAGGCCAGAGAAGGTAGGCATTTCTTTGTGAGAACCATGGCTGCAATCTTATCGGTCGAAAGAGTGAGTCTTAGGTTATTGAAGAACTTGACAACTGTTGCCACAGCTCATTTCATCTTGACCTCCGCATAGGAGGGGTCTTGGCTAGGGAACCAAATGCAGATATCAATGGAAATACCAACTCGAGTTGAGAGGGTAGGCCTGACAGCAAGACGTTCAGTAATGGGCTGAGTCCCTTGAGGTACCCATGATCAATAGTGTGGGAGGCACTGAGCATGTGGCCCAGCTTCGCATGAACCATCCTATTGGAGAGAGATACAGAGATCCAGTGGATGATATTGCCTCTGAGGCCAAGATCATGGAGCCTGCAGAGAATATCTGAATGGGACAGGGAGTCGAATGATCAGCAGCGGAGGTGAAGTCGGTAAGATTATCAGACGTGCACCTCCTTTTCCGGAAACCTGAGAGACTGTCAGGGAGGATGCCCTTGGACTCTAGATATCATCCTAGGCATCCAAGGACCAATTTCTCTATGATCTTGCAGAGGCAAGATAATAGAGCAATGGACCTGTAAGAGGACAGCTCAGTGGTGGGTTTTCCTGCTTTGAGTCAGGCATGATGTGTATTGCCTTCCATGAATCAGTACTGTACAGGTGGTCCAGGAGTGATTGACAGCTTTAGGAAGCACAAGCAGTGCCTCAGGTGACAGGTTAGCTGAGTATAGCTAACACTGCCAGTACCTGGGGCCGCCAACGAGCGCTTCGAAGCCCCAATTAATGTAATTATTAGTATTGTATTATAGTGGTATATTAATTTTGTTAGATATTAATATGATATATTGGGAATATTTTGAAGGATATGGTGGTATTTTTTCTACATAGAAATTTCGAATGTAGAATTGCAGTTCATAATGGAGGCAGGAACATTAAAATATTATTTAGGGGAGATTTATTTTTTTAGAAATATGAATATTTTTATGGGATGGAGAGCAGTCTGCAGTTTTTCTGATAACTTAATTCAGTGTGGTTATGCCTCTTTTTATTATTTCAAGACCATTTCAGCCCAAAATCTTTCCCTTGCAGTGAATTTTGCATAACATAATCAATAGCCAAACTAAAGACAAAAGGATATCAAATACACCCTTGTCGAACACCATTCAATTTGAGAACAATAGGCAGCTGGTTAGAGTTTAATTCATTTATAACTGTGGCTGAAATCTGGGTTGCAATTTCCAATAACATCCAAAACATCAGGTCTGAAATATGTTTTTACGGAGTAACAGGTATATTCCTGGGTAGCAGGTATATCCCAAAGAAACGAATTTAACTGTCTTTCAGAAAATAAAAAAAAAATGCTATTGGCAAAAAAAATTACTTTAAAAAATGGTGAAAAGAAAAAAAATGCATGATTGAAAACAATATGTAAATATTGTGGGTATGAATAGTATGAAAACTTAAATTTAGAGGAAGATTTTTTTCTCTCACCTAAGACATGCATAGTGGTATTAAAAAAAGTGGGTGGGGGGGAGATATTATTACAGTTGCAGAACTGAGACTTTTAGTGAACAAAATTTTTTCAACTTGCGAAATTGAGTCCAGATGATAGGGTAACATAAAAATTTGTAAAGTGTGCTGCAATGTAAAATGGTGGGATGGAGGTGATAACATAGTTCTGAACACTAATATCTGATGGCATCAGTCTGTAACAAAGAGATGTTTCACAAGAAGGTTGTTTACATCGAAGATTATTGTTGAGAGAGAAATTTCAAGATCAGTTGTTTGCTTAATCCAAGATGGTCACTGGGGAGGAGGCATGTTTTGATAAAGAGAAGGAAATTTTTGATACTGAGGGCATGACTAAGTAGAAAGTTTTTCTCGTCAAGCTTTTATGCGCAAGTGAAGTGATTTTTCATTTGCCGTCATTCACCAATAACTTTTATCCCACATCGATTTGAAATAATGTGATTTGTGAAGGTGGGGGGGGGGAGAGAAAAATGGCCTTTAGACAGCAGGGAAGTGGGTCCCATAGGATTAACATTGAACCCCTGCTTATCCACTCTTTTGTCATGTCAGTAAAGAACAAAAAAAAAGTGACCATAATAAAAAGTGCATATAACATAATTTAAAAACTGAAATTGATGTGCAAATGGACTTTGTTTAGTATAGGAGTAAATATAGGAACAAATTATTACCGATTTTGTTATAAATGGATTTGACTGTAGTAAAGTATCACAGGAAAATGTCCAGTAGAAGAGAAACACAAAATAATTTGCTGAAAAAGAAATTGGTGAACAAAATGTGAGGCAATGCTTATGTATCACATTGTTGAAGAAGGCAGTTAAGTCTCTGATGGTCTAGTGGTTATGACACCAAGTATGATAATGTTTTACAGAAAATTATAGAGCTTTGGCATTAGTTTCCCATTGACCTAACAAGAGTTGTTTCTTAATTTATGGAAACTGGTATGGAAGCACCAACAAGAAAAGACGGCTATGGTGTGCACAGTGAAAAAGCATACACAAGTGAAGCTCATTATAAAGCTTTAATTGAATATTGAGGAAACACCAATAAAGGGAAATGAAGTGGAATTTAAAGTATCAGGTCTCACAAAGTTCTTTATTTACAATTTGATTTCAGTTGGTTATTAGTACTCCAGGTAAGCAATGGCTACAAAAATGTGATTAATTTACCTTTACAGCTATCAGGAAAAGGGTCAAAAATTCTTCATGTGAAATAAACTGCTGAATTTAAACGAAGTATTAATGTCGATAAATTCTGATCTCAATTTACTTAAGGAATGGGCAAAAGATCGATTACCAATTTGTGTATAGCATTTCCCCCTCCATTTTGCAGGTGTTTAAAAAGATTTCTTGAAAAATGCATGAAATAGAAAGAAGTTTAGTTGTTTTTTCTTCTATTTACTAGCATTCTTGGGGAGGGGGGCATGGTTGCCTCCACTCTAGATCCAAACCTGGATATAACAATATGGAGACAAAATTATTTATGGCAAATTGAAGCATGTCAAGAAAGTAAAGAAATAGAGGCAACATCATTTAGTGCTGCCTCAATAAACGCTTTCAGTATAGAGCTTTTTTTTTTCAAGAAAATAATTTCATTTTTTTTACTATTGCCAGAATAGTTTATAAGAATCCATTAATGTTACTTAAAAATAAAAATATATCATATTATTTGAGCTAATACAAGATACAATTGAAAATTGAATGTGAAATGCTATTTCAAAAGATCTTGTTTAAAGCATGGAGTATTAAATGCATTATCACATGCTAAATTGCTAAAAGAGAAACAAGAAAAAATGTGAAACAATCAGATGTAGATAAATTTGACTTAATTTTTAAACATTTGCACTCAAGGGTTTTTTTGCTACAGGGAAGTAGCAATTTGAAGTTTTTTTGTTAAAAAGTTGATTTTTTAAAACTAACAAAAATAAATCGTACATAACGTAAAATCAAACTCATCTTCACTGCTGCTAATTTCATCATTTGGCTCCATTTTTATAACCACTAAAAACAGATCAATTTTAAAATAATTTTAATTAAACAATGCTGTACTCTGAAGTGCATATAGACAATAGATTTATACATCTAAAATGTAAAGAGGAAAGATATCTGTTTATAAAACAGTTATTATTGCCTCTCAGTTGCCATTTGAATTGATGCATCAAACCAAGTGGTGACTGAGGGTTGCCTCTCGAGTGCAAAGGGTTAATTTACTGAACATCAGGTTAATAACTTGTTTGTTTGAAACTTTTGAAATAAATTTTCGTAGATTTGAATTTTATTTTGAATACAAATATAAAAGTGAATTGATTAAATAATAAATTGCAGAATTTTAAAGAAATATGTGTAATTATACCAATTTTAACAGCCTTTTCATTTTCAGATTGTGTTGAAAATGAACAAATCACATATGTATAGAAAATTTTTCTCACATCTTTTGTTTCTTGAGACCTTGTTTAGTGCTGTTTCATTTAATGCTCAAATTTTAGGAATGCATACTGATAGCTAAATGAGGTGTGCTGGTAATAAGTGGGCAAGATTTTGAAGATATGCATGTTGACTTAGCAGATGTAGTGATGATACTGTAGGCAGTCTATTATATGATAATGTTTTACAATGAATCGCAAACTGAAATGAACTTTACATTTTAAAGTAAAATTTGTTCAACTGTTCCATATTTGTTCATAAACATTTACATAATTGAATGTGGATGTTTATTTAGTACTGGAGATACAAGGTTATACATCTCTGGTACTGGATTTTTATATCCACATGTTTGATGTGTACTTAAAAGTGAGACCTCAAAATGTTACCAATAGTTCTATAAACAGATAAAAAAAATTATTTTCATCCCCAGCTCTGCACACATTGTGCAGAGCTGGGAATGAAGGCATCCCTCCCTTAAAATGAGACTCCTTTGAAAATACTAATAACTGCAATGGAGGCCAAAAATTATTTGTACTTGTTAATGTTTCTTGCATTTTTCATGAAAATATTTTAAAACTTCTAAAATGAAGGGAAAGATTACTACAATGTAAATTCCGTTTCTTGTGTCCTCCACCGTTTTCTGGCTAGATTATTTTTAAAAATAGTGCTATTCATCAGTATGACTTTTAAGTTTGTCTTCTTGACCAACTTATTCAAATTGGAGAGCATTTGAAGTAATGTTTGCAGACTATAGTCTGCTAATCTGCTCTGGGGTGGCTCAGTCGGTAGTGTGCAGGCTCATAATCTGTAGTTCCCAAGTTCGGGTCATAGCTGGGTCAGCTTTGAGATTTATCTCGGCAAATTTCCCCGCCCTGCCCATGGTCAGTAGGGGACACTGATGGGCTGGAGAGTCATACCCTGTGCCCATTCAAGAACACGCTGGATGGACTTGACGGAAGGCTACTTCTGTTTCCCAATAGCTGTTCCAGTGGGTCCCCTCCCCCAAACTTCTCTTAGCCTTCGGGGTCCATGTGTCCTGGCCATTTAGCCTATGGTGTGCAAAAAAGTGCCGCTCAGAGGTAAAACAACCCAACCAACCCAAACTAATCTGCTCTGGTGTTTGTTTTTAATAAAAATTGTAAAGAAAATTTTTCAACATTCAATGTTGCATCAAAAATATTGGACAAAAGTTTTTGTCAAGAGCCATGTTTTAGAGTTCTCAGAGTCCCTGGTCTCTGACCCCTGTGCAGTGTCCGAGAAGTCGCTTGCTTAGCCATTTTTGAGACAAATGTATAGTAGTAGTAGTTTGAAATAAATTAACAGTGAGGCCAGTGACAAACCCTGCATAATTTCTGCAATATATATTGTGGATTTCTCCTAAGATTTTAGGTGATCTAAAGGAACCTGGGTTTGAACCTCGGGTAAGGTGTGGATGTTTATTTTTCTGCTTGGGGCCTGCCATTTCGCAAGCCTCCATGACATGTAAATTGACAGACTGCTGTCAGACCTCTGTGGAAAGCAGCTGCTTGTTGGAATATTTTTTAACATTTCATAAATGAATATCATAATTTCGTTGTTTCAAAGCTATTAAATATATGTATATTTTAATACTCTCTAGGTACTCTTAAAGCAGGATCTGCATTTCTGAGATGTCATGAATCGTGGTATACTATTATCCCAAAAAAACATTCGGAGCCACCACATATCCTTACAAATCCAGTCTCTCGTGATATTATGGGAAATCCTAGAATACGGCTAGCAGATCATATTAGACAGCGCTTTGAGTTAGTACATTTTAAGTTTCTTTAATTTCACAAATTTATTAATTCAAGGTAATTTTAATATTTTCTCTTTGTTCTAGACTTTTTACTTATATTTGGTTAAATTGCATTATGTAATTTTCTTTCTGTGTAATTCACTTTACAAAATGATTTAGTTTCCTAGCAAATGCTTGAAGCAACTGTTTTTGTTTATGACTGTAATGTAATGCTATTTGTGGCTGGAGTGTTGCCTTCTAGAGGTGGAGATGGTAAGTTCTCAAAGAGGAATAAACAGGAGTTTATGTAGAAGCCAAAGTCAGTGATCATTCCTGCTCCAAGTTGGAAAAATTTGAAGCCACTTGGTAAAATATAGGTGAATTGTGAAATTAAGAAGAGTTGGCAAATTTTGAAGTGACGGTAAAATTCATCTAAAAATTGCGATTTTTTTTTTCCTGTAAAATTGTGACCAGTTGACAAAATTTAGGGGGGTTAGAAAATTTGAAGCCACTTGGTAAAATGCTGGTGAATTGTGCTTGTTTTTGTGCAATTAAGGAGAGCTTGCTAAATTCAAAGTGACTTGGTAAATTCGGGGGAGATGTAAAATTTGTGACTTTTTTTTCTGTAAAATTAAAGTGAGTTTGCAAACTTAGGGCAGTTGTGAAATTCGAAAGCACTTAGTAAAATACAGGTGAGGGGTGGAAATTGGGATTGGTTTCGTGAAATTAAGGAGAGTTTGGAAAATCGAGAATCCTTGGCAAAATTTGAAGGGTCATGATAATTAAGGTAAGATAATGGTAGCTAGGTAGTCACTGGAAGGAGAGCTATGCACCAATCCCCTGTGATGATGCATAGAATCGGCCAGGCCTAGCACCTAATGTCCAACCTTGCCTTCTCGTGGTGCAGACCGTTAGTAACTTTAGCAGGGGTGGCTCAGTCGGTAGCGTGCCAGGCTCGTAATCTGTAGTTCCCAGGTTCGAGTCCCAGCTTGGTCAGTGTTGAGATTTATCTCCGCAAAATTCCACGCCCTGCCCACGGTCATTAGGGGACACCGATGGGCTTGGAAAGGCCGCCATCCGTCGGATGGGACGTTAAGCCGTGGCCCCGTGTGCGGGAGAGCCATACCCTGTGCATGTTAAAGAACACGCTGGATGGCCTTGACAGGAGGCTACCATCTGTCTCCCAACAACTGTTCCAGTGGGTCCCCTCCACCCCTTCTCTGAGCCTTTGGGGTCCATGTGACCTGGCCATTTAGCCCATGGTGTGCGAAAAAGTGCCGCTCAGAGGTAAAACAAACCAATCGTTAGTACCTTTCAAAAAAAAACTCTTGGGAAGTGAACGGAAGGGGAAGGCTGCAAGATTAGTGTGGCCTACTGATCTGGACAACTATGGCTACTTTTATTTTTTATTTTTTCTACCCTGCTGAGGAGTGATCAACCACACAGGGTCCTGGTGCTGACCATATAAACCCACTGGACTGGACAGATATATGGCTCTGAGCTTGATTATGGATCCCGATTTTGTTGCACTGGTGGGCTTCTGTGGAGGGAAAATCTTCCGCTGTGTTTTCTGTTTGTTTGTGGGTTGATAGCCCCAAATGAATAGATTCACAGGATATGTTTATCAGCTGGTGGATAATCCTGAGCAGAGGTCATCGCAGGCACCTGAACGCTTTGCTTCTATTGGCATCGTCAAATTCTACATTGGAGGAAGTCTTCCAGTGTAGATGGCTTCAGCCTTTAGTGGTGCGGGAATGGGTCTTTGCCCCATGTCTGCGATTAGGGGGCTGTTTGATATTGTCGGCATTCCCTCTCTCAATAAACATAGTTTCTTTAAACATCCCACTAACCATTTTCTCTCCATAGATAGTTGGAATGTGAGGACTATGCACAGAGCTTTTTCTCTTGGTGATCTTCTTGTGTGAGAACATCATTATAATTTAGATATTCTCGGCGTGCAAAAGACCAGATGGACAGATAAAGGTCAGATTCTTAAAAATTATCTAAAATTTCTCTTTTTCAGGGAGGAATGATAATAAACATCACCAAGTTGTGGATCTGTTTCTCAGAAGACACGCTAGTGATGCTCTTTGGGATATGAGTGCATTAATAAAAAGTTTCTTACAGCAAATTTTCAGACAAGCGTTAAAGACTTTAATGTTATCTGCTGTTATGCCCCCACTGAGGATGCCGATGAGGATGACAAGGATAGGTTTTATGGACAACTTTAGGATATTTTGAATTTTATCAAGAAAGGAGATATTTCCTTTGTTCTAGGTGACTTCAATGCTAAAGTTGGTACTGACTCTGCCCTTTGGGGAGGAGTAATAGGCCCTTTTGGTATTGGTAGCTGCAATGGCAATGGGCAACGTCTCCTAGAGGTAAGTAAACTCAATGGATTCAGAATAACTAACACTTATTACAAACACCGTGACATACATAAGTAAACGTGGGTTTCACCCGATGGGCTGCATAAGAATATGATTGATTATATGTTAATTAACAGCAAATTGGCTAGTTCTGTTAGGAATACCAGGTCATATAGGGGAGCTGAAATTGGATCTGACCATTACCTTGTTAAAAGTGTGTTGCAACTTAAACTTAAAAAGTGTTGTGTTAGGGTTAAAAAATTTACTTTTAATACTGAAGCTCTGAAAGATCCAGTTATAGCCAAAGCTTACCATGATAGGCTACTTAGTCATTATGACAGTCATGGTTTGCTTACTACTGAAGTTGAGGAAGAGTGGGATCATTTTAAACAGACTTTTTTGGACACTAACAGTACTCTTTTAGGAAAAAAAGGAGCAGAAGAGACAGAATTATTTGAGTGATAAGGCACTTGAGCTTATTTCGGAAAGAAGGAACTGCAGGAATGTCCTTAATCAATACCCTACTAGTCCTAATAGAAAGCATTACACAGAACTTAATAAATGTGTAAAAGATCAGTTAGCTGCCGATAAGAATCTTTGGCTTGATGGTTTGGCTGACAAAGCCGAGGAAGCAGTTAGACAGCACAACAGCAGAGAGCTGTACCAGATAGTTAATGTTTTGTGTGGTTAGAAAACGGACAGGTATACAAGGATTGAAGGATAAACAAGATAAGGTTATAGAAGAGGAGGATTCTGTCATGGCTAGGTGGGCTGAGCATTTCAGTGATGTTCTAAACAATATAGTTAGTTCTACTCGCATTGTTTGCAATGATGATAAATGCATTGGTGGCTTTAATGTTGGCCCTATAACACAATCTGAAATTATTTTGGCTGTTTCTAAACTTAAACTACATAAATCCCCAGGGGTAGATGAAATTACTACAGAAATGCTCAGAGCTGGGAATGTTTCGGTTACCACTTGGATGACTGAAATTTTGAATAACTTTTATGATAAAGGTATTGTTCCTAAAGATTTTACCAGAGCTATTGTTATCCCTATTTTCAAAATAGGTGATCGCAGTTCTTGTGATAACTATGGAGGGATCAGCCTACTCTCTATTCCAGGTAAAGTTCTTTTCACAATTGTGCTTAATGGAATTAAGAATCTGGTTGAGAGTCAATTGCGTGATGAGCAATGTGGATTCAGAAGTGATAGGGGATGTGTGGATGAGATATTTTCACTTAGGCAGATTCTTGAGAAATGTTTAGAGTTTCAGAAACCTATGGTTGCTAGTTTTGTTGATTTCAAAACGCTTTTGACTCTGTTGATCGTCATAATTTGTGGTTGATTGTGAGATCATACCGTATACCTGACAAGTTAGTTGACATAATGAAAGCTCTCTATAATAACACTGAGTCGTGTGTGAGAGTTTGTAAGTCTGGTAGCAATTGGTTTAGCATTACTTCTGGTGTTCAACAAGGGTGCATTTTATCTCCTTTTCTCTTTAGCTTGGTTATTGATTATGTTATGCAAAATTCACTTCAAAGGAAAGATTTTGGCCTTAAATGGATTGGAGATACGAAAATTTCTGATTTAGATTATGCTGATGATTTGTAACTCTTTCGTTCGAGCTGTTGATGAGACTGGTAGTAGAGTAGGTTTGGTTATAAACAGAGAGAAAACTAAAGTGATGAAAATTGGTCAGGCAGGCTGTGATTCAGTTAATCTGAATGGTTGCAGTCTTGAGCAGGTGTCACAGTTTAATTATCTTGGGAGCTATGTAACAGATAATGGTGATGTGCGGCATGACAGATGAATAGGGATTACTGCCGGGACTTTTAAGAATCTATGGAGAGTGTAGAGAAATAAGCATATACACCTAAAGACTAAAATTAGACTGTATAATAATTTGGTTCTTTCTAGGGTTAGTTATGGTAGTGAAACTTGGACACTTTGTAAACATGATAATAGGAAACTAGATGCTTTTGATTCCAGATGCTTACGCAGTATCTTGGGCATTAAGTGGTTCAACTTTGTAACTAATGAGGTTAGGTAAAGGAGTTTGCAACCTCCTTTAAGCAGCATATTGTGCAGAGAGAGACTCTGTTGGTTTGGCCACGTTGCCCGTATGAATAATTATAGATTCGCGAATAGGGTTATGAACAGTGTGCCGAAAGGCCTCAGAAAGAAGGGGAGACCTAGGATGCGGTGGTCAGACAATGTCAAACAGGACCTTGTTAGAATTGGTGTTCAGTCAGTGCCAGATACAGTAGATGTAGCTCAGGATAGACTTGTTTGGACCTCCGTAGCCCATGACTGCTTGAGGATGATGATGATAAAATGATTTTTTTTTTTGTAAATTCAAAATCATGGCAAGGTTGTGAAATTGTGGCACTTGGCAAAATGTATGGGAGTTACCTTTTCATTTTTTAAGGAGACTGCCAAAGAAGAACCTTTTCTGCTGCTTCTGGCAAAGTCAGGTGAAGATACACATTTTTTTAAAATCTCTTGAGCCACTTTTATTGCATCGCAGTCTCCCACAACAGTTTGAAGTTGCAGAATAAGTTTTTTACTCCAGGCTGAAAGAATCGGAAGGATCTTCTCAGACAATGATCACTAGGAGGAAACGATGTAAAGACAATCGAAGATAGCTGAATACTTGTCAGATGCTCAAAGAGCTGGTTCACCTAATTTATAATGCCCATCACAGTTACGTGTTGGATTGAACCATGTATGTGACAAGAGGTGATGTACCTAATAAACCGACATCTCAGTATATTTTTGTCCTTAAATGCTATCGAAATCCACCAAATGGTAATGGAGTATCATATACATACAGGCAGTTGTGAGTAGTTGATTGAGTTACTGACTGACAATTAACTTGGTCTAGAAATCAAGATACAGGATGTAGCAAACAGGATGGCCACTAGAAATGTGAAAATTTAACTTGATTGTGGGCCGTAACTGTTGAAAATGTTATGAAATTTTGGATCCCTCAGTTGATATCTAGTAAAAGAGATAAAATTGCCAATTTGCATAGTAACTAAACTGTTGGTAACAATGAACACTCCCATACTGAAGTCAGCGAGCTGTGGAAGAAATAGTTGTCTCCAGGCAAGGGTGCATGAGGATGCCACCCAAAATCTTTAATCATATACACTGAGGCCAAAAGTCATGGGAATAACAGATAAAGTAGAACTAGTGTGCTGTACTCATAACCGATGTGTTGGACATCAACTGCAGAATGGCGCTACAGTAGCCTGGAAACCCAACATCCATTTTGGAGTTATGGCCCAAAATTTTTGTTAATTGAGCATAACTGCACATCGTGAGTTGTCTGGCTTTGAGTGTGGATTGATCGTTGGTGCCAGGAGGATGGGTCATGCAATATCAGAAATCGTGCATGTATTTGGTTTTCCCAGGTCTACAGTATTAAGAGTTTATTGTTGGTATTATATTGATGGCATTTCCACACACGTAAACCAGTGAACAGGATGGCCACTTGCAATTGACGAACGTAACTTGGGTCGATTGTCACGAATGGAACATGGGCTGTGCATGAAATCACTTCCAATTTAAATGTGGGCCAAACACAAAACATTTCTGAAAGGACTATCTGTCACCACCTGCACTCTGTCGAATTTGGTAGCTGAGGACCCACTCACGTCCCACTGCTTACATGTCATCACAGAACATCTTTGGGGATCAACACATGTTGTCACCCAAAGATATCGAAACTGGACAGTAGAACAGTGGTGTCAGGTAGCATGGTCCAATGAATCAAGGTTCCGGTTCTTTCATGCTGATGGGCGAATTAGAGTGTGGTGTAGGCCATGTGAAGCCATCGACCTTTCCTGTCTGCAAGGTATTGTTCAGGCTAAAGGTGGCTCTATGATGGTGTGCAGCATGTTCATATGGCCTACATTGGGCTCTCTCATTCATTTGGAGCAATTGCTGACAGGTATGAGATATGTGGACATTCTCAGAGATCACCTGCTGCACCCCTTCATGACTCTCAAGCACCCTGATGGTGAAGGGGTATTCCAATAAGAAAGTGCAATGTGTCACCAGTCTTTGGTTTCTAGGAGGTGGATCGAGAAACACTTCAGACTTTACCACCGTGAATTGGTCCCTGATATGAACCCTTGGAGCATCTCTGGGACACAATGAAAATAAGCTTGCGATCAATGAATCCAGCACCATCCTATGCACAATTATGGTGTACACTGTAGAATGGTACCAGTAAGTCGTTAGATTACCAGCAACTCGCTGGATACAATAATTACACCAGAAATCTGCTATTTTTGTACTGTATTTGACAATTTGGATGCTTTTTGCTGATGTCTCACAGCAGTTGGTAATTGTAAGTGAACCTTATTGTTCACTTACAATGACCTCTATGGTGTACAAACTGACAGAGCTGCTTATATCTTCAATTGGAGCAAAATTAAACTACTGAAATCGTTTTTCTGTAGGTATCATTTGCAAGGTTAAAATCAAATCCAAAATTCACGAATGACCAAAATGTACTTTGTCTACTTCAAATTTTCAAGATGGGCAGTTGTCCACTCCCTTTACATGCAACTGTTTATAAATTTTAATCACTCAGGGTGATTTTATATATGCATATACTGTCATTGGTCAGTGACAGTTTATTGTTTATAAATATATGTTGTATTACAGCTGTTTTAAACACCCTAATTTGTATATGAAAGTATGAATAATCTTCATGGAAGTGCTAAAATTATAAATGAGGACTGGTCAGATATGAGAAAAGTAAAGCATCCAAAGTGTCTTCTAATATCTCGAATACAATAATATAAATGATTGTAGAGAAAGTAGTGGAGAAATCGTGTTTAATTGAAAAACCAGTCTTATTAAATGAAAATCATTCTTGCTTTAAATTTCAAATGTAGAATCTTTGTGTTAAATTGAATTTGTTAGTCTGTGACTGGTTTTCCATTACATTGTTTCCAAATATCAGTTAAATGAACTTAGTAAGAGCTGGTCTTCCATGACCATCATAACAGATGACTATTACATAATGACAAAGTTTAGAACTTCATATTTCAAAAAAAAAAAGGAAGATATAGAACTAAAATTAATTTAAAAAGTAAAATTTTAAATAATTTCCACTTTCTGACATTCCTCAAATAAATACTTATATGTAAGATGTTACCTGTCAAACTTTACTAACATTTAAAATACTCTTCACAGGAAATGTTGTGGCCTTAATGACCCAATTGTAATGAGATTGTTTATTAATCGCTTATTTCGAGATGAGGAACTGAGGAAATCTACTGCAGTCAATGTAAGTTATATTACTAAAGATTATGTTATGTATTATAAAAATTAAGACCCTGTAGAAAATAAAAGATATTTTTTTTCCTATTTAACAATAATAAAGTAACATTTTGACATTGGAGAAATGACCATTGGAACTTTCTTGATGGTTAGTGGTGATATGTTATTTGATATTCATTCCTTAGGTATTGGCAAGGACAGTTGACAACCCTTCCCCCCCCCCCACCATAGAAAAAAGTAGATTAATTTATTATGCATAATATCCAGGTGATCCAAAAGTAACAGCAAAGGTAAAAATTCAGTAATTCGAAAAGTATAGACAGTCACAATGCAGTTTTCACAGAAAAACATGATTTTTTTTAATAATGAAAAATTTTATTGCCAGAATAGTTACATTTCTCACTGACAGGTGGCACTGTAGTGATCTTGTTCTCATGAATGATGGCCACCACATTGAACATTTCTAATCCTAGCTGCATTTTGAACTGTGCTGCACCACTGTACAAGATGTTGTAAATATGGTGAAATTAGCCTCTGGAGAAGGGGCTCCCTACACCAGTCACAATGGAATGGTGAGATAGCAGATGCAGAAGAATCTGCCTCTCAGCAATCTCTCTGAAAAAAATAATGCCCTCATCATGACAATGTACAAAAGGACCTTTTCAGGACAATGTGAAAGTAC
The DNA here is from genome assembly GCA_038380435.1 of Ryuthela nishihirai. Classification (NCBI taxonomy): domain Eukaryota; kingdom Metazoa; phylum Arthropoda; class Arachnida; order Araneae; family Heptathelidae; genus Ryuthela; species Ryuthela nishihirai. The sequence continues at coordinate 36,658,905 of JAWZYU010000034.1, read as the reverse complement.
TGAACATTAAACGTTGCAGAGGAGGCCAATGTTCTGAAAGAAGTCAGTGACAATACGGAAGCGTGGATGTTGCAGCTTCGCACTATGGTTGTTGCCGAGAAGGGAGATGATGGAGTAGTCAGTGGTTCCTATAGCATTAAGCTCCTGGAACAAAGCATCTCTTTCAGCATTGTAGCGGGAGCAGAACGTGGGATACAGTCTCAGGTGTGCTGCAAGTGGCACAGTCTGGACTGTAAACTCTACCAAGAGTGTGCAGCGTAGAGTTGCTGTACATGACACCAACTTGGAGACTATGAAGGAAGGTCTCCTCAGATCTTAGGAGATTACCGAGGTTAGGAGCAGTGAGAGAAGGTTCAACCAGGTACCTGAATGAGGAACACCTGCTGTCCTGCCACTGAACAAGACAGAACTGGCTCACCAGTTGAGACAGAACTCTTGCAGTCTCAGAGAGAGGGGGGCGGGTAATTAGTTACACACCTCTGACTCTCCAGTGCCTTCTTTGCGGTGTGATCAGTGAGCTCATTTCCAGGTATCCCTACGTGGGAATGGATTCACTGGAAATGGACCGTGATTCCAGCAGAAGTGACCTTCGAGCAAGTCTCCGTGATCTTCTGGATGATGAAGGGGTTGCAGCTCTTGCTGTCTCACTTCTGGAGAGCTTCCAAGGCTGGCTTGCTGTCACAGAGGATGACAAAGTTGCCGCTCTCGAGGCTGAGGATGAAAAGTACAGCCTCAAGAATAGCATGAAGCTCTGCACAGATGGAGGAGGTTAGATGCAGAAGACGGAAACCTCTGGCAATGCCAATATCGGGGATGACAATGGCAGAGGCAGTACGTTGCCTCTCGGTCCACAAATCCATCGTTGGCGATAAAGAGATTGTGCTGCAAGATGACATTCCCGATATCCACCCCACAGATCACTGTTGTCTCCACCCCAGGAAGGGCTGTGGTCATTGTCCCCACAGAGAATCCAGGGCTGAGGGCACTGCGAAAGAATATCGTGTAAGGTGGATACAGGAAAGGCAATGCAAGGCTGGATGTAACAGGATATCAGGGTGATATCATGGCTGTTCAGCCGGAAGCGGCAAGCTAAGAAATCACTGTTCGCATCACTGAAAGTGAAATCAATAGGATGATGCGTGATGTTCTTGTGCACAAGAATCGTTGCATTGTGGGAAAGCGGATGACTTGCTGGTGTGCACAATATAGGGATTGAAGACAGTGATCAGGGAAGTTAGCCTCACGGAAAACAAGGATGGGAATTGGCGTGATGTTGATGTAGTTCTAGAGGTCAGCAGCCTTGCTCCTGAAGCCTCTGCAGTTCCACTGAAGAATGGAAGAGATGTTAGTCATTCCGTTGGCCATGCTCATTGTCAGGTAGTAACAACGAACCTTGGAGAAAAAATCTAGTCAGCACAGTGTGTCTAGCAGTCCACAAAGTGCGAAATGAGGGAGGCCAACTGATTGAGGGTCGTCGAGGTCGAGACTTCAGGTAGTGCAGAAGTTACAACCTGGAAGACATCCACAAATAGAGAGAGAATGGTGGGCAGAAGAACCGTGTCCCTTTGGTCCTTCCTGAAATCGTGATGCATCAAGGAGGAGAAGGTCTTCAGATCAGGCCGATGACCAGCACTCTTCTTCCTAGTCCTCTTTACCTGCTTGGCCGGAGTGGCACAGGAGTCTGCTGCAGTGGAATCCTGCACCATGGAGGTACCTGCAGCAGAAGGGGCCTCAGGGACAGAGGGCATCACCACAGGAAGGGTTACGACAGGGGCCAGGGGGAGCAGCAGATGCCTGTGTTTCAAATACCGGCATCTCTGCTAACGCTACCTCCGTGGCAGTGGCAAAGCTCACTGTGAGGGGTCAAAGAGATGCCTGCTGCCCACAGACTTCTCAGGTGGTGGGGGAGACGGGGGTGTCACCACGGAGCTTGAAAGAGGGACCTTTCCAACCTTGGTTCTGTTCAAAAAGTGCACGGGATCAAGCGCTTCCCTCATCATCTCACAGGCAAGCTTCCTGGCGTGGCACCCAGAGAAGGTGGCGGCATGAGGTCCACCACAGTTAGCACAGGTATCGGGCCCCAGTGTGCTTGCACTGCTTGTGGGAGTGAGGCCCACTGCAGTACTTACACCATACCTCTGCAATTCTTTGCAATGTGCCTGAAGTGTTGGCATTTCAGACACTGAGGTGGGGCCTTGGTGCGAGGCTTTACTGGGATCTGGTGGAAGCTCAGGACAACGTTCCCAGGTAAGGGGAATTCATTGAAGGTAACGACTACCTTCCTAAGGGGAATCTTGTTGACCCCAGAATCCGAGGAAAGATAGCAGTACATATGACGGACCGCTGTCACTCTCTGATCCGAGAGGGCATCAAGTATCGCCTCATCAGTAAGGGAGGTGTCAATATCTACGATGAGGCCCAGTGTCAGGCAGTAAGAGACTGGGTAATCCACAGTTACAGGGATACCCAGAATGGAGGTGGTGCACAGAAGGTTCTCGGCAAGGTCAGGAGAGCTGCCCTTGACGAGCAGGCTTCCCATCTCCAAGTGAAAAGAGTCCACCATCCATGCCCCGAGGATCCTCACAATCTCTGTGGAGATGGGGTTCGTGTTGTAGGAGCTCATGAGACGAGGTGGCCTAGGTCACAATAAGAGGAATAGGCTTGGTGCTCTTCCTCTTGCGGTTGACCGCGACAAAGCCGTCATCAGAGTCTGCAGGCAGCTTCTGATCGACATCCATCAAATTGGAAATGTCAATGAGCAGCTGTTCAACCTCAGGAGTATCTGCTGGGGAAGGGCTGGTAGATGAAGGGACTGCAAAAACAGTCATTGGCACTAGACAGTGCAAAAGCAGCACCAGCCACAGGGGCCCCAACAGACAAAATCGAGGCCGTGGACGCCGAGATGACTGAAGAAGAGGTCTCTCCACTCACGGTAGAGGAGAGGCCTGGCCCTACAGAAGAAACATTTGAGGGGCCTGAAGGGCAGGCCGAGGGAGGGGCAGCTATAACGCTGTCATTTTCAGTTGACTGTGCAATAATAGCACCAACCGTGGGGGGGCCCATGAGACAAAACAGGCCGTGGACACCGTATAGACGGGAGAAGTAGCCGGGGAAAGGCTGGAGGAGGAAGAGTTCTCTCCACTGGCAGAAGTGGAGAGGCCCAGCCCTTCAGAAGAAACCTTAGTGGCCAGCAGCAGGAGCACAGGGAGACCACAAGTCACCCCTGGGCACTGAGAGCGCATGGGGCAAGACACCTTGTCATGAGAACCAATAGAGGTTCTCCTCTCCCTGGAGTAAGTATGTAGGGCCCTCTGTGGCAAACCACAGGAAGTCTGCCGCAGTGGACCGTGACACTCTAGGGACAGTACTACTGACACAACTGAAGCGCCACCTATCAGTGGCAAATGTAACTATCCTGGCAAAATTTTTTGTTATTACAAAAAATCCCATGTCATTCTGTGAAAACCACATCGTGCTACTGTCTATACTTTTCGAATTATTGAATTTTTACTTTTTCTGTTACTTTTGGATCACCTGGTATATATAATTGTTTTTTGTTTTTTTAACAAAACATGATCTTTTGAAAATATATAATTTATTTTTCTTAACATGAAAATTTTTTTTGTTTACATTTTTAAAAATAGGTTATTCTGTTTTCTTTTTGGACTTGGTGAAAAAACGAATATTGGGCCAGAATGCTTTGCTTTCATGTTACAGCACATTTTGAGAATGCGATTAAGAAAGCTTGTTAAATTAGTTCTTATTTCAGTTATTATAGCACACTAACTAACAGAAAAATATGTGAATCTACATCAGAACAAATGTCCAAAATGATCTATCCGGGCAGCAATACACGTATGGAAAGTCATGGGGTGTCTCAAATCCCCTCGAGAAAGCCAGTAGGGATAATGGAAGCTAAAAAAAAAATCAATAGTTATGCATTTTCAGTGATATTAAAAAGGGAAATGTTAACACATGATCAAAATCTAGACTTTTTTCCCCCTCCCCAATTTTTGAGCTCTGATTTGCATGCCCCATTCTCTGTTTTTTTTTTTTTTTTTTTTTTTTTCCCATCGAGATCTGGGCTTGCCAGGAACTAGCTGCATTAAGTGAGTTACTTGTATTAAGTATTTTGGTGAAGAGGGAAATTCATCCACTCAGTGTTATAGGGAATATTTCAAAATATTGAATTTGGAGAAAAAAGCAAACACAAGGAATACTAAAGGAACATAGAAAAGATATGTTGTATAATTTTTGAAATGGAGTACAATTTAGTATATATTTGGCATAGTGCTTAATGTTCCTGACTACTAAGCCAGTTGGTATGTGTTGGTAATGAGAAATTAGGATTCCCTCCAATAGAACTAGTTTATGACCCTTTGTGTAGGGCAGTATCGACCTTCCACCTTAACCGTTGTTAAAATATATATAGTTTCAAGGATATTTCTAGGTAATTTTAAATTTGAAATTTATTTGACAGGATTTGCTATCATTAATGTTTTACAATAAATGTTTCGCATAAGAGCTTGATTGCAGTTTTTATTAAATTTGATAAAGTTATTACACTGGTTTCCATAAATTAAGGGAATAAATTAAAAAATACTATACTGTAAAACTTCAATGATAGAAATACCCAAAAGTCATCTACAGTAGGTATTCTCAATATGAGGTATGCAGTAAATATTTTTTTGGGTACATCGTGAGAGCTAAAAAGTTGCTAGATTTATGTTATATATGTGTATGTGTGTTTTATTTAATTCCCATTGTTATACTATAACTATAGTTTTATCTATGTATACAAGGGGTACACCAGTTACATACACATTTCTAGGGGGTACGTGAAGCATAAAAGGTTGAGAACCGCTGATATATATGTTTTATTCCCATTGTTATACTATAACTATAGTTTTATCTATCTATACAAGGGGTACGCCAGTTACATACATATTTCCAGGGGGTATGTGAAGCGTAAAAGGTCAAGAACCACTGATCTACCGTATATCAAGTATGATGAAGGATTGGGGTATGGTATGCAAATAAATGACACAGTACAATATACAGGTGCTCCCCTACTTGCGAACTTTCAGACTTACGAACAATTTGACCGTATGTCTGAAATCAAAATTTCATGCAGATTCGTGGTGTTGAAGTCGATAGCATGGGCTAATTTCTAACGCGTAACATCATTTTTCGTCTTCGCTCGAATTCTGAGGATCCATTGCCACTCGTGGGATGGCGTTGAAATTGGTCTCTGGCCAGTAAATAAGAAGCACGAGCTTACATATTTCAGTTCAGTAATGGCGTTTGTCACTATTGCTTGGTCTGTTGGCAGTAAACAAGCAGTGTGAGCTTATTTTAGTTGAGTAACGGCATTTTTCGCTATTGTTCGCAATTTTCATAAACTTATGCGATTAGTGCTTCAAAAACTTAATGAATCTAGCAGTGGTGATAAATGCAAGAAGCGTCGCTCTATTAACATAGAAACTATAGTGGACATTATAAAACAAAGTGTGTTAAGTGAAAAACCTGCAAATATAGCAAGCACGTTTGGAATGAATTGTTCAACCATTACAACAATTTTATAATATGAGGACGCACATTGGAACGTTCAAAATTCTATATCAACGCATTCAACAATAATTAGTAAGAGAAGTGCAGTGATGGAAGGTATAGAAAAATTATTCCGAGTTTGGATGGAATATCAGCATCAACAGTGCATGTCTATAAGCCTAGGTCTAATTCAGCAAAAGACCACAAGTCTGAAGATTTAAAGAGGAAATGCGGGGAGAGTGTTAGAGAAGGTACCTTTATGGCTAGCCATGGGTGGTTTTATAGATTTAAAGCATGTTCAAACTTGCCTAACATAAAAGTGAGAGGGAAGGCTGCAAGTGCGGACATGGCAGCGGCAGCAGAATTTCCTTCGGAATTGGTCGAAATTATTTAAGATGGAGACTACCTTCCGGAACAAATATTCAATGCCGATGAAACCAGGTTATACTTTAAGAAAATACCAGCATGTATGTACACTGCAAAAGAGGAGAAATCAATGCCCGAGTTCAAAGTCTCAAAACATAGAGATACACTCCTGCCAGGTGGAAATGTTGCCGGTGACTATAAAATTAAACCAATGCAGTGCACCATTTTAGGAACCCCAGAGCCTTTAAGGGCATTGCTAAAACTTCGCTGGAAAGCTACAGTCAGGAGCTCAGTAACGAGGAATGAAAAAAATGGTTGTCAAAGACTACATGACAGGAGAGCAACTAACTGAGGAACGAAAGAAATTCACTTGTAAGCAGCTGGCTGAAGATTATTGATTGAGAACGCACAAACTTCTTTTGCGTCTCAGTACTCGAGCGCGGAACGATTTTGGGCGCATTTCGGAAGCAGTAAAAGAAGTTATTGGTTGCTACAGACATCCTTCGATATGTATTTTAGAAAGAATTACACGCGAGTGAAGAATAATGCCTCTAATTTCCCTTTTTTGTTATTTACAATACATATTATTTAGGTAAAAACATGTACATTAACAGTATAGGTTGTTTTATTTATAAAATCGACTATATGTTACCATGTACCACAGCAGATTGTTACCGCATTTGAAACACCTGCTAGTAAGCAGTAGCAAGTGGGTAAACGAGTGTAATGCATTCTAGTAAGTACATCGAAGGTTCAAACACTAACAATAAGTGGTTATTTTGTGTACATATTTTACTTTTTAGGTTAGTTTTTGACTTACGACAAAACCTCAGGAACTTAACCGGTTCGTAAGTAGGGGAGCACCTGTATGTAAATGCATTGAGCATTAAATGTTCTATGGAGTGTGAGGTAGAATTTTTTTTGAGGTAGCAGATTTGTTCGTTATATCTACCAGCATTTAATTGAAGTGTGCTATAGAAAAGTGACAGTAAGCTATAAGTCGACTTGAAGTAATCCAAAAGTTGACCAGATATTGCCAATTGGTGTAATATGAGCCATTCATTGGTGCAGAGATCCCAACCGTGACAGAACGTATCTGGACAACTCGGTAATGGACAATGGGCAACAACCCAAGGGAGGACAGCTATCTGGTGTATGACAGGAAACAAGATGTCAATCAGCTGTGATCGGACTTTGCAGCAGCAAGTGAAACAGTGATATCCACTACCATTACGTGCCAAAGTCCATGAAGTATACCTATATGCTAGTTATGTGTGTGTGTGCTGTCCCCTGACCCAATGTCACCGGAGGGACCATCTAAAAATTGGTGCAAACATCGTGTCAACTGTACCCCCGAACAGTGGCAATCCCTACTCTTTGGACTCTTACTAGGATGAAGCAAGATTTACCCTCCATAGTAATGCAATGCCAGCTGATACAGAGGGAGCCAAGAACATACTATCATGCCACAAATATTTGTGAATGGGCAACCCACTCTGGTGGTGCTGTTATTGTTTGGGGAGGAAAATCTTTGGTTTCCAGGACATACTTCCAACAGGCTCAGGTTGCAGATACAGGATGATTCAATGGACTTCTTTGTGCAACTATATGCAGATGCAATAAGTGATGCCTTTCATGTACATGATGTTAATGCCCTTCCACACCATTGTCATTTGTTATATGGAGAATAGCACTAGAAAAATGGAGTAGCCAGCCTCGTCTCCCGAGTTAAATCCGATACAAAATGCTTGGGATAACTTCAGGAAATGGGTTACTCCTATTGAAATCTTTGGAGTAGCAATGGAAATTAATACCCACAGTGCAGTTGTATAGTCTAGCTGCAAGATTTGCACTCTCCATATTGGACTATCTAAATTGACCTGCAACTTTTTAGCTTGTATTTGTAATTATGGGAATTAAATAAATATTCAAAATAAAATTGTAATTGGGTTTTCCATTTTCAACTGTCATTCTTATGTACAGTGCTTAAACACCTATCTTCCGATTCACATTCATCATATCCAATGGGTGTTTGAGAAAAAGCAGGTTTTCAAGTTCCTTAATTTTTGGAAACTAGTGTAGTTTAATATATGTAATTCTATCATTTAATACTGGTAAATAACTTTCTCTATTTTTGAACATTTTTAAATTTTTCGTAGACCAATGATATACAAGTAACAGAGAGAGTGCTAGAAAGATATATATCTGAAATGAGAAATAATTACAGAGAAAAGAATATAATGGAAGACAATTAAGTAAGTTTGAAAACAGTTTTAGATAAAAAAATAAAGTTATGCATTGAGAGATTGAACAAATTTTACTATCCCATATTGTTTGAGTAAGTGTTCTAATTTTTTATATTATTGGAAAAGTACATTTTGCTGAATTTTGTCGAAATGTAGGGAATTGAATCTATGTTTTTCATTCAACTTCTTTCTCAGTCCAAGAGTTTTTATTTCATATGAAGTAAAATTCAAGAAGCTTTATATAAAATTTGTTATCCTAACTCGTCACTTCGGATTAATTTCCACATGGGTTCTTTCAACCACACGAAATGAAGATACTGTACAATTAAAATAAGTGATTCCAGGCATATATATATAATTGCCAGAAAAAGGAGGGGGGCATTGCTTTCTTTAAGTTATAGTTGGAGGTCTTGGGCTCAAATAATATAAGCCAAATTTACTATTCTAAATGTGGCAGTAATTGTGTAGAGGAAAATCGATTAGTACTCAACAGGGCCAGATCTGATGCGTCATGCCCTCTCCCCCTTGTGAAGTATGGGTAGTAATAAGCAAAACATTGTTAATGTATATGCAGCCAAGTGGTTAGCACATTTGGCTACTGATAAAGGGATCGGTGTTCAAGCCCAATTGATGTTTTTCATTTCTAGGTCTTGTCCTCAGAGACATGGTGTATAAAGTGACAGGCTCCTGTCAAGAACTGTGGCAAGCAGCTGTTTCAGAGGTAAACAAATGGGGAAATGTTATACTGCAATGGAAATCCAGTCTCCTGACTACCCCTTTTCTGGCTTGATTGAGTTTATATATTTGGTCAATATGTAATACATTTCATTCTTCGCATAGTTAAAAACGATGTCTAACATGTCATTGTTAATTATTTGCAAAATATCCATATTACCTCATGAAAAATTGCAGTCATCAGCAAATACAACCAATTTACCACAAAGCTTTAAATCGAAAAAATCACTATTGAAATTTAAAAAAAAAGCCAAGTCCTAGAGCTGAATCCTATGGTGCACCATAATGTCACTTTCAGTACTAATGACATTACCTGACACTATGTTTCATGTCAGTTATGTAACTTCAAATGATAGCTCCAATTTTTTAAACATTAATTTTATGTGGGACTGAATCAAATGCCTTTTTAATATCTAAAAAATACCCAAGGATTTGTATATTGCTAAAACTGGATGTTCCGTTATTGCTTCTTCAGTTTCTAAACCCAAATTGGTTGCTTGAAAAAGGGAAACTCTAAAATAAGGGGGGGGGGGAAATGCTAAGTAAGTTTAAGCAGAAATGGTCTTTCACCTGTTTTCAGCGTGTTTTTTTCTTCTTCTAGATTTGGTCTGCTTAATCGTGATCCTAATATATTGCATTAATTGTTATAAGATATGGTGTGCTCTGTGCTTCATATAAACATTCAACGTGTACTGACACCCGTCTGCTAATCTGCCAAATCGATGGTTCAGTGTCCACATAAGAAATGATACCTGTAACAGTTGGTTTTTGTATTAAACATCTGGCATCACTTGAAATATGAAGTATGATTTTCTTATTGAAGAAATACTCTGATTCTTTTCAATTTTCATGTGCATAATTATTAATGTTACGTGAATGATTTCAATTCTATAAGCAAGCAAATTTTTATGTATAATGCTAATGATATTTCATTAATTAAAGTATTGGAAAAATATGCTGCATAGATAGCTAATATTTTGTCTTAATTACAGATAGTACTCTAGCTTCTACAGGATCCGTTGGTGAAAGTGAACTTTCAGTAATGACTGGAGATTATATTATTAATATACTGACGAGAGCTGACACGAGCTATGATCAATGTTATCCTGCAGGAGGTGTATCAAAATAACGAAGAATATATCTACTTGTATATTCCTAGAGTAATTTTAATCATAAATTTCAAAACATGGTAAAAGTATGATGTAAATTCTAAAGATAACTCAATAAAGATTTCTCGCTGCTTGGAAAAGATTACCTGATTTGCCTTTATTCATAACTATATAATTGGCCTGTTTCCTTTTACTAATATTTCATTAAATTACTCTTTTGCAATGATGACGTGCATATTCAGGCCTTTCTAAGTTCCGAACACCACAATGCTTTGTTTATTGCGAATTAAATTTCTAATTTTAAGAAAAATATTTTGCCTGATTTTACGAATTGAATGGCCGACTAGGAGCGTTGAAAGTCGTTTTTGCAGTCTGAAAAACCAGGGAGTAGTCGGTGCTGCGTAGTATGAAATGAGTTTTCTTTGTTCTGCGCATTACGTCAAGTGGAGTACATCTCGTATGGTAGTAGAGAGCTTGGCTACAGTGACGAGCGAGCTAAGAAGTCGCGATTAGCTTTGTTAGTAGCGTTATTGTTTTCAAGACTAGTTCTTACGTTATTTTAGGACTTTAATTGCAAAAATGTGAGCAGATGACAGTATAGTTATTTGATTTACAAAGGATGAACCATAAGCTTTATTTGTAACATTACTGTTGTCAAATATTCTTTCCATGACTAAATACTGAACGAATGTTGTTGAAGAATTGAGATTTTAATAGGTTTCATTATCTTTAATTCTGTCGCAGTTTTCTATTAAATGCACAATAATGAATATATGTTCAATATAATTGCATAGTCGGCAAAATATTTTTTGGGTGGGGGAAGAAATTTTTAAAGGGAGGAGTAAAAGACAATGATCACGATACAAATATTTAGGATTAGTCATTAATGAGCGCAGTTGCGAATGGAACAATCGCGCATATGTTATAATACAAGGTTCCCTAAAAACGAAAGGAAAAAGGTTGTCTTTAGAACTTGGGCATTTTTTTTCCTCAATGCGATCTCCTGTGCGTGTTGAGGGGACCACCACCCTGTGAAGGTAACAGCGTGTTTGCCGTGCGCGGAGACTCTTACCCCTGGAAAGGAGGATCCTGTCAGCTGCTCAGGGGTCACCGTCTTCTCTCCCAAGCTTATGACTGCTGGGGTGCCCGTTATGCCACTGGGGAGCTTGTCTGTCGCGGGGCTGGGCAGTAACTTCGGGGTTTGCTGCTTCAGGTAAACGGGAGGACCTGGGGTGGCGCCCTCAGGAGCCACTGGTGGGCAGGTCCTGCTAGGGTTAATCATGCAGAGTGGTGAGTAACCTTGTCAACGTCCGGCAACGGTTTACGAGTTTCCCCACTGATTTAATACTGTATTTTTCATTTGTGAGAGCGAGTTGTTTCTCACTTTTCCTTGTTTTTCTTTTGCGAGTCCTCAATTGTGATTCTCACATTTCTCTTAATTTTTCTTTTGTTTTAAGGGATACTGACACCCCTCTGCTAATCTGCCAAACGTTCAAAATTGGCGAAAATTAACGTATTTAATAACCACCTTGGTGGCTCGGTGTTGGTTCGCTGTGATGCAGCAACTGCCTTGGTCCGGGTTCGAATCCCGCGACGGTATGGTTGTTGTCTGTGGGTTTACTCTGAGGCAGTGCCATCTGTTTTAGTTTGGCATCTCCTTGTTATCAGAAGGCCAGTACAAACTACAAGCAGTTTCTAGGACCTTTCTTCGTGATATGTTTCAAATCTAAAGGCCAGCTTTGAGATTTATCTCCGCACAAATCCCCACTCTGTCCACGGTTAGTTGGGGACACCAATGGACTAGGAAAGACCACCGTCCATCGAGGGGAACGGTCAGTCGTGGTCCCGTGTGCGGGAGAGCCATACCCTGTGCACGTTAAAGAACACACTGGATGGCCTTGACGGAGGCTACTATCTGTCTCCCAACAGTTGTCAAGTGGGTCCCCTCCCCCAATCTTCTGAGCCCTCGGGATCCTTGTGACCTGGCTATTTAGCCCATTATGTGCAAAAAAGTGCAGCTCAGAGATAAAACAACCCAACTATGGCCACCTCTCTTTGTGCTGCTCGAGAGCTGGTGATGACAAATTTGTAAAGCAAAAGTTTTTTGGATTGTTTATGCATACATTATTGATTATACGAGATTTCCATGACGGTTGACCTTTCATTTCACTTTTCTCTGTTGCCCTTCAGCTAAAACGTATAGCCAGGCCTGCAGTACTATCATCTGTGGTCCGTCTACAATTATTTTTTCTTTACCATTTTCCTTCTTAGCTTTCCTCCTCTTTTTTTTTTTTGTGAACTTTGAGATTTGAGGATCAGAACTGAAATAGTCTTGAATAACTCGGTCAACGTAATCTATTTAATCTGCTTTCAAATGCTAAACATAAGGGAGGTTTCAACATCTCTCTTAAAATTTGAAACTTTGATTTTTCATCATAGGCGAATGGAAGTAACGGGACTTGTATTCTTCTCTTGTCTAGCTCTTGATAGTAGTGATTTCAAATTAATATAAAGATCTCAGGTACACTGCTGAAAAAATTTTCTGCGGGAAGAAGGCCAAATGTAATTTTGTAAGGTGCCCAAAATTAAGAGAAATCGTGTGAAAACACTTAATTTTCTGGTGGTAAGATATAACTCCATGTAATAGAAAAACATATTGGCTAAAAACAGCAATATACACAGAAAATTTATTAATCTTCTAAGCCTTTTATTCTTTCACATCTTAGAATGTCGAAGGCTAGCTAGATTCAAGAGCCACAAATCTATGTGCCTAAGATGTCGATTTTGAGGAGCCATCCTTTGAACATTGAAAAAATTATTTCTGATTCAACTACTCTAAGCAGCAAAAAAATCGCTTGAGCATTATTGCTCATTTCAATAATAAAGTATCACAGGAACTTGAAATAATGAGTTGAAAAGAATGATTGTCCTGACTGGGATTCGAACCCAGGTCACCCAGAAGCATGCCTGGCGTCTTTAACCGCTAGCCCACCCTCATTGTTTCACATACTATTCACTGTTGTTGCCAGTATTTTGTAAATGGATTTTTTTATTCCTTTTTACTGTTTTTCCACTAAAAACGCGTTTCGATTTTTTACTGATAAAGAAAAAAATGCTAATTTACTGTTTTTTAGGTTTCAATGAAAAATTTTACTTAATACAGAATCTATTTCGTGGTGTTACGGTCTATTTTTGGTATGCAATGTAAGTTGAGGTTTTGAGCCAAAATTTATGAAGAACAGGCCCGGATCTAGAAAAGAACAAAGGGCAAGAGACTCAATCAAGCCTGTATAAAAGCGGAGGAAGCAAGAAACTGGATTAACTTTGCAGTGTTTTCACTTTTCCCCTTTCGTTATTAAAGCGTATCTTGAAAAGTACGAGCGGGGGTGGCTCAGTCGGTAACGCGCCAGGCTCGTAATCTGCAGTTCCCAGGTTCGAGTCCCAACTGGGTCAGCGTTGAGATTTATCTCTGAAAAATTCCCCGCCCTGCCCATAGTCAGTAGGGGACACCGATGGGCTTGGAAAGGCCGCCGTCCGTCGGATGGGACGGATGATGCTACCATCTGTCACCCAACAGCTGTTCCAGTGGGTCCCCTCCCCCAACCTTCTCTGAACCTTCGGGATCAATGTGACCTGGCCATTTAGAACATTGTGTGCAAAAAAAGAGCCACTCAGAGGTAAAACAACCCAACCCATGAAAAGTACGTGAAATATGCAGAAATTTAGTCATTTTTGGTCTCGAGCACCTATTCTCAAGAGGGTGGGGGATTGGCTTCTTGCTTCCCCCCCCCCCTCCTAGATCCGGTCCTGATCAAGAGTATCGAAATATTTTTTGAAAGTTGAGCTACAACCTACCAAAGATTTGAATTATTTTTAATTTCGTAAAATCGCAACTTTGTAATTTTGGACACTTCTCCAACTCATTAGGTGACATTGCATTCATCGCCAGTGCTTTGTCAAAAGCCAAGGCATTGTTTCGTATACAAATTAAAATTTTAAATCTTTAGTGTGCTTTGTTAAAATTATGTTGTTATTAAAGCTGTCTCTTCAACCAGTATCTTCTGGCTAATTCTATTTTTTTTCCAGATTTCTTCAGCTCTTCTGAATACTTCGTAGCCCTGACCCCGTTGATGAGAGAGAAATTTTTTGACACTTTTTACAAGGAATATAAAAAGCGATGCGGAGAAATCGTATCGTTGAGAAGCATTAGTGGAATTTTCCGAAAAGTTTGATTGTTGTATTAAAGACGTAGATTTATTGTATTAGTATTTTTCAATTGACTTTTAATAAAGTTTTCTTTCTGAATATCTGTGTTTTAACATTTTTAGTGTTACAACTGCCTAGATCTTTTTAATAACTGCCGGGCAGCACGGCCGAAAAAGTAATCTTTCCCTGCTCAAAAAAATTGGTATTTACACAAATAAAAAAATAAATACCCCCTCAAGCAGCTGCTTGCCACAGAGGTCTGACAGGAGCCTGTCAGTTTATATGCCATAGTAGATCTGAGAGGGTGGCAGTACCTCAGCAGAAAACACGAACATCCATGCCTTACCCGGGGCTCGAACCCAGGCCCCGTAGATCAGTAGCCAAGCGCGCTAACCACTCGGCCACGGGACACGCTTAATCCTTTAAAATTTCATATCTGCAAGCACTCAGGGGGAAAAAGACCAAATCTGCTAAAAAAAAAAAAATCTGATTTCAGGTTTCGTTCATTAAGAATGGGATGATTTCCTTCGATTCACAGTGTAGAGAAATGTTTAGTAGACTTGAATAATGAATCGGTATTGCACAGAAAATTTAAAGCTGCCTGGGTATATCAAAAAAAGCACCGTAACTTCCTTGGCATTTTTTTTTTTGAAGGAAAGATTTAAGGATAGCCAAAATATTCTTAAATCTATGTCTTAATTTTTCCTACATTAATCATTAAAAAAAGTTAGGAAGATTTAAGAATAAACCCTAGTTTCTGAAAAACAATTTAAAATCAAGAAAATTGAAATAATGTACAGCTTTTAGAAATTCGTCTATATATGTTACTATAGCAATTCTCTTTTAAGTTACTTTAGTTAATAGTTTTAAGTCGTTTAAAGTAATACGATATCTGGAATATTTAGATTTTTGTAATTCTTTTAATAGTGAATGGATAGTGTTTAAAATTATGTCAGAAAAGTGTTGTAATCTTCAATTATTTTCAGTCGAATTTTCCCGACACATTACAAACGATTGAATCAAAGAAGAGAAAACTCTAATTCTAGCTATGATGCAGAAATGGTAGAGCTTTGAAAATTTGAACCTAGGGGTTTATCCGGATCGTAAATCTCTGGAAATGTCAGAAATTTGACATTCGTTGTATCCCTCAAGATCAAATGGAAATCGTGCCTAGTTCAGATGCTGATCGAAGAGTGCTAGGAACGTGAAAATTATTTTCTGGGGGTGTTTCGGGTCGTAGATCTCAGAAACAAGAATTTTCCGTCCAGAGGTTCCTTGGAGGCAATATTTAGATCTTCCTGTGCTACAGAGCTAAAAATTGGTGCCTGTGAGTATTTAGAGTTTGATCTCAAACGCAAATTTTATTTACTGTCACTAATGAAAAATAAAATAAATTTCCCCTCAAGCAGCTGCTTGCCACAGAGGTCTGACAGGAGCCTGTCAGTTTATATGCCAGAGTAGAAGGTCTGAGAGGATGGCAGCAGAAAAACGATACAAACAGCCATGCCTTATCTGGGGCTCGAATCCAGGTCCCGTAGATCAGTAGCCAAGCGTGCTAACCACTCGGCCACGGGAAGGCTTTACTGTCGCTAGAGAACTAAAATTTGACCCAAGGGTATACTGGATCTGAGAAACGTAAAAATTTGATTCCCACGGGTATTCGAGGTTAAAGTTCGATATACTAGTGCTAGAGAGATAAATATTGGTTCATAAAAGTATTTTGCTTTCATGGTCGGATAGGAGTCTGAATAACTGTCTAAAAGAAAAGATGCACTTATTGATATCCTCGTAAAGTATATTTAGGAAGTTGGATCTCAATCTAATATAATCATCGACAGCTTGGAGGTTTGGGATCCAGCATTCGGTTGAAGGCATATTTTGTCAATATATTGATCAGTTTTAATAACTTTGTCTGCACGTAATCAAAACTACAAACAATACAGGGAAATAAAAAAACGGAAATATAAATTATTCCATCCCATTTTGACACATTTGATAACTAAGATCACATCTCTCCATAGACTTACTCTTCATAATTTTGTAGGGAAATTTTTTTCAGGGGGAAGTGAAAAGGCGACGCAATGCTTCAAGGTACAAATAGTAAGATAGATCCATTCATTAATGTGCACAGTTGAGTTGGGTTGTTTTACCTCTGAGCTGCACTTTTTTGCACACCATGGGCTAAATGGCCAGGTCACATGGACCCCGAAGGCTCGGAGAAGGTTGGGGGAGGGGACCCACTGGAATAGCTGTTGCGAGACAGATGGTAGCCTCCCGTCAAGGCTTCCAGCGTGTTCTTTAACGTACACAGGGTGTGGCTATCCCGCACACGGGGCCACGGCTTAGCGTCCCATCCGACGGACGGCGGCCTTTCCAAGCCCATCGGTGTCCCCTACTGACTGTGGGCAGGGCGGGGATTTTTGCGGAGATAAATATCCGCTGACTCAGCTGGGACTCGAATCTGGGAACTACAGATTACGAGCCTGGCGCGCTACCGACTGAGCCACCCCCGCCCCTTTGCACAGTTGAGAAACGGCAATCAGGCAAACATCATTCGATAATGGAACTAAGGAGGCCCAAAAGAGAAAGTGATAACTTACAATTGGAAATACATGGAAAAAGAAATTTGTATTAATGGAGAATGTCTGTGGCAGCCATAATTCATCGGAATAAATACTTCGAAAATTGATGGTGTTTATGGTTGTCAAAATTGAAATGGCCAGTTTCAAGACGAAATTCCAAACAGGGGAGCTTGCTAGAAGTAAAAATATTTACCATGTTATTTTGTATGGAAAAGTAATCGCTACGAAATTCATTGTTGCTGCTTTTTCTGAAAGTCGTAACGTATATAATCTGCAACAGCTGAGGTGAGATTTCATTTCCCGGAGTTGGGAACATTAATTTTTCGTGAATTCTTTCTCTGGCGAGGGGGGAAGACCGCTGTCGTCCATCGGAAGGAAGTAGTTGCCGTGCAGGCAAAATCATCTTGGGCATGTTAAAGAACACACTCGATGACTTTGATGGGGGGAGTGGGGTTTCCATCTGTTTCCTAACAGCTGTCCAGTTGGTCTTCGTTCCCCAACCTTTTGACCTGGCCATTTAGTCCATTGGGTCCAGACTCTTCGCTGTCCTCGGTAAGTAGGAGACACCGATGGCTTGGGGGCGGGGTTGGCTCTGTCGGTAGAGCGCCAGGCTCATAATCTGTAGTTCCCAGGTTCGAGTCCCAGCTGGGTCAGCGTTGAGATTTATCTCCGCAAAATTCCCCGCCCTGCCCATGGTCAGTAGGGGACGAAAAGGCCGCCGTCCGTAGGATGGGACGTTAAGCCGTGGTTCCGTGTGCGAGAGAGCCATAGCCTGTGCACGTTAAAGAACACGCTGGATGGCCTTGACGGGAGGCTACCATCTGTCTCCCAACAGCTGTTCCAGTGGGTCCCCTCCCCCAACCTTCTCTGAGCCTTCGGGTTCCATGTGACCTGGCCATTTAGCCCATGGTGTGCAAAAAAGTGCCACTCAGAGGTAAAACAACCCAACCGATGGCTTGGAAAGGCTGACCGACGTTCGTCAGTTTGGACATTAAGCTGTCTCCATGTGAGGGAGAATCATACGCTGTGCACGTTAAAGAATATTCTGGATGACCTTGAACGAAGACCAATGAGTTACCTCCTCTGAACCGTAGGGGTCCTGGCGACCTGGCCTTTTAGCCCATTGTGCATAAAAAAGTGCCACTCAGAGGTAAAACAGGCAACTCGCATGGTAACTAAGAGTAAACTATGTCACTTACATGGGCGCCTACAGAAAATTTTCCAGGAGGAGGGCCAAAAACGAATCCAGTTTCAAGATAGAAATATTTAGGTCAAGGCTTTCATTAAATGATTGCAGTTGCAAGTAAGGAATCGTGCAGACATCATACCATAATACAATTAAGGAGACTAAAACAAAGTTGGGGCGGGGTGGCTCAGTCTGTAGCGTGCCAGATTCATAAACTGTAGTTCCCAGGTTCGAGTCCCAGCTGGGTCAACATTGAGTCTTATCTCCGCAAAATTCCCCGCCCTGCCAACGGTCAGTATGGGACACCGATAGGCTTGGAAAAACCGCCGTCCTTCGGATGGGACGTTAAGCCGTGACCCTGTGTGTGAGAGAGCCATACCCTTTGCACAGTAAAGAACACGCTGAATGGCCTTGAAGGGAGGCTATCATCTGTCTCCCAACAGCTGTTCCAGTGGGTCCCCTCCCCAACCTTCTCTGAGCCTTCGGGGTCCTTGCGACCTGGCAATTTGTGGCATTGTGTGCAAAAAAAGTGTCGCTCAGAGGTAAAGCAACCCAACGCAACACAATAAATAAACAAATTCTTCTGACAATCAAAAAATTTACATTCCCTTAAGAAAAAAATGAGAAAACGGATAGGGGAAAACCTTTTCTTGTGTATTTCTTGAGGTAAAATAAATACCCCCTCAAGCAGCTGCTTGCCACAGAGGTCTGACAGGAGCCTGTCAGTTTATATGCCAGAGTAGAAGATCTGAGAGGATGGCAGGACCTCAGCAGAAAAACACGAACATCCATGCCTTACCCGGGGCTCGAACCCTGGTCCCGTAGATCAGTAGCCAAGCGCGCTAACCAGTCGGCCCACGGGATGTAAATATTTTTTCCGTACACCTCATATTTAAAATTTTTTGATTAAATTTTACAGGGGCGGGGGGAGGGGGCTGTCCATCTTGTCCCCTTCTGCCGCAGCTCAGATCTAACCTCTTGATCTAAATGAAAATAGCAAATACTTCTGTCAACAAGAAAAAATTTCAGATCAAGAGGTTCTAACGGCCAGATATGTTCCGCTGGCTCTTCTGAACAAGCCTTGCTTAAGTTTCACTTTTATACTAAGAAAACTGATCATACGATTTTAAATTCGAAATGTTAGTACTAAACTTGAGCTGAGGAGTTAATTTGAAATTAAAAACAACAGGAACAGGGTCAGCTGAAAGAATCCTCTGCTGCCAGAAATGAATTCTAAATAAATTAGTAAATAAATAAAGTTATAATCCTGATTTACAGATATGCAGAATGAACGAATACATCAGTCTTAAGCGTTTATGCGAGTGTTTCCAATGGGAACATTTTCTTGAGAAAGCATGGAAATGGATGAAATGGAATATCGGACAGTTCACAGATCGACATAACCGAGGAGTTAGTCAAATATACTTCGCAAAACAGGGCGTTCTGCCCCAAAAGGTTGGGGATATCTGGTTAATGACAATAACCACAAATCATGAACTACAGAGTAGTCATAATGTTAACTATTATTTTTATTTTATAATTTATTCCATGCCAGGGAATTACAGTATAACAAATACTCAGGTAATTTTAGATGCTAATTTACATGTTCTAGTGACTTGATTGATTTTTTCCAGTACATTTGGAAAATGGAAAAGAAATATCAAGGAAAATGCAAAAATGTGTACAGAGTTGGGTTGTTTTACCTCTGAGCGGCACTTTTTTTCACACCATGGGCTAAATGGCCAGGCCACAAGGACCCCGAAGGCTCAGAGAAGGTTGGGGGAGTGGACCCACTGGAATAACTGTTGGGAGACAGATGGTAGCCTCCCGTCAAGGCCATCCATCGTGTTCTTTAACGTGCACAGCGTATGTCTCTCGCGCACACGGGGCCACGGCTTAACGTCCCATCCGATGGACGGTGGCCTTTCCAAGCCCATCGGTGTCCCGTCCTGACTGTGGGTAGGGCGGGGAATTTTGTGGAGACAAATCTCAAAGCTGACCCAGCTGGGACTCGAACCTGGGAACTACAGATTGTGAGCCTGGCCCGCTACCGACTGAATTTCCCCCGAGTCCAACTGTTAGGAGACAGATGGTAGCATCCCGTCAAGGCCATCCAGCGTGTTCTTTAACATGCACAGGGTATGGCTCTCCCGCACACGGGGCCACGGCTTAACGTCCCATCTGACGGACAGCGGCCTTTCCAAGCCCATCGGTGTCCCCTACTGACCATGGGCAAGGCGGGTAATTTTGCGGAGAAATGTGTTCAGAAATTGAATAGCCATTTGATACATAATTTAAATGCTAACAAGACTCAAATACGAAGACTTGCATATAATATGAAAGTGAATATGATAATAAACGAGGTAAAAGGAGGAATATACATCTGGAAAATTAAATAACAGTAATATGAGATGACTGAACAGGGGAAAAGGGATTGCGAATAATTCAGAAAAACAGCAAAGGTGGGGGGGAGGGGTAAAGTGGGGTGAGGAGGGAGTGTTGGTCAAATGTTTCAGTATTCTAATAGGAGTGGAGTAATATAATTTTTTAACATTATTTTAGAATTTAAAGAAGCGGCATCTCTCAGTATAGTTGCAGGTTGAAGTTTCCTGAAATGGTGGGGCACAGTCAGTAGCGGGCCAGATTCGTAACCTGTAGTTCCCAGGTTCCGGTCCCAGCTGGGTCAGCGTTGAGATTTATCTCCGCAAAATACCCCCCAAGCCTTGTTCTGAGCCTTACAAGCTGCGGTGCAGTCGGGATTCCACCACGGTTTTGGGAACCGTGGAAACCGAGTCAAGTTCTGAGGAATAGAGGCAGCTGCATGGACGATGCAGTCTGTCAACTCCGCCACTGCAACATTGATGGGCTCCTGGCTGACGGAGAGTTCATCGAGCTGAGACAAGAGCTCAAAGTCACTCCAGTCAGCCAAATGAAGCCTCCACCAAGAAACACGCGAAGGGCTGCAAGGCCCCCCAAGAGAGATGGTGCACACCACAGGGAGGTGATCGCTTCCATATGGATGGTCCTCAACCTCCCATGTAAAGAGTGGAAGGATCAAGGAGGAGCAGATGGTGAGACCAATGGCAGTGAATGTGCGGGTAGGGGTGTGAAAGTATGTACTGACACTGGTGTTCAACAGAGTGATGGATCTAGGCCCACTGCTCCAGGACCCTACCCCTCCCATTGGTGTCAGCACTGCCCAGAGTGGACTGTGTCCGTTGAAGTCCCCCATGAGGAACGGGGGCGGCAGTTGCTAGACGAGGTCATCAAGAAAAACGATGCTTTCGGGTGGTAGACAGTCAACGAAAATCCCACAAAGAGGCAGATGGCAACTGCCTCTTTGTGGAGAATGGTTGCTTATGAGGATGGCGACACCTCCGTGAGCTGGACCATCTCCATCCAGGCGAACGAGATTGCCGGCGAACGTGCCGGATTGTCTCCTGTAGGCACACACAGATGGGTTCATGTGCCCTCAGGACCTATGTCATCAATATTCCTCTGGAATCCACAACAGTTCCACTGTAGGAGTGTGGCCACCTGAGGTCTTGGAAGAATTGGCAGACGACTTTCGATTTTAACTCGCCAGCGACAGTTTCGGAAAAATGGGGCGGTGTGTCCAAGGTCTCGGAGTCGTCTGAGTGACACAGATCAGAGACCACCAAACAAGGTGTTAAAATGTTCTTTTTGGGACCTGATTGGGGCCCCTTGGACTTAGGTCTTGCTGTCAGTGAGTGGGTGAAGGGGGCTTTTCAGAGGAAGAAGTGGAAGGCACAGATGCAGGAATGGAAACCGGAGTTGATGTCAAGATCGATTTTGCCTGGGCCAAGAGGTACTTGGCAGCAGGAGAGATGCTGTCAGTCTGTAATGCCAATCTTCACGATGGCCTTTCCGACAACCGCACCGGCATGAGACTTTGCCACGTGGGGCAGCCAACCTCCTTGCCTCTGCATAGATGATGTTGAGGATCATTAGCCTCTGCACCTCTTTCTCCTCCAACCACTTAGGACAGTCGCGGGAGTACGCCAGATGCTCGCCTCCACACTTCATGCAGCATGCCTTGTCTGCTGTTCAGTCAGGATCAAGGTGATCCTGGTTGCCACAACGAACACAGGTGGGTTTGCCTCACATGCTGTGCGGGTATGGCCGAACCTCTGACACTGAAAACAGTGCAGGGGGTTAGGAAAGTACAGCCATACCTCCCAGTGAAGGTAACCTGCCTTGATGGAAGCAACCAGACATAGGCCGGGTGGGTTCTAATTTCCCATTATGGCATTGTGAAACCCGGTGGACTGCTATCACTCCCTGGGATGACAACTCCGAGAGGATCTCCTCCTTAGAAACCCCACTCGGAGACCATACCACAGGAGGAATTCAGCGTCTTATGAGGAGTGACTTCGACCACCACTCCACCAATCGCTGTTACCTTCAATAAGAGCTCAGAATGTTTAGAGCAAGCAGTTTCCACCTGCAAGTCACCAGATCTTAGGACTTGACTGATAAGGCTTCTCCCACACCTTTCAATCCCTTATTAATAAAAAATGTGGACATGTCCCCAAGAACCTGATCACCTGTAGAATGGATGACCAGGAACAATAATGAAGAGGAGGCTTGGGCTGAGCTCCTTTTCCGGCATTCGAAAATGAGTTTACATTTGTAGACTCATGGTTAGGTTTTGAGTTCAGTGCCCGTTGTCCCCATTCACCACGGAATCCAACTAGGGGACGCCCAATCGGGCACCATACTCACAACCAAGCCCTTAAAACAAAAGAAAAATTAAGAGAAACGTGAGAATCACAATTGAGGACTCACAAAAGAAAAACAAGGAAAAGTGAGAAACAACTCGCTTTCACAAATGAAAACTACAAAAGTATTAAATCAGTGGGGAAACTCGTAAACCGTTGACAAGGTTACTCACCACTCTGCATGATTGACCCTAGCAGAACCTGCCCACCAAGTCTCCTGAGGGGGCCACCCCAGGACCTCCCGTTTACCTGAAGCAGCAAACCCCGAAGTTACTGTCCAGCACCATGACAGAGAAGCTCCCGAATGGCATAACGGTCAATGGGGACCCCACCAGTCATAAGCTGGGGAGAGAAGACGGTGACCCCTGAGCAGCTGACAGGATCCTCCTTTCCAGGGTCTCCGCGGACGGCAAACACGCTGTGGTCACAGGGTGGTGGTCCCCTCAACACGTACAGGAGATCGCATCGAGGAAAAAAAATGCCCAAGTTCTAAAGACCTTTTTCCTTTCGTTTTTAGGGAACCTTGTATTATAACATATGCGCGATTGTTCCATTCGCAACTGCGCTCATTAATGACTAATCCTAAATATTTGTATCGTGATCAGTCTTTTACTCCTCCCTTTAAAAATTTCTGCCCCCACCCAAAATATATTTTGCCGACTATGCAATTATATTGAACATATATTCATTATTGTGCATTTAATAGAAAACTGCGACAGAATTAAAGATAATGAAACCTATTAAAATCTCAATTCTTCAACAATATTCGTTCAGTATTTAGTCATGGAAAGAATATTTGACAACAGTAATGTTACAAATAAAGCTTATGGTTCGTCCTTTGTAAATCAAATAACTATACTGTCATCTGCTCACATTTTTGCAATTAAAGTCCTAAAATAACTTAAGAACTAGTCTTGAAAACAATAACGCTACTAACAAAGCTAATCGCGACTTCTTAACTCGCTCGTTACTGTAGCCAAGCTCTCTACCACCATACGAGATGTGCTCCACTTGACGTAATGCGCAGAACAAAGAAAACTCATTTCATACTACGCAGCACCGACTACTCCCTGGTATTTTCAGACTGCAAAAACGACTTTCAACGCTCGTAGTCGGCCATTCAATTCGTAAAATCAGGCAAAATATTTTTCTTAAAATTAGAAATTTAATTCGCAATAAACAAAGCATTGTGGTGTTCGGAACTTAGAAAGGCCTGAATATGCACGTCATCATTGCAAAAGAGTAATTTAATGAAATATTAGTAAAAGGAAACAGGTTATGAATAAAAAACAAGTTATGAATAAAGGCAAATCAGGTAATCTTTTCCAAGCAGCAAGAAATCTTTATTGAGTTATCTTTAGAATTTACATCATACTTTTACCATGTTTTGAAATTTATGATTAAAATTACTCTAGGAATATACAAGTAGATATATTCTTCGTTATTTTGATACACCTCCTGCAGGATAACATTGATCATAGCTCGTGTCAGCTCTCGTCAGTATATTAATAATATAATCTCCAGTCATTACTGAAAGTTCACTTTCACCAACGGATCCTGTAGAAGCTAGAGTACTATCTGTAATTAAGACAAAATATTAGCTATCTATGCAGCATATTTTTCCAATACTTTAATTAATGAAATATCATTAGCATTATACATAAAAATTTGCTTGCTTATAGAATTGAAATCATTCACGTAACATTAATAATTATGCACATGAAAATTGAAAAGAATCAGAGTATTTCTTCAATAAGAAAATCATACTTCATATTTCAAGTGATGCCAGATGTTTAATACAAAAACCAACTGTTACAGGTATCATTTCTTATGTGGACACTGAACCATCGATTTGGCAGATTAGCAGACGGGTGTCAGTACACGTTGAATGTTTATATGAAGCACAGAGCACACCATATCTTATAACAATTAATGCAATATATTAGGATCACGATTAAGCAGACCAAATCTAGAAGAAGAAAAAAACACGCTGAAAACAGGTGAAAGACCATTTCTGCTTAAACTTACTTAGCATTTCCCCCCCCCCCCCCCCCGTTATTTTAGAGTTTCCCTTTTTCAAGCAACCAATTTGGGTTTAGAAACTGAAGAAGCAATAACGGAACATCCAGTTTTATCAATATACAAATCCTTGGGTATTTTTTAGATATTAAAAAGGCATTTGATTCAGTCCCACATAAAATTAATGTTTAAAAAATTGGAGCTATCATTTGAAGTTACATAACTGACATGAAACATAGTGTCAGGTAATGTCATTAGTACTGAAAGTGACATTATGGTGCACCATAGGATTCAGCTCTAGGACTTGGCTTTTTTTTAAAATTTCATTAGTGATTTTTTCGATTTAAAGCTCTGTGGTGTTGGTTGTATTTGCTGATGACTGCAATTTTCCATGAGGTAATATGGATATTTTGCAAATAATTAACAATGACATGTTAGTTATTAGAAAATGGTTTGTCAATCGTTTTTAACCATGTGAAAAATGAAATATATTACATATTGACCAAATATATAAACTCAATCAAGCCAGAAAAGGGGTAGTCAAGAGACTGGATTTCCATTGCAGTATAACATTTCCCCATTTGTTTACCTCTGAAACAGCTGCTTGCCACAGTTCTTGACAGGAGCCTGTCACTTTATACACCATGTCTCTGAGGACAAGACCTAGAAATGAAAAACATCAATTGGGCTTGAACACCGATCCCTTTATCAGTAGCCAAATGTGCTAACCACTTGGCTGCATATACATTAACAATGTTTTGCTTATTACTACCCATACTTCACAAGGGGGAGAGGGCATGACGCATCAGATCTGGCCCTGTTGAGTACTAATTGATTTTCCTCTACACAATTACTGCCACATTTAGAATAGTAAATTTGGTTTATATTATTTGAGCCCAAGACCTCCAACTATAACTTAAAGAAAGCAAGGCCCCCTCCATTTTCTGGAAATTATATATATATATATGCCTGGAATCACTTATTTTAATTGTACAGTATCTTCATTTCGTGTGGTATTTAGAATAGTAAATTTGGTTTATATTATTTGAGCCCAAGACCTCCAACTATAACTTAAAGAAAGCAATGCCCCCCTCCTTTTTCTGGCAATTATATATATATGCCTGGAATCACTTATTTTAATTGTACAGTATCTTCATTTCGTGTGGTTGAAAGAACCCATGTGGAAATTAATCCGAAGTGACGACTTAGGATAACAAATTTTATATAAAGCTTTTTGAATTTTACTTTATATGAAAGAAAAACTATTGGACTGAGAAAGAAGTTGAAGAAAAAACACTTAGATTCAATTCCCTGCATTTCAACAAAAATTCAGTGAAATGTACTTTTACAATATAAAAAAAATAGAACACTTACTCTAACAATATGGGATAGTAAAATTTGTTCAATCTCTCAATGCATAACTTTATCTAAAACTGTTTTCAAACTTACTTAATTGTCTTCCATTAGATCCTTTTCTCTGCAATTATTTCTCATTTCAGATATATATCTTTCTAGCACTCTCTTTGTTACTTCTATATCATTGGTCTACGAAAAATTTAAAAATGTTCAAAAATGGAGAAAGTTATTTACCAGTATTAAATGATAGAATTACATATATTAAACTACACTAGTTTCCAAAAATTAAGGAACTTGAAAACCTGCTTTTTCTCAAACACCCATTGGATATGATGAATGTGAATCAGAAGATAGGTGTTATAAACACTGTACATAAGAATGACAGTTGAAAATGGAAAACCCAATTACAATTTTATTTTGAATATAAATTTAATTCCCATAATTACAAATACAAGCTAAAAAGTTGCAGGTCAACTGAGATAGTCCGATATGGAGAGTGCAAATATTGCAGCTAGACTATACAACTGCACTGTGGGTATTAATTTCCATTGCTACTCCAAAGATTTCAATGGGAGTAACCCATTTCTTGAAGTTATCCCAAGCATTTTGTATCGGATTTAATTCCAGAGACCAGGCTGGCTACTCCATTTTTCTAGTGCTATTCTCCATATAACAAATGACAATGGTGTGGAAGGGCATTAATATCATGTACATGAAAGGTATCACCTATTGCATCTGCATATAGTTGCACAAAGAAGTCCATTGAATCATCCTGTATCTGCAACCTGAGCCTGTTGGAAGTATGTCCTGGAAACCAAAGATTTCCCTCCCCAAAATATAACAGCACCACCACAGTGGGTTGCCCATTCACAATATTTGTGGCATGTTCTTGACTCCCTCTGTATCAGCTGGCATTACATTACTATGGAGGGTAAATCTTGCTTCATCCTGAAGAGTAGGGATTGCCACTGTTCGTGGGTACAGTTGACATGATGTTTGCACCAATTTTTAGATGGCCCCTCTGGTGACATTGGGTCGGGGGACAGCACACACACATCACTAGCTGACTAGCATACAGGTACTTCATGGACTTTGGCACATAATGGTAGTGGATATCACTGTTTCACTTGCTGCTGCAAAGTCCGATCACAGTTGATTGACATCTTGTTCCCTGTCATACACCAGATAGCTGTCCTCCCTTGGGTTGTTGCCCATTGTCCATTACCGAGTTGTCCAGATACGTTGTCACGGTTGGGATCTCTGCACCAATGAACGGCTCATATTACACCAATTGGCAATATCTGCTCAGCTTTTGGATTACTTCAAGTCGACTTAGAGCTTACTGAACACTTTTCTATAGCACACTTCAAATGCTGGTAAATATAATGAACAAATCTGCTACCTCACACTCCATAGAACATTTAATGCTCAATGCATTTACATACAGGTGCTCCCCTACTTACGAACAGGTTAAGTTCCCGAGGTTTTGTCGTAAGTCAAAAACTAACCTAAAAAGTACATTTGTACACAAAATAACCACTTATTGTTAGTGTTTGAACCTTCGATGCACTTACTAGAATGCATTACACTCGTTTACCCACTTGCTACTGCTTACTAGCAGGTGTTTCAAATGCGGTAACAATCTGCTGTGGTACATGGTAACATATAGTCGATTTTATAAATAAAACAACTTATACTGTTAATGTACACGTTTGCACTTAAATAATGTAATATGCATTGTAAATAACAAAAAGGAAAATTAGAGGCATTATTCTTCACTCGCATGTAATTCTTTCTAAAATACATATCAAGGGATGTCTGTAACAACCAATAACTTCTTGTATTGCTTCCGAAATGCACCCAAAATCTTTCCGCGCTTGAGTCCCAAGACTCAAAAGAAGTTTGTGCGTTCTCAATCAATAATCTTCAGCCAGCTGTTTACAAGTGAATTTCTTTCATTCCTCAGTTAGTTGCTCTCCTGTCATGTAGTCTTTGACAACCATTTCTTCCATTCGTCGTTACTGAGCTCCTGACTATAGCTTTCCAGCGAAGTTTTAGCAATGCCCTTAAAGGCTCTGGGGTTCCTAAATGGTGCCCTAGCATTGGTTTAATTTTATAGTCACCGGCAACATTTCCACCTGGCAGGAGTTTCTGCCGCTGCCATGTCCGCACTTGCAGCCTTCCCGCTCACTTTTATGTTAGGCAAGTTTGAATGTGCTTTAAATCTATAAAACCACCCATGGCTAGCCGTAAAGGTACCTTCTCTAACACTCTCCCTGCATTTCCTCTTTAAATCTTCAGACTTGTGGTCTTTTGCTGAATTAGACCTAGGCTTATAGGCATGCGCTGTTGATGCTGATATTCCATCCAAACTCTGAATAATTTTTCCATACCTTCCATCACTGCACTTCTCTTACTAATTATTGTTGAATGCGTTGATATAGAATTTTGAACGTTCCAAAGTGCGTTCCTCATATTATAAAATTGTTGTAATGGTTGAACAATTCATTCCAAACGTGCTTGCTATATTTGCAGGTTTTTCACTTAACACACTTTGTTTTATAATGTCCACTATAGTTTCTATGTTAATAGAGCGACGCTTCTTGCATTTATCACCACTGCTAGGATTCATTACGTTTTTGAAGCACTAATCGCATAAGTTTATGAAAATTGCAAACAATAGCGAAAAATGCCGTTACTCAACTAAAATAAGCTCACACTGCTTGTTTACTGCCAACAGACCAAGCAATAGCGACAAACGCCATTACTGAACTGAAATATGTAAGCTTGTGCTTCTTATTTACTGGCCAGAGACCAATTTCAACGCCACCCGAGTGGCAATGGAACCTCAGATTTCGAGTGAAGACAAAAAATGATGTTACACAGTAGAAATAAGCCCACGCTATCGACTTCAACACCACGAATCTGCATGAAATTTTAATTTTAGACGTACGGTCAAATTGTTCGTAAGTCTGAAAGTTCGCAAGTAGGGTTGGGTGTTTTACCTCTGAGCGGCACTTTTTTGCACCCCATGGGCTAAATGGCCAGGTTACATGGACCCCGAAGGCTCAGAGAAGGTTGGGGGAGGGGACCCACTGGAACAGCTGTTGGGAGACAGATGGTAGCCTCCCGTCAAGGCCATCCAGCGTGTTCTTTAACGTGCAAAGGGTATATATAACAGCACCCCCCGCGGTTGGTGCTGTTATTGCACCGTCAACTGAAAATGACAGTGTTATAGCTGTCCCTCCTTCGGACTGCCCTTCAAGCCCCTCAAGTGTTTCTTCTGAAGTGCCAGGCCTCTCCTCTACTGTGAGTGGAGAGACCTCTTCCACCAGTGGCTGACCAGCTATGACTCGAACTTGGGAAGTACAGATTATGAGCCTGCACACTACTGACTGAGCCACCCCAGAGCAGATTAGCAGACTATAGTCTGCAAACATTACTTCAAATGCTCTCCAATTTGAATAAGTTGGTCAAGAAGACAAACTTAAAAGTCATACTGATGAATAGCACTATTTTTAAAAATAATCTAGCCAGAAAAAGGTGGAGGACACAAGAAAAGGAATTTACATTGTAGTAATCTTTCCCTTCATTTTAGAAGTTTTAAAATATTTTCATGAAAAATGCAAGAAACATTAACAAGTAAAAATAATTTTTGGCCTCCACTGCAGTTATTAGCATTTTCAAAGGATTCCTTCCCAGCTCTGCACACTGTGTGCAGAGCTGGGGATGAAAATAATTTTTTTTATCTGTTTATAGAACTGTTCGTAACATTTTGAGGTCTCACTTTTAAGTACACATCAAACATGTGGATATAAAAATCCAGTACCAGAGATGTATAACCTTGTATCTCCAGTACTAAAAAAACATCCACATTCAATTATGTAAATGTTTATGAACAAATATGGAACAGTTGAACAAATTTTACTTTAAAATGTAAAGTTCATTTCAGTTTGCGATTCATTGTAAAACATTATCATATAATACACTGCCTACAGTATCATCACTACATCTGCTAAGTCAACATGCATATCTTCAAAATCTTGCCCACTTATTACCAGCATACCTCATTTAGCTCTCAGTATGCATTCTTAAAATTCGAGCATTAAATGAAACAGCACTAAACAAGGTCTCATGAAAAAAAAAGCTGTGAGAAAAATTTTCTATACATATGTGATTTGTTCATTTTCAACACAATCTGAAAATGAAAAGGCTGTTAAAATTGGTATAATTAAACATATTTCTTTAAAATTCTGCAATTTATTATTTAATCAATTCTTTTATATTTGTATTCAAAATAAAATTCAAATCTACGAAAATTTATTTCAAAAGTTTCAAACAAACAAGTTATTAACCTGATGTTCAGTAAATTAACCCTTTGCACTTGAGAGGCAACCCTCAGTCGCCACTTGGTTTGATGCAGCAATTGAAATGGCAACTGAGAGGCAACAATAACTGTTTTATAAACAGATATCTTTCCCCTTTACATTTTAGATGTATAAATCTATTGTCTATGTGCACTTCAGAGTACAGCATTGTTTAATTAAAATTATTTTAAAATTGATCTGTTTTTAGTGGTTATAAAAATGGAGCCAAATGATGAAATTAGTAGCAGTGAAGATGAGTTTGATTTTATGTTATGTATAATTTATTTTTGCTAGTTTTAAAAAATCAACTTTTTAGCAAAAAAACTTTGAATTGCTACTTCCCTACAGCGAAAAAACCCTGGAGTGCAAATGGCTAAAAATTAAGTCAAAATTATCTAAAACTGGTTGTTTCATTTTTTTTCTTGTTTCTCTTTTAGCAATTTAGTATGTGATAATGCATTTAATACTCCATGCTTTAAACAAGATCTTTTGAAATAGCATCTTTCTCATTCAATTTTCAATTGTATCTTGTATTAGCTCAAATAATATATGATATATTTTTATTTTTAAGTAACATTAATGGATTCTTATAAACTATTCTGGCAATAGTAAAAGAAAATTAAATTATTTTCTTGAAAAAAAAAAGTTCTATACTGAAACAGTGTTTATTGAGGCAGCACTAAATGATGTTGCCTCTATTTCTTTACTTCCTTGACATGCTTCAATTTGCCATAAATAATTTTGTCTCCATATTGTTATATCCAGGTTTGGATCTAGAGTGGAGGCAACCATGCCCCCCTCCCCCAGAATGCTAGTAAATAGAAGAAAAAACAACTAAACTTCTTCCTATATTTCATGCATTTTTCAAATCTTTTTAAACACCTGCAAAATAGAGGGGGAAATGCTATACACAAATTAGTAATCGATCTTTTGCCCATTCCTTAAGTAAATTGAGATCAGAATTTATTGACATTAATACTTCATTTAAATTCAGCAGTTTATTTCACATGAAGAATTTTTGACCCTTTTCCTGATAGCTGTAAAGGTAAATTAATCACATTTTTGTAGCCATTGCTTACCTGGAGTACCAATAACCAAATGAAATCAAATTGTAAATAAAGAACTTTGTGAGAACTTCATTTCCCTTTATTGGTGTTTCCACAACATTCGATTAAAGCTTTATAATGAGCTTCACTTGTGTATGCCTTTTCACTGTGCACACACCATAGCTATCTTTTCTTGTTGGTGCTTTCATACCAGTTTGCATAAATTAAGAAGCAACTCTTGTTAGGTCAATGGGAAGCTAATGCCAAAGCTCTATAATTTTCTGTAAAACGTTATCATACTTGGTGTCATAACCACTAGACCATCAGAGACTAACCGCCTTCTTCAACAATGTGATACATAAGCATTCCCTCACATTTTGTTCACCAATTTCTTTTTCAGCAAATTATTTTGTGTTTCTCTTCTACAGGACATTTTTCTGTGATACTTTAGTACAGTCAAATCCATTTATAACAAAGTCGATAATAATTTGTTCTTATATTTACTCCTACACTAAACAAAGCCCATTTCTACATCAATTTCAGTTTTAAATTATGTTATATGCAATTTTTATTATGGTCACTTTTTTTTTTGTTCTTTACTGATATGACAAAAGAGTGGGTAAGCAGGGGTTCAATGTTAATCCTACGGGACCCACTTCCCTGCTGTCTAAAGGCCATTCCCCCTCCCCCCCAACCTTCACAAATCACATTATTTCAAATCGATGTGGGATAAAAGTTATTGGTGAATGACAGCAAATGAAAAATCACTTCACTTGCGCGTATAAAAGCTTGACGAGAAAAACTTTCTACTTAGTCATGCCCTCAGTATCAAAAATTTCCTTCTCTTTATCAAAACATGCCTCCTCCCCAGTGACCATCTTGGATGAAGCAAACAACTGATCTTGAAATTTCTCTCTCAACAATCATCTTCGATGTAAACAACCTTCTTGCGAAACATCTCTTTGATACAGACTGATGCCATCAGATATTGGTGTTCAGAACTATGTTATCACCTCCCTCCCACCATTTTACATTGCAGCACACTTTACAAATTTTGATGTTACCCTATCATCTGGACTCAATTTCGAAAATTGAAAAAATTTTGTTCACTAAAAGTCTCAGTTCTGCAACGGTAATAATATCTCCCCCCACCCACTTTTTTTAATACCACTATGCATGTCTTAGGTGAGAGAAAAAAAATCTTCCTCTAAATTTAAGTTTCCATACTATTCATACCCACAATATTTACATATTGTTTTCGATCATGCATTTTTTTTCTTTTCACCTTTTTTCAAAGAAATTTTTTTTGCCAATAGCATTTTTTTTTTAATTTTCTGAAAGACAGTTAAATTCGTTTCTTTGGGATATACCTGCTACCCAGGAATATACCTGTTACTCTGTAAAAACATATTTCAGACCTGATGTTTTGGATATTATTGGAAATTGCAACCCAGATTTCAGCCACAGGGTTATAAATCAATTAAACTCTAACCAGCTGCCTATTGTTCTCAAATTGAATGGTGTTTGACAAGGGTGTATTTGATATCCTTTTGTCTTTAATTTGGTTATTGATTATGTTATGCAAAATTCACTGCAAGGGAAAGATTTTGGGCTTAAATGGTCTTGAAATAATAAAAAGAGGCATAACCACACTGAATTAAGTTATCAGAAAAACTGCAGACTGCTCTCCATCCATTAAAAATATTCATATTTCTAAAAAAATAAATCTCCCCTAAATAACACTTTAATGTTCCTGCCTCCATTATGAACTGCAATTCTACATTCGAAATTTCTATGTAAAAAAAACCACCACCCTATCCTTCAAAATATTCCCAATATATCATATTAATATCTAACAAAATTAATATATCACTATAATACAATACTAATAATTACATTAATTGGGGTTTCGAAGCGCTTGTTGGCGGCCCCAGGTACTGACAATGTTAGCTATCTCAGCTAACCTGTCACCTGAGGCACTGCTTGTGCTTCCTAAAGCCGTCAATCACTCCTGGACCACCTGTACAGTACTGATTCATGGAAGGCAATACACATCATGCCTGACTCAAAGCAGGAAAACCCACCACTGAGCTGTCCTCTTACAGGTCCATTGCTCTATTACCTTGCCTCGGCAAGATCATAGAGAAATTGGTCCTTTGATGCCTAGAATGATATCTAGAGTCCAAGGGCCTCCTCCCTGACAGCCTCTCAGGTTTCCGCAAAGGGAGGTGCACGTCTGATAATCTTACCGACTTCACCTCCACTGCTGATCATTCGACTCCCTGTCCCATTCAGATATTCTCTGCAGGCTCCATGATCTCGGCCTCAGAGGCAATATCATCCACTGGATCTCTGTATCTCTCTCCAATAGGATGGTTCATGCGAAGCTAGGCCACATGCTCAGTCAGTGCCTCCCACACTATTGATAATGGGGTACCTCAAGGGGCTCAGCCCATTACTGAACGTCTTGCTGTCAGGCCTACCCTCTCAACTCGAGTTGGTATTTCCATTGATATCTGCATTTGGTTCCCTAGCCAAGACCCCTCCTATGCGGAACTCAAGATGAAATGAGCTGTGGCAACAGTTGTCAAGTTCTTCAATATCCTAACACTCGCTCTTTCGACCGATAAGATTGCAGCCATGGTTCTCACAAAGAGATGCCTACCTTCTCTGGCCTCATGCTTCGACAGCACATCAAGGTCTTTAAGCAGCACAAGTTCCTTGGAGTGGTGCTGGACAACAGGCTGACCTAAGGATCTCACATCCAGCATCTTAAGACAGTTGCTAGTACAGAGAAATATACTGTCTTTCCTTGCTGTTACCCACTGGGGAAGTTCATGCAGACCCTCCTGCTCCTATACCAGCACTTGCTCCTCTCCTGTGTCAACTACAGTGGTCACCTTCTAAGCAATGCCTCTGCTTCACTGCTGAGCAAGTTGGCCACTGTCCATATTATATCTCTGCACCTCTGCCCTAACACACCAAATGCATCTGTCATTGCAGAGGCTGACATGCCTTTCCAACTGCACCAGAAGAGAGAGATATCGTGTCATCTGCTGAGGCTCCATTCCCTCCACTTTAACCATGAGCTTCTCAAGAAGTTGCAAGACAGGCCAGACTATGCCATCACTGTGTCTGTCACTGACTTCTACAACCAAATCATCCCTGACAGCTCCACTGCTGGCAATACTCTTCCCTGACCTTCCACCCTGGAGGAAGTGATTTTACAATCAATGTCACTATCCCTTCTCTAGATTAAAAGAGCGACTCAGACCCAGTTGCCATCAGGCTTCTCTCTACCTCTTACTTCACCGCACAATATGAGAGATGTACTGAGGTCTACAGTGATGGATGGGACGAGTGATAGACTAGGAGAGGCTACGTGCTGCCTCTGCCATCCCCGACACTACATTGTCAGAGGTTTCTGTCTCCCACACCTGTGCAGTTTCATCATATCCTTGAAGATGTACTCTACATTCTCAGCCTCAAGACTGGCAACTTTGTCATCCTCTGTGATTCTAAGTCTGCCTTGGAAGCTCTCCAAAAGTGACACAGCAGGAGCTGCAACCCCTTCCTCATCCAGATCATGGAGACTTCCTCTAAGGTCACTTGTCGGAATCATGGTTCATTTCCAGTGGGTCCCTTCCAATGTAGGGATACCTGGCAATGAGCTTGCTGAGCGAAGGAGGTGCTTGAGAATCAGTGGTATGTATCTAATTACCTTCTCTCAGTGACTGTAAGAGTCTTGTTTCACAACTGATGAGCCAGTACCATCTTGCCCAGTGACAAAGGGACTCAGCTGTTCCTCATTTGGGTACCTGGTTGACATCTCTCTCACTGCTCCTAACCTTGGAAACCTCTGCAGATCTGAGACCTCCCATCATCTGAGTTGGTGTCATCTACAGCAACTATTACGCTTCACACTCTCAGAAGAGTATACAGCCACAACTGTGTAACATGCAGCACACTACTCCCACTATAATGCTGAAAGAGAAGCTTTGTTCTGGGAGCTTCATGTTATCAGAATCAATGACTACTTCATCACCTCCCTACTTGGTAACCATCTCAATCTGAAGCTGCAGCAAACACCCTTTCGACTTGTCGCTGAATTCTTTCAGAACTTAGGTGTCTTCTGCAACTCTTAATAGCCCTGAGAGATAGCTGAGAGGCAGTTCCTTCAGACTCTGCTTTCACACTGGTGTAGGGAGCGCCTCATTGGAGGTTGGGTTGTTTTACCTCTGAGTGGCACTTTTTTGCACACCATGGGTTAAACAGCTGGGTCACATGGACCCCAAAGGCTCAGAGAAGGTTGGGGAGGGGACCCACTGGAACAACTGTTGGGAGACAGATGGTAGCCTCCCAGGGCCATCCAGCATGTTCTTTAACGTGCACAGGGTACGGCTCTCCCGCATATGGGGCCATGGCTTAACATCCCATCCAACAGACGGCAGTTTTTCCAAGTCCATAGGTGTCCCCTACTGACCGTGGGCATGGCAGGGAGTTTTGCGGAGATAAATCTCAACGCTGACCCAGCTGGGACTCGAACCTGGGAACTACAGATTACAAGACTCATTGGAGGTTAATTTCACCCTGAACTTGCAACACTTTGAACCTCGATATACATTGCCACTAATCACTTAATTCATCTCAAACTACTATAACGAGATACATGTGCTTGTTACAACCACCATGTTCACTCTGACACTCATAACCTTCTTTCGCTAAATATACTACACCTTCAGTACATTAGAATTGTTTGAAAACACACTGTACACATTTCCCCAAAACTATTCTCCTAAAACACTAACACCCCTTTAAAAACTTCCTACATTTCCCCATATTCTAAACTTTTTGCCATTTTCTTCCATACTCACAACAAAACACATACATTCTACTAACACAAAACTACAATATAAAAAAAATACCTAAAGCATATCGGTGGCACAATCAGTAACTGAATTTGCATTTACTTCAAAGGAAGATAGGATTAGATTTACCTATTTGCCAAGATTGTTGGTGTCCTTCCTTTGGAGCGAATATGAATTCAGAGACTGATTTACCATTGACATGCTTTAAATTTAATTCCTACAATTTCAAGCTTATAGAAAGATAGGTTTTTTTTGCCACTAAAAACACCTACCTTTAAAAACTTTGAAATATGGCTGAAACATCGAGCAACCCACAGCATACTTAAGGTAGCCCACAGCATTGGGGACATCACAAGCTTTAAGATACAATTCATTAAAGTCGAATGCCATGAAAATCCATCCCTTTTATCAAAAGGGAAGTATTGGGGGAAACTTTTGAAAAAATTTTATGATCGTCATTATAAGAGCTTTCATGTGACACCAAACTCATAATTGTAGGCCCTTGCATTTTTAAGATATATTAGAATGACTTTCACATTTTTAGGGGCAAAAGTAAGAATGGGGGTTGATTTTTATAGCTTACGACACTCATTATATCACAAGCTTTCATTAGACATAACATAGCTCGTTAGTTTCCACACTTGCATTCAGGATATGGGAGAACTATCATTTTCATATTTCCTCCCTTTTATGGGGAAGCACAAGGGGTCAATTTTTCATAGCCTCTCACATTCCCCTGGTCAGAAGCTTTCATTCTATTTATAGCGTGTTACTTTCGGCATTCACGTTATGGAGATATAGTGAAACGATAGTTTTTCATATTTGCTGTTTTCTTGGTGAGAATTTTTTAGAGGGTCTTTTTTTGGCATATGTCTTGATACTTTTGGTTATTGTGTCCTGGAGATATAGTTTAAGAATAGTTTTTACATTTCCTCTTTTTCAGGAGGGAAGAAAGCATGGGGAGAGCAATTTTTTATAGCCTATGCCACTCCCCAGGTCAAAAGCTTTAATTTGGCACATAAATCAGTTTTTCCATCATGTTTGAAAGATATGGTGGAAATTTTGTCAAATCCACAAACTGATCTAACAACAAATGTCAATGCCAAAAGCAATAGGACGATAGGTAAAAATAGGTCTTACAATCCCTTCCTGCCAAACACAGCCACAAAAATTACTGCTCCCACTTCTGAATAATCTGGCGATAACAGGCAATAACATTACAAAAGAATTGACTAACACTTTCAATAACAATCATCCTAATATTGAATAATTTCAAATCCTAAATAATTCATAATTTACCATATTTTAATGAAATTTTAAAAAAACAAAAGATTACCACTTTTCTGCTTATCATTAAAAATCCTTCTTAAAATATATATTGTACATATCCACTAACTATGACCTCTTCAGGTAAGGTAATCCAAGCATAATATCACACTACCTACTCAAAAGGAAACGAAATATGGAACCATAGGCCACCAACAACCCACAGTTACTCCTTTACGTTTCTTTCAGCATCATACGTTTCCTGAGCACTGCCATCTGTTGGTTGAGGAACGTGTAAACTACACTGACCATAGCATGTTCACAATTAATAAACTGACCATGGGCAGGGAGGGGAGTTTTGTGGAGATAAATCTCAATGCTGACTCAGCTGGGACTCGAACCTGGGAACTATAGATTACGAGCCTCACTGGAGGTTAATTTCACCATGAACTTGCAACACTTGAACCTTGATAATGAGAATGGTTGAGCAGTTTCATATTCACATGAAATTTATGGGTTCTACACAGGTGAATTTGACCATTACATTCAATCCAACCAAATTTCATCTAAATGAAAATTATGGGTACTTACGTATTAACGCCACCGCAGCGTGTAATAAATTAATAATTCCACACTTTAACTAGTTATTCTATGAAATAACTAATGATAGACAATTAAAGTGTAAAATAAACAATCTGACTGAATTATACAGCATACAAAATGTTATTTATATAGACGCAATAAAATCATTTGTTACAACAGGGATTATTAAAATGGCATTCGGAATTGCCCTAATGTGCGAAGGCCAAGTAAGAACGAATCCGTAAAGTGGTGAATCTCTTGAATATGAATCTTCGTGTCACGTGATTCACTCGTCCGCATTATAAAAAACGACCCGGATGAGCGGAGGCCAAGTGAAAACGAATCAGTAAAGTGATTCGTTCTCACTTGGCCTCCGCTCAACCAGGTCATCCCTCTGTCAACATGAATCAGTCGTCCGAATTATAAAAAACGCCCCCAAAATGAGCAGGCCAAGTGAGAACGAATCACTTTACTGATTCGTTCTCACTACGTATTAACGCCAGCGGTGGCGTTAATACGTAAGTACCAAATTATGATATTCCAAACTTAGGAAATGCCCAAAATACCATAGATCATAAAAAATAAAACTAGGAAGTTCATATGAATCACTAACATGGGCTACGACAGTGTATTGTAGTGTCCTCAGCCGCCATGTTGATCTTTTCCCCAGTAAAACCTGTAACATTGAGTTGCAATGATATCCATCCGCAGTTCCAATGTTTATGACTGATAAATGTTATTAATTTAATCCATGATTAAAGCTGTAATACAATTTAAAAGTACATTAAAAGTTCGGCATAAGGATGAGGTATGCTTTAACAAAGTCTGTTGACCAGGCTATGCTCATATAACAAAGGATGAAACGCTAAATTCATAGCCCATTGGCTATGAATTCAGCTTTTCATCCTGTTATATGACGATATTTGAAATTATCTTTAACTCTTATTATTGTCCTTTAATGTCATATAAAGGAAATCTAGAATAATGATAAAAGGTAATTACCATAATCTACTTTTGATTTTATTTGATATGCAGTTTGGAATAGTTCTTTACCATTCAAACTTTTCACCGTGGCGAAATAATACAAGATAGCGGCTGAGGGCCCTACACTGCATTTGTGCCCTAACAAGAAAGTGTATTGCCATACATGTAAATTATATTCCGAGCAAAATCAGGTGACTAACATGTACAGTGGCTGCAAAATTTTTTTTTTGCTTTATACATTATATGAATACAAGAATTCTCCGGAGCATGTCTGCTATCATCATGTTCATTCCATAATTTAAAAGAATTCACAAAAATTAATTTAATCGGAAATAACTATTGTAACTAGTGCATACTGATAAACAATGAATTGACATTTTGGAATTTAAGAAAACCCCAAAGTTAACCAAGACAACTTTAATCTGAACATACTGTTAAACAATGGGTTCTGCCTTTTATCCCCTTCGCAAACAAAACAATCTTATAACTATTAACCTCAGAGACAAGTTTAAGAAACAAGAATTATCGCAAACAACTCGCCGCTGATCTTCAGTACGAAGGCCCTCGCAACTAAATATTCTCATCGAATGCAAAAATCCTGAAATACGAATTATCGTAAACAATACTTACTTGCACTTGGTAAACGCAAATGTCCAGCCATAGTCCCAAATTTCAAAACAACCTGTTGCTCTGCTACCTCGTGTTTCTTTGCTCGTGTTACTTCTAATTGATTATTGCGCCACTTGAATTGATCGAGTTTTTTTTCTTCCTTCCTGTCGGACGTAACCGACTGTCGACACTATAGGCCCTATATAGGTAGAGGTTGGCCATCTCAAAATTGGATGCCAATGTTTTGTTGTCTCTTGGATTGTTTAGAGTATATAGCTGAATGGTATTTGCCGAATACTTATGGATTCCGGAAAAGAGTAGGGTAATATTTGATATCGATTTCAGTGTTCATGATTGGAAGCACTTTAGAAAATGATTAAAAAAGGAAAATTAAATTTTAGGGCTTTTTTTTTTACATATAAAGATATAATTTCGCTTTGTTGTCTGTCCGTCTGCAGACATCGAACTTTTTTGTTTATACAGATAAATAAAAAATTTATTTTGTGTTAGACAGGTATTAATGATATATCAAGATTTCATTTTTCAAATTTCCCAAAAGTTATAATTTAGCCCTCTAACGGTGGAAATATTTGAAAATTCCAAAATATTAAACGAATATTCCAAATGATGTAGTTATGTTAGAAGTTTCAAATTTTAGTGGTAAGTTCCCTTTCTTTGGTTTTTTATTTTTGTTTATTTCACCAAAATTCACTCCCATTCCCCATATTTTCGAAACCGTAGTGATCAAAAATCATAGATAATCATAACTCTCTCTTCATTACTGGCCCACTTTGTACAATATTCCTAAGGAATTTCGATCATCTGGTCCATGCGCTAAGGTTGACTGAGGTTGCTGAATGAGTTTATGAGACTGGAGCCAACGTAGCGAAGAACAGTGTACATACATTTCGGCGAAGGCGTTTTCGCCGCAGGCCGCCTTTTGATGAAGGGTGAAATAGGCAACAAAGTGGTCTTTCAATGTCTGTTGTCCGTAGGAGTTGGGAAAAGGGGAGAGGAAGTCCAATGACGTCCAGAAAAGGGATATAGGAATGTGTGGCCTGTGTGGGCACTGTAAAAATGCCAATAAATATAAAAATGTCCCTTCTCTCTGGAGAAGGGTGGAGGGGGGTGCAAATGGGGTGGAGGTAGACGGGGTGGGTAGGTGGAAGAAGGTGAAGGAGTTTTGTAGAGAGGGTAAAATTCCTTAATGGGGGCTAAGAATAAAAAATTATTTTTTTTCCATTATTTTCATTCGCAGCGGGCAGGGGGCATGCCTGGGGGGTGAAATTTGGTGGATTGGGGGGTGGGGTCAACTAACCCATGATTTTGGGGAAGTTATCAAAAAAATTGTGGGAGTTAGGGGCAAAGTATGGTTAGGTAAGTTAGCATTACCACGTGCACCGTAGTGCAGTGAAAACTAAGCACAGGGGTAATGGAAAGAAAGGCCAGACAAAGGGCCTTGCAAAATTAAGAAAAAATGATGGAAATTGAATTAAGAAATGGGGTTTTTGGGTAATGGCGGGTACTGTTTCTATATAGGAGAGGTGAGGGAGAGATGTGTTTCCAGAAAAGTGGAAATTAAAGGGAAGTGGGTGACAAAAGCAGGTCAGTGGACAGGCATTGGGAGCTGTCAGATGTGTGTGTGGTAGTGTGAGACAAAATAGTAAAAGAAAATTGAAAATTGGTAAGAAGATGGCAGTTTGTGGGTGAACTGTGGAAGGAGTCAATAGTGTGACAATAAGTAATTATTAAATATGGGTTTGGTTCAAAAAAAAATTTTTTTTTTCATTTTTTGTAATATATTTTGGCTCAAGTTGCATGGCCAATGAGTAGTGACAGAGGTTGAAGCATATAAAACAATGATAATTGAGAGGTGCATGACAAGTGTCCAAAGAGCATCTTTTTTGTCCTTAAATGGATCCTTTTGGATCCTGGATCTTTTGATTTGTCCAAATGGATCTTTTGTAACAAACAGTGAACTACAAAAAATAGATGGAAAGAAGGGGGAAGGGTTAAATAATCTTGCCAGTAAGTTGAATGTAGGATGCAAGGGCAGAAAAATGGGTCTGTTTGTGTTTGTGAGCAGGGTTGAGTTTTGTTTGTATGTTGTATGTGTAGACTCCTAGTTTTGCAAGTTGGTGATAGTTGTTTCTTTGTGTTATGAAGAGTGAACAGTGTAATAGAAAGTGAGGGATGTCTTCTATCACCTGGCAGTTGGGGCAGAGTGCTGAGGGGGTTTATTAATAAGGAAAAGGTCTCTATTAAGGTTAGTTCTGCCCATGCGGAGTGTGTGTATAGAAGTTTGTGAATTTCTGGGCAAGTAGTGGAAAAAAATTTCGTGTGGAGTGTTTGCTACTGTGGCTCTGAAGGTGTTTTTGATGCTGGAATGTTGGGCCCATGAATCCGCCCATGTGTTGTGAAAGTTAGATCTGTATGTTTTCAAATGTTGAGTACATGGGGTAATGGTGTGGTAATTAGGTGTGGGTAGGGTAAGGGCTTGT
Organism: Ryuthela nishihirai; assembly: GCA_038380435.1. Taxonomy (NCBI): domain Eukaryota; kingdom Metazoa; phylum Arthropoda; class Arachnida; order Araneae; family Heptathelidae; genus Ryuthela; species Ryuthela nishihirai. Next base: position 36,616,585 of record JAWZYU010000034.1, on the reverse strand, counting down.
TTGGCAAGATGGTCAGCAGTGTCATCATGGGGAATGTTACAGTGGGAAAGAATCCAATGAAAAGTGAGGGTTTTACCAGTCATTAAATTGTGGGCAAGTTTTTGTATGTGGTATAGGGAGTAATTCTGTGTGATATCAGTGTTGTATTGTTTGATGTTTTGTAGGGGAGGCTTAGAGTCAGTAAAAATGTGGATATGTTGTTTGTTGAGGAGGGTAGCCCATTCTAATGCCCTGTGTATTGCTGCAAGTTCTGTGTTGGTGATATTGAAAGCTAGGTTAAGTTTGCTTTTGTGTGTGTAATGTAGGTTTGGGCAATGAAATGCAGCAGATCCATTAGTTGTGTTAGGGATGTGGGAGCCATCAGTAAAAATGGTTATATCAGTGGGGGGAATGTGCGAAATGATATGTTCAGCAGCAGATTGGAGTTCAAGGGGGGGTGGTTTTTTTTATTTCTGAGTGATGTTGGGGAGATTGAGTTCTACGTTGGGTATTTTGATTTGCCAGAAGCGAAGTGTGTGTTTAGGAGAAAAATTTTTATATGCTTCCAGGTGAGATATGCAGGGTGTTGTTTAATAATGTATGCAGTGGGAGAAGTGTTGTCAGGTGAGTCAATTCTTCTAAGTGAAGAGTGAGTGGGGTTGAAGTGTTTCATTTTTATGTAGTGATTGCATGTGAGTAGTTGTTTTATTGTAAGTGGGGGGGGGGCATGTTTGCTTCTGCCCAAGTGGCCAGGTTTGGAAAGCCAGCTTTGAGGCCCAGTGCAAGTCTAATGGCTTTTGTTTGAATTGTTTTAAGTTTTTGAATGTGTGTGTGTGTGTGGCAGTGTTCAGTGATGAGAGATCATATTCTAGTTTAGAGTTGAGAAAAGCTTTTACGAATGCAATCATGGCTTTATCACTGGCACCCCATGTTGTCCTAGTTATGGCTGTGAGTATGTTGAGTGCTCCATTATATGTGTGTTTAATATAATTAGTGTGGTGATTCCATGTAAGCTTGTGGTCAATAATTAACTCTAAGTATTTGTAGTGTGTGACTATGGGTACAGTAGAATTATTAATTGTAATTGTAGGGAAATTGGGGGGTATGCGTTTGCAGGTAATGGGTAAGATCGCAGATTTAGGTGCAGAGATGGCTAGTCCCCATTTGGTGCTGAAGTCAAGGACCTGGTTGACTGCTTTTTGTAGTGGTACTGAATGTTGTTTATATTTTTTCCTGTGGTCCAGAGCACAATATGATCAGCAAAGATGGGGCAAGAGATATGTTTGGGTAGTAATTTAAGTAGATCATGTAGAAGTATGTTAAAAAGTGTAGGGGAAACCACACTGCCCTGTGGTTGTCCCTTTTTTAGATTATGTGGGTCAGAGAAGGTAGTCCCAGCTGAACTTTGATTTTTCTGTAAGTGAGAAAATTTCTGAAAAACAAGCATATTGCCTGTGATGCAAATATGATGTAGTTTGTATAGTATGTTGGTATGTGAGGCAGTATCAAAAGCAGAGGTGAAGTCTAGAAAGACACAGCATAGAATTTCTTTGTTGTTGATAGCTAGTTCTGTTGAAGTGATAATGTCAAAGAAATTGTCTGTGGTTGACCTGTGCTCTCCAAAGCCAGTTTGGCATATGAGGAGAGTGTTATTTGCATGGAGGAAGAATTTTAGTCTTGAGAGCACCATTCTTTCTAGAACTTTGGGAATGCATGATGTTAGAGCAATTGGTCTATAAGAAGAAATTTCTGCTGCTGATTTGTGTGGTTTTAAAATTGGTATGATGTGTATGTCTTCCCATTTTGGTGGGAAGGTGTGTGTTTGCCAGCAGTTATTGTAGATTTGTAGCAGAGTGCTGAGTGTAAAGGGTCCAAAATTTTTTATAGCATTGTATGATATGTGATCAGGGCCAGGTGTACTTTTAGATTTAGTTTGTTGAATTGCTGTAATTAATTCATTTAAAGAGAATGGGAGGTTGATAGCAGGAAGTTTGCAGGTAGCCTCGAAATCAATAATACTTTCAATGTGTGAGCAGTGGGTTTGGTAAGTGTGTGTATTTTCTTTTGGAGGAGTGGTGGTTAGATGTGTGACAAAGAGATTTGCCCCTTGCTTGGTGGAGAGATTATTCTTCCAGATGACACTATGTCAAGGGGGCAAGTGGTTGTGTCTGGGACTTAAGTGTTCTAATAGTTGCCCAAATGAGTGTTGAGTCTGTTCCAGGGTTGATTGTGTTACAGTATTGTCTCCACTCCTTTCTTTTAGTGGTGAGTCTCAATTTCCTGAGTTTTGCATTGACTTGGTGGAATGTTGGGATGGCAGGTATTGTGGGTTGTCTTCTGGCAGTGTATTCTGTTTTCCTCCTAATATCAAGTTGGGTAGTTATGGCTGGGTAATTTTTAACAAACCCAGTCATATGTTTGGTGCTGAATTTATTTGTTTGGAAGCTGTGGTTGATGCAGGTGTAAAGGGATGTGATATTGTTAGGTGATTGTGTAGTGATTATGTTTTCACATGTGGAGGAGAAATTGTGCCAATTGATATGTGTCTTTGTAGTGTAAGCAGTTGGCTTTAGGACTTGTATAGTAATGTATATTGGGATGTGGTCACTTTGCCATGTTGAGTAGTGAACCTGCCATGTGATAATTGATGATATAGTAGGAGTGCAGAGTGTGAGGTCAGGAACAGACTCATAGGGGGGATTGCTGAAGGTGGGTGCGCCATCATTGTGTATGGCCAAGTTGAAGTGGTGTCCTATATAGTTAGAGTCTAACATCCTTCTTTAAAAACTGGAAGGCTGGCCATCTCGGTGATTCACTACCATTGGCTGATTGGGGTCATGTGGTTTATGGACGCCAGGTTTTGTCGTACCGTCAGACGTGAGACGAAAGTCTATGAGTTAGTGCATAAATAAATAAAATAAATACCCCTCAAGCAGCTGCTTGCCACAAAGGTCTGACAAGAGCCTGTCAGTTTATATGCCACAGTAGAATGTCTGTGAGGATGGCAGGAACTCAGCAGAAAAACGACACATACATCCATGCCTTACCCGGGGCTCGAACCCAGGTCCCTTAGATCAGTAGCCAAGCGCGCTAACCACTCGGCCAGGGGACGGTTGAGTTAGTGTATGTACCAAGTTAAAACTTTTCAGTTAGTTTTATATATTTCTATCACTTTTTTTGTCTATAAAAGCTGTCATATTTTATGAATGCCTCAATGCGATGCATTGGGTGTAAAAATTTAACGCACAGAAATAATGAATATGCCTTTCTGAGAAACTCCATCAGAAGAAGACAAAAAGTGAAATGAGCTAACTGAAAACCAACAAATAATTTCTTTTAAGGTTCGTTTGAAAAACGAGCTAAAGTTTTCCCTTTGTTGTCTGCCTATGCCTGTCTGTCCATCTCTCTGTTAACTGTTGTCTGTCCATCTGTCTTCCCACCTATCTGTCCGTCTATAGAGAATAAATTTTTTTACTTTTAGAGCTAAATGAAAAATTCGTTTTGGGTGGTTGGATAGGTATCGAACAAATATTGCGATTCGCAATTTTGAAAAATTTCAATAGCTTTAATAGCGGTGGGAAAATATGGAAAATGAATTAATTTTAAACGAATATTGCAAACAAACTATTTACACTGGAAATATGAAATTTTGGTAGTAAAGTGTTATTGTCAGAAGGTTTACAATAGCAGCAAGGGTTTGCCGTCTTAGCGAAAAGTGGTTGCGAAAATGAAACTTTTTTTTAAGAGATAAACGAAACAACATATATTTATTTATTTTTTGTTTTACAGCAATAACAAAATGTTAATGATTAAACATTTTTTCATAATCTCAGCGTTGTCTGTAGACGTTAAAACGTCTATAAATCAATAAATATTTTTCAGGAAAAAATTTCGCCGACATAAGGGATTCGAACCCACATGTTTCCAGAAACATGCCAGAGTATTCTAACCTGTTGAACTAATGCCGCCTCAGTCTATTTTCCACTAATAATGACTATCACTCTTCCCGTGAATTTTGGGCTAGATAGTCATATCACACTATTTAGCGTTATTAATCATATATCATTTAAACAATATTTCATAATCTCAGCATTACTTGTAGATGCTTAAACGTCTATAAATCAATAAATGTTTTCTGTGAAAAAAACCGGCGTTCAACAGGTTAGAATACTCTGGCATGTTTCTGGAGAGATGCAGGATCGAACACCATATGGCGGCGAAATTTTTCTTTAGAAAAATATTAATATGTACATTTTTCGAATTCCAATCAATCGGAATTTCCAGTGTTAGAGAGTGCTAAAGGCGGAAATGAAAACTCGAAAAGCGACCTGTAGCGGCAGAAAAAAACTGGAAAATACCAAATCTTTAAATAAATATTGCAAACGATCTATTTTTGCTAAAAACTTAAATTTTTGGTCATAGAGTATAATGATCAAGATAGAATGACAGATAATCTAATCCTAATAGTAATGATTTGTCCCATTGGTAAAATGCAACTTTTTCTGCTTTCTGAGTGGTTAGCTCGCTTGGCTACTGATCTAAGGGACCTGGGTTCGAGCCCCGGGTAAGGCATGGATGTTTGGGTCGTTTTCCTGCTGATGCCCTGCTAACTTCACAGACCTTGTACTGTGGCATATAAACTGACAGGCTCTTGTCAGACCTCTGTTGCAAGCAGCTGCTTGAGGGGGTAATTATTTTTTTAAGAGATAAATGAAAAACTTTTGTTGCACATTACAGGTACTAATAAAATATTAATAGTTTATTTTCTCAATTATACAGTTGTTCAAATTTCCACTGTCAAAGGGTACTGAAAGTGTAAAATAACTAGAAGAATGCATATCGCCTCTGGCGCATATGGGAATACTCTTTTCAAAGATAAAGAAGTTCTTCCTTTTCCTGCTTTTTCACTTCTTAAAAGTTTTAATTATGGATGCTCGAATTGTTTTTCTGCTGAGGTCCTTCCATCCTCATGGACCTTCTACTATGGCATATAAACTGACAGGCTCCTGTCAGACCTCTGTACAAGCAGCTGCTTCAGGGGTTATTTATTTATTTTTAATGTATGATGGGGGAAATGCACAGAGTAGTATTTTATTAATAATTATAAAACATAAAAAGCATTTGTCTTTTAGTTCTTAAATTTAAAAAGTGACTTTTCTCTCGCTGCTCTGAAAATAGGGGGCATATAATTGCTGCCATTGGATTTTCTACCATAACAGAACTCTACGTGCTGAAATTTCTAGCATAAATAGATCACGAAACATTCGTTAAAGATTTGCAATTTCGATATTTAGTGATCTCTAATGATATAAATTTAAACTACCTTTGAAAATGCGAATTACATTTCATTATTAATGAATTAAAAAAGAGATTTCAAATTAACTTTAAAAAAAAAAACCGTTTCTTACCTACCTTGGGCTTAGGGTCAATTCATTGATTTCAATGGAATTTTCAAGACTTTCACATTCCACGACCAAAATTTCAAATTTCTAGCATAACTACATCGTTTGCAATATTCGTTTTAAATTTTTCGATTTTTTTTTCTATTGTTAGAGGGCGCAATTAAAGCTTTTGGGAAATTCGCAAAATGCAAATTGTAATATTTCAGCAATACCTGTCCAATCCAAAAAGAGTATTTAATTTATCTCTAAATGCATACACTTTTCTGTTAAAACAAAAAAAGTTGCAATCACCTTCCCCCTGGGTCTAAAGGGTCAAGTGATTGCTGCCAATGTTAACTTCGTAACCTTCACATTTCAACACCAAAATTTTAAACTTCTAACATAACTACATCGTTTGGAATCTTTGTTTGATATTTTGGAATTTTCAAATTTTTTCACCGTTAGAGGACGCAACTATGAGTTTTGGGTGATTCGAAAAATGCAAATCCTAATATATCATTGATTCCTACCTAACACTAAAAGAATTTTTTACTTATCTGTATAAACAAAAAAGTTCAATGTCTACAGATGGACAGACAGCAAAGCGAATTACATCTTTTAGAAAAAAAAAGTCCTAAAATTTACTTTTCCCTTTTTAGTCGTTTTCTAAAGTGCTTACAATCATGAACACTGAAATCTGTATCATATATTACCCTACTCGTTTCTAGAAATCATAAGTACCTTGCAATACCATTCAGTTATGCACGCTAAACAATCAGAGGAGACGACAAAACATGGCGTCCAATTTTGAGGTAGCCAACCTCTACCTATATAGGGCCTCTAGATTAGCATCACTAAAGAGACGTTCATTAAAATAAGAAAATATGATTCAATTTGTGAATTTGTTTCTAGCAAAATATTTAATTATAATTGTATTAGTTATTTTGATGATACTGAAAATATTTTATATTAAAAATAAATCAAAATTTAGGCCTGTGGTTTTCAAACTGTGTCACTACCAGCTTTGAAAGAAGATTGAGATCCTCTAGTGTAGGTAGTAAAGTTGATTATATAATTCTGAATTGAATCCATTTTGTTACCAGCAAAATTTAAAAATGGTTGTAATATACATTTTAATATAAATTGATAGTAACAAATAAATTAAAGAGAAGAAATAAAGTTAAGTTGCAAAAGGCACTCGAATGACAGTGACTGTTCTCAGCATGACAGGCTGTCGGGATTGCTCAAGATGACGTAGTTTCCTTTAGCCAATGGCAGAAGTTCTGTGCCATTGAGTCAACTTTATTCTCCACTAACCTTGGAGTAAACGTTGTAATATGTTATTGGATTTACATAAAACGTTGTTTTACTTCATTAAGACCTATTTTAAAGAAAAGTTATGTACAATGGAACTCATGAAATATAAGTTAAAAAAAATTGGTTTTGGCGTGAGTGGGATTCGAACTCATGTCTCCTGGAAACATGCCAGTTATGCTAACCAGTACACCATCATCAGTTGCCCCGTTTTTCTGCTTCTGTGACAAATTTTCCGTTTTCTTTTTATTTGATTCGCACTTTGGCGCGATCTATCCGGGAAGTGGGCAACTGTATTGCCACATAGAAATGGGATTTAATATTTATGACTCACGCTCATGGCGTTAAATCAATAATTTGATAGTAAAGAATCACAGGATGTGTCCTGTATACATGGAACTCATAAAAAAATTAGCTGAAAAAATGGTTTTGCTGTGAATAGGATTCGAACCCACGTCTCTTAGAAACCTGTCAGTTATGCTAACCACTACACCATCATCGACTAACGTTTTTCTTCAGCTGATGTGACATATATCAGAGACATATATCAATTTTTTTACTTTATTAGTTCTTGAGTTCCATGTCTGCAGGACACATCCAATGATTCTTTGCTACTGAATTATTGATTTAACGCCACGAGCGTGAGTGACAAATGTTAAATTCCATCTCTATGAGGCAACACAGTTCTGCACTTCCTGGATAGATTGCGCCACCGTGCGAATCAAATAAATCCCAAAGTACTACTAGAATAATTCTAAACAAAAAATTCTAATACTAAAAAAAGCAATGTTTTGCCTTGATTTTTCTACTAGTGAAAAATATTTATTGTTTTTTGTAGAAATTCTGTTTGCTCTATCAAATTCATTTTATGAATTGATTTAAAATTTTATTTTCTTTCGCGTCCAGTTTTTTGGTTTCATCAAAATTGATTTCCAGCAAATCATTTGTTGAGTCGTTTGATGACATTGAACTCTTTCTATCGATACTTTCCTGCAGAAGAGCTCATGAAAAATAATTAGAAGAGTTTTCTCCGAAATAGACTTCAAATAGAATAAAAAAAAATCTAATAAATGAACATAAGAGATTGAAAGCATTACGTATTTAACTTTGCGCAGTCTCTTCTTAAAGGAGCTGCACAGAAATACAAGATACATCGTCACTTCTCGATTGAAACGTTAATATTACGTCCATTTTTCTCAACCTACGACAAAGTAAGGTTTACTGTTAACAGATTTGCAAACATCAGGGCCCTACCTACCGCTAAGGTGCCAGCGTGCGGCGCTACAGAATTTAGGATAAAAGTCACTTTAAATGATGTCACAAAAGTAAAATTTATATTTGTTAAAAAAAATATATGGATTAACATAATAAAAACTTGCAATAATATCAAAAATTATCCCAAAGTATATTTTCTAGCTTTGGTCGTCGCAAATTTTCAATAACTTCGGTAAAATCAACTTGCTTAGCTAAATCAGTTTCGATTCACAAAATTGCTAGATGATTAAGTCGCTCTTGACTAGTTGTTCTTCTTTGCCACGTTTTCAATGAATATGCCAGTCTGCTGAACGATCTTTCAGCTGAAGAACAGTAACTGGTACTGTACAAAACAGTTTAACGGCGAGGCACATATTGGCAAATATACTTTGCAGTTTTTTGTCGTAAATTGCGTTCAGAAGTCTAATCAGACTTCTTTCAGTGCCGAAAACTGTCTTGTGAATATTTTTAAGGTGAATGATTTCGTGCAGTAAGTCTTCTGACAGATCTTTCTCATATGTATTTACAAGTTTTGCTGCTTTTGCGGTAAGCTGACCATCGTCTAAGTTTTGGAAGTTCAAAATGGGTATGAATAAAAAAAAGCGATTGATTTTCTTTTTAAATGTATCAAAACAGTCACTGTCGTCCATCGGCATAAATAAGAGTATGAATGGTGATAAATCACAAAGACGAAACAAAAAGTCATTATGAGAGGATAACGTAACAAAATAATTAATTTTAGTTGGATGGACAAAAGTCAATATTTTATAAAGTCGCATTTTGTCCCATGTTCATCTCACTTAGCTGGCCGACCTGCAACCCTGGTCCCCCAGGCTAGAGCCCTGTCAGCTCTCCCCTTGTGGGGGCCATGGCAAACATACACAATGAAAATGTTTCGAAGGGGGAAGTCGAAGGTTTGGTGAGAAGATCAAAACCGAAAATTTCGACTATTGTCAATAAATAAATGGCCCCTTCCTCCAATTCTTTATCCTGCATCCAAATTATCCCATCTACATATTTCCTTTTCGAAGTGTCTAAGCCAATCACAGGGAATTTTAATATACCTGGCATTTTCACTTTATTGTAATTGCCTTGTTTACCTTCTGCGAGAATGGAGCCTCTCTTTTCCACTGCAGCTTTTATCTGGCTATCGCAAAGCACTTTCACTGAGCGCCAATTGCGACGAAGGTGGCTAAAGCAGGTGCTTCCTAAATTCTTTTGGAATGTGCTTATGAAGGACTTTGTTCGTTGATCATAAAAGTAAGTTGTACATCTCTATGTTTCCCACAAGTTTCTAAGTATATCTTATAAAGGAAAAATCTGAAATGCATCAAGACACAGAATTTTTTCACTTATTTTTTAATGTCATGCTTATAAATATTTTGAAATTCCGTTAAAGTTATTCATAATGTTATTGCGTTACAATAACGTTTTCCAGCACTGCTCTCATCAGAAATACACTGCAACGACAAAATTTCGCAAAGAATTTCCATCTCATGTCAATGGGAATCTAAATTCGAGGCTCTATAACATCTAAATCATGCATTTAATGGAAAATGTAACTAAAGGTAAGTTAAAGATCATAATCAAATCTATATTAACCTCTGTTTTGCACAATATTCGTTTAGTATTTCAAGAATTATTGAAACTGGAGTACGTAACGATAATTTTTTGCTTCATAAAAATCATTCATAACTTTCTAATATTGCTAAAATCATTATAAACTTAATTATAATGATTATCATACCAAAATATGGGTCTAAAATATTAAGGCTTAAGATATGTTCTTTGGTTAAGTGGTGCGCATAGTCATAGAAATCACTGTGTATGGAGAACAATGCTTGCAACCAAAGAAAGTTTGCTTGTACGGAGGAAAAGTCTTGTGCTTGCAACGAAGCGCGGTTTTCTACAAAGAAGGTCTAAGGAGAAGAAGGCTAGCTTTGCACAAGCGTAAGTGGCGCCGTTTTGCGGAATTTTACCGAAGCTGAACGTGGCAAATTGATGTGCAGGCACAAAAACAACTGTAAGGGGCGATCTGCGCATGCGCAGTGTAATCATTTTAGCCCACTACAAATATGATTTGTCTTACTATCGGATAATATATACATGTATTGCGATTTAACCAGTGTTCCCAAATGTCTAACAGCCATGGCTGTTTGGCACAGTGGTAGCTGACTCTAAAGGAAAAGTCTTGTGCTTGCAACGAAGCGCGGTTTTCTACAAAGAAGGTCTAAGGAGAAGAAGGCTAGCTTTGCACAAGCGTAAGTGGCGCCGTTTTGCGGAATTTTACCGAAGCTGAACGTGGCAAATTGATGTGCAGGCACAAAAACAACTGTAAGGGGCGATCTGCGCATGCGCAGTGTAATCATTTTAGCCCACTACAAATATGATTTGTCTTACTATCGGATAATATATACATGTATTGCGATTTAACCAGTGTTCCCAAATGTCTAACAGCCATGGCTGTTTGGCACAGTGGTAGCTGACTCTAAAGTTATTCAATGAGTGACCCTAAAGTTATTCAGGAGTACATTTCACGACACCTGGAAAAGCAGTTGTATGTTTATATTGAGAAATTTTGCAGAATTTTTAAAATTAATATGTAAATTAATACATTTAATCATCTTGTGAATATATATAAATCAATGTATGTTGCAAGTTTGTGTTCCCTGTAGCACATCGATGTACATTGGCTTCTGCACTTTGCTCTAACGGTGTAATTCTATTTTAATGGTTGATATGGGAAGTGCCTGCTGCCATCTGTTGAACGTTTATACAAGTAAAAAACTGGATATGATATTTATTGAAAATATCAGCAATTGTATAAAATATAATAATATAGATCATATTATCGTGCATTGACACATAAATCTCAATTTATTATAATATACTAAATGCTGTAGGTTGTTCAAAATATTAAAATTTTGTTCTTTAGCATAGCTACTACCAGTTGTACAAAATTGGATTTTATTAAAGAAAATGATTTCACTACTTCTTGATATTTTCTTTGTAATCGAAAAGAAAATTATGAGTAGACCTCATGAAGAAAATGAACATTTTTCGGAGTCAAAGTGTATGTAAAATTAGACACGTGGTGTAAGCAATTAAAAACTTTGCTCAGCGGTGGAAAAATAATGCAGGGAACTCGCTTCTCTCCCTGGCTAGGTGGCTTCACTGCAATGCATGAATTTGACATGTTTAGAGGGCGCTGCAATCGAAAAGTTAAGATGACGTCAAGTGGCACAATATTCGTTGGTTTCATCGAGGTGGTTTAGAGAGGTTGCACTCGTGCGCCCTCTAACGATTGTGGTGGAAAGCTCCCAACGAATTGGGGGTTTTTTGGCCGTGGTTTAAAAAGAACTTTGTACATACATTTAACCAAAGAATGTCAAATGTAGAAATCAGTAATTTCTTGAATGAGTTTTTTTTATGAGAAAATGTGACTAAAGGTAATTCAAAGATATGGATCAAATCTATTTATATCTCGTTTTGACCTTCGTGAAGGCCAACATGCTAAATTTTTTGACTGACAACGCAAATATTGTGAATTTTGTCTTCTATTATTTATTTTTGGTATTGTTGACATGAACACTGCGTGGTTTTATTAACGTGATAGGCTTATAAAGCGCTCTTTTTCGGATTTTGTTCTTATTTTTGTAACTGATGTTTTTATATATTTTCTGTATTAACTATCAGATTGTTTATTATATATACGAAGTTAAAGTGTTAAAATTCTATTAGGTAATGACAATTTATTATGTCATTCGACGACGATTATTATTAATATTGTTCATTTTTGCGTTGTAATGTTTAGTTGCAAGAAGTTGTACATAGGGGTAAAATGTGTGAAAAACACTGGTATATTTCTAAAATTTTAATACCTATTTGAAATATAGAGTGGTAATGGAAATAATTAGTATTGCTGTGATATCCAGATTTTTAAAATGCTGAATATGGTACTCAGCCAATCATATGGCTGAATATGGATTATCAGGTAATATTTCAATGAATAATTTTATATTTTTCCATTTCCAAAGAAATTTTGTTTGGTTGTCCATTAAAGTATAATTTCATAACCATAAAATAATGCAAGTTTCAAGTTAAGCATTTAGTAGTAGTAATTACAATATGAGGTTATTTTAGCTGTTTCTAAACTTAAACTTCATAAATCCCCAGGTATAGATGAAATTACTACAAAAATGCTTAGAGCTTGGAATGTTTCTGTTACCACTTGAATGACCGATATTTTGAATATCTTTTATGATAAAGGCATGGTTCCTAAGAATTTTACCAGAGTTATTATTATCCCTATTTTCAAAAAAGGTGATTGCAGTTCTTGTGATAACTATGGGGTATCAGCCTACTCTCTGTTCCAGGGAAAGTTCTTTGCATGATTGTGTTTAATAGAATTAAGAATCTGGTTGACAGGCAATTGCGTGATGAGCAATGTGGAATCAGAAGTGGTAGGGGATATGTAGATCAGATATTTTCACTTAGGCAGATTCTTGAGAAATGTTTGGAGTTTCAGAAACCTTTGGTTGCTAGCTTTGTTGATTTGAAAAAGGCTTTCGACTCTGTTGATTGTCATAATTTGTGGTTGATTGTGAGATCATATGGTATACCAGACAAGTTAGTTAACATAATGAAAGCTCTCTATAATAACACTGAGTCGTGTGTGAGAGTCGGTAAGGCTTGTAGCAATTGGTTTAGCATTACTTCTAGTGTTCGACAAGGGTACATTTTGTCTCCTTTTCTCTTTAGTTTGGTTATTGATTATGTTATGCGAAATTCACTTCAAGGGAGAGATTTTGGCCTTAAATGGTCTGGAGATAAGAAAATTTCTGATTTGGATTATGTTTATGATTTAGCCCTTTCGACAAATGATATTGATGAGATGAACTCTTTCATTAGGGTTGTTGATGAAACTGGTAGTAGAGTAGGTTTGGTTATAAACAGAGAGAAAACTAAAGTGATGAAAATTGGTCAGGCAGGCTCTGTTTCAGTTAATCTGAATGGTTGCAGTCTTGAGCAGGTGTCACAGTTTAATTATCTTGGGAGCTATGTAACAGATAATGGTGATGTGTGGCATGAGATTAACAGAGGAATAGGGATTGCTGCCGGGACTTTTCAGAATCTATGGAGAGTGTGGAGAAATAGGTGTATACACCTAAAGACTAAAATTAGACTATAACAGTTTGGTTCTTTCTAGGATTAGTTATGGTAGTGAAACTTGGACGCTGTGTAAGCAAGATAACAGGAAACTAGATGCTTTTGATTCTAGATGCTTACGCAGTATCTTGGGTATTAGGTGGTTTAACTTTGTAACTAATGATGAGGTTAGGCAAAGGAGTCAGCAACCTCCTTTAAGCAGCATCTTGTGCAGAGAGACTCCGTTGGTTTGGCCATTTTGCCCGTATGGATAATTATAGATTGGCGAATAGGGTTATGAACAGTGTGCCTAAAAGCTTCAGAAAGAGGGGGAGACTTAGGATGCAGTGGGCAGACAATGTAAAACAGGATCTTATTAAAATTGGTGTGCAGTGGCCACATGCAGCAGATGTAGCTCAGGACAGACTTGCTGGGAGAACTAAATTGCACATCTGGTTGGGCCTCCGTAGCCCATGGCTGCTTGAGGATGATGATGATGAAGATGAGTTTCTTCTTTGTGGAAGTCCATTCATTGCTAGATCTATGGGGTAGATCCCCCTTTGAAATTGCTAGCAATGAAAATTTGCACAAGTGTATTTTATGCATTTTTCAAGAAATTTTTGAAGACTACCAAAATGGAATGCAAAATGTTATGCTGGAATGGTGATCTAGTCACTTGGATCCCCCCCTTTATTTTAGATCAGGCCCTGTTGTTGTTCAAGCTCCTTAATCATAAACAGAACTCCTGCCACATTAATATATTGTAATACCCTTCTTTTACCAATTTGCTGATATTGAGCTTGAATTGTGCAGTTGAATGCTTTACTGTTCAGTTTTCATCAGAGTCATCAATAGCAAAGGAATAGAAGCAAGCAATTGTCATAAAATTACTATGCAATGCGATACTTATGTTCTGGTGATCCACTTGCTATGTTGTGCCTGCAGCTGTTGATACCATTGGTGTTCACTTGTATCCAGTGAGCAGTGGTAGATTCAATCAATAGCACATCAGGCTCATAATCTACAATTCCCAGTTTGAGTTCTACCTGTGCCAGCATTGACTTCAGTCAATCAGTCCACCTTGTCCTGTCAGTAAAGGACACTGATGGGCTTGGAAAGGTTGCCTTCCATCAGGTGGGATGTAAAGCTCCGGACCCGTGTGTGAGAGAACTGTACCCTGTGCACATTAAATAACACTAGATGACCTTGATGGAAAGCTACCATCTGTCTCCTAATAGTTGTCTAGTGTGTCCCTTTCCCCAACCTTCTTGGAAACCCTCGGGATCCTTGTGACCTGGCCATTTTGCTCACTGTGTGCAAAAAATTTGCTACTCAGAGGTAAAACAACCCAACCCTTCTCTCTTTGCATCTTGTGAATAATCATATATGCACAAATCTTTCCAGAAAATTTTCTGAGCACTATCGTACACATATGGCGCCAGTGTGTTCAAGAAGAATCCAGTACACACTGATGACCATGGAACGACAGGACTGCCATTTGTAATGCATGGCATTGCATGACAGATTTGGGACTACTAATTGAATGATGTTACTAAAGACCATAAAATTTCAACCTATGTCAGTTTTATATCTCATGGTCTTCAGAGTCATCATTCAATTACTACAAAATGTCTTTTCCAGTGGGGCAGAGCAAGTTGCTAAAAGATTTTCATTACAGTAGAAGATTGAGAGAAGAGGACCCATAGAGATCCCCCCCCCCTCCCATTTGTGATTGAGAATGGCTGAAATTTCTACCATACATACTTCTTGCTAAAAAAATGTAGCAACTCAAAAAGATACCATTTTCATTGTATATATATATACCAGAATATTTTTTTTAAAATTAAAATTCTACATTGGCCTCTGAGAACATTATCTGTAAATTAAAATCAATCCAAGGTGAATGCACAGTATTCCCTGTTACGAACATTAATTAATAGATTCTGAAAAAAAAATTCATTTCCACCATGGCAGGAATCGAACCCGCATCTCTCCAGATTCATACCAGAGTGCGCTAACCATTGCACCACGCGTCGGACAACGAATATTTTCAGAATATGACCTTATAAATTTTCTTCTTGAGACATGACTGAGACAGCGCCATCTATACTCAAGGAGATGCAACTTCTTAAGTCGTTGCATTTGATTATCAGATGTTAATGAGAAGGTCGCTACCGCGTTAAATATATTTTTTAATTATATATTTAACGCGTTAGCGACCTTCTCATTAACATCTGATAATCAAATGCAACGACTGAAGAAGTTGCATCTCCTTGAGTATAGATGGCGCTGTCTCAGTCACGTCTCAAGAAGAAAATTTATAAGGTCATATTCTGAAAATATTCGTTGTCCGACGTGTGGTGCAATGGTTAGCGCACTCTGGCATGAATCTGGAGAGATGCGGGTTCGATTCCCGCCGTGGCGGCAATGAATTTTTTTTCAGAATCTATTAATTATCTGTAAAGCAATAAATTATATCTATGTGGTTTATTGGTTATATGATGGGTGGAAATTATACTGATATTTCAAAGCTTTTAAAGTTTATGTAACATTTATTTGATACCACTTAGGTTATTTTTTGCATTTATTCATATATATGTTTAACCCTAGAAACCCTAAACCATTTTTGGTCATACACGCACTTCTATGAAAAAGAAGAGGGGAGGCTCTCTGAACCCATAAAAATGCATTCTGTTTTTTAACAGCATGATTCAGAATCTTGTTCAGATAATCGTTAAAATTATTCCCAGATTGTATGGTTGCTATTCAAATAAGAAATGATGTTTCTAGTTAATGGATATTTGAATAATAGGGTATAACAGGAGATATCTTGTACACATGGAATTTATGAAATACACTGCAGGAAATAAAAATTTCAACACTTTCAAGAAGTTATACAAATATGGCTAAATTTAGGTAGGCCGTAGTATATGGAAATGCATGGAAATGATTAGGTTTGCAGGATGATCAAAACGATTGGACAGGTGTGAACTGATGGCACAGGTGCAGAGCAGTCAAATGCAGATAAAGGCAACCAAAGCTCCTTGGTTGACAAAATGTGGAAATTGTTCTAAACTGCTAAAGATATTTTTACGCAGATATCGACAGCCATTCCAACAGTTAACAGACTTTGAGCGTGGAAGAATCATGCCCTTAGAGAAGCTGTTTTTTGTACAAAGATATAGCCAACCTTGTTGGCTATATTCCCAGCACTATCGTACACATATGGCACTGGTGTGTTCAAGAAGAATCAGCACACACTGATGACCATGGAGTGACAGGACTGCCATTTGCAATGCATGGCATTGCGTGACATATTTGTGACTACAATGCAATTACAAAAGGGACTTGCAACAGGTAATACATCAAATACCTACAGGCGGATGGTTAACAACAGGCTTTTACAGTTTTCATTGCGAGTATCATCTAGCACTGCATTTGCCCCTCACATCTGCCCACATGCAACCACGTCTTCAGTGGTGTCACCTCAGACAGAACTGGAACAAACAAGAATGGAGTACCATGATGTTTAGTGATGAATCTCATTTTCTTCTTGATCACCATGACAGTAAATGTGTTCACTGTCATCCAGGGGAAAGGAATGCCACCCACTGCATACAACATTATCACACAGCTCTAGCACCTGGTGTGGGGTGCCATTAGCGAACATTTCGGTCAGAAATGATCATCATAATGCGATCTCTAACTGCCCAACAATATGTTGCCAATATTTTGCAGCTAGTGGCTGTCCCATTTGTTCAGCAGCATGGAACCTTTAACCAGCAAGATAACGCAAGTTCCCACACAGCCTGCATTAGTCTGCAGTATCTAAATGAGCAAAACGGTACTAGCATGGCCAGCATGCTCACCAGACCTTTCACCTATTGAACATGTCTGGGACATGATGAACTAACAACTGCAACAACACCCAAGAGGTGCACCAACCACTGTTGCTGAAATGGAACAGTGACTTCATGCTATTTGGCATTCTATCCCTCAGGAGGACATTATAGAGCTGTACAATATTATAACAATATTATATATATATTATATGCAATATTATACAAGAACCTTCCCCACCATGTTCATGAATGCATTACTGAGCAGGACAGTTCATCACATTACTTATTATACCACTTTACCAGGTAGGTAAAGTGTTAATTTACCTATTTTTATTTGATAATGTAATCATTAGCACATCTCAGTATATGCTACAGCTGCCTGCATTTCAATAAAATGACATTAATCCTTCCAAGTGTTGCAATTTTTTTTCCTGTAGTGTATTTAGCTGAAAATGTTGAATTTCACTGTGAGTGGGACTTGAACCCATGTCTCCCAGTTATCTGTTAGGTTAGCA
Source organism: Ryuthela nishihirai (assembly GCA_038380435.1). Classification (NCBI taxonomy): domain Eukaryota; kingdom Metazoa; phylum Arthropoda; class Arachnida; order Araneae; family Heptathelidae; genus Ryuthela; species Ryuthela nishihirai. Next base: position 36,599,152 of record JAWZYU010000034.1, on the reverse strand, counting down.
CTATCTGTACACCTGGCATGTAAGTACAGATTAATTGGATGTTAATCTACAAGCTTTTGAAAGCATCTTAGTTGTACTTACCTATTGAACTAGCCCAAGTTCATTCACTTTTCAGCTAATAGGAGATATGAAGATAAGTTGGTATCACATCTCTCCATATTGAAGATATGATAAAACTACTAGATCATGAAACACATCAGACCTAGCAGAGCAGATACATCTAGGAACAAAATGGTAATGCATAAAATCTTAGTAATAAAGTATTACAAGAAAATGTCCTGTAGATAAAATATTTTTAGCATAAAATCTTTTTTTACTAAATACCTTAAAATACTTCAATAAGCATTAATTTCAATAAAGAAGAAAATATAAAGTATAATCCAATACAGTGGTTCCCAACATTTGTTCCATGGACCCCTTTCAACCAAAAAAATATATTGCAAACACCCATGATAATAATAACTAAAAAAAGCTCCAAATTAAAATTTATATTATATAATTATAATTGTAAAATTTTACTAATTATAATTATGAAACCTCTAAAATTCATAATTGCTGAGGAACAAACCTATAATGCTTCAAATATGCACATGCTTGTTGTTGCAGAGGAAAAATATATTTGTGTCATAATTGGGCAATTCTTTACTGCTTTAAAGCACCATTACAGAATTTTTATCTCAAACCCCTTGGGGTTCATGAACCACTAAATGAGATCCATTGATCTAATACATTTCCTGATATCTGCATAAGCTGCAATAACTAGCCACTGGTCTACTCTTGTAAAAATTGGTAGTTCAAGTCAGGAAATGGGTAAGGAAAGGTAATAGGTCAGCTAAGCAGACCTCAATAAAGTAAGATAATTGGTTAGATAAAGTAGACCACCAACTTTGAACAGTTCTTTGCACTCGGACTTTATAATATCAAAGCTACTGACCTTTTTGGTTAGCACTATCTGTACACCTAAAGTTAACCATTGAATTGTAAAAAACATCTAACATGTAACAACTCTTGTTGCATGCATTTAGACACCAATTTAAAACAGTTCTCTGCACTCGGACTTTATAATATCAAACTACTGATCTTTTTGGTTAATGCTATCTGTGCACCTAAAATCAACTATTAAACTAAAAATCATCAAAGACAAAAACATAATCACCATGCAAGGCACTCGCCTTGCATGGTGATTATGTTTTCCTAAAAAAAACTTGTGTATTGTTATTATCTCATGTAAACAATTTCATTCTATAGAGATATAGAAATGCTCATTCTATGTTAAGGAGATATCTCTGTACCTGAAATATAGACAAATACACCTTATAGCAATTTTGGCACCCATCTTGTAAACTCTCATTACCATAAATCTTGCTATGCCATTATTACCATTAATATTGGATCATACTGCTGTATTTCTGCTATGTTTTACTTATATATCATATACAGTGTTATAAAATTTTATTTAAATTTATTATGTTAACCGTGATTGCATTATATTATGATAATTTGAATTTGAGAATATAAAATTTTATATGCTATATCTTTATTGGTAAATAATATATTTTTTTTTATTTTAGGGATGCACCTTTTCTACAGTTTTATATTTAACTGAAAGCAGTTCTGCATATTTATACTTTTGAATGTGGATAAATAAAAGCATTGGATAATTTTAAGAAAATACATAATAATATGTGTAGTGTCATATTTTGAGTTGCAGCAAATAATGGCACATATTTAATATATTTACAAAACAAGACAGAAGGCACATAGAAAAAATGAAAATGACCAGCCTTCTTTTCTCTAATGGTTGTAGCAGATCTTTCGTATTATTCAAACATAGATGGATGCAACAGTTAATTCATCAAGTTGCATTACAGTTCCAAATGGTATATGTAGGTAGTATAAGCAACAGAACAATCAACAGCTGCTGCATTTGTGCTGCACAGTCAAGTGGTAGCATGGAATCAACAATGAATATTTTTGATAGGCAAGCAAAGCGACTACAGCGAGATCGTGCAGCAATGGCAGATGATGCTGATGTTTATGATTACCTAAAGAATGAGGTAAATATTTTTATAGTCTTTAAAGTGTTATGTAGTAAATTATGTATAATTTGCTAGCTGATGTGTTTTTTGTCAAAACAAAATCATTTATGCTTGAAACAATGTTCTGAAATTACTTAAGCAAGAAACTACTCTATATATCCATTGAAAGAAGGGCATTTCATTACAAACTTTGTTAATAGTAAAAGTGATAGTAAATGAAACATTTTATGTTCTTTTGGTCTGTTAAAAGAATTTGTTTCTCACAGGTCTATTGATCTAAGAAATATTTTAAAATAAAAGATTTTTGCATGTAATCAATGATTAATTACAGCAAATATTTCCATCATATTTATGTCGTTATCGTCGTCATCATCATCATCAAGCAGCCATGGGCTACGGAGGTCCAACTAGACCGTGCAATTTAGTTCTCCCAGCAAGTCTGTCCTGAGCTACATCTGCTGCATCTGGTCACTGCACACCAATTCTAATAAGGTCCTGTTTGACATTGCCTGCCCACCACATCCTAGGTCTCCCCTTCCTTCTGAGGCCTCTAGGCACACTGTTCATAACCCTATTTGCCAATCTATAATTATCCATATAGGCAACATGGCCAAACCAGCGGAGTCTCTCTCTGCACAATATGCTGCTTAAAGTAGGTTGCAGACTCCTTTGCCTAACCTCATCATTAGTTACAAAAGTTAAACCACCTAATACCCAAGATACTACGTAAGCATCTAGAATCAAAAGCATCTAGTTTCCTACCATAACTAACCTCCATCACAGCGTCCAAGTTTCACTACCATAACTAACCCTAGAAAGAACCAAGAACAGTAATTTTAGTCTTTAGGTGTATACACCTATTTCTCCACACTCTCCATAGATTCTTAAAAGTCCCGGCAGCAATCCCTATTCCTCTGTTAATCTCATGCCGCACATCACCATTATCTCTTACATAGCTCCCAAGATAATTAAACTGTGACACCTGCTCAAGACTGCAACCATTCAGATTAACTGAAACAGAGCCTGCCTGACCAATTTTCATCACTTTAGTTTTCTCTCTGTTTATAACCAAACCTACTCTACTACTAGTCTCATCAACAGCTAGAATGAAAGAGTTCATCTCATCAACATTATTTGCCAAAAGGGCTAAATCATCAGCATAATCTAAGTCAGAAATTTTCATATCTCCAGACCTTTTATGGCCAAAATCTCTCCCTTGAAGTGAATTTCGCATAACATAATCAATAACCAAACTAAAGAGGAAAAGAGACAAAATGCACCCTTGTCGAACACCAGAAGTAATGCTAAACCAATTGCTACAAGACTTACCAACTCTCACACATGACTCAGTGTTATTATAGAGAGCTTTCATTATGTTAACTAACTTGTCTGGATATGATCTCATTTATGTAGGCTACTGTTAAAAACTGGTTCCAACATTTCACTATACACTTTTTAATTTATACATCCAACAAAGACAAAAAGCCCAATTATTTGTGATACTGCATATCTTCCTATGCATATCATAATAAAAAAAAGACACAAATGAAATAATGTCCTTTTTTTTTGTCTTTGGTTCAACTAAAAATTTTTTTTTTCAGCAATAATGGTTAAAGATTTTAAATTTGTAAATACTTACTCAAACAGAAGATTTGGGTAAGAGATCTTTTTAAAATCTTCAGTGTGACAAGATATACTGAATAATTTGATTTTAAAATTTTAAAACAAATTATGTGACATTCTCAATACCGAGGATGTCAAAGAATTTGCTGTTATGGAATCAAGAACAGATTTTATTTATTTCATAATTTGTTTCTTTTTACAATTGAGCTAATCATTTTTAGTTTTTCTCTGTCAGTCTGTAAATGTTCAACTTTTTTGATCTAAGAGAAAAATTATTTTTTGGTGAGATAGGCAGTGTTTATAAAATTAAATACTGCTCTTTATGTTTTTGAAACTTCCATTAGTTTAAATTTTTATTATTATATTAGTTATATATATAATATTAGTTAATTAAAAATACCTCTTAATTTCTTGGGGTGGGGGTGGCTCAGTTGGTAGTGCTCCAGACTTGTAATTTGCAGTTCCCAGGTTTTGAGTTTCAGCTGAGACAGTGCTGAAATTTATATCTGCAAAATTCCTTACCCTGCCCATGGTCAGTAAGAGACACCAATGGGCTTGGAAAGGCTGACATCCATCAGATGGGATGTTAAAGCCATGGCCCTGTGTGTGGGAGAGTCATAATCTATGTATTAAAGAACATGCTGGATGGCTTTAATGAGAGGCTACCATCTGTTTCCCAACAGCTGTTCCAGTGGGTCCCTTCCCCCAACTTTCTCTGAGCCTTCGGAGTCCTTGTGACTTGACCATTTAGCCAATTGTGTGCAAAAAATGTGCCACTCAGAGGTAAAACACAGCAACCATCTTAATTCCATGGTTTTGTAACTCCATTTTATCCCCATAAGGATTCCAGTTGGATTATTGTTTGATGTGTGGTTTATCAGTAGAGCACTCTGTCATGTATCTGTAGAATTGTGGGTTTGATTCCCATGATGCCGGCGATAATTTTTTTTTCACATAAAATTTGTTGAATTCTATATCTATGTTTAATCTGTGTATTTAATATTGATGCAGATTGTGGTTTTATGATTGTTTCAATCTGTTGTGTGTGTAACATGGCCTTTTCAATGAACATAATTTCTGTGATTGGCAAAGGTTTCCTTACTCCCATAAAGACCATAATAAAAATGATACAAAAACCAAACACTTCAAGTTAAAATTTTAGTCACACTAACATTCGTGTCAAGTACAAATAAAAAATTCACATCCTTCTGAAATTTGATGTTGTGAATTCAAGCCTTTTTGTCTGCAATATGGAAACATCCCTTTGTGAGAATGGATTGGATCAGTCATCTATATAAAGGAAGAAAAATGTGTTAAAAGCAATGCATTAATTAGGGTAGTAACAAGCTCTCTGTTCTGGATGTTTATCCTCATTGTTTTAATAAAGATAATTCTGTTGAATATCTTTGCATGTAATAATCTTTATATATCTTTACCATGTGTGAAGGTTTAAAAACATTCACATTAAATAAATTAATTATCAAAAAATGGTATGTAAAAGTAACTTCAGATATTTTTTACATTTTAATACTATACCTTCATGACTGCATGAAATATTAAAATAAATAAATAACCTCTCAAGCAGCTGTACTCTTAGATAAAACAACTCAAAACATACAATATCACATGACCTGATTTTGGTGAAAAAACTAGCATATACAAGGATGGTGATTTCACCTTCATCTGCCTGTGTAATTACACAGCAGCTGGAATATACACTGAATGGACAAATTATTAATACACCCCGATAATAATACGTAAAATAGAAGTATTGCATCGAGTCATGTGGGACACTGAAACTGGCAATGCCTGTAAATAGAGCAGCTCTCTACGAATTGGAACCAGTCACAAAAAAGTAATCATGGGTAAAGGCAGTGACATAGTGTGTTTTACCATGGCCAGATAGTAGGTGCGAGGAAAGCTGGTTGTTCAATCACCGCAACTGCTGAACTATTGGGATTTCCATGTCAGACTGTCGCACGTTATACCAAGACTACATGAAATACATCAAAACTTCCAACCAGCAGGAGAAATGTGGATGTAAATATGCAATTGACTCTCGAGATGAATGCAAACTGTTTCGCATTGTTATAAGGAATTGCATGGTTACTGTAGAGCAGATAATATCAGAATTGAATGAGGGTATGTCTACAAGCTTATGCACAAAGACTATCCATTGTACCATGGGCAAAATAGGCTATGGCGCCGATGTCCGCATCGTGTCCCCTTGTTGACTGCAAGGCACCAAATGAATAGGCTGCAGTTTGTAGAGTCCTATTGAAACTGTAGTGTGGAGGACTGGAATATGTCATCTGGTCTGATGAATCACAGTTTCAACTCTGTCGTGTGAATGGGAGGGCACATGTGTGGCATAAACACACAAAGCAATGGACCCAACTTGCCAAGTTGGGGTGAGTCATACAGGCAAGTGGAGGCAGTGTAATAGTTTGGGGTGGCATTTGCATGGGCTTCCTTGGGGCTCCTCATACCCTTCGAGACCTCCATCACTGGCACAAGGTATGTGAACATCCTTGCTGACCATCTACACCCAGTCATAACGATTCTCTTTCCGCACCATGATGCCATCTTTCAACAGGACAACACTGCATACTTTCTGAATGGTGACCAATTGGCTCCAGGAGCATTCAAGTGAGTTTACCACACTTGAATGCCCCCCCCCCCCCTCAATCATCAGACCTCACCCACATTGAGAATTTGTGGGATGAATTGGAAAAGATCTGTTCGAGCCCTCCAACCTCTAATGGCAACTGTAAATGCTCTATGACAGGTGATCCTCACTTCATGGGTGGCAATACTATCTCCATGTTTTCAACACTTCGTGGAGTCCTTACAAAGATATCTGGCTGCTGTTGCCAGGGCAAAAGAAGGAGCAATAGGTTATTAGGTAGGTGCATATAATAATTTGTCCATTCAGCATAGTTTGTTCATAATGAACTATTCTGATTGGCCAATTATGCTTCCTCCCTTTTTGACAAAATATAATTTGACATGCAAATTTAAGATTCTGCATAATATAGTTAAATTTGAAGGAATTTTTACATTGTTGTGTGAGAGTTTGTTCATTAAAATATCTGTTATTTTGAGGTCAAAAATGTATTTTAAAATTGAGTTCTTTTCAGAATTCTGTAGTACTGTATATAGAGTTCTTTAATTTACTAGAATCTGTTCAAAGTTTATTTTTTTATATTATTTACTGCTTTATGTTAGTAATAATTTATTTAATGATTTGTCTTTAAAATAGATTGGAAACAGAGTTGCAGATAGAGTCTATGACATAACAAGGTTAGATTTCTTTTAAGAAGTGTTAAACCTTTTTTTGTTCATTTATATAGTATATATATTAAAAAATAACAAAGTTGAATAAATCTTGTTTATCTTTTAAAATATTATTCCATTATATAGCTGCAAGTCTAGTGTGATTTTTACTAAGCTTGCAGTACTAGTGTGATTTTTACTAAATGCACTAGAAAAGAAGAAAAATAGATATTTATTATATTTTTTAGTATGTACAAGTTAAATATCATACGTATTAAATTATATATTTATCCATTTCTGTAATTCAGTTTAACACCTACTGAATGTATTCCCCCCCCCCCTTTTGTAAGTTGTAATAAATTTTGTATATTGAGTCCCCTCCCCCAACATTTAGCGAGCTTCTCAAACCATTTGTTGATGAGGCCTTCCGATACAGGGATGGCAGGCATGAATCAGTTGGTAGTACACCAGGCTTATAATCTGCAGTTCCCAGATTCAAGTCCCAGCTGGGCCAGCACTGAGATTTTTCTCCGCAAATCTCCTCACCCTGCCCACTGTCAGTAGGGGGCACTGATGGGCTTGGAAAGGCTGTCGTCCATTGAATGGGACATTAAGCTGTGACTCTCTGTGCGGGAGAGCCATACCATGTGCACATTAAAGAACACGCTCGATGGCCTCGACAAGAGGCTACCATCTGTCTCCCAACAGCTGTTCCAGTGGGTCCCCTCCCCCAACCTCTGAGCCTTTGGGGTGCCACTCAGAGGTGAAACAACCCAAAGCCTTCAGATACTTTATTCTGCCACTGCAGTGGATAGCTGTCAGGGAGTAAGTTCTGCAACAATACATATTCCTTTGACCTTGTTTCTATATGGATATATTATGTTCACTCATGTCAGGATGATGGATGAAGAATTAATACTTGCACATCCAAACAATCTGCAGTACAAGGTGTTAATTCTTTCTAGATTACTGGAATGATAATTTAAACTAAACTAGGGTACTGGCTTGTGATAAAGCTTTCACCAATTACCTTAGAATATATTAGTAGAATTACCAGTTGCTGCTTCAGTAAACTCTATAGTAGACGGCACTCCCCATGTCATATTTCATAAACTCATTATAATTAACTCCTTTCTTCCCAAGTATTGCCTCAATCATTTCATACTCAGCAGAGGTGCTTAGATACAATTTACCAGGCTTATGTTACTTTATAAAAAAATTACCTCTCAAACAGCTATTTGCACAGAGGTCTGAAGGAGTCTGTTTAACATGCCATAGAGAAGATCTGTGAAGAAGGCAAGCCTTCTGCAGAATGACAATATAACACCCATGCCTTACCTGGGGCTTGAACCCAGGTCCTGTTGATCAGTAGCCAAGCATGCTAACTTCTGTGCCACCAGAACAGCTATGTAACTTTAAAGCAAAAGAAAATTAAATATGATCCAAGTTGTACAAAAAAAAGTGTGTTTACTGCAAATGTGTAATATACAGTGAAAAAGAAAAACATTATTAATTATTTAATATATAAAATATTTATTAATTGACATATTTCCCAAGATATATGTTTATTAACTTTTACATATTTTTCAAATTAGGTTAATTATTTTAGTGTCTAATATGAATTCTTAGTTTTCAAAGTCTTTGTTTCATTTTAGAATCTTGTTCCTGCTTGTGCTTAAATAGAGTAACTTCAGTTTTTACAGAAATACTTATGCTCTTTACTCACTTCTGAAATAATAGCCTTATCATGAGAAAGCAGAAAAAATTGATGCATTTCTTCTTTTGCATTTATTGGTGGCAACAGTTATTTTGAATAACAGTTAATATTAAGAATGAGAGACATTGGTTTTTATTTGTTAATGTAAAGTTTATGGGAATTTTGGAAAATTCATACCCATCTACATTGTTTTTGGTTGTCCGTAGTGAGTTTGTACATAACCTATACTTTTCCCCTAGAAGTAGAGAAAGTTCATGCTAAGTTTGACTCTAACTCTTCTGACGGCTGAGCACATAAAGGTTAGACACACACACATACATCTTTATATATTATATTTAATTATTTATGTCACAGTGACATAAATATATTCTAATTTAATTAATGTACTGTAAATTTCTTCTTCCATTTTATTAAAAGACTACCTGGCTAGCTCAATGTAAGAGCGAGTTGAAAGAAAGGATACAAATTCTAAATGTTGTCATTACCTTGCAGATGTGCAAAAGTCAAACAAGATGAATTGTGCCATTTTTTTTTCTCTTGAAATGAGAGGAAAATTTTCTCAGGCTCTGTGCCATTCTTTCATTCTCATTGTTTCCTCTGGTCTTACACAATCGCCTGAGCCACCTATGACCAGTGAGTGCACAATTTTACTGTCTCTGGTGTAAGAGACTAACCTATGAATATCTTCCTTCTTGAGGAAATCCTTGATCACATGAGTGCTATTTAGATAAGCCTAGGAGATGAAATCAATCGAGCAGTAATAAAAATTTCTCATTGGGCACAAGAATTTCATTTGGGTATTTCTGAGAAGTCAGTCATCATGATATCAGCCCACACCAAACATTGTTCCTTTTTCTGTTGTTTGTTGTTACAGTATTTGTATGTATGGTTAATACCAGGCTGGCTGAAATGGAAATGGATGGCTATTGCATCTATAAGCTCTTTTGAAGCTAGCCTAATTTTGCATGCTCATTGTTTTATCTGTTAAATGTAATTGTTTTTACCACATAAAATTTATATGTACATACTTCATTCCCCTATATACTTTTTTTTTCGACATTATCCTTTAAATTTTTAAGCACCAATGTATACAACCAACTCTATTTACCATGGAGTTTGGCTATGTTAGCATAGTATCTTTGGGCTTTTAGTAACCACTGAAAAATAATGCTCTTTTGTACTGTATATATGAAATATTTAATATAGGTTTTAAATCCATATTCTTTTTAAACTTTAATGTTCATCTGCAAAAGTAGGATGCAATGGAAAAAAGTAAAGCAATGCCTGGGGAAAAAAGTTTAATAATATCCAGTGTGCTGTTGTCTTTTGAACTGTTCATGATTTTTATATTGTCAAAGTGAAATGATTGTTCAAATTACAAATTTTTATTTAGCTGTGTAGCAGACTGCCCTGCATCTATCAGTAGTAGTCAGTAGGAGACTGCTGGGCTTGTAAAGGCCACTATCTGTCGGATGGAACATTAAGCCATGGCTCCCTGTACAGGAGAGCCATTCCCTGTGTGCGTAAAGATCACACTAGATGGCCTTGATGGGAGGCTACCATCTGCTCTCCAGCAGCTGTCTATGGGTCCCCTCCCCCCTGCCTTCTCTGAACCTTCAGGGTTATTATGAGCTGGCCATTTTGCCCATTTTGTACAAAAAAGTGCCAATCAGAGGTAAAACAACCCAACCCATGTAGGAGAGAAAATTTAAAGTTTAAGGCTACTGAAGACAAGCAGGCATGAGCTGGAGGAAGTGATTTATTGTTGACATTCAAACATGCAAATTTTGTGGCAAAATGTACTTGCTCACTGGTTAAGGTTATTTCTTAAAAATTGACATTAAAAGTGTTGCATTTCTTCATCAAATTCATATGTCAGATGAGTCTGAATTTGTTCTGTAAAGTACAAGCTGCCAAAATTATCAAAAAGTCTTTGCATCCTTTTCTTGTTTCTTTTTGCCATTAGTCCTTTACTGTGTTGATGATAATTTCATGATAATTTGCTGTTCTACTACAGTATCCTTTAGTAGACATTAGGAAAAGCAAAACATAGAAGCAATAATCACAAAAAAAACACTTTCATATTTTGTAAATAAAATGCTGCAGTCAAAGGTTTTTTAATTTCTAAAATAAGCATTTTAAATAAAAATATTGCATAATTCAAAGATTCACACAAATCTAAGTCTTTATTTTCAACAATATTCTTTTTAATATTTAAAAAGTTGTTGAAATTAGAACTTTAATAGCAGATGCTGCTCTTATACTCCTAAAAAAATTTAAGTAGAGAAATGTTGAAAGAATTTCACAAACTTCTAAAATGCATTTAATTTTAATTTAACGAAGATTGCGTAACATTGTCTTTTGCTTTAATTTTGAGATAAATTCTAATGAGTAGCAGTGCTGTTATTAATTCTGATTGCTCTCATATCTGTTGGTAGGATTGAAAATTGTGTGCTGCATATAAAACATAAAGCATGATGCAGAGTTCATTTAACCTTTTTTTTGTGTAGTGGATCTATGAAGAATTCCATATTCTTGATTTTTCTTTCACCACAATTAAAACAGTAATTATAGTTATAGGTAAAAAATTTCTTTTTTTTTGCTTTTGAAAATATTTAGGTTTTTGATCCTTTAGATTTCAAACAGTAAAAGTTTTGAAGTTGAGCTGACCTGTTCAGCTCAACTTGAGTCTTGCATCTGTAGCCTGAATCATTAAAGACACTCTTTTAAATATATGTGATGTTTTGATTTATTAAGAGCATATTAATTTTTCCCTTTTTTTGATGCAGAAAATTTGATGTAGCTGTGGAGTTAGGATGTGGAAGAGGTCATATTGCAAAGCATTTATCAACTGTAAGTTTTGAAATAAATATATACTTTTTAGTTTTATATTACTTCTAAATCCTGGTAATTCCTAAATAATGTGAATCCAAATAACGAATTTATACTAGAATGAAACTAGACGTGTAAAAAAGAAAACCACCAATCTGCTTCTTACACTTCAATGTATAGGATCTTCAAGTTACACATGCTTACCTAGTTGAAATTTTATTGCTTACTTTTATCTTTCATTATGCTTATTCTTCAAGCTGATATACATATTGTCTTATAACTGGCTAATGTTGTAACTCTTGACTTCAGTTTGGGGTGGGGGTAGCTCAGTCGGTAGCGCGCCAGGCTCGTAATCTGTAATTCCCAGGTTCGAGTCCCAGCTGGGTCAGCGTTGAGATTTATCTCCGCAAAATTCCCCGCCCATGGTCAGTAGGGGACACCGATGGGCTTGGAAAGGCCGCCGTCCATCGGATGGGACGTTAAGCCGTGGCCCCTTGTGCGGGAGAGCCATACCCTGTGCACGTTAAATAACACGCTGGATGGCCTTGACGAGAGGCTACCATCTGTCTCCCAACAGCTGTTCCAGTGGGTCCCCTCCCCCAACCTTCTCTGAGTCTTCGGGGTCCATGTGACCTGGCCATTTAGCCCATGGTGTGCAAAAAAGTAGGAAAGAGGTAAAACAGCCCAGCCTTGACTTCAGTTTTAAAATTTGTGCTTTTGACTGAAGCAAATGTTATACATATATTGTTACAACCATTTTTCTGATGGTATTAATGTGACTATTCACATGTAGCTCAAAACTTGGTTATTGTTGAACTTGCTTTTGAATTTATTGTGTTTTTTCGTTCTGTTTCAAACTTGGTGCATAAATATATATTCAAGTCCATTCAGATGAATTGAGAATCTCAGCTTAACATTTTAGGTAAATAACCTGAATCAAGAGCTTAAATGAAATTATGTGAAATTGTTTTTTTTTTTGTAATATTGCAATAGTTTTGCGTTTTGGTATAGCTATAATAAAAGTATTTCCATTCCAGGAAAATGTAGGTTTTATATACCAGTGTGATATGTCAGAAAAAATGTTGGTAAGCATGCATTTTTTTTATTGCTTTTTATTTGAGATTTAAATTCCAATAAATATGCTTTGTATGTATAGTTTAAATATAATCTATAGAGACCACTGAACATTGTTGGGGTCTCCATCAAGACATTGCACTTGTTTTTAACATCATTATTTTATATGATACTGTAATTCTGGATGAACAAGCAGACCTATGTGACATCATTAGTTCATAAATCATCAATTTCTTGTGGTTCCACAGATACTTGAGTGATCATTCCCAAATTTGGTGTAGTAGTCCTACTTCTAGCTTTTGTTGGGTTAAGAGATCCTTTCCTAGCTGCTGTGGGTCTGGTGATTATCGACAACAGTTATAAGCTGAGAATGTTAATGGTGAAAAGCTCTGAATAAAATTATTGATGGGAAAAGTTATCAATGGACATGTTTCACACCAAACGTTTTGTGGGGTTTAATGAGTATATCAGAAAAGGTTCTTCTCAAGGGACCATATAATAACATCTAAGGATTGCAAGCCTGGATCCAGTCTCATTTAATTAAAATGTATAAAAAATTTATGATTGTTAGGTGAAAAGAAATAAAATGTTTTACCATTCCATTTTTGTATGCATACTTTCTACTGCAGTGTAATAAGTAAAGAGTAAATAAAGGTAATGAAAGTAAATTGAAGTTAAATGAAACAGTTCATTGGATGAGAACTTTAAGCCATGATTGTGTATGCAAGAGAGCATACCTTGGGCACATTAAGGAACACAATGAATGATCTTTATGGGATGCTTCCATCTCCTAAAGGGGCACATCCACTTATCAAGAGGCATGTCAAAGAACAACAAGCAGTCCAATCAAAGTTTACTTCAGTCAGGCCTTCACGTGAATGGTAGCAACAGTCAAGTTCCATGTTCCTTGCTGAGTAAATGGACAATGAATAGATGTACTCATGGTAGAAAAATTTAACTGACCATATCTGCCATCTGACTAGTGCACATGTGTAAATTTTATTTGTTGGCAATATCTGATGTGAATGCACTGTTGAATGTTGTCCATCTTGATTTTTCTGTTGCTTTGTTTTTTAGAAATATATCAAGACATTTCTTAGAAAGTTTCTTAATACTTCTAGTTCAGTGCTGTGCTTTTTGGAAATAAAGCGTACTTATTGCAGCAAGTACAAAACATTTTTACATTACAATGATTCTAGAAATGTGCCTTGAAGAACAGTACAGTGCAACATTTTGCATTCATACATCCTGATAAGTGAAGGGGCCCCTTAGCTGGCCAGTACATTCCCTTTGCAGCTTGCAGGTCCTTGTGATCTGGCCATTTTGCCCAAAAGTACCACTCAGAAGTAAAGCAGCCAAATTTATCAGGTAGCAGAAAATTTTAAGTTCACTGCTAGCCACTGTTACATGTTCTGTTTCAAGAATTAGAGAAAATTAATTTTTATATTTTGCATCATTTCAGAATAATAATATATGTACAATGTGAAATGGTTAACATGAAGGACAGAGGACAAGTGTAAAATTTCTATCAGAATTTCACAAACACGCTTGGCTACTGATCTAAGAGACCTGGGTTCGAGCCCCGGATTAGGCATGGATGTGTGTGTCGTTTTTCTGCTGAGTTCCTGCCATCCTCTCAGATCTCCTACTGTGACATATAAACTGACAGGCTCCTGTCAGACCTCTGTGGCAAGCAGCTGCTTGAATAAATAAATAAAATAAATACCCCCTCAAGCAGCTGCTTGCCACAGAGGTCTGACAGGAGCCTATCAGTTTACATGCCACAGTAGAAGGTCTGAGAGGATGGCAGGACCTCAGCAGAAAAACGACACAAACATCCATGCCTAATCCGGGGCTCGAACCCAGGTCCCTTAGATCAGTAGCCAAGCGTTGCTTGAGGGGGTATTTATTTTATTTATTTTATTTAGTATATTTATGGATACATTGCATTGCTGAATCCTAATGCTATTCATTGCTTAGGCCATATTTTGAGACAAGATTATTATTTAGACAAAAATTGAAGAGACCTTTATTGATCAAAGAACTGGGGTTTGAGCCCATCCAACCCTCATTATGAATATTATTCCTGATCAGTCTGAATTTAGCATAGGAGACTATCATCATAATTGTCAGGCAAAATTATAATCTCATCTCAGGTGTCAAGTCTAAAGCACCCTAATGTATTTGCATCTGCTGTTAAATAACTAATTTGCAAGAAATTTGAAACTGTTCAAAAGTTATCAAACAGTAGTTGGGATTACATCTATCAATCCTTTATAAATATGTTATCCATGAAAGTTTTAATTAAATTTTATTTGTCAGAGAAATGCCTCTTATGTAGCTGAGATTGGAAGTCTCCATGCTCCCCTTTATATTAAAATGTTTATATATAAGCTTATTAACAAGACGAAAGGTCTGTTTTGAGGGGAATTTGGCTCAAATCCACTCTCTGAGTTGCAAATTTATCATTGGAATAATCTCCGAATGGTTAAATATAACAAATGGAAGGAGAGGGGAACTACAGTTTCAAGTCTAATACGAAAAGCAAAGAACAGAAATTGCAATTTAGGAATCACTTCCAATAAAAAGGTGGCTTGTTAAACAATAGTTTTTTAACCCTTTGCACTCTAGAGACGACCCTCAGTTGCCACTTGGTTTGATGCAGCAACTCGAATGGTGACTGAGAGGTGACATTAACTTGTTTATAAACAGAGATCTTTTGCACTCAAGAGGCGATTCAGTTGCCACTTGGTTTAATTCAGCAACTCGAATGGTGACTGAGAGATGACAATAACTGGTTTATAAACAGATACCTTTCCTCTTTATATTTTAGATGTATAAATCTATTATCTATGTGCATTTCATAGTACAGCATTGTGTTCAATGAAAATTATTACTTTAAACTTAGTCTGTTTTTAGTGGTTATAAAAATGGAGCCAAATGATGAAATAGTAGCGAAATTAGTAGTGAAGATGAGTTTGATTTTATGTTGTATATGTATGATTTATTTTTATGTTAGTTATAAAAAATTTCATCAACTTTTTAGCAAAAAAACCTCTAGTTGCTACTTTCCTATAACGAAAAAACTTTTGAGTGCAAAAGGTAATATTCATCTCATTTTTATCATCACTTCATGATGTATACGATGCACTGCGTTTTTTAAGGAAAAGAAAAACATCTCGCACACCAGGAAAATGCAATATATATATTTGGTACTTTGCCATGTTAAAAACATTCAGTGTAACAAGAACTTAGTGGAATAAGCATTATATATCCATATCTAACCCAGAATTTTAGGTATTTTGAACTGCCCTGAAACATAGTTACTACTCAGTCAGCATATTCCCATTTCTGTGAATGCTTCAAATGAGGGGGCGGGGGTGGCTCAGTCGGTAGCGCGCCAGGCTCATAATCTGTAGTTCCCAGGTTCGAGTCCCAGCTGGGTCAGCGTTGAGATTTATCTCCACAAAATTCCCGCCCTACCGACGGTCAGTAGGGGACACCGATGGGCTTGGAAAGGCCGCCGTCCGTCGGATGGGACGCTAAGCCGTTGTCCCGTGTGCGTGAGAGCCACACCCTGTGCATGTTAAAGAACACGTTGGATAGCCTTGACGGGAGGCTACCATCTGTCTCCCAACAGCTGTTCCAGTGGGTCCCCTCCCCCAACCTTCTCTGAGCCTTCGGGGTCCATGTGACCTGGCCATTTAGGCCATGGTGTGCAAAAAAAAAGTGCCACTCAGAGGTAAAACAACCCAACCCAAGCTTCAAATGAGATTTGTTTTTGATGGTTTTGGTTATATTTTTATCGGGCAGTCAAACTTTCAGTAGCTATCGTATTATTCGGTAATTGAATAATATTTATACGCTTTTCCCCCAATATGTTCCGTTTTTTATTAAGACCTACGTGCAAGTTCAGAAATTTGGTATTTAAACATTTACCGAAATTTCTCCAGTAGGTTTAACATCTACTTAACTCAAATTGTGATTTAACATATAGCCATTACTTCATTTTTGACTTTAAATAATTAAATTGTCTTCCAAAAATTTTATGTATTTCTGAAAAATCTACACCTGATTTAATTGTGTATCATGTTAAAAATGCTTTTTGCTTTTTGAATTACTAATTTTTGAACACAGGCTTTGACTATGTGGTATTAAATCTTGATTTGACAGCACTTACATAAGCATTGCAATGTTAAGATTGGTATTTATAACAGATAAAATACTTATGTTTTTGTTCTTTATTTCGAATTCTATCAAAACAATTACAAGACAGTCTTCCAGTTCCAAAACTTTTACATCACAGTTGTATTAATCAATTTCAAGAATTTCCAAAATAATCTCTGAAATTTAGATTAATTTTTGGTGCAAAATCTAGTTTTTATTTGTGCTACAAATTTATAAAATCCCCAAAGATATAGAGTATGCAATTTAATACATAAATTATTAATGACTCTCAAGAAAGTGTCATTCTTCACTTTGTATTTATCATATGTTTGCATATTGGATATTGATTAATTAAAATACATAGATTAAAAAGTAAATAATATAAATTTTATTCATAAATAATAATATAAATTTTATTCATAAATAATAATATAAATTTTATTCATAAATAATAATATAAATTTTATTTACAATAAAAATATATTTCATTCAAAGGGAAGCAGTGAAACTTCTGACACTATACCTACATGCAAGATGCTTGTTGATGAGGAATCACTCCCATTTTCAGAAAATTCGGTAGATATTATTTTAAGCAGCCTAAAGTAAGTTTTGTAACTTTTTTAAATAGGATTGTATTATTTTTTTTATTTGTAATATTGAAAAATTATTCATTCTATTTATTTGTAATTTGATATTATTTTAAGCAGCCTAAAGTAAGTTTTGTAACTTTTTTAAATAGGATTGTATTATTTTTTTTATTTGTAATATTGAAAAATTATTCATTCTAAACTGTAACGTTTTAAAATCAAAACTATTCTAACAAATAGATTGATGCTTTTCATCTTATTTACATATATTTATCTGTTCATTAAGTAATGCTTTTGCTTCCAACTTTAAGAGTAAAAAGTTGTCCTTATTTTATAACTTATCAACTTGTGGTTTTAACTAATCAATTTGATTGAACTTTTTTTATTATTTTGAAATGAAACATAGAAAATTTTATAATGTCAGAGTAGAAATAAAGTTCTTTGCCTTGCAGTTTCCACTGGATAAATGACCTGCCTAATGCTCTCCAACAGGTAAAAAAGTTCTTAAATTTTCTTTTTTAACATAATAGTGTTAAATATTAGTGTTTGTTGGTAATATTTTATATATAAATACAGATTAATATGCAGTTTTATATAAAAACATTCTCAATGCTTTTATACTCCTTTATATTAAAACTTTGTGCAGGGTACAGACTCTTGGTTCATCACATACAATATCTTCTGTGCAACAGTTTAGTCAGTTTCCTTGTAAATAATGCATTCAAAATTCTTTTACAGACTTGTTCCAGTCCTTATAATCCATGTAATATAACTGTTTAGCTCATTGTGAAGAAAAAAATGTGCTTTGCAGAATTGAATAATTGATCCAGCTCTTCACTATGCTAATTATATATTAATCAAAAGGAAATTTCTTCCCAAATACCATAATATTTACCCAAAACATGAGTTTTATTTCTTTTAACAATTTTCAGACAGACCTTCTACTATGGTATATAAACTGACAGGTATATGCTTGAGGGGGTATTTTTTATTTTTTGTATTTTAAAACATGGGTCAGTGTTGTACAAGGTGACTTGGACTGTTCATATTAATGAGATTTTCTGCTATTTATAAAAATTAAAACCATTTTCTTGGCTCCTTTTTTTTACTAAACATTATGAATATTTTTAGGTGTTGAATTTTGCAGGTCTGTAAATGGTAGCTAGGTAGTCACTGGAAGGAGAGCTATGCACCAATCCCCTGTGATGATGCATAGAACTGGACAGGCTGAGCACCTAATGTCCGACCCACCTTTTTGTAGTGCAGACTTAGTACCTTTCAGAAGAGAGACTCTCTTGTGGAAGTGAACGGAAGGGGAGGGCTGCCAGATTAGTGTGGCCTACTGATCTGGACAACTATGGCTACTTTTTTTTTTCTACCCTGCTGAGGAGTGGTCAACCACACAAGGTCCTGGTGCTGACCATATAAACCCACTGGACTGGACTGAATTATGACTCTGAGCTTGATTATGGATCCTGAATTTGCTGCACTGGTGGGCTTCTGTGGAAGGAAAATCTTCCGCTGTGTTTCTGTTTGTTTGTGGGTTGACAGCTCCAAGTGAATAGATTCACAGAATATGTTTATCAGCTGGTGGATAATCCTGAGCAGAGGTCATCACAGGTGCCTGAACTCTTTGCTTCTATTGGCATTGTCCTTCAGCCAATAGCACTGGGTTTTTCAGATATCATTATATACACTGGAAGACTACATTGGAAGAAGTTCTCCAGTGTAGATGGCTTCAGCCTTTAGTGGTGAGGGAACGGATCTTTGCCCCCATGTTTGCGATTAGAGGGCTGTTTGATATTGTCGGCATTCCCTCTCTCAATAAACATAGTTTCTTTAAACATCCCACTAACCATTTTCTCTCCATAGGTAGTTGGAATGTGAGGACTCTGCACAGAGCTTTTTCTCTTGATGTCCTCACACAAGAATTCCACCATTATGATTTAGATATTCTTGGCTTGCAAGAGACCAGATGGACAGATAAAGGTCAGATTCTTAAAAATAATCTTAAATTTCTCTTTTTAGGGAGGGACGACAATAAGCATCACCGAGGCGTGGGTCTGCTTCTCAGCAGACACGCTAGTGATGCTCTTCTAGGATATCAGTGCATTAATGAAAGGTTTCTTACAGCAAAATTTCAGACAAGCGTTAAAGACCTAAATGTTATCTGCTGTTATGCCCCCGCTGAGGATGCCGATGAGGATGAGAAGGATAGGTTTTATGAACAACTTCAGGATATTTTGAATTCTGTCAAGAAAGGAGCTATTACCCTTGTTCTTGGTGACTTCAATGCCAAAGTTGGTACTGACTCTGACCTTTGGGGAGGGGTGATTGGCCCTTTTGGTATTGGTAGCTGCAATGGCAATGGGCAGCGTCTCCTGCAGGTAAGTAAACGCAATCGATTCAGAATAACTAACACTTATTTCAAGCACCGCGACATACATAAGTACACATGGGTTTCACCCGATGTGCTGCATGAGAATATGATTGATTATATATTAATTAACAGCAAATGGGCTAGTTCTGTTAGGAATACCAGGTCATATAGGGGAGCTGAAATTGGATCTGACCATTATCTTGTTAAAAGTGTCTTGCAACTTAAACTTAAAAAGTGTTGTGCTAGGGTTAATAATTTTACCTTTAATTCTGAAGCTCTGAAAAACCCAGTTATAGCTAAAGCTTACTATGATAGGTTACTTAATCATTATGACAGTCATGGTTTGCTTACTACTGAAGTTGAGGAAGAATGGGACCATTTTAAACAGGCTTTTTTGGAAACTAACAGTACTCTTTTGGGGAAAAAGGAGCAGAGGAGGCAGAATTATTTGAGTGATAAGGCACTTGAGCTTATTTCAGAAAGAAAGAACTGCAGGAATGTCCTTGATGAATACCCTACTAGTCCTAATAGAAAGCATTACAGAGAGCTTAATAAACATGTAAAGGATCAGTTAGCTGCTGATAAGATCTCTGGCTTGATGGCTTAGCTGACAAAGCTGAGGAAGCAGTTAGACAGCACAACAGCGAAGAGCCAGATAGTGAATGCTTTGTGTGGTAGAAAACAGATAGGTATGCAGGGATTGAAGGACAAACAAGTATAGGTTATAGAAGGTGAGGATTCTGTCATGACTAGGTGGGCTGAGCATTTCAGTGATGTTCTAAACAATGTGGTTAGTTCTACTCCCATTGTTTGTAATGATGATAGATGCATTGGTGGCCCTATAACACAATCTGAAGTTATTTTGGCTATTTCTAAACTTAAACTTCATAAATCCCCAAGTGTACATGAAATTACTACAGAAATGCTTAGAGCTGGGAATGTTTCTGTTACCACTTGGATGACTGAAATTTTGAATATCTTTTATGATAAAGGCATGGTTCCTAAGGATTTTACCAGAGCTAGTATTATCCCTATTTTCGAAAAAGTTGATCGCAGTTCTTTTAATAACTATAGGGGTATCAGCCTACTCTCTGTTCCAGGTAAAGTTCTTTCCATGATTGTGCTTAATAGAATTAAGAATCTGGTTGATAGGCAATTGCGTGATGAACAATGTGGATTCAGGAGTGGTAGGGGATGTGTGGATCAGATATTTTCACTTAGGCAGATTCTTGAGAAATGTTTAGAGTTTCAGAAACCTTTGGTTGCTAGCTTTGTTGATTTCAAAAAGACTTTTGACTCTGTTGATCATCATAATTTGTGGTTGATTGTGAGATGATATGGTGTACCAGACAAGTTAGCTAACATATTGAAAGCTCTCTATAATAACACTGAGTTGTGTGTGAGAATTGGTAAGTCTTATAGCAATTGGTTTAGCATTACTTCTGGTGTTCGACAAGGGTGTGTTTTGTCTCCTTTTCTCTTTAGTTTGGTTATTGATTATGTTATCCGAAATTCACTTCAAGGGAGAGATTTTGGCCTTAAATGGGCTGAAGATATGAAAATTTTCGATTTAGATTATGCTGATGATTTAGCCCTTTTGGCAAATGATGTTAATGAGATGAACTCTTTCATTTGAGCTGTTGATGAGACTGGTAGTAGAGTAGGTTTGGTTATAAACAGAGAGAAAACCAAAGTGATGAAAATTGGTCAGGCAGGCTGTGATACGGTTAATCTGAATGGTTGCAGTCTTTCAGCAGGTGTCACAATTTAATTATCTTGGGAGCTATGTAGCAAATACTGGTGATGTGTAGCATGAGATTAACAGACGGATAGGGATTGCTGCCGGGACTTTTAAGAATCTATGGAGAGTGTGGAGAAATAGGCGTATACACCTAAAGACTAAAATTAGACTGTATAATAGTTTGGTTCTTTCTAGGGTTAGTTATGGTAGTGAAACTTGGACACTTTGTAAACAAGATAACAGGAAACTAGTTGCTTTTGATTCCAGATGCTTATGCAGTATCTTGGGCATTAGGTGGTTCAACTTTGTAACTAATGATGAGGTTAGGCAAAAGAGCTTGCAACCTCCTTTAAGCAGTATATTGTGCAGAGAGAGACTCCGTTGGTTTGGCTATGTTGCCCGTATGGATAATTATAGATTGGTGAATAGAGTTATGAACAGTGTGCCTAAAGGCCTCAGAAAGAAGGGGAGACCTAGGATGCGGTGTGCAGACAATGTCAAACAGGACCTTATTAGAATTGGTATGCAGTGGCCAGATGCAGCAGATGTAGCTCAGGACAGACTTGCTGGGAGAACTAAATTGCACGTTCTGGTTGGACCTCAGTAGCCCATAGCTGCTTGAGGATGATGGTGAATTTTGGAGATTTCAGCTGAAAAGTTAGTGCATCAAGAAGAAAAAATTGTCTGTATCTCAGAATGGCACAGCCAAGATATTGAGGGTTAGTAGTGGTGGGGCACTTGCTTAAATTTTCCTCCCACACGAGGACTGATTTCTGTGTCAAGGAAGTTCTTTTTCTTACCATATCCAAGACCACATTGAGTTTTCAGGAAATGATAAGATCAATTTTTTTCATTAGAAAACTAATAACAAAATTAATATAATACCTAATATGATGTTAAAATATCCACAACTTGCAAACTGGCCATCTGATGTAATATAACTGCAAAATATTTAATAATTTATGAAAATAATATTAATCGACAGAAATGAAAACTAGGTTTAATTATAAAAAACTAAATAAAATGCTAACTTTATGAAGTGAGATGATATCCAATGTGTGGGGAGGAAGCATTTGGACTTAAATCAGCCATGTAAACAACTAAATAAAATATGTATCAAATGAAAAAGGAAATATTGTTCCATGACTGGCACTCTCTACATCATGCTAACCTCAGTTTACTGAGGTTAGCATGATGTAGACACTGCCAGTCATGGAACAGAAAGCTCTGTCTAAGAAGGCTCTTTTTAAAAAAAAATTATAGTTTCAATTTGAGTAGTGGGAAAGACACATAGAATGCTGGAATAAATGATATACACCAATGAGCCAAAATCTTATGACCACCAGCCTAATATGATGTTGGTCCTCATGTACCGCCAAAACAGCTCTTACCTGGCAAGACATGGACACTTACAAGATTTCTAAAGATGTCTTGTGGTATCTGGTACCAACACATTACCAGCAGATCCTTTTAACTCTTGTAAGTTATGTGGTTGAGCTGTTACAGATCGGATATGCTGTTTCAACACAAACCACATATGCTCGATTAGATTGATGTCTGGGAAATTTGGAGGTCAGGGCAATACCTGGAAATCTTCCTCCTGTTCCACGAACCTTTCTTGAACAATCTGGCCAGTGTGGCATGTGCATTATCCTGCTGAAAGAAGGCACTATTAGAGGGGAATACCATTGCCATGAAAGGATGTATCTGGTTTGCAATGATGTTTAGGTAGGTGGTAGACATCATAGTTTCCTGCACATGAATGACTGGACCCAGGGTTTTCCAGTAGAACATTGCCCAAAGAATTACACTTCCTTCACCAGCTTGTTTTCGTCCCACGGTGCATCCTAGTGCCAACACTTCCCCAGGTAAATGATTCATATGTACCCTGCCATCCACATGGTGCAACAGGAAATGAGATTCATCGGACCATACAATCTTCTTCCAATCATTCAAGGTCCAGTTTTGATGCTCACGTGCCCATTGTAGGCGCTTTCGACGGTGAACCCAGGTTAGCATGGGCAATCGGAGCAGCCTGCAGCTACACAGCCCATATTCAGAAGGATTCGATGTACTGTGTGTTGTGACACATTACTCCCATCAACAACATTCAAATTATGGACAAGTTGAGCCACAGTATCCCTTCTTTTGGCACTTACCAGATGGGATAGCCTTCGCTCACCTCTAGCATCAATGAGCCATGGTTGGCCTACACCTTGCCGGTGTTTCATGGTTTTGCCTTCCTCGGACCACTTTTTGAAGGTACCATGGCTGACTGTGAGCACCCCACAAGTTTTGCCATCTCAGAAATGATCTGACTTAGTCGTCTGGCCATTACAATTTGGCCTTTGTCAAACTCACTTACGTCTGCTGCCTTTCTCATCTGAAGAACAAGAATAACTCTGATTGACAGAGCTCAGTATCAGGTGTTATTTATACCATTTCATGACCTTCACACACACTGTCATTTACCTGCAGTTGGTTCAATTTGCACAAATACATGCTGGTCACAATGTTTTGGCTCTTCAATGTAAATATAAAAATAATTCTAGAAATTCTAAAATAGGTTTAAGGCAGAAAAGAGTGTAAAACAGAAAAAAAAAAAACAGGTGTGTACTTTGTAACTACTTCCAAAATCTTCCATTTTAAAATTGCTAATTTTCAGGAGATTTTCAAAACTTTAAGCAAAAATTTGTTGATTATAGTTCAAACAAATTGACAATACCAGATAGCACTTCTAAAAAATGGCAGTCAGATGGCTTTAACAAATTTTATATATTATAGTTTAATAAAATATGCATCAAATGAAAAAGGAAATATTAGTTTTCAAGCTTGAATTGCGTATTTTTATATGTAAGAAAATTTTCAAATGGCAATTTCATTATTTTAAAAATAAAGATTTTTGTTGTACTAAAAGTGAACATTTTTGTTGTACTAAAAATGAACATAGGAGTCTTGGGCCTCTCATTTCATATTCTGTTAACTTCTATATTCATCTTTAACCCTGGAAGAGTTAAATGTACATGAGTTTCTTATTCCTTTATTCATTGCTTTGAACAATGCTAGAACTAATGGTGGACTATTTGAATATAAAGTTTTTCAAATAAATATATTTTTAATATTCAAATAAATATAATTTCAAATAAAGTATTTCCATAAAGTGGGGCTTGCTTGTTTTTTTTTGTAATTTAGTTTTGTTTTTCTAGTCACCCAAATTCATACTTCTTTGAATTATTTGATATATATATATATTATTTTTGTTTTCATATACAAAGTGTATAGAAAGTATTGTGATAATGAAAAAAAAAACTGAATATCAAGATTTTTGATTGAGATCACATTTTAAAGGTTTCCGAACCTGAAAAAGGGTTTTCTTAGTGTTATGTATCTGTTTTGGCTTCTAGTTACTGAACAGTTCAAGCTATTGAGTTGAAACTGTACATTACCTATCCCTCGATTTACATGGTACTCAGTTCACACAATTTTGGCTTTGCACTGTCAAAAAATGCAACCAGTTCCGATTTACACGGTACTGACTGAGATTTCCTTTCTATGTACGTCTCAGTCAGTACTGTGTAAATCGAAACTGGTTGCATTTTTTGACTGTGCAAAGCCAAAATTGTGTGAACTGAGTACCGTGTAAATCGAGGGATAGGTGTATTTTCATCCAGAGTAATGATGCTGAAATTATGAACCTTGTGACACAAATAATTAGGAGTACCTTTACAGAAAGATTGTGCAAAATAGTGATTTTTGCAACTATAAAGGCTCTAACAATGTCATTAAATTTACCTCTTATAAGGGTTTAAAAAGCACAATTATACATGTTCACTAAAATAAAATTTTCTTTCCTTTTCCTCTAAGTCATATCCCTCTATGGGAAGCTTTCAACTATTTTTTGTTCCCTAATCCAAAAGTTTTATAAAGTTTTTAATTAGTGACTACTTTTTGTTTAAATTTGATTTGAGTATGTGTATACAAGAAAATTTTGCATATGTAATGAAAATATTTAATTTTTTAGTGAATTATTCCTGGTTGCACTTCCATGTTTAATTGGGGTGGAGATTAACTCGGCCCATAGGGTGCAGGTTTGTAATCTGTAGTTCTCAGGTTCTAGTTCCAGCTGTGCCAGCATTGAGTTTATCTCTGCTAACATCTACCCTGCCCTCAGTGAGCAAGGGAAATTAATAATAGAAGTAAAAATAAAAAAAAATAAATACCCCCTCAAGCAGCTGCTTGCCACAGAGGTCTGACAGGAGCCTGTCAGTTTATATGCCATAGTAGAAGGTCTGAGAGGATGGCAGGACTTCAGCAGAAAAACGACCCAAACAGCCATGCCTTACCCGGGGCTCGAACCCAGGTCCCTTAGATCAGTAGCCAAACGTGCTAACCACTCGGCCATGGGACGGCTAATTAAAAAGAAATGATGAAAGTAGTGGTATTTCATTTGCGGCCGCGAGCGACCTCCCACTTATACTACACCTCTCATGTCTCTTCACAGAGTCAGACTAGAGTCAAGCTCAACAGGGTCTTCTTTCCCCGCTGATTCTGCCAAGCCCGTTCCCTTGGACAGCTATTAAATTTTTGAGAGCTGGGGTAGTTCTTAAAATGCAACTGTAACTTTTTTCACAGTTGTGTGAGGCATATTTTTCTCCAGAAGTTTCTCATTAACAACAGATAATGCCATTGACTAGAGTGAAATCGGAAGCCCAAACATTAATCTAATAGTAGTTTGAAGTTAAATATATTGACAATTTTTATTTTGTACTGAACTGTATTTTTTCCTACTACCAAATGTTTGCCATTTTAGAGTCTAATACCACCTTTAAGTTTAATGGGCTTGGAAAGACCATTGGCAATCAGATGGGATGTTAAACTGTGACCCTATGTGCAGGAGAACTACACCTGTTAAAGAACACACTGAATGGCTTTGATGGGAAGCTTCCATCTGTTTCTTAACCCTTTCACGACCAAGGGAAACATTGTCGTATTTAATTATAACCTTATCTGCATTTTTTATACAGAATATCAAAATAGAACGTATGCCGAACGCAATTGCGTAAATGGGAATGTTTAGAAAAAAAAAGAACTGCCAGGACGCATAATATATGTACTATGTGCAATGTCCATCTTTGCCTCACTACCAAAAGAAATTGCTTCGCCGAATATCATAATTAGCACATCATTTTGTATAGTAATTTTATTTCATAATTTTGTATTTAGTTAACATTTTGTTCTAATAAACCAATAAATAAAAGACATTGCATAATAAACCTAACTATAATTTGTGTTACCTTTATAGTCCATTGGGAAAAATATTTCCCATAAAATTCCAAGAAAACTACACATTGTTATGTATTTTTCTTATGATTTTTATTTATTTTACGTCTAAACAAACTAAAATAAACAGTTACATACTAATATTTACTCTTAGAAACCTTATGGTCCTGAAAGGGTTAACAGCTCTCTACTATATTCCTTTCCTGTATGGGGTGGGAGTTAGCTCAGTCAATAGTGTGTCAGGCTCTTAATCTGCAGTTTCCAGTTCTCAGCTGGCCAGCTTGAGATTAACTTCCACCCAATCCCACTCCAACAAGGGACACCGATGGTCTTGGAAGGCAGCTATCCATTGGAACTTAAAGCTGTGGCCCTCTGTAAAAACATTAAAGAACAAACTGGGTGCCCTAGACAGGTGGCTACCACCTGTCTCCTAACAGCTTTCCAGTGGGTCTCTTCCCTCCCCCCCCCAACCTTCTCTGAGCCTTTGGGATCCCTATGACATGGCCATTTAGCATATTGTGTGTGAAAAGTTCTACTCAGAATTGAAACAACTCAACCATTTCCATAGTCTTTTCTGAGCCTTGTAACCTGGCCACATAACCTATTATGGGCAAAAGAAAAGTGCTGCTCAGAGGTAAAAAACAAATCCATGCCTAATTATTAAAATTCATGGACCAAGAATTATTTTTTGTTGATTATTTTCACACTGTGCAAGAAATGGCTTCATATGTCATGTTTGGCACATATGCTGGAGTTTGGACAGCCCTAATCTAAAGTGACCACATTTTCAGAGATAAATTTGCATATGCCTTATTTTCCAAAGCCAAAAGCAGAGTACTTGATTAAATTCAGGAATTTCAGGGAATAAGGAGGGGTTTTTTTTATTACTTTAAAATAAAAGTAGTCTTTTCAGTATTTTTTTTTAATTTTGTGACCTGGGTTCAAGCCCCGGGTAAGGCATGGATGTACGTGTCGTTTTTCTGCTGAGGTCCTGCCATCCTCTCAGACCTTCTACTATGGCATATAAACTGGCAGGCTTCTGTCAGACCTCTGTGGCAAGCAGCTGCTTGAGGGGGTATTTATTATTTATTATATTATTGTTATTAAGTTAGAAAATCCTCATATCTATTATACTATAGATATAAATAATGGAAAGTGAAGCTCTCTGGTGCTGAGTAATGTAGAAATTAACACTGTTGAGTTTATAGATGTTATTGCCATTTACTGGGTAGTTCAAGTCAATTAAACTAATTTGCATATTGCATAATGTAGAGATGTAAACTGCATTGATAACAGAATCTTTTATTTTGGCTAGCAAAAACATACAGATAAAAGAAAATTGTCTTTCTTTGCATCTCGTGTTATAAATATATGAGTTATGTTGTATTTTATATTTTAAAATGTTTGCAGTTAAAATGCAATAAATATGAGAAATAAGGGCTAATTCAGAGTCCTCAGATTTTATTATAATGGATAAAAATTTTTGCTACAGTTTTATGCTCAAAGTTAAAAAAAAATACAATTTCTGAAACCAATGACATTTTTTTTTATCCTCTGTTCCAGAGTATGTATTCCTAATTTTGAATGATAATGAATTTCATCACTGCATTTATATTTTTAGATGCATTATGCTTTGAAGCCAGATGGAGTTTTAATAGCTTCTATGTTTGGAGGTGATACCCTCTTTGAATTAAGGTGTTCATTGCAAATGGCAGAAATGGAAAGAGAAGGGGTAAGAACTCAAATACTCAATGTATAAGCATTACAACATTCTTTTAAAACTTAAATTCATATTATTAATTCTTTTATTACATTTATCATATTTACTGACTTAACAGTATCATTTGTAATGTAGATTGCCTAAAATAATAATAATAAAAAAACGTTAAAATCCGAAGAAAAATCTAGAATGGGTTGCTGACATGATTTCTTTAAAAATCAAGAAATACACCTATATCAGAACAAATTCTGTCTGATTATTTCTAAGCATAATTTTTTTAGTTTTCCTATTGATAGTTAAAGCATGTCTTTGTACCAATTAGTATGTTCACTGAAACTACTGTTTTTAAAATGTTTTAAAGAAACTATCATTATTTCTTAGAAATTGAATTTTATGGTAAAATTCTAGGTAAAAAAAAATCATTTCACTCTTCACGATTTCATCCTGAAGTGATTTTCAATTTCAATGCATAACAGTCACTTGAAGATTGATGACAAAGACGTAGCATTTTCGAAAATGTTTATTGCAATTAAAATGCCAAAATGAATTATTTGAAATTAGAATGAGTACATGGAAGCTGCTGCATATGAGAAAAGTGGCTAAACTGTGATGGAATTGCATGTAAAGGATTTCTTCATGAGAATTTTTATGTTATTGACTTTTCAAAAATTTAGATAGTCAAATTGCTCTAAATTTGAAACTAATAAAATTTAACAATATACAATAAACTTAACTTTTTATTACATTTGATAGTTATTTTGATTATAAAAAGTGAAAGTTTTTTTTTTTATTAAAGTAAATTTTTAATTTAAAAGCTTATGCACTTCAGTTTTATGTAACAAATGAATTTTTTTTATAGGGAGTTGCTCCACATATTTCTCCTTTCACAGAAGTTGGGGATATTGGCAATCTATTATCCAGAGTTGGTTACAATATGCTAACTATAGTAAGTACTGTTTACAATTATTTTGATAATGGATCACTGATATTAAGTGTAGCCTGATTTCAAATTAGGATATTTGTAACAAAATTTGGGGACAATAACAATTCTGTTAGCCACTTTTAGTCACTTTTCTCATATGCAGTAGCTTTAAAAGTTAACAGTAGATGTAAAAATTGTCTTGTGATCATAGATATGATGTCTTGTATGTTTAAGTTTCTGGATATGAAACATCTAATAAAACAATATTCTTGGGCCCATATGTTGACTGAAGAGTGAATAGCATGGTAAGAGGTCAGTATAGCAACTTTAAACTTTCAGCCAGTTTTTACAAAAAGTTTTAAAGGGACAGTAAATCCAAAGAAAAAAGCTGTAAAATGTTTCAGGTCAGTGTTGTTTTTTTTATAACTAACATTTATTTTTCTTTTATTAAATTTAAATAGATAAAGCCTTAACTGGCATAGTTGTTAGGCAGCTAGCGACTGTTCCAGCAAGGCAAACTTTATGTGTTGTGTTAGCTCTAACTAAGGCAGTGGTCAGCAGTGACTTCAGTCTTAGTAGGGCATGTCCTTGTATGAGAAGGCCTGTATTAAGCTAGGAGTAGCTTCCAGGATTCTTCTCTGTCCTATATGTCGCAAATAAAAAAAAATCAAAGTTGTTCCAATAATGTGTAATGACCACCACCACTTTCCCAGCCAAAAAAAACGAGAAAACATATTGATTGTTCAATAATGTTATTTTGCTGTTTATATCTATATTTTTTACAGTGCTTACAATCCATTCATAATAACTCACAATAGCTCATCACTCTAAAGATATTAAGACCCCCCCCTCCCCCAAGTTGGCAGATGTAGTTAATAAACAGAGACATTCATGCATGTGCTTGGGAAAACATACTTCATATGATGAGTTAATTACATATGATTAACCCTTCCAGTGTTCACGTCATCAGCATACGTTCGAAGAACCTGAAATAAGGGGCCAAGGATGTGTATTTGTTTTCAGTACAAAAAAAATTGCTATTGTAATTTTTTTAGTATGTATTATAAAAATATATAATTCAGACTTGAAAAATAATATTTTGTTTTTTAATTTGATGCATATTTTATTAAACTACAATATAAATAATTTTATAAAGCCATCTGATTGCTATTTCTTAGAAGCACTAAATGGTATAGCTGATTTACTTGTTAATGTTCCTATTTACTGAAGCATACTTCTGTTTTAAGCTCACAAGTTTGATTTGAACTGATATCAACAAATTTTTCCTTAAATTTTCAAAAATCTCCTAAAAATTAACGGAAAAAAGAAACTTTGCTATTTTTTAAAACTGTAGATTTTGGAAGTAATTACAAAGTACGTACCACCATTTTTTTTTCTGTTTCACACTCTTTTCTGTCATAAACCTATATCAGTATTCCCAAAATTATTTTTATCATTTTTCCCAGCATTCTATGCATCTTTTCTGGTGTTAAAATCGAAACTGGAAGTGAAACATCCTTAGAAATTCTGGGTGCAGCTGCATTTAATTGGTTATGCTTCACTGTGGTGTGGGATGGGGGTGGCTCAGTCGGTAGCGTGCCAGGCTCGTAATCTGTAGTTCCCAGGTTCGAGTCCCAGCTGGGTCAGCGTTGAGATTTATCTCCGCAAAATTCCCCGCCCTGCCCACGGTCAGTAGGGGACACCGATGGGCTTGGAAAGGCCGCCGTCCGTCGGATGGGACGTTAAGCCGTGGCCACGTGTGCGGGAGAGCCATACCCTGTGCACGTTAAAGAACACGCTGGATGGCCTTGACGGGAGGCTACCATCTGTCTCCCAACAGCTGTTCCAGTGGGTCCCCTCCCCCAACCTTCTCTGAGCCTTCGGGGTCCATGTGACCTGACCATTTAGTCCATGGTGTGCAAAAAAGTGCCACTCAGAGGTAAAACAATCCAATTCACTGTGGTGAACAAGAGGCAGATGGTTGACACATGCTATCTCCATTCCGTGTGCTATAAGTGATTTTTACAGTTTTGATCCAGCATATTTTTTGAAAAATTAGTATTTACTTTTTTATATTTAAATCTTAGTTTTCATTTCAGTAGATTTATTTTCGTAAATTAGCGATCTTTTAACTGATAGATAAGTACTGATTTTTCATAGTTATGCTACATCGGATGGCTGGCCTACAACTTCTTGCAGTGGTTATTAACATTGCATTAGGCTATATGTTGATTTTTATTTTATTATTTATTATTTTTCCAATAAAACTTTGATCTGTTATCATTTTCTGAAAATAAATGAGGTCTTGGATATGGAAGCAAATTCATTTCTGTAAGTTAGCAATCTTTCGGTCAGATGATTTGTCCATCTTTCTGAGTTATGCTAGATCAGAGGCTGGCTTAAAAGTTGTTGCAGATATTTTATTTAATATCCCATTAGGTTATATGCAATTTTTCTTTTATTATTTCTTGTTTTTTTAGTAAAAAACTTTGAGCTTGTACCATTTTCTGAAAATGAATGTCTTGGATACAGAAGTAAAATAGACTTCCTTGTTTCAGAAATCAGCTGTCATGTGGGAGGGCAATTTTGAGAAAACTAAACTCACTGTGAAAGTTTCACCCCCCTCTAGAAAAATATTATTTTTTTTAAAATTAAGAGTTTTTATGTTTATATTGAATGATTTTAAAGTCACCCCCTCAGTACCTTGACTGTACCACACAGACGATATAATACTGGTTTTTTTTTGCTTTGGTGCATAAACCTTTCTGCACTTAACTATGATCGCCAAACTTCAACACCCAAAGAAAAGATTCATAATGTTTTGTAAAAAAGCAGCCAAGGAAGTTTTTTTCTATTTCATAACCAGTTCAGAAAATCCAGTGAATGTGAGAAGTCCAAATCACTTTGTATAACACTGGCTGTGTTTAAAATGTACAATGCTAAAAATAATCGTTAAAAGAAATAAAAATCATTTTTCAGTTGAATATTATATTATTCTGGAGGAAATTTCCTTTAAATTAATATATGATTTAACCATTTTTATTCTTCAGGTTTTCTAAAATGAAGCCTTAATTATATAGTGTGATCTTTTTTTTTTCACTATATCACATTGGAAAAGGCTTATTAAAATCAATATGCCTGTAAATTTGTTCATATTATTTATTTTCATAAAATTCATAATTAAATTCTATTTAATTTGGTATGTAACATGAGCTATTTCTGTTGTGATTGGTTATTTTTAAAAAAAAATTCTAAATTTGACTTGTTTATCTGACTCAGCACAATTGATTAAAAGCCTGGAATTTTCTCAAAGTATGGTAATGAGAAAAAGAAATGTGAAACAAAAATATTTATTTGAAACCAAATTTTTTTAAATTTTTTTTATATTTAGAAATAAATAGCATTTTTATTCATGTGCATTACATTCATTTCTGTCTATTAGTTTTTTTTTTAAATAAATTTTTATTTTTATTGCCAGATGCATTTTTTACTACATGACTCTAAAAAAAGTACTATTAAAATAAAACTTGTCTTTTTTCTTAAATATTTTATTTTCAGAAAATCGAGAATTAAATGCTGATTAATTTGGCGTTTAACATGCCATAATTCCTTTCATTAGTTATTTAGCAAAAAAAGTTCTAAAGTTAATATTTTTTTGGCTGAGCATAGGGAGAAAATAGCTTGGCTTCTGGATGGAAACTGGTTTTTCAGGCTGGACACTAGAAGGATTAATGATCCAACAATACCTGATAAAGCTGTTAATTGAAGACAGTGAAACACATTATGACAAGTGCTATCTAAACATTATAAAAAATTTTTAACAGCTTTTAGCATATTTTTAAAGGTCATTTACAAATCATTTTAGTCTCTTCACTTTGTTCTGATTTGAAGTCAGTGCTTTAAAAATTGGTATATTGCTAGAATATCCAGCTAAAACCTAATTTTCAGTTTTTATGGACTGGTATCCACAATGGTTTTAACATTATCATCTCATCAGGGGGGCGGGGGTGGCTCAGTCGGTAGCGCGCCAGGCTCGTAATCTGTAGTTCCCAGGTTCGAGTCTCAGCTGGGTCAGCGTTGAGATTTATCTCCGCAAAATTCCCCGCCCTGCCCACGGTCAGTAGGGGACACCGATGGGCTTGGAAAGGCCGCCGTCTGTCGGATGGGACTTTAAGCCGTGGCCCTGTGTGCAGGAGAGTCATACCCTGTGCGCATTAAAGAACACGTTGGATGGCCTTGACGGGAGGCTACCATCTGTCTCCCAACAGCTGTTCCAGTGGGTCCCCTCCCCCAACCTTCTCTGAGCCTTCGGGGTCCATGTGACCTGGCCATTTAGCCCATGGTGTGCAAAAAAGTGCCGCTCAGAGGTAAAACAACCCAACATCTCATCAGGTTCTGAGCAACTGTTACTTCTTTTTATTATAGAAACCAGTAGGAGTGTTTATGCTTGGAAATTTTATGGGGTAAACATTTCACCAAGTAGAGATAATCTGAATACTCTGATTTTCCTCCACATTTGACATCTAATTTTTTTTTTATGCATTAGGAGTCTGGGAATGGGTTGCAAGTTTTAAAGTAACCAGAAGGCACAGGAACTAAATTATTACATCTTTCATTTTTGGCAATGTCAAAAGTTGGTGGTAAAATGACGATACTAGAGGTGGACAGTACAGTAACAGTGGCAAAAGCAAACTACATAGTGAATGATGCATCACTTTCTGCTGGTAGGTCTGTTTCAGGAAAATATCAATTTCTCTTGCAACATCAATCTGAGTTAATTTGCTGTTTTGTGAGTTTATTTTGCTCAAATCCTCTACTTTTCCTTCATCAGTTATACCACCAGATGGTAGTGTTGTTGTCTGTTTTATAGGAATTAAATATATTGGTATATAAAGAATAAAAATACTTAGATCTTTAAACAAGAAACATTTCAATTCAGAATTTTGAAAATTGCCATTGATCTGCTATTTAATAATTTTGGTTTGGGTTTTGTTTGTTCAATCTGCTAAAAGAGTAAAGTTCACATATTAGTATTCTATCAGCAATTATTGCTAATATCTCAGCAATCAGACTTGTGCAGCACCCTGAAAAGAATTTTGAATTTGCGATATTCCCCCCCGCCCCCCAATAAAGTTTCATTTATGCATAATATTAATCCTTTCAGGGCTGAGTTTAAGACAGCAAAGATTTCTACCATTGATAGATACTGTGTTTTTTGAAAGACAAATGGGTGACAGCACACATTACTTTCATGGAAATTACAGAAAACAGTGCTTCCCTAGACAATTATAAATTAATGAAATCATGCACATATGACCATAGTACTTAAAAAGTCACTATACATGTACTGCTGTAGCACTGAAAAGGCAGTGGGTGATAGGTAAGGGTTGGGTTGTTTTACCTCTGAGCGGCACTTTTTTGCACACCATGGGCTAAATGGCCAGGTCACATGGACCCCGAAGGGTCAGAGAAGGTTGGGGGAGGGGACCCACTGGAACAGCTGTTGGGAGACAGATGATAGCCTCCCGTCAAGGCCATCCAGTGTGTTCTTTAACATGCACAGGGTATGGCTCTCCTGCACACGGGGCCACGGCTTAACATCCCATCTGACGGACGACGACCTTTCCAAACCCATCGGTGTCCCCTACTGACCGTGAACAGGGCGGGGAATTTTGCGGAGATAAATCTCAACGCTGACCCAGCTGGGACTCGAACCTGGGAACTACAGATTACGAGTCTGGCGCGCTACCGACTGAGCCACCCCTGCCCCATGATAGGTAAGGGTTGACCCTTAAAGTGCTGGATTATATATCATTTCTGTTGAATATGAAAATTTAAAGTGCTGTAGAATTTTATTTTGAAGTGAGTAACTGACAGAACTTGGCCATATTATTGTATACAATGAATTTGTTAATTTTCATGTTTAATTTGAAATAGCTTTTGAAAGATAAATTTCTTGTACTAAAAAATATTAAATAAGACAATGTGAGTATTATGTATTATGGGATATAAAAACTGAAGTCAAATAATTAAGGCTTTGGTCAAAAAAAAGTTTGATTCCACTTTTCGCAATTTGAGGGAAATCGCAAAATTTATTTTACCAAACTTCTGAATTTACTGATTATGAGACATTTAGCAGTAATGTTACTAAGTTAATTTTAATATAATGGGGAAAAAGCTACATTCTTTGACCAAAGAATAATTTTTTTTTTCTCTTCTTTAATAGTAATCTAGAATCTACCAAATAGGAACTACCTTCAGACAAAAATCTTAAATTGCAATAGGGCTTGTGTAATTAATTATTTAAAATGCTTTTATGAAGAACAAAACTATTTAAAAAAAAACAAGTCTTGATTTGTTTAAAATGAAAATGTTATCACATATAAAAAATTAATTTAAAAAAATTATCTTCAACTTTAAAATATTTGTACACATGATTTTAAAAGTATTTAAAATTATGTTCTATGATTTATTTTAAATTTATATTCCCATAATGGAACATTGTTTTTCTAATGTTGATATGCATCTAGAGTAACTGAACATTTAAACTCTGCACTCATTTCTTAGACTCACTCTAGTTGTGTCTTTTCCCTTTCCCTGTTATAGAGCATGCACAGGATGTATTCTTTTAATAAGATATTTTACGTCATAGGCTTGATTGATATAAATCAATTTATTAACAGTTATGGAGCTATAGTAGCCTAAAAGTCAGAGTTTGCTTCTCAATATATTAACTTAGTTTCCATTAGTTGTTCGATACTAATTCTTGTACATTTTTAAATTGTTTTAGGATACAGATGAAATCAAAGTGGGCTATCCAACTATGTTTGAGCTGATGTGGGATTTAAAAGGTAACTAGATTCTTAACAGTTTAAATAACTTAAAAGGTTTTTCTTACAAAAGCTGATATATTTGACTTTATGAATATCTCAGTAGTAATGAGTCACTTCTTTTCATTATGAAAATACATTTTTTTTTAATCAAAGTGCTGCTCAGAGGTATATTCCATTTTCATGCCTATAAGGGATGGATTCTCTTCCCCTCCCCTTTTGGGGCGGGGGTGGCTCAGTCGGTAGCGCGCCAGGCTCGTAATCTGTAGTTCCCAGGTTCGAGTCCCAGCTGGGTCAGCGTTGAGATTTATCTCCGCAAAATTCCCCGCCCTGCCCACAGTCAGTAGGGGACACCCATGGGCTTGGAAAGGCCGCCGTCCGTCGGATGGGACATTAATCCGTGGTTCTGTGTGCGGGAGAGACATACCCTGTGCACGTTAAAGAACACGCTGGATCGCCTTGACGGGAGGCTACCATCTGTCTCCCAACAGCTGTTCCAGTGGGTCCCTTCCCCCAACCTTCTCTGAGCTTTCGGGGTCCATGTGACCTGGCCATTTAGCCCATGGTGTGCAAAAAAGTGCTGCTCAGAGGTAAAACAACACAACCCAACCCCTCCCCTTTCCTATCGATGGAACACAAAGTAAAGCTTCTTGGCACAGCCGCTCCCACAATACTCGGATATGGGCTGCCTGAGAAGGAAATGTCTGGCGGCCAAAGGGAGCCATTGATGCCAAAATGGACAGTAGTGGTGCAGGTGATTGGTGAAGTGAGCAGGTGATCTGTGGTTGCTGGCTGCCGCCATGGAACTTTTAAGGAGAGAGAGCATTGTACTTGGCTACAGCAGTCTAGTCAGGGACTGCTCTGAATTTTCTTTGTGTGAATTAGTGAGGCTGTGTCCTGCTTGTGTAGGCCTGAGTTCGCTTTGCTAGGACAGGCTACCGGGTTAAATCGAGACCTCAGTATTGGTCATCCTTTTGTATGTATGTGTAAATATAGTATCTGATTGAATATTTAATCCAGTCATTGAGTCGAGATTCAAACCACCAGTTAGGCATAATTTCCTGACAATGGCTAGAACTCGTGGGAAAGAACCCACATGAAAGCACACTGACCTCAAGTAGCATAAGTTAATAGGTGCTGGCGGGAGGTGGCTTTCACAATGCCATTTGATAAATCCTTAGTAAAAATTGACAGTAACACTTCAAAGCAGGGATCTGTAAACTACAGGTCATAGAGAACTTCCTCACATGTTCTATTTATGTAGTGGTCTTAACACTGAGTTAGGAGGAAAACGAAACACAATTTTTTATGTGCCAGCTCAGTAAGTTGAAATGCTATATATGAACCTTTTTTTATGAACTGTTTGGGGACCAACATTTTAAAGGAGGGATGTGCAACTTATGGTCTGCAGACCTGATCTTGTCAAGGTCATCAATATTTTTGCATGATTGGAAAATATGATTCAATTTAACATAGCTTATGTTTATTATTACAGATTAACTGGAATAAATCTGAATTCAGTCAGCATGTTATTGGTACAAGAGACTGCAATTTTTTTTATGATAATTGTGTAAATAAAAGACACTATTATTTCTAATATTTTTATATTATTGCTGACATTGCTAAGTTTGTATTACGGCTTAGTTGAGGACTTAACAGTCACAATAACAAAATGGTTAAAAATTCAATAAATACAAGGGTGGATCATTTAATTCATGGATTGCTGTACCAACAATTAGCACTTTTCATACGATTTAATACGTGATATCTGGCAACAGCATGGGGCAGTGCTTATTATATCTGGTGCAGTATCTTATTATAATTAGTATTAAATCTTATGTTTTATGAATTTATGATCATGTTCATAATATATTGTCAACACAATGATAACATGAGATAATACAATAAATTATAAAAAAATACCCCCTCAAGCAGCTGCTTGCCACAGAGGTCTGACAGGAGACTGTCAGTTTATATGCCACAGAGGTCTGACAGGAGACTGTCAGTTTATATGCCACAGAAGAAGATCTGAGAGGATGGCAGGACCTCAGCAGATAAACAACATGATGTATTTTATATCTTGTTTAAATTTTACTGAAAGCAGTATATGAACTTTAATCATATTATTGGATGATTTTTATTAGAATGCAAAATCTGATTGGTGTGTATTAATATTTAATTTCTGCTCCCTATTTATAAATCTAATTCAACACCAGTATGTGAATAAAAACATATTCAAAGGAGCCATGAATAATATGTGATGTGTGGTCGAGTGGTTAATGTGCTTGGTTAGTGATCAAAGGAATCTGGGTTTGAGCCCTGGATAAGGCATAGATGTTTGTGTCATTTTTCTGCTATGGTCTCTCCATCCTCAAAGACCTACTATGGCATATAAACTGATAGGCTCCTGTCAGACTTTTGTGACAAGCAGCTGCTTGAGAGGATTTTTTTTATGTATTTGACAATAAAGAAAGCAGTATTTTTGTCTGTTATTTTGAATATGTTGAATGACTGAATATCAGAAGTGTATTTTACAAGTGGCATTATTTAATGATCATATGGTTTATCCAAAGCGAGCTAAACTGTAAAATAATTTTTGTAGTGCATATTATTTTATTGCAGAGAGATCAAACTACATTTGATGAATTATAATTTACAAATATCTTTTCATTCTTTATATTTATTTGCAAATTATTTATCATTTAAATTTATCATTTGTTTTATGATAAAGTTAAATAGGTTCCACATTGAAAAAATGTGAACACAACTGATAATCACTTTATTTTGGCATGTCATATAAAAATTATTTCTGCATGTAAAATTTTTAAATTCATGAAGAATTTTGACCTAATGATTACATTGTTATCAAGATTATTGGGACATTACTCCTATAAGAGATTCTCTTCTACCCTTTTTTTCTTCTCATATTTAGAGGAAAAAATCTTTATAGCT
Source organism: Ryuthela nishihirai (assembly GCA_038380435.1). NCBI lineage: Eukaryota > Metazoa > Arthropoda > Arachnida > Araneae > Heptathelidae > Ryuthela > Ryuthela nishihirai. The sequence continues at coordinate 36,560,012 of JAWZYU010000034.1, read as the reverse complement.
ATATGTTATTTTCATTTAAATGTATATAACTTTCATGCCACTGCTGGGATTCTAGCCAGCAGGGGTGGCTCAGTCGGTAGTGCATCATGCTTGTAATCTGCAGTTTCCAGGTTCGAGTCCCAGCTAGGTCATCGTTGAGATTTATCTCCGCAAAACTCCCTGCCAATGGTCAGTAGGGGACACTGATGGACTTGGAAAGGCTGCTGTCTGTCGGATGGGACGTTAAGCTGTGGCCCCGTGTGTGGGAGAGCCATACCCTGTGCGCGTTAAAGAACACCCTGGATGGCCTTGACAGGAGGTTACCATCTGTCTCCCAATAGCTGTTCCAGTGGGTTCCCTCTCCCAACCTTCTCTGAGCCTTCAGGGTCCTTGTGACCTGGCCATTTAGCCCATGGTATGCAAAAAAGTGCCACTCGAAGGTAAAACAACCCAAATAACTGGAATTCTACCTGCAGCCAAGATACAACTATTACAAATTTTATCTCCTGTGTTCTGACACAATGGTAAACCTTTTTTTTTTGCGAACTCTAAAAAAGAAAATTATTTTCTTACATCTACTCAAGAATCAAATTAAAATGATTCCCAAATTTTGTAGATCACTTTTAGAGTATATTGAAAGTACTTTTATATGCATCCTTAAGTGTATATTTTATACATTTTTTAAGAAATGAACATACTAAACCAATGTAGAAAATAAATAGCCGTCATCGTAGGTTCACAGTTTAATGGCTTCTACAGACATACTTTTGGCAGTGCTATCAGTAAGAAATATTTTATCAGAGTTGGGCAATACTAGAATCTAATGTATTTTAGAAAAGTTTGGATTCATAGTAACACATGGCATTACTGGCTATGTTTTAGGTATTTTGTTATTGTAATTCTCAGAAAAATTATGTACATCTAATGTCCCAAAGATTTGAATGGTTAGTTTGCATTGACGCAGATCAAAGAAATCTGGGTTTTATCTCTTTATAAGATATGAAAATTTTCACATCTTTCTCCCAAATCTTGCCTTGCAGTTATTTTATATTATTTTTATAATCTACTATAGCTAATGGATTACACAAGTTATCTCACAAAAATCTCACAATCCTCATTATTTAGATTATGCAATCCTGTTTCTTGTACTAATATTTTAAATTTTAATTCAGATTTTTATGTTTATTTTAAGTAATTTTTTAAATGGTATCTTTTTTTTGTTAACAAATGCATAGGTCATATGCAACCACTTTAGACTCATATTATAATATATAATTTATTATTATGATATATGTTATTAACTGTGCTTATATATATATTAGGTATGGCTGAAAATAATGCGTCGTGGAATCGTAAAATTCATCTTCATCGTGATACCTTATTAGCTGCAGCAGCAATTTATAAGGGTAAGGGCCAGTTGATGTTATTTTACATCTTTAGGCTAATTTCATGAAAATTCACATTGCATTCACTATATAAATTTTTATATTTTTTCTAGTAGCCTTATGTAAATATATGTCAGAAATATATTATGAATGTTTATGTATTTTAAACCTTCAAAGTGACCAAACAGCAAGTCAATCTTTAAGTGAGTCAATCTTCTAGATTACTTTTTTAAGCAAGTCAGTCTTCTAGAGATGAGTTCAGGCTCGGGCTCGGGATAATTTCAATTTCTATTTTATTTTCAATTGTGAAAAAAATTTCTAATATAATTTTAACTTTTTAATCAGTCTGTAGTATTTGAAAGTGAGCATCACGAAGTTTTATTTTTTATGTATTCTCTATTTTTAATCAATGAAATGGCTCTTAGCATTTATAATGATATTGCCCAAGAGTTTTCAGTTTTCACTAGTGGTTCCAAGCAGTATGAAGATTTTAATTTTATTATAAAGTGATTATAATTATTTTAAAGTTTGCAGTAGCTTATAATATGAAGAATTAAAAAAAAAAAGATCAGAGACAAACATTTCTGTATATGTTTTATGATATGCCAGAGATATTTTTCCTCTGAATCAGGCTCAAGTTTAATAATTGTTGAAATGGTTCACGCTTGAAAAATTGAACCAAAACTCATTTCTAGTTTGTACCCTTAGCAATAAAACTTGAACTGCAAGTGGTAAGGCCAATTCAAAAATTATTATGAAGTTTAAAAATATTCCTTTCATTAGTGATAAAGCACATTATTTTTAAACAAGAATTGTCTGAGTTAATAGGGATTAAATTTCCTCTTGACTAGTAGATTTCTTCTCATTTTATCCCTTAACATCTCGGGAAAGAAACAAATCCAAGCACAAAGTTTGTTTTACCAACTCTTGTGCATTTTGCTTGAAAATGTAATTTTTTAATTCTAATGTTTCAGTTCTTTGCAAGTAAAAATGTATCTCAAATTTGAAAAATTGTGAAAAAAAGAACACAAATTTTTGTGTTTTTAAAACATGTTACTATGTTCAAAAAATAGCCCTATTTGGAATACACTGAAGTGCCATTGAATTAGAGATAGCAACCTAGTAACATGTTGGACCTCCTCTGGCCTTCACAACCTTGCATAAATGTTCCACAGGTATGGCAACCCATGCATCCTCCAGAGCTGTCCACAATTCTCTCAAGATCATTGCTGATGGGACACTGGTGCAAAAACTCTGCTCGACAGTATCCCAAAAATTTTTGATGGGATTTAAATCTGGGCTTCTAGGTGGCCAATTCATTATTTTGAAGTCAGCAGAATGCTTCTGCAACCATGCAGTAGCCAACCTTGACCTGTGAGATGAACAGTTGTCTTGCTGATAGATGCCATTTCCATTGGGATGCATGATGGCCATAAATGGGTGTAAATGGCGAGCCATGAGTTCTATTTACTGGGATGCATTGAGAGTCATCAGTACATGTACCAAAGGTCCCACAGATTTCCAACTGAAGACATCCCAGGCCATCACTGAGCCACCACCATCTTGTACTGTTCTGACCTGATATGCAGGATCCATGGCTTCATGGGGTTGGCACTATACCCTCAGTCTCCCATCAGCGTGATGAAGTTTAAATCTGGATTCATTACTCCAGGCTACCTGTTTCCAATTTTTGATGGTCCAGTTTTGTTCTTTAGCCTAGTCAAGATGTTGAGCATGGTGTTGTGCCTTTAGAAGTGGGACTCTTGTAGGTCGGCAGCTCCCAAAGCCAAGATGAAGTGAGCATTGCACGATCTGTGCACTGACTTCCCGGCTGGAACCCGCATTCAGATGGGAGATGATTTCAGATAATGTCTGGCCCCTATCAGTTCGTATTTCTTGCCTGATACTTAATGCTTTTTTATGTGGCTGCTGTATTTATGCAAAATTTTATTTGCATATATATTTTAACTCCACAGCCTAGTAATTTCAGCCTTTTAAATATTGTAGCAAAAGTATTAAGTAAATATTTTTTAATGGTAGGTAGATTAAATTAAAGGTAATAAGTGAAAAGAAATTTTTAAGGATTACAAATTTTTGATTTGTTGCTTACTATATTCAGCAAAATATTGACAAACGTGTAAGGACTCTTATTTTGTCCTAAAACACCAGTCCATATCTTCACCTGGATTTAAATTTTGGTATGGTTTAGCCACTGTGATGTAAAAGATGACTTCCACTGTGATTCGTCCACTGATTTGAAGTATTTTTTCATTTTTCTAAAGTGCAGTATAATTGCCATACTTATTTTATTTCTAATGTGTGAATTTAAGCTGATTGTAGCATTAGAAAAATGCATGATATCAAGATTATCCAATATATATTTTTTTTATCTTCTACTGTGTTCTGCTAACTTGGATCCTAAACTAATTAAAATAAACTGACATTCAAATTTAAGAAAATGTCTCACAGTTGATAATTTTGTCTTTAGTCATTTTGTTCTCCCTCAATACGAAAAGCTCTTGTACTGTGAAAGTAAACCATGTTTTCAGTGAAATAATTTCATATAGGTGAAAAGCAATCTGTCATAATTAAATCTGAGTTACTGTGTAGAAGTATTATATTAATTCAGTGTATAGTCGTATCTTCAAGATGCTTTGTCTGCTCCACTAACAATTTCTTTTTCTTTGTAGAAATGTATGGCAATGATGATGGAACAATTCCAGCAACATTTCAAATTTTATTTTTAATTGGTTGGAAACCACATAGCACACAGGTAAATATTTTTTTAAATCAGTTGAGATAACGGTGTAAGCTAATATTTTGCATTTTATAACATATTGAAAAAAAAAACAATTTTTTAATATAATAAAAATTACCCCCTCAAGCAGCTGCTTGCCACACAGGTCTGACAGGAGCCTGTCAGTTTATATGCCATAGTAGAAGGTCTGAGAGGATGGCAGGACTTCAGCAGAATAAAAACACACATCCATGCCTTATCCGGGGCTCGAACCCAGGTCCCTTAGATCAGTAGCCAAGCGCGCTAACCACTCGGCCACGGGACATATGCATAAAATGTTAGTTTGGTATTGTCAGAGTATGGGTTATGCTGGATCACAGGAAGTACTTTGGACATAAGACATACCTAGCCTTACGAAGTTCAACACATATGCAAAGTACTAAATTGTTTTATTACACATGTAAATAAAGTAATGAAATGCAATATGGGTTATTGTGCATAATTCACTTGTTAAATCATTTATAGTAATAATATTTAATAAATGTGTTATACAAAAGAAAAATTGAGTATTGTAATGAACTTTCAGAACCATGGAATTAGAGCTGAAATGTGTAAATATGTTAATGAAAGTCAACTTTATATGTTAAATGAAGATATGAAATTAATCAAAATAATGAAGTTGTGTCTTTTGCCTACAATTAATATTTCAGAAGTTTTATGCATGGAGATGAAATGACGTGTGTTAAATATATATACACTTGGCAGCCACTTTATTAGATACCATTCATGTTATATCAATATTAACTGGGATACAGAACTCAGTAACTTTTTTAATAAGCTCTTTATAAAAAAAATGTGACTGAAGATAATTTAAAGATCTCATTTATATCTATTTCAATTGCATCTTCAATTTCATCATCAATCTTTAAACATACAATAAATATTGTATGTTTAAAGAGATGAGTCTGTAAATGAGAGAGGTCTGTAAATGGTAGCTAGGTAGTCACTGGAAGGAGAGCTATGCACCAATCCCCTGTGATGATGCATAGAACCGGCCAGGCCTAGCACCTAATGTTCGACCCCGCCTTCTCGTGGTGCAGACCGTTAGTACCTTTCAAAAGAGATACTCTCTTGTGGAAGTGAACAGAAGGGGAGGGCTGCCAGATTAGTGTGGCCTACTGATCTGGACTACTATGGCTACTTTTCTTTTTTTTTTCTACCCTGCTGAGGAGTGGTCAACCACACAGGGTCCTGGTGCTGACCATATAAACCCACTGGACTGGACAGATATATGGATCCTGATTTTGCTGCACTGGTGGGCTTCTGTGGAGGGAAAATCTTCTGCTGTGTTTTCTGTTTGTGGGTTGACAGCCCCAAGTGAATAGATTCACAGGATATGTTTATCAGCTGGTGGATAATCCTGAGCAGAGGTCATCGCAGGCACCTGAAGTACTGAAGTACTTTGGACATAAGACATACCTAGCCTTACGAAGTCCTTCTATTGGCATCGTCAAATTCTACTTTGGAGGAAGTCTTCCAGTGTAGATGGTTTCAGCCTTTAGTGGTGGGGGAACGGGTCTTTGCCCCATGTCTGCGATTAGGGGGCTGTTTGATATTGTTGGCATTCCCTCTCTCAATAAACATCCCACTAACCATTTTCTCTCCATAAGTAGTTGGAATGTGAGGACTCTGCACAGAGCTTTTTCTCTTGATGTCCTCACACAAGAATTCCACCATTATAATTTAGATATTATCAGCTTGCAAGAGACCAGATGGACAGATAAAGGTCAGATTCTTAAAAATAATCTTAAATTTCTCTTTTCAGGGAGGAATGATAATAAACATCACCAAGGTGTGGGTCTGTTTCTGAGCAGACACGCTAGTGATGCTCTTCTAGGATATGAGTGCATTAATGAAAGGTTTCTTAAAGCAAAATTTCACACAAGCATTAAAGACTTGAATGTTATCTGCTGTTATGCCCCCACTGAGGATGCCGATGAGGATGAGAAGGATAGGTTTTATGAACAGCTTCAGGATATTTTGAATTCTGTCAAGAAAGGAGATATTACCCTTGTTCTTGGTGACTTCAATGCCAAAGTTGGTACTGACTCTGACCTATGGGGAGGAGTAAATAGGCCCTTTTGGTATTGGCAGCTGCAATGGCAATGGGCAACATCTCCTACAGGTAAGTAAACTCAATGGATTCAGAATAACCAACACTTATTACAAACACCACGACATACATAAGTACACATGGGTTTCACCTGATGGGCTGCATAAGAATATGATTGATTAAATATTAATTAACAGCAAATGGGCTAATTCTGTTAGGAATACCAGGGCATATAGGGGAGCTGAAATTGGATCTGACCATTAATTAAAAAAAAATAAATAAATAAATAACCCCTCAAGCAGCTGCTTGCCACAGAGGTCTGACAGGAGCCTGTCAGTTTATATGCCATAGTAGAAGATCTGAGAGGATGGCAGGACCTCAGCAGAAAACAACACAAACAGCCATGTCTTACCCGGGGCTTGAACCCAGGTCCCATAGATCAGTAGCGAAGCGCGCTAACCACTCGGCCACGGGACGGCTATAACTTTGTTAAAAGTGTTTTGCAACTTAAACTTAAAAAGTGTTGTGCTAGGGTTAAAAATTTTACTTTTAATACTGAAGCTCTGAAAGATCCAGTTATAGCCAAAGCTTACCATGATAGGTTACTTAGTAATTATGACAGTCATGGTATGCTTACTACTGCAGTTGAGGAAGGATGGGACCATTTTAAACAGGCTTTTTTGGACACTAACAGTACTCTTTTAGGAAAAAAGGAGCAGAAGAGGCAGAATTATCTGAGTGATAAGGCACTTGAGCTTATTTTGGAAAGAAAGAACTGCAGGAATGTCCTTAATCAATACCCTACTAGTCCTAATAGAAAGCATTACAGAGAACTTAATAAACGTGTAAAAGATCAGTTAGCTGCTGATAAGAATCTTTGGCTTGATGGTTTGACTGACAAAGGCGAGGAAGCAGTTAGACAGCTCAACTGCAGAGAGCTGTACCAGATAGAAAACGGACAGGGATACAGGGATTGAAGGATAAACAAGGTAAGGTTATAGAAGGTGAGGATTCTGTCATGGCTAGGTGGACTGAGCATTTCAGTGATGTTCTAAACAATGTAGTTAGTTCTACTCCCATTGTTTGCAATGATGATAGATGCATTGGTGGCTTTAATGTTGGCCCTATAACACAATCTGAAGTTATTTTGGCTGTTTCTAAACTTAAACTACATAAATCCCCAGGGGTGGATGAAATTACTACGGAAATGCTTAGAGCTGGGAATGTTTCTGTTACCACTTGGATGACTGAAATTCTGAATATCTTTTATGATAAAGGCATGGTTCCTAAGGATTTTACCAGAGCTATTGTTATTCCTATTTTCAAAAAACGTGATTGCAGTTCTTGTGATAGCTATAGGGGTATCAGCCTACTCTCTGTTCCAGGTAAAGTTCTTTCCATGATTGTGCTTAATAGAATTAAGAATCTGGTTGACAGTCAATTGCGTGATGAGCAATGTGGATTCAGAAGTGGTAGGGGATGTGTGGATCAGATATTTTCACTTAGGCAGATTGTTGAGAAATGTTTAGAGTTTCAGAAACCTTTGGTTGCTAGCTTTGTTGATTTCAAAAAGGCTTTCGACTGTGTTGATCGTCATAATTTGTGAGATCATATGGTATACCTGACAAGTTAGTTAACCTAATGAAAGCTCTCTGTAATAACACTGAGTCGTGTGTGAGAGTTGGTAAGGCTTGTAGCAATTGATTTAGCATTACTTCTGGTGTTCGACAAGGGTGCATTTTGTCTCCTTTTCTCTTTAGCTTGGTTATTGATTATGTTATGCAAAATTCACTTCAAGGGAAAGATTTTGGCCTTAAATGGGCTGGAGATACGAAAATTTCTGATTTAGATTATGCTGATGATTTAGCCCTTTTGGCAAATGATGTTGATGAGATGAACTCTTTCATTCGAACTGTTGATGAGACTGGTAGTAGAGTAGGTTTGGTTATAAACAGAGAGAAAACTAAAGTGATGAAAATTGGTCAGGCAGGCTGTGATTCAGTTAATCTGAATGGTTGCAGTCTTGAGCAGGTGTCACAGTTTAATTATCTTGGGAGCTATGTAACAGATATTGGTGATGTGCGGCATGAGATTAACAGACGGATAGGGATTGCTGCCAGGACTTTTAAGAATCTATGGAGAGTGTGGAGAAATAGGCGTATACACCTGAAAACTAAAATTAGACTGTATAATAGTTTGGTTCTTTCTAGGGTTAGTTATGGTAGTGAAACTTGGACACTTTGTAAACAAGATAACAGGAAACTAGATGCTTTTGATTCCAGATGCTTATGCAGTATCTTGGGCATTAGGTGGTTCAACTTTGTAACTAATGATGAGGTTAGGCAAAGTAGTTTACAACCTCCTTTAAGCAGTATATTGTGCAGAGAGAGACTCCGTTGGTTTGGCTATGTTGCCCGTATGGATAATTATAGATTGGCGAATAGAGTTAAGAACAGTGTGTCTAGAGGCCTCAGAAGGAAGGGAAGACCTAGGATGTGGTGTGCAGACAATGTCAAACAGGACCTTGTTAGAATTGGTGTGCAGTGGCCAGATGCAGTAGATGTAGCTCAGGATAGACTTGCTTGGAGAACTAAATTGCACGGTCTGGTTGGACCTCCATAGCCCATGACTGCTTGAGGATGATGATGATGATAAAGAGATGAAAATTGAAATATTTAACAGCAACAATGGCGATTTAAATAATTGTTTTTAAAAATTAATAAAATCATGTGAAAATGAAAGCAATAACTGTTATACTAAAACCATGACATATAGGAGAGTTTTTTTAGCAGTTTGCATAATTATTGCTAAATTTTGATTATTATTGTTTTGCAGAACTAACTTGCTAAATCTTTAAATACTGAAAAAAAAAAATCTTTAAATACTGAATGAATATTTTTGGAATTTGAGATTTCAGTAGATTTGACTGAATTGGGTTGTTTTCGTAATACGAAATGGACTGTTCACAAGGTCTCAAAGAATGTTGGGGAAAGAGGACCTACTGAACAGCTATTAGGAGAAAGATGGTAGTGTTCCATCAAGGCTTCTGGCATGTTCTTTAATGTTCACAGGTGTGGCTCTCCTGCATATGGGGGGGGGGGTCAGTCGGTAGCGCGCCAGACTCGTAATCTGTAGTTTCCAGGTTCGAGTCCCAGCTGGGTCAGCGTTGAGATTTATCTCCGCAAAATTCCCCGCCCTGCCCACAGTCAGTAGGGGACACCGATGGGCTTGGAAAGGCCGCCGTCTGTCGGATGGGACGTTAAGCCTTGGCCCCGTGTGCGGGAGAGCCATACCCTGTGCACGTTAAAGAACACGCTGGATGGCCTTGATGGGAGGCTACCATCTGTCTCCCAATAGCTGTTCCAGTGGGTCCCCTCCCCCAACCTTCTCTGAGCCTTCGGGGTCCATGTGACCTGGCCATTTAGCCCATGGTGTGCAAAAAAAGTGCCGCTCAGAGGTAAAACAACCCAACCCAACCCTGCATATGGGACCGTGGCTTAACGTCCCATGTGACAGACATTAGCCATTCCAAGCTCATCAGTATTTCCTTTCTCACTGAGGGCAGAATGGGAGTTCATGGATATAATTCTTAACAGAGGCACAGTTGGAATTCGAAACTAGGAATTTCAGATTATGAACCTGGCATGCTACTGATTGAGCCAACCCCTATTCCAGATTTAATCAAGGTCTTCAGTCACACATTTTCATAGAAAACGTATTTAACAAGTAAGTTACTGAGATCTGTATCCGAGTTACCATTGAATAACAGAAATGTACCCAATAAAGTGGCTGCTGAGTGTATATATAATGATTGCTGAAAGTATTTGCTTATATCTTTGTTTAAAGTTAGTGATTTCTTTTCATATATCTAAATTTTAAACTATTTTCCTCTGACAGGCAGAACCAGCCAAACGAGGATCAGGAACTGTGTCTTTAAAAGATTTAGCAAAACTGGAGGAAATGATAAAGAAACCCACTTGATAATTCATGTATATAAACTCATCATGTAGTCTGAGAATAATTTGTTTATAAAACGTTAATTTATATTGTTACATAGTGCGATTCTCCCATCTGAATTGTGGTCTGATTTAAGTAACCAAAAATAATTACCGTATATTTCCGCAGATAAGACGAAGTATAAATTTTCATCGAAATTTTATAGTTTTAGCATATATCTGTGCTATAAGATGACCCCAAACTATCAACAGCCTATGAATTTAATTTAGATCGGCGATTATCATCTGGATAATAATATTGTATAGCGTATACAGAATTATGTCCTATTCGCAAACATTCGCACTGATTCGGGTAATGACCTTGACTATTCACAAAAGCGTCGTATGGGCTATTATATTTTGTGGACATACCCTTCTCTGTACTAGTAAATAATTACGGTTTGTCCGTTTTTTCCTCAGTAGCTCAATAAACATAACTTTTAATATTTATTTTGTTTTAGTATTGTTTTACTATTACAATGTAATGTATTATTTACTATTACAATGTAATGTATTATCATATAGCGTATTTAAATAATATGATAGATTTTTCGATAAGTTGTAGTAATAATGGTTTCAATTTATATAAATTTCAATCTAATTTTTTTTGTATCTGTCCTATAAGACGACCCGGATTTTGGGGGCCTTTTTTTATGATTCAACTATCGTCTTATCTGTGGAAATATACGGTACATTTTCTGAAGCTGAGTAATAATGGGCAACACTGAAACCTTTTGGAATTGTTTATAAGTCCATGTATATAAATAGTAGGCAACTTAATGTGATATTCAATTATAGTTGCCAGTTTTATGGTGCTAGTCTACCTTAATTTTTTAACTTATGATTTATTGTTCTAGAGAAATTTTACTGTCCTTATAAAACTGTTTTGACAGCAGAGAAATTAATGTTATTAATTATAGCGTTCTTATTGCATTCATTGTTAGTTGTCATTGTTTTGAGTAATATCTTGCAGATATGTTTCTGCAGCTTTTTGTGAGTTTTCTCAATAATGGTGCAGAAATAGCTACCATATATGATAGTTTTGAATATGCAGTATAACCATGGAAATAGGTAAGTGTGAAAAAAAAATGCCTCCTGGACTCGAATCAGAGCCACTTGATTAGGTGCCAGTTGCTCTAACAGTTATGGAAAAATGGAGGTGATTTACATTTGCTATGAAGAACATATTGGACTAAACTGTTGGGATGCATACTTGTGTATTTTAACACAAAACGTCTAGCAATATTATTGCAATAAGTACATCTAGAGTAGGGGTTCTCAACGTGGGGGGGACGGGGATGGCTCAGTCGGTAGCGCTCCAGGCTCGCAATCTGTAGTTCCCAGGTTCGAGACCCAGCTGGGTCAGCGTTGAGATTTATCTCCGTGAAAATTCCCCGCCCTGCCCACGGTCAGTAGGGGACACCGATGGGCTTGGAAAGACTGCCGTCCGTCGGATGGGACGTTAAGCCGTGGCCCCGTGTGCGGGAGAGCCATACCCTGTGCACATTAAAGAACACGCTGGATGGCCTTGACGGGAAGCTACCATCTGTCTCCCAACAGCTGTTCCAGTGGGTCCCCTCCCCCAACCTTCTCTGAGCCTTCGGGGTCCATGCGACCTGGCCATTTAGCCCATGGTGTGCAAAAAAGTGCCGCTCAGAGGTAAAACAACCCAAACTCAATGTGGGGTACTTGGTAAAATTTTATGGGGTTCGCTGAGAGAGCTCAAAAGTCGCTAGATATATGTTATATATATATATATGTTTTATTTTATTCCCATTGTTATACTATAACTATAGTTTTATCTATGTATAGAAGGGGTACGCCAGTTACATATGCATTTCCAGGGGGTACGTGAAGCATAAAAGGTTGAGAACCACTGATATATATGTTTTATTTTATTCCCGTTGTTATACTATAACTATAGTTTTATCTATCTATACAAGGGGTATGCCAGTTACATACACATTTCCAGGGGGTACGTGAAGCATAAAAGGTTGAGAACCACTGATATATATGTTTTATTTTATTCCCATTGTTATACTATAACTATAGTTTTATCTATCTATACAAGGGGTACGCCAGTTACATACACATTTCCAGGGGGTGCGTGAAGCATAAAAGGTTGAGTAACCACTGATATATATGTTTTATTTTATTCCCATTGTTATACTATAACTATAGTTTTATCTATCTATACAAGGGGTACGCCAGTTACATACACATTTCCAGGGGGTACGTGAAGCATAAAAGGTTGAGAACCACTGATATATATATTTTATTTTATTCCCATTGTTATACTATAACTATAGTTTTATGTATCTATACAAGGGGTACGCCAGTTACATACACATTTCCAGGGAGTATGTGAAGCATAAAAGGTTGAGAACCACTGATATATATGTTTTATTTTATTCCCATTGTTATACTACAACTAGTTTTATCTATTTTTACAAGGGGTATGCCAGTTACATACACATTTCCAGGGGGTACATGAAGCATAAAAGGTTGAGAACCACTGATATATATGTTTTATTTTATTCCCATTGTTATACTATAACTATAGTTTTATCTATCTATACAAGGGGTACGCCAGTTACATACACATTTCCAGGGGGTACGTGAAGCATAAAAGGTTGAGAACGACTGATATATATGTTTTATTTTATTCCCATTGTTATACTATAACTATAGTTTTATTTATCTATACAAGGGGTATGCCAGTTACATACACATTTCCAGGGAGTACATGAATCATAAAAGGTTGAGAACCACTGATATATATGTTTTATTTTATTCCCATTGTTATACTATAACTATAGTTTTATCTATGTATAGAAGGGGTACGCCAGTTACATATGCATTTCCAGGGGGTACGTGAAGCATAAAAGGTTGAGAACCACTGATATATATGTTTTATTTTATTCCCGTTGTTATACTATAACTATAGTTTTATCTATCTATACAAGGGGTACGCCAGTTACATACACATTTCCAGGGTGTACATGAATCATAAAAGGTTGAGAACCACTGATATATATGTTTTATTTTATTCCCATTGTTATACTATAACTATAGTTTTATCTATCTATACAAGGGGTATGCCAGTTACATACACATTTCCAGGGGGTACGTGAAGCATAAAAGGTTGAGAACCACTGATATATATGTTTTATTTTATTCCCATTGTTATACTATAACTATAGTTTTATCTATCTATACAAGGGGTACGCCAGTTACATACACATTTCTACGGGGTACGTGAAGCATAAAAGGTTGAGAACCACTGATATATATGTTTTATTTTATTCGCATTGTTATACTACAACTAGTTTTATCTATTTTTACAAGGGGTATGCCAGTTACATACACATTTCCAGGGGGTACATGAAGCATAAAAGGTTGAGAACCACTGATATATATGTTTTATTTTATTCGCATTGTTATACTACAACTAGTTTTATCTATTTTTACAAGGGGTATGCCAGTTACATACACATTTCCAGGGGGTACATGAAGCATAAAAGGTTGAGAACCACTGATATATATGTTTTATTTTATTCCCATTGTTATACTATAACTATAGTTTTATCTATCTATACAAGGGGTACGCCAGTTACATACACATTTCCAGGGGGTACGGGAAGCATAAAAGGTTGAGAACCACTGATATATATGTTTTATTCCCATTGTTATACTATAACTATAGTTTTATATATCTATACAAGGGGTACGCCAGTTACATACACATTTCCAGGGGGTACGTGAAGCATAAAAGGTTGAGAACCACTGATATATATGTTTTATTTTATTCCCATTGTTATACTATAACTATAGTTTTATCTATGTATAGAAGGGGTACGCCAGTTACATACACATTTCCAGGAGATACGTGAAGCATAAAAGGTTGAGAACCACTGATATATATGTTTTATTTTATTCCCGTTGTTATACTATAACTATAGTTTTATCTATCTATACAAGGGGTACGCCAGTTACATACACATTTCCAGGGGGTATGTGAAGCATAAAAGGTTGAGAACCACTAATATATATGTTTTATTTTATTCCCATTGTTATACTATAACTATAGTTTTATCTATCTATACAAGGGGTATGCCAGTTACATACACATTTCCAGGGGGTACGTGAAGCATAAAAGGTTGAGAACCACTGATATATATGTTTTATTTTATTCCCATTGTTATACTATAACTATAGTTTTATCTATCTATACAAGGGGTACGCCAGTTACATACACATTTCCAGGGTGTACATGAATCATAAAAGGTTGAGAACCACTGATATATATGTTTTATTTTATTCCCATTGTTATACTATAACTATAGTTTTATCTATCTATACAAGGGGTATGCCAGTTACATACACATTTCTAGGGGGTACGTGAAGCATAAAAGGTTGAGAACCACTGATATATATGTTTTATTTTATTCCCATTGTTATACTACAACTAGTTTTATCTATTTTTACAAGGGGTATGCCAGTTACATACACATTTCCAGGGGGTACATGAAGCATAAAAGGTTGAGAACCACTGATATATATGTTTTATTTTATTCCCATTGTTATACTATAACTATAGTTTTATCTATCTGTACAAGGGGTATGCCAGTTACATACACATTTCCAGGGAGTATGTGAAGCATAAAAGGTTGAGAACCACTGATATATATGTTTTATTTTATTCCCATTGTTATACTATAACTATAGTTTTATCTATCTATACAAGGGGTACTCCAGTTACATACACATTTCCAGGGAGTATGTGAAGCATAAAAGGTTGAAAACCACTTGTATATATGTTTTATTTTATTCCCATTGTTATACTATAACTATAATTTTATCTATCTATACAAGGGGTACGCCAGTTACATACACATTTCCAGGGAGTACATGTAGCATAAAAGGTTGAGAACCACTGATATATATGTTTTATTTTATTCCCATTGTTATACTATAACTATAGTTTTATCTATCTATACAAGGGGTACGCCAGTCACATACACATTTCCAGGGGGTAAGTGAAGCATAAAAGGTTGAGAACCACTGATATATATATTTTATTTTATTGCCATTGTTATACTATAAGTATAGTTTTATCTATCTGTACAAGGGGTATGCCAGTTACATACACATTTCCAGGGAGTATGTGAAGCATAAAAGGTTGAGAACCACCGATATATATGTTTTATTTTATTCCCATTGTTATACTATAACTATAGTTTTATCTATCTATACAAGGGGTACGCCAGTTATATACACATTTCCAGGGGGTACGTGAAGCATAAAAGGTTGAGAACCACTGATATATATGTTTTATTTTATTCCCATTGTTATACTATAGCTATAGTTTTATCTATCTATACAAGGGGTATGCCAGTTACATACACATTTCCAGGTGATACGTGAAGCATAAAAGTTTGAGAACCACTGATATATATGTTTTATTTTATTCCCATTGTTATACTATAACTATAGTTTTATCTATCTATACAAGGGGTACGCCAGTTACATACACATTTCCAGGGTGTACATGAATCATAAAATGTTGAGAACCACTGATATATATGTTTTATTTTATTCCCATTGTTATACTATAACTATAGTTTTATCTATCTGTACAAGGGGTATGCCAGTTACATACACATTTCCAGGGAGTATGTGAAGCATAAAAGGTTGAGAACCACTGATATATATGTTTTATTTTATTCCCATTGTTATACTATAACTATAATTTTATCTATCTATACAAGGGGTACGCCAGTTACATACACATTTCCAGGGAGTACATGTAGCATAAAAGGTTGAGAACCACTGATATATATGTTTTATTTTATTCCCATTGTTATACTATAACTATAGTTTTATCTATCTATACAAGGGGTATGCCAGTTACATACACATTTCCAGGGGGTACGTGAAGCGTAAAAGGTTGAGAACCACTGATATATATGTTTTATTTTATTCCCATTGTTATACTATAACTATAGCTTTATCTATCTATACAAGGGGTACGCCAGTTATATACACATTTCCAGGGGGTACGTGAAGCATAAAAGGTTGAGAACCACTGATATATATGTTTTATTTTATTCCCATTGTTATACTATAACTATAGTTTTATCTATCTATACAAGGGGTATGCCAGTTACATACACATTTCCAGGGGGTACGTGAAGCGTAAAAGGTTGAGAACCACTGATATATATGTTTTATTTTATTCCCATTGTTTTACTACAACTATAGTTTTATCTATCTATACAAGGGGTACGCCAGTTATATACACATTTCCAGGGGGTACGTGAAGCATAAAAGGTTGAGAACCACTGATATATATGTTTTATTTTATTCCCATTGTTATACTATAACTATAATTTTATCTATCTATACAAGGGGTATGCCAGTTACATACACATTTCCAGGGGGTACATGAAGCATAAAAGGTTGAGAACCACTGATATATATGTTTTATTTTATTCCCATTGTTATACTATAACTATAGTTTTATCTATCTATACAAGGGGTACGCCAGTTACATACACATTTCCAGGGGGTACGTGAAGCATAAAAGGTTGAGAACCACTGATATATATGTTTTATTCCCATTGTTATACTATAACTATAGTTTTATCTATCTATACAAGGGGTACGCCAGTTACATACACATTTCCAGGGGGTACGTGAAGCATAAAAGGTTGAGAACCACTGATATATATGTTTTATTTTATTCCCATTGTTATACTATAACTATAGTTTTATCTATCTATACAAGGGGTATGCCAGTTACATACACATTTCC
The DNA here is from genome assembly GCA_038380435.1 of Ryuthela nishihirai. Lineage (NCBI taxonomy): Eukaryota > Metazoa > Arthropoda > Arachnida > Araneae > Heptathelidae > Ryuthela > Ryuthela nishihirai. The sequence goes on along the minus strand of JAWZYU010000034.1, from coordinate 36,542,986 downwards.
AGGGGGTACGTGAAGCATAAAAGGTTGAGAACCACTGATATATATATTTTATTTTATTCCCATTGTTATACTATAACTATAGTTTTATCTATCTATACAAGGGGTATGCCAGTTACATACACATTTCCAGGGAGTATGTGAAGCATAAAAGGTTGAGGACCACTGATATATATGTTTTATTTTATTCCCATTGTTATACTATAACTATAGATTTATCTATCTATACAAGGGGTACGCCAGTTACATACACATTTCCAGGGAGTATGTGAAGCGTAAAAGGTTGAAAACCACTGGTATATATGTTTTATTTTATTCCCATTGTTATACTATAACTATAATTTTATCTATCTATACAAGGGGTACGCCAGTTACATACACATTTCCAGGGAGTACATGTAGCATAAAAGGTTGAGAACCACTGATATATATGTTTTATTTTATTCCCATTATTATACTATAACTATAGTTTTATCTATCTATACAAGGGGTACGCCAGTCACATACACATTTCCAGGGGGTAAGTGAAGCATAAAAGGTTGAGAACCACTGATATATATATTTTATTTTATTGCCATTGTTATACTATAACTATAGTTTTATCTATCTGTACAAGGGGTATGCCAGTTACATACACATTTCCAGGGAGTATGTGAAGCATAAAAGGTTGAGAACCACCGATATATATGTTTTATTTTATTCCCATTGTTATACTATAACTATAGTTTTATCTATCTATACAAGGGGTACGCCAGTTATATACACATTTCCAGGGGGTACGTGAAGCATAAAAGGTTGAGAACCACTGATATATATGTTTTATTTTATTCCCATTGTTATACTATAGCTATAGTTTTATCTATCTATACAAGGGGTATGCCAGTTACATACACATTTCCAGGTGATACGTGAAGCATAAAAGTTTGAGAACCACTGATATATATGTTTTATTTTATTCCCATTGTTATACTATAACTATAGTTTTATCTATCTATACAAGGGGTACGCCAGTTACATACACATTTCCAGGGTGTACATGAATCATAAAATGTTGAGAACCACTGATATATATGTTTTATTTTATTCCCATTGTTATACTATAACTATAGTTTTATCTATCTATACAAGGGGTATGCCAGTTACATAGACATTTCCAGGGGGTACGTGAAGCATAAAAGGTTGAGGACCACTGATATATATGTTTTATTTTATTCCCATTGTTATACTATAACTATAGTTTTATCTATCTATACAAGGGGTACGCCAGTTACATACACATTTCCAGGGTGTACATGAATCATAAAATGTTGAGAACCACTGATATATATGTTTTATTTTATTCCCACTGTTATACTATAACTATAGTTTTATCTATCTATACAAGGGGTACGCCAGTTACATACACATTTCTAGGGGGTACGTGAAGCATAAAAGGTTGAGAACCACTGATATATATGTTTTATTTTATTCCCATTGTTATACTACAAATAGTTTTATCTATTTTTACAAGGGGTATGCCAGTTACATACACATTTCCAGGGGGTACATGAAGCATAAAAGGTTGAGAACCACTGATATATATGTTTTATTTTATTCCCATTGTTATACTATAACTATAGTTTTATCTATCTATACAAGGGGTACGCCAGTTACATACACATTTCCAGGGGGTACGTGAAGCATAAAAGGTTGAGAACCACTGATATATATGTTTTATTCCCATTGTTATACTATAACTATAGTTTTATCTATCGATACAAGGGGTACGCCAGTTACATACACATTTCCAGGGGGTACGTGAAGCATAAAAGGTTGAGAACCACTGATATATATGTTTTATTTTATTCCCATTGTTATACTATAACTATAGTTTTATCTATCTATACAAGGGGTATGCCAGTTACATACACATTTCCAGGGGGTACGTGAAGCATAAAAGGTTGAGAACCACTGATATATATATTTTATTTTATTCCCATTGTTATACTATAACTATAGTTTTATCTATCTATACAAGGGGTACGCCAGTTACATACACATTTCCAGGGGGTACGTGAAGCATAAAAGGTTGAGAACCACTGATATATATGTTTTATTTTATTCCCATTGTTATACTATAACTATAGTTTTATCTATCTATACAAGGGGTACGCCAGTTACATACACATTTCCAGGGGGTAAGTGAAGCATAAAAGGTTGAGAACCACTGATATATATATTTTATTTTATTCCCATTGTTATACTATAACTATAGTTTTATCTATCTGTACAAGGTGTATGCCAGTTACATACACATTTCCAGGGAGTATGTGAAGCATAAAAGGTTGAGAACCACCGATATATATGTTTTATTTTATTCCCATTGTTATACTATAACTATAGTTTTATCTATCTATACAAGGGGTAGCCAGTTACATACACATTTCCAGGGTGTACATGAATCATAAAATGTTGAGAACCACTGATATATATGTTTTATTTTATTCCCATTGTTATACTATAACTATAGTTTTATCTATCTATACAAGGGGTATGCCAGTTACATACACATTTCCAGGGGGTACGTGAAGCATAAAAGGTTGAGGACCACTGATATATATGTTTTATTTTATTCCCATTGTTATACTATAACTATAGTTTTATCTATCTATACAAGGGGTACGCCAGTTACATACACATTTCTAGGGGGTACGTGAAGCATAAAAGGTTGAGAACCACTGATATATATGTTTTATTTTATTCCCATTGTTATACTACAACTAGTTTTATCTATTTTTACAAGGGGTATGCCAGTTACATACACATTTCCAGGGGGTACATGAAGCATAAAAGGTTGAGAACCACTGATATATATGTTTTATTTTATTCCCATTGTTATACTATAACTATAGTTTTATCTATCTATACAAGGGGTACGCCAGTTACATACACATTTCCAGGGGGTACGTGAAGCATAAAAGGTTGAGAACCACTGATATATATGTTTTATTTTATTCCCATTGTTATACTATAACTATAGTTTTATCTATCTATACAAGGGGTATGCCAGTTACATACACATTTCCAGGGGGTACGTGAAGCATAAAAGGTTGAGAACCACTGATATATATGTTTTATTTTATTCCCATTGTTATACTATAACTATAGTTTTATCTATCTATACAAGGGGTATGCCAGTTACATACACATTTCCAGGGAGTATGTGAAGCATAAAAGGTTGAGGACCACTGATATATATGTTTTATTTTATTGCCATTGTTATACTATAACTATAGTTTTATCTATCTATACAAGGGGTACTCCAGTTACATACACATTTCCAGGGAGTATGTGAAGCGTAAAAGGTTGAAAACCACTGGTATATATGTTTTATTTTATTCCCATTGTTATACTATAACTATAATTTTATCTATCTATACAAGGGGTACGCCAGTTACATACACATTTCCAGGGAGTACATGTAGCATAAAAGGTTGAGAACCACTGATATATATGTTTTATTTTATTCCCATTATTATACTATAACTATAGTTTTATCTATCTATACAAGGGGTACGCCAGTCACATACACATTTCCAGGGGGTAAGTGAAGCATAAAAGGTTGAGAACCACTGATATATATATTTTATTTTATTCCCATTGTTATACTATAACTATAGTTTTATCTATCTGTACAAGGGGTATGCCAGTTACATACACATTTCCAGGGAGTATGTGAAGCATAAAAGGTTGAGAACCACCGATATATATGTTTTATTTTATTCCCATTGTTATACTATAACTATAGTTTTATCTATCTATACAAGGGGTACGCCAGTTATATACACATTTCCAGGGAGGATGTGAAGCATAAAAGGTTGAAAACCACTGGTATATATGTTTTATTTTATTCCCATTGTTATACTATAGCTATAGTTTTATCTATCTATACAAGGGGTATGCCAGTTACATACACATTTCCAGGGAGTACATGTAGCATAAAAGGTTGAGAACCACTGATATATATGTTTTATTTTATTCCCATTATTATACTATAACTATAGTTTTATCTATCTATACAAGGGGTACGCCAGTCACATACACATTTCCAGGGGGTAAGTGAAGCATAAAAGGTTGAGAACCACTGATATATATATTTTATTTTATTCCCATTGTTATACTATAACTATAGTTTTATCTATCTGTACAAGGGGTATGCCAGTTACATACACATTTCCAGGGAGTATGTGAAGCATAAAAGGTTGAGAACCACCGATATATATGTTTTATTTTATTCCCATTGTTATACTATAACTATAGTTTTATCTATCTATACAAGGGGTACGCCAGTTATATACACATTTCCAGGGGGTACGTGAAGCATAAAAGGTTGAGAACCACTGATATATATGTTTTATTTTATTCCCATTGTTATACTATAGCTATAGTTTTATCTATCTATACAAGGGGTACGCCAGTTACATACACATTTCCAGGTGGTACGTGAAGCATAAAAGGTTGAGAACCACTGATATATATGTTTTATTTTATTCCCATTGTTATACTATAACTATAGTTTTATCTATCTATACAAGGGGTACGCCAGTTACATACACATTTCCAGGGTGTACATGAATCATAAAATGTTGAGAACCACTGATATATATGTTTTATTTTATTCCCATTGTTATACTATAACTATAGTTTTATCTATCTATACAAGGGGTATGCCAGTTACATACACATTTCCAGGGGGTACGTGAAGCATAAAAGGTTGAGGACCACTGATATATATGTTTTATTCCCATTGTTATACTATAACTATAGTTTTATCTATCGATACAAGGGGTACGCCAGTTAGATACACATTTCTAGGGGGTACGTGAAGCATAAAAGGTTGAGAACCACTGATATATATGTTTTATTTTATTCCCATTGTTATACTACAACTAGTTTTATCTATTTTTACAAGGGGTATGCCAGTTACATACACATTTCCAGGGGTACATGAAGCATAAAAGGTTGAGAACCACTGATATATATGTTTTATTTTATTCCCATTGTTATACTATAACTATAGTTTTATCTATCTATACAAGGGGTACGCCAGTTACATACACATTTCCAGGGGGTACGTGAAGCATAAAAGGTTGAGAACCACTGATATATATGTTTTATTCCCATTGTTATACTATAACTATAGTTTTATCTATCTATACAAGGGGTACGCCAGTTACATACACATTTCCAGAGGGTACGTGAAGCATAAAAGGTTGAGAACCACTGATATATATGTTTTATTTTATTCCCATTGTTATACTATAACTATAGTTTTATCTATCTATACAAGGGGTATGCCAGTTACATACACATTTCCAGGGGGTACGTGAAGCATAAAAGGTTGAGAACCACTGATATATATATATTTTATTTTATTCCCATTGTTATACTATAACTATAGTTTTATCTATCTATACAAGGGGTACGCCAGTTACATACACATTTCCAGGGGGTACCTGAAGCATAAAAGGTTGAGAACCACTGATATATATATATTATTTTATTCCCATTGTTATACTATAACTATAGTTTTATCTATCTATACAAGGGGTACGCCAGTTACATACACATTTCCAGGGGGTATGTGAAGCATTAAAGATTGAGAACCACTGCTATATATGTTTTATTTTATTCCCATTGTTATACTATAACTATAGTTTTATCTATCTATACAAGGGGTATGCCAGTTACATACACATTTCCAGGGGGTACATGAAGCATAAAAGGTTGAGAACCACTGATATATATGTTTTATTTTATTCCCATTGTTATACTATAACTATAGTTTTATCTATCTATACAAGGGGTACGCCAGTTACATACACATTTCCAGGGGGTACGTGAAGCATAAAAGGTTGAGAACCACTGATATATATGTTTTATTCCCATTGTTATACTATAACTATAGTTTTATCTATCGATACAAGGGGTACGCCAGTTACATACACATTTCCAGGGGGTACGTGAAGCATAAAAGGTTGAGAACCACTGATATATATGTTTTATTTTATTCCCATTGTTATACTATAACTATAGTTTTATCTATCTATACAAGGGGTATGCCAGTTACATACACATTTCCAGGGGGTACGTGAAGCATAAAAGGTTGAGAACCACTGATATATATATTTTATTTTATTCCCATTGTTATACTATAACTATAGTTTTATCTATCTATACAAGGGGTACGCCAGTTACATACACATTTCCAGGGGGTACCTGAAGCATAAAAGTTTGAGAACCACTGATATATATATATTATTTTATTCCCATTGTTATACTATAACTATAGTTTTATCTATCTATACAAGGGGTACGCCAGTTACATACACATTTCCAGGGGGTATGTGAAGCATTAAAGATTGAGAACCACTGCTATATATGTTTTATTTTATTCCCATTGTTATACTATAACTATAGTTTTATCTATCTATACAAGGGGTATGCCAGTTACATACACATTTCCAGGGAGTATGTGAAGCATAAAAGGTTGAGGACCACTGATATATATGTTTTATTTTATTGCCATTGTTATACTATAACTATAGTTTTATCTATCTATACAAGGGGTACGCCAGTTACATACACATTTCCAGGGAGTATGTGAAGCATAAAAGGTTGAAAACCACTGGTATATATGTTTTATTTTATTCCCATTTTTATACTATAACTATAATTTTATCTATCTATACAAGGGGTACGCCAGTTACATACACATTTCCAGGGAGTACATGTAGCATAAAAGGTTGAGAACCACTGATATATATGTTTTATTTTATTCCCATTGTTATACTATAACTATAGTTTTATCAATCTATACAAGGGGTACGCCAGTCACATACACATTTCCAGGGGGTAAGTGAAGCATAAAAGGTTTGAGAACCACTGATATATATATTTTATTTTATTCCCATTGTTATACTATAACTATAGTTTTATCTATCTATACAAGGGGTACGCCAGTTACATACACATTTCCAGGGAGTATGTGAAGCATAAAAGGTTGAGAACCACTGATATATATGTTTTATTTTATTCCCCTTGTTATACTATAGCTAGTTTTATCTATCTATACAAGGGGTACGCCAGTTACATACACATTTCCAGGGAGTATGTGAGGCATAAAAGGTTGAGAACCACTGATATATATGTTTTATTCCCATTGTTATACTATAACTATAGATTTATCTATCTATACAAGGGGTATGCCAGTTACATACACATTTCCAGGGGGTACGTGAAGCATAAATGGTTGAGAACCACTGATATATATGTTTTTTTTTTATTGCCATTGTTATACTATAACTATAGTTTTATCTATCTATACCAGGGGTATGCCAGTTACATACATATTTCCAGGGAGTATGTGAAGCATAAAAGGTTGAGAACCACTGATATATATGTTTTATTTTATTCCCATTGTTATACTATAACTATAGTTATATCTATCTACACAAAGCGTATGCCAGTTACATACACATTTCCAGAGGGTACGTGAAGCATAAAAGTTTGAGAACCACTGATGTATGTTTTATTTTATTCCCATTGTTATACTATAACTATAGTTTTATCTATCTATACAAGGGGTATGCCAGTTACATACACATTTCCAGGGAGTATTGGAAGCATAAAAGGTTGAGAACCACTGATATATATGTTTTATTTTATTCCCATTGTTATACTATAACTATAGTTTTATCTATCTATACAAGGGGTACGCCAGTTACATACACATTTCCAAGGATTATGTGAAGCATAAAAGGTTGAGAACCACTGATATATATGTTTTATTTTATTCCCTTTGTTATACTATAACTATAGTTTTATCTATCTATACAAGGAGTATGCCAGTTACATACACATTTCCAGGGGGTACGTGAAGCATAAAAGGTTGAGAACCACTGATATATATGTTTTATTTCATTCCAATTGTTATACTATAACTAGAGTTTTATCTATCTATACAAGGGGTACGCCAGTTACATACACATTTCCAGGGGGTACATGAAGCAGAAAAGGTTGAGAACCACTGATATATATGTTTTATTTCCATTGTTATACTATAACTATAGTTTTATCTATTTATACAAGGGGTACGCCAGTTACATACACATTTCCAGGGGGTACATGAAGCATAAAAAGTTGAGAACCACTGATATATATGTTTTTTTTTATTCCCATTGTTATACTATAACTATAGTTTTAACTATCTATACAAGGGGTATGCCAGTTACATACACATTTCCAGGGGATACGTGAAGCATAAAAGGTTGAGAACCACTGATATATATGTTTTGTTTTATTCCCATTGTTATACTATAACTATAGTTTTATCTATCTATACAAGGGGTACGCCAGTTACATACACATTTCCAGGGGTACGTGAAGCATAAAAGGTTGAGAACCACTGATATATATGTTTTATTTTATTCCCATTGTTATACTATAACTATAGTTTTATCTATCTATACAAGGGGTATGCCAGTTACATACACATTTCCAGGGAGTATGTGAAGCATAAAAGGTTGAGAACCACTGATATATATGTTTTATTTTAGTCCCATTGTTATACTATAACTATAGTTTTATCTATCTATACAAGGGGTACGCCAGTTACATATACATTTCCAGGGGGTACGTGAAGCATAAAAGGTTGAGAACCACTGATATATATGTTTTGTTTTATTCCCATTGTTATACTATAACTATAGTTTTATCTATCTATACAAGGGGTACGCCAGTTACATACACATTTCCAGGGAGTATGTGAAGCGTAAAAGGTTGAGAACCACTGATAAATGTTTTATTTTATTCCCATTGTTATACTATAACTATAGTTTTATCTATCTATACAAGGGGTATGCCAGTTACATACACATTTCCAGGGAGTATGTGAAGCATAAAGGGTTGAGAACCACTAATATATATGTTTTATTTTATTCCCATTGTTATACTATAACTATAGTTTTATCTATCTATACAAGGGGTACGCCAGTTACATATACATTTCCAGGGGGTACGTGAAGCATAAAAGGTTGAGAACCACTGATATATATGTTTTGTTTTATTCCCATTGTTATACTATAACTATAGTTTTATCTATCTATACAAGGGGTATGCCAGTTACATACACATTTCCAGGGGGTACGTGAAGCATAAAAGGTTGAGAACCACTGATATATATGTTTTATTTTATTCCCATTGTTATACTATAACTATAGTTTTATCTATCTATACAAGGGTTATGCCAGTTACATACACATTTCCAGGGGGTATGTGAACCATAAAAGGTTGAGAACCACTGATATATATGTTTTATTTTATTCCAATTGTTATACTATAATTATAGTTTTATCTATCTATACAAGGGGTACGCCAGTTACATACACATTTCCAGGGGGTACGTGAAGCATAAAAGGTTGAGAACCACTGATATATATGTTTTATTTTATTCCCATTGTTATACTATAACTATAGTTTTATCTATCTATACAAGGGGTACGCCAGTTACAGACACATTTCCAGGGGGTACGTGAAGCATAAAAGGTTGAGAACCACTGATATATATGTTTTATTTTATTCCCATTGTTATACTATAACTATAGTTTTATCTATCTATACAAGGGGTACGCCAGTTACATACACATTTCCAGGGGGTACGTGAAGCAGAAAAGGTTGAGAACCACTGATATATATGTTTTATTTCCATTGTTATACTATAACTATAGTTTTATCTATTTATACAAGGGGTACGCCAGTTACATACACATTTCCAGGGGGTACATGAAGCATAAAAGGTTGAGAACCACTGATATATATGTTTTATTTTATTCCAATTGTTATACTATAACTATAGTTTTATCTATCTATACAAGGGGTACGCCAGTTACATACACATTTCCAGGGGGTACATGAAGCATAAAAGGTTGAGAACCACTGATATATATGTTTTATTTTATTCCCATTGTTATACTATAACTATAGTTTTATCTATCTATACAAGGGGTACGCCAGTTACATACACATTTCCAGGGGGTACGTGAAGCATAAAAGGTTGAGAACCACTGATATACGTTTTATTTTATTCCCATTGTTATACTATAACTATAGTTTTATCTATCTATACAAGGGGTACGTCAGTTACATACACATTTCCAGGGGGTACGTGAAGCATAAAAGGTTGAGAACCACTGATATATATGTTTTATTTTATTCCCATTGTTATACTATAACTATAGTTTTATCTAACTATACAAGGGGTACGACAGTTACATACACATTTCCAGGGGGTACGTGAAGCATAAAAGGTTGAGAACCACTGATATATATGTTTTATTTTATTCCCATTGTTATACTATAACTATAGTTTTATCTATCTATACAAGGGGTACGCCAGTTACATACACATTTCCAGGGGATACGTGAAGCATAAAAGGTTGAGAACCACTGATATATATGTTTTATTTTATTACCATTGTTATACTATAACTATAGTTTTATCTATCTGTACAAGGGGTACGCCAGTTACATACACATTTCCAGGGGGTACGTGAAGCATAAAAGGTTGAGAACCACTGATATATATGTTTTATTTTATTCCCATTGTTATACTATAACTATAGTTTTATCTATCTATACAAGGGGTATGCCAGTTACATACACATTTCCAGGGAGTATGTGAAGCATAAAAGGTTGAGAACCACTGATATATATGTTTTATTTTATTCCAGTTGTTATACTATAACTATAGTTTTATCTACCTATACAAGGGGTACGCCAGTTACATACACATTTCCAGGGGATACGTGAAGCATAAAAGGTTGAGAACCACTGATATATATGTTTTATTTTATTACCATTGTTATACTATAACTATAGTTTTATCTATCTATACAAGGGGTACGCCAGTTACATACACATTTCCAGGGGGTACGTGAAGCATAAAAGGTTGAGAACCACTGATATATATGTTTTATTTTATTCCCATTGTTATACTATAACTATAGTTTTATCTATCTATACAAGGGGTACGCCAGTTACATACACATTTCCAGGGGATACGTGAAGCATAAAAGGTTGAGAACCACTGATATATATGTTTTATTTTATTACCATTGTTATACTATAACTATAGTTTTATCTATCTATACAAGGGGTACGTCAGTTACATACACATTTCCAGGGGGTACGTGAAGCATAAAAGGTTGAGAACCACTGATATATATGTTTTATTTTATTCCCATTGTTATACTATAACTATAGTTTTATCTATCTATACAAGGGGTACGCCAGTTACAGACACATTTCCAGGGGGTACGTGAAGCATAAAAGGTTGAGAACCACTGATATATATGTTTTATTTTATTCCCATTGTTATACTATAACTATAGTTTTATCTATCTATACAAGGGGTACGCCAGTTACATACACATTTCCAGGGGGTACGTGAAGCAGAAAAGGTTGAGAACCACTGATATATATGTTTTATTTCCATTGTTATACTATAACTATAGTTTTATCTATCTATACAAGGGGTACGCCAGTTACATACACATTTCCAGGGGGTACGTGAAGCAGAAAAGGTTGAGAACCACTGATATATATGTTTTATTTCCATTGTTATACTATAACTATAGTTTTATCTATTTATACAAGGGGTACGCCAGTTACATACACATTTCCAGGGGGTACATGAAGCATAAAAGGTTGAGAACCACTGATATATATGTTTTATTTTATTCCAATTGTTATACTATAACTATAGTTTTATCTATCTATACAAGGGGTACGCCAGTTACATACACATTTCCAGGGGGTACATGAAGCATAAAAGGTTGAGAACCACTGATATATATGTTTTATTTTATTCCCATTGTTATACTATAACTATAGTTTTATCTATCTATACAAGGGGTACGCCAGTTACATACACATTTCCAGGGGGTACGTGAAGCATAAAAGGTTGAGAACCACTGATATATATGTTTTATTTTATTCCCATTGTTATACTATAACTATAGTTTTATCTAACTATACAAGGGGTACGACAGTTACATACACATTTCCAGGGGGTACGTGAAGCATAAAAGGTTGAGAACCACTGATATATATGTTTTATTTTATTCCCATTGTTATACTATAACTATAGTTTTATCTATCTATACAAGGGGTACGCCAGTTACATACACATTTCCAGGGGATACGTGAAGCATAAAAGGTTGAGAACCACTGATATATATGTTTTATTTTATTACCATTGTTATACTATAACTATAGTTTTATCTATCTGTACAAGGGGTACGCCAGTTACATACACATTTCCAGGGGGTACGTGAAGCATAAAAAGTTGAGAACCACTGATATATATGTTTTATTTTATTCCCATTGTTATACTATAACTATAGTTTTATCTATCTATACAAGGGGTATGCCAGTTACATACACATTTCCAGGGAGTATGTGAAGCATAAAAGGTTGAGAACCACTGATATATATGTTTTATTTTATTCCAGTTGTTATACTATAACTATAGTTTTATCTACCTATACAAGGGGTACGCCAGTTACATACACATTTCCAGGGGATACGTGAAGCATAAAAGGTTGAGAACCACTGATATATATGTTTTATTTTATTACCATTGTTATACTATAACTATAGTTTTATCTATCTATACAAGGGGTACGCCAGTTACATACACATTTCCAGGGGGTACGTGAAGCATAAAAGGTTGAGAACCACTGATATATATGTTTTATTTTATTCCCATTGTTATACTATAACTATAGTTTTATCTATCTATACAAGGGGTACGCCAGTTACATACACATTTCCAGGGGGTACGTGAAGCAGAAAAGGTTGAGAACCACTGATATATATGTTTTATTTCCATTGTTATACTATAACTATAGTTTTATCTATTTATACAAGGGGTACGCCAGTTACATACACATTTCCAGGGGGTACATGAAGCATAAAAGGTTGAGAACCACTGATATATATGTTTTATTTTATTCCAATTGTTATACTATAACTATAGTTTTATCTATCTATACAAGGGGTACGCCAGTTACATACACATTTCCAGGGGGTACATGAAGCATAAAAGGTTGAGAACCACTGATATATATGTTTTATTTTATTCCCATTGTTATACTATAACTATAGTTTTATCTATCTATACAAGGGGTACGCCAGTTACATACACATTTCCAGGGGGTACGTGAAGCATAAAAGGTTGAGAACCACTGATATATATGTTTTATTTTATTCCCATTGTTATACTATAACTATAGTTTTATCTAACTATACAAGGGGTACGACAGTTACATACACATTTCCAGGGGGTACGTGAAGCATAAAAGGTTGAGAACCACTGATATATATGTTTTATTTTATTCCCATTGTTATACTATAACTATAGTTTTATCTATCTATACAAGGGGTACGCCAGTTACATACACATTTCCAGGGGATACGTGAAGCATAAAAGGTTGAGAACCACTGATATATATGTTTTATTTTATTACCATTGTTATACTATAACTATAGTTTTATCTATCTGTACAAGGGGTACGCCAGTTACATACACATTTCCAGGGGGTACGTGAAGCATAAAAAGTTGAGAACCACTGATATATATGTTTTATTTTATTCCCATTGTTATACTATAACTATAGTTTTATCTATCTATACAAGGGGTATGCCAGTTACATACACATTTCCAGGGAGTATGTGAAGCATAAAAGGTTGAGAACCACTGATATATATGTTTTATTTTATTCCAGTTGTTATACTATAACTATAGTTTTATCTACCTATACAAGGGGTACGCCAGTTACATACACATTTCCAGGGGATACGTGAAGCATAAAAGGTTGAGAACCACTGATATATATGTTTTATTTTATTACCATTGTTATACTATAACTATAGTTTTATCTATCTATACAAGGGGTACGCCAGTTACATACACATTTCCAGGGGGTACGTGAAGCATAAAAGGTTGAGAACCACTGATATATATGTTTTATTTTATTCCCATTGTTATACTATAACTATAGTTTTATCTATCTATACAAGGGGTACGCCAGTTACATACACATTTCCAGGGGGTACGTGAAGCATAAAAGGTTGAGAACCACTGATATATATGTTTTATTTTATTCCCATTGTTATACTATAACTATAGTTTTATCTATCTATACAAGGGGTACGCCAGTTACATACACATTTCCAGGGGGTACGTGAAGCATAAAAGGTTGAGAACCACTGATATATATGTTTTATTTTATTACCATTGTTATACTATAACTATAGTTTTATCTATCTATACAAGGGGTACGCCAGTTACATACACATTTCCAGGGGGTACGTGAAGCATAAAAGGTTGAGAACCACTGATATATATGTTTTATTTTATTCCCATTGTTATACTATAACTATAGTTTTATCTATCTATACAAGGGGTACGCCAGTTACATACACATTTCCAGGGGGTACGTGAAGCATAAAAGGTTGAGAACCACTGATATATATGTTTTATTTTATTCCCATTGTTATACTATAACTATAGTTTTATCTATCTATACAAGGGGTACGCCAGTTACATACACATTTCCAGGGGGTACGTGAAGCATAAAAGGTTGAGAACCACTGATATATATGTTTTATTTTATTCCCATTGTTATACTATAACTATAGTTTTATCTATCTATACAAGGGGTACGCCAGTTACATACACATTTCCAGGGGGTACGTGAAGCATAAAAGGTTGAGAACCACTGATATATATGTTTTATTTTATTCCCATTGTTATACTATAACTATAGTTTTATCTATCTATACAAGGGGTACGCCAGTTACATACACATTTCCAGGGGGTACGTGAAGCATAAAAGGTTGAGAACCACTGATATATATGTTTTATTTTATTACCATTGTTATACTATAACTATAGTTTTATCTATCTATACAAGGGGTACGCCAGTTACATACACATTTCCAGGGGGTACGTGAAGCATAAAAGGTTGAGAACCACTGATATATATGTTTTATTTTATTCCCATTGTTATACTATAACTATAGTTTTATCTATCCATACAAGGGGTACGCCAGTTACATACACATTTCCAGGGAGTAAGTGAAGCATAAAAGGTTGAGAACCACTGGTCTAGATAATAATCACTACCTTATTACCATTATAGTTTGCAGAATGATCTTTATATAGAAACAGAACTAAAGTGACATGAATTTGTCCATTTGCTCTCCTGCATAACCTTAGTGACAGCAATCCACAGTTGCTTAAATTTGTCTTAACTGGTAGAGCAACTGTCTGATGACCAGGAGTTCTGAGTTCAAGTTTGAGAAGTAAGAGTGGCAAGTTTTTTCCCACTTGCCTGATACCACGAGCCACAACTAATAACGTCACCACAGAGTTAGTGCGCTTGGCTACTGATTTAAGAGACCTGGGTTTGAGGCCCCGGGTAAGGCATGGTTGTGTGTGTTATTTTTCTGCTGAGGTCCTGCGTTCCTCACAGACCTACTCTGGCATGTAAACTGACAGGCTTTTGTCAGATCTCTGTGGCAAACAGCTGCTTGAGGGGGTATTTATTTTTATACAGTCAAATCTTGGTTTATATTTTTGAAGGAATTTTAAAAACTGCACATGAGGAAACCTTACCCCCCCCCCAAAAAAATATAATTTTTTAAGCAACGATTCTCTCGATGTAAATGAGCAAAAAAAATAAATATTTCACTAAAAACAGTCGTGCTTCTTTGCAGATTATAAATTTTGTATGTTTACATCCAGTAATATGTGTGTAAATAAATTGTTTAAATTTTCAAAAATATCAAATACTAGATTTGTTTCCAAGGCACCTGCTACCAGGTGAGTCAACTGCCCTCACCCAACCATTACCAAATATTCCTTGGATAACTGGGGGAGGGGGGGTACAAGTTAGTCGGTCTGTACGTAGTAGCTAGGTAGTCACTGGAATGAAAGCTATGCACCGATCCCCTGTGATGATGCATAGAACCGGCCAGGCCTAGCATCTTATGGCCGACCCCCGCCTTCTTGTGCAGGCAGTTATTACCTTTCAAAAGAGATACTCTCTTGTGAAAGGGAGGGCTGCCAGATCAGTGTAGCCTACTGATCTGGACAACTATGGCTACTTTTAGCTTTTTTTTTTCTACCCTGCTGAAGTTTATCACCCCTCCCAAAAGGTCAAAGTACCAACTTTGCATTAAAGTCATCTAGAACAAGGGTAATATCTTCTTTCTCGACAGAATTCAAATTATCCTGAAGTTATCCGTAAAAACTATCCTCATTTTCATCGGCATCCTCAGTGGGAGCATAACCACAGATAACATTCAAGTCTTTAATGCTTGTCTGAAACTTTACTGTAAGAAACCTTTCATTAATGTACTCGTATCCTAGAAGAGCATCACTGGCATGTCAAGGGAACTTACCTTGTCAACCACACAAGATCCTGGTGATGACCATATATACCAACCTGAACGGAATTAGGGGTTTGAGCTTGATTATGGATCCTGAATTTGCTGCTCTGGTGGACTTCTGTGGAGGGACAATCTTCTGCAGTTTTTTCTGTTTTTGTGAGTTGATAGTTCCATAATCCTGAGCAGAGGTCATCACAGGCACATAAACTATTGCTTCTATGGGCATTGTCAAATTCTGCTTTGGAGGAAGTCTTCCTCTGTAGATGGCTTCAGCCTTTAGTGGTGGGGGAATGAGTCTTTGCCCCCATGCCTGCGATGAGGGGGCTGTTTGATATTGTAGGCATTCCTTCTCTCAATAAACATAGTTTCTTTAATCATCGCACTAGCCATAGCCATTTTCTCCCCATAGGTAGTTGGAATGTGAGGACTGCACAGAGCTTTTTCTCTTGATGTCCTCGCACAAGAATTCCACCGTTATAATTTAGATATTCTCGGCTTGCAAGAGACCAGATGGACAGATAAAGGTCAGATTCTTAAAAATAATCTTAAATTTCTCTTTTCAGGTTAGGAAGATAAGCATCACCAAGGGGTAGGTCAGCTTCTCAGCAGACATGCCAGTGATGCTCTTCTAGGATACGAGTACATTAATGAAAGGTTTCTTACAATAAAGTTTCAGACAAGCATTAAAGACTTGAATGTTATCTGTTATGCTCCCACTGAGGATGCCGATGAAAATGAGAAGGATAGTTTTTACGGATAACTTCAGGATAATTTGAATTCTGTCAAGAAAGGAGATATTACCCTTGTTCTAGATGACTTTAATGCAAAGTTGGTACTTTGACCTTTGGGGAGGGTGATAGGCTCTTTTGGTATTGGACTGCAATGGGCAACCTCTCCTATAGGTAAGTAAACTTAATGGTTTGAGAATAACTAACACTTATTACAAACACCACGACATGGGTTTCATCAGATGGGCTGCCGAAAAATATTAACGGCAAATAGGCTAGTTCTATTACGGATACCAGCTCATATAGGGGAGCTGAAATTGGATCTATTACCTTGTTAAAAGAGTCTTGCAACTTAAACTTGAGAAGTGTGCTGAGGTTAAAAAAATTTACCTTTAATTCTGAAAGACCCAGTTATAGCTGAAGCTTACCATGATAGGTTACTTAGTCATTATGACAGTCATGGTTGCTTACTACTGAAGTTGAGAAGGAATGAGACTGTTTTAAACAAGCTTTTCTTGAAGCTAACAGTACACTAAGAAAAAGGGAACAGAGGCGGCGAAATTATTTGAGTGATGAGGCACTTTAGCTTATTTCAGAAAGAACCGTACGAATGTCCTTAATCAATACCCTACTACTCCTAATAGAAAGTGTTACAGAGAGTTTAATAAACGCGTAAAGGATCAGTTAGCTGCTAAGAATTTTTGGCTGGATATGGCAAGGCTGACAAAGCAGAGATTTGTACCAGATAATGTTTTGTGCTGTAGGAAACATGCATCGAAGGATAAAACAAGGTAAGGTTATAGAAGGTGAGGATTCTGTCATGGCTAGGTGGGCTGAGCATTTCAGTTATGTTCTCCACTGTGTGGCTAGTTCTACTCCTATTGTTTGTAATGATGATAAATGATTTACTGTCTTTAATGTTGGCCCTATAACAGTCTAAAATTATTTTAGCTGTTTCTAAACTTAAACTACACATATCCCCAGGGGTAGAAGAAATTACTACGGAAATGCTTAGAGCTGGGAATGTTTCGGTTACCACTTGGATGACTGAAATTTTGAATATCTTTTATGATAAAATTATGGTTCCTAAAGATTTTACCAGAGCTATTATTATCCCTATTTTTATAAAAGGTGATAACTATAGGGGTATCAGCCTACTCTCTGTTCCAGATAAAGTTCTTTGCGTGATTGTGCTTAATAGAATTAAGAATCTGGTCGAGTCGGTTGCATGATGAGCAATGTGTGGATTCAGAAGTGGTAGCGGATGTCTAGATCAGATATTTTCACTTAAGCAGATTCTTGAGAAATGTTTCAGAAACCTTGGGTTGTTGGCATTGATTTCAAAAAGGCCATAATTTGTGGTTGATTGCGAGATCGTATGGTATACCAGACAAGTTAGTTAACATAATGAAGGCTCTCTATAACACTGAGTCGTGTGTGAGAGTTTAGTAAGGCTTGTAGTAATTGGTTTAGCATTGCTTCTGATATTCGACAAGGTTGCATTTTATCTCCCTTTTTAGTTTGGCTATCGATTATATTATGAGAAATTCACTGCAAGGGAAAGATTTTGGTCTTAAATGATCTGGAGATACGTAAAAAGAGGGGGAGACCTAGGATGCGGTGGGCAGACAATGTCAAACGCGATCTTGTTAGAATTGGCATGCAGTGGCCAGATGTAGCTCAGGACAGATATGCTTGGAGAACTAAATTGTACAGGCTGATTGGACCATGGCTGCTTAAGGATGATGATAAGTTAGTCTTTTGGTGAGCAAAAGCAACTATGGTATACACTAATGTGCCATTGAAATAGGGATAGAAGATATCCAAATTCAGGAAACCGGGTCTCCTATTTGTGCTCATGCGTGTCTGACTCGGATCATATTTAGCTTGCCAGCTTTGTCTTACCCAAGCATTCGTCGTGAGAATTGTAATGGGAAAGGCACGGGATTAAATGAATTTGACAGAGGGCATATCGTAGGTGCCCGATGTATGGGACACGCGATCTCCGAAATTGTAAACAAACTCTATTTTCTCGTATAACAGTTTCAAGAGTGTTCCAGGAACATGAAACTTCCGGTAAAAAAACAAGAACCAGGGCAAATTAACTGCAAAGGACAATCTTAAATGATCGTCCTTTGCAGTAAAGCTTCCCATCTGACCCGTATCGTACACCATCTGACCCGTATCGTAAGGACCGATAGGGGTCAGACATCTGAAATCACCTCCCATCTGAACACTGGTTCCAGCCAGGAAATCAGTGCACGGACTGTGCAACACTCGCTGCATCGTCTCGGCTTTGGGAGCCACTGACCTACGAGAGTCCCACTTGCAACAGAACGACACCAGGCTCAGTGCCTTGCCTGGGGTAAAGAACATCGAAAATTAGCAACGGTTTTCTTGGAATGATGAATCCCGATTTAAACTTCATCACGCCGATGGGAGACTGCAAGTATGGCGCCAATCCCATGAAGCCATGGATCCTGCATGTCGGGTCAGAACAGTACAAGCTGGTGGTAGCTCAGTGATGGCCTGGCATGCCTTCAGTTGAACGTCTGTGGGACCTTTGGTACGTGTACCGATGATTCTCAATGCATCCCAGTCCGTAGAACTCATGGCGACCATTTACACCCATTTATGGTCATCATGCATCCAAATGGAAATGGCGTCTACCAGCAAACAGTTCCAGGTTGGCTACTGCATGGTTGCAGGAGCATTCTGCTGACTTTGAAATAATGAATTGGCCACTTAGAAGCCCAGATTTAAATCCCATCTAAAATCTTAGGACACGGGCCCCAAAATTCTGCCCAATCAGTGAAGACCTTGAGAGAATTGTGGACAGCTCTGGAGGATGCATGGATCGCCATACCTGTGGAACATTACGCAAGCGTGTGGATCCTTGTCGTGTGGCGGCCGTTATCAGGACCAGAGGGGGTTCAACTCGTTACTAGGTTGCTATCCCTAATTCAATGGCACTTCAGTGTATTGCAAACAAACCGGATAAAAGGAAAGAAGATATGAGAGTATAAGTACTATCATTTTGTGAGAAATCCCTTCCTTAAGGTGAAACACATTAAACGGGATTTAATAAATTTATGCAAATTTTACGGAACGAGACTGTGCAAAGCTGGCATAGAAGATACAAAATGCAATAATTTTAGACACAAAGACAACGTGGTATACTTGAAATTCTTTTATTGAAGTAAAATTATACTTTTGAATATATCACCACCAAATTAATTAGAAAATAAAGTAACATTTCATATGTCTTGGAGCTTACAAAATTAGATTTTTAATATTTCTTATTAATAATTACTGTAAGCATCATTCTCCACAACTTTTATAATTCTACTAAATAAACAAACTGCACTCAGAACTTTTGCTACTTGATTAGATTTAAAACAGAATTTTTAAAGACATGAGTATTCTGCAGATCTGAATTTTTTAAACAAATTGGTAGTATCACAAAAAATTACAGGGCAATATTTTTAATTTTTACATATGATGCTGTTATATTACTCATCCAGTTATAACTATAGCATGTAAGATACAGTATCCTACCTACAACTGTTTGAATCTATTTGATCTGGCTGCTTGAAAAAATACCGAAATTTAAATGTTGATGCCAACATTTTGCAACAGAGCGATGAATTTCTAAACAGATTTTGCCCACTTTAGCACCCACACGTGAAAGGTTTTTCCTATAAGCTCCAAGTCATAAAATATTACTATTGCTGTACAATAAATAGCATTAAAGACATAACTTCTA
Organism: Ryuthela nishihirai; assembly: GCA_038380435.1. Classification (NCBI taxonomy): domain Eukaryota; kingdom Metazoa; phylum Arthropoda; class Arachnida; order Araneae; family Heptathelidae; genus Ryuthela; species Ryuthela nishihirai. The sequence goes on along the minus strand of JAWZYU010000034.1, from coordinate 36,521,998 downwards.
TTACATTCAGTAGAACTTCTGCTGTCCAGCATTTGAGATTTCTGTTGCCAGTGTTATACATGCATTCAGTCATTGTGATATGGTAGGCAACCAAGGGCACAAAATAAGAGTCGTCATTCAGTTTTAGGATGCTGAATGTGCAGTTTGTCTTGAGTGCTAAAAAGCCAACTAAAAATAACTAATTGTGCATATACATCAATAAAATTAATATTCAGTTCAGTCCTACTTTCTATTATAGCTCTCTATAAAATCTAGAATAATGTATGAAAATTATTTGAATTTACTAAGTCATAGCTTCTATTTGGTGATCTTCAAAATTGTGCTCTTGCTCTCTACACCCCCAAACATTCCAGTAAATAGCTGTCTAGGGTTGGGTTGTTTTACCTCTGAGCGGCACTTTTTTGCACACCATGGGCTAAATGGCCAGGTCACATGGACCCCGAAGGCTCAGAGAAGGTTGGGGGAGGGGACCCACTGGAACAGCTGTTGGGAGACAGATGGTAGCCTCCCGTCAAGGCCATCCAGCGTGTTCTTTAACGTTGGGTTGTTTTACCTCTGAGCGGCACTTTTTTGCACACCATGGGCTAAATGGCCAGGTCACATGGACCCCGAAGGCTCAGAGAAGGTTGGGGGAGGGGACCCACTGGAACAGCTGTTGGGAGACAGATGGTAGCCTCTCGTCAAGGCCATCCAGCGTGTTCTTTAACGTGCACAGGGTATGGCTCTCCCGCACACGGGGCCACGGCTTAACGTCCCATCCGACGGACGGCGGCCTTTCCAAGCCCATCGGTGTCCCCTAAAATCTCAACGCTGACCCAGCTGGGACTCGAACCTGGGAACTACAGATTACGAGCCTGGCGCGCTACCGACTGAGCCACCCCCGCCCCCTAGCCCTGTCTAAGTTATCAAGATACTACAGAGGTTAACATTTCTTTAGAACAGGATTTTCTTTTGGGTTGTTTTACCTCAGAGTGCACTTTTTGCACACAATGGACTAAATTAACAAGTCATGAGGACACCAAGTCTCAGAGAAGTTTGGGTAAGGAGATCCACCGGACAGCTGCTAGGTGACAGATGGAGGCAGCCAAGCTTAAGTCAAGGCCCTCCAATGTGCTCTTTAACTTGCACATGGGGCTATGGCTTAACAACTCATCTGATGGACAATAGCCCTTCCAACCCATCAGTGTTCCCTTTTTAACTGAGGGTAGAAATGGAGTTAGCAGAGGATACAGGCACAGCTGGGACTCTAACCTAGGAACTTCGTATTATGAGCTTAGCACACTACCAATTGAGCCAATCTATTCGATTATTAATGAAAATTTTAATCATGTTTTTTGGATGCTATATATGTAACAAATTATGGTAAATTTTCTTCCAATTCCTATCAAAGGGCTATTTTAGATTCCTGAACATAAAATTCTTGAAGACTGAAAAATATCACCACTATACACCAGCCAAGATGGTTCTCATACAGAATTTTGATTTAATCCCACATCCAAATGCTAGATAACAGTGTCAGTACTGATTGTGATTTACGATATGAGAAGAAACACTGCAAGTAACACAAAAATTATTGGAGGAATTTTAAGAGAACTTAATTTATACTGGATGGTCACCACAGCCCCATAATTACATTCATAAAGGTGCAGAATGCATCAGAATTGAAAGTACAGAAATCAGAATGCATATTCATAGTTCAGATTCTCTAACATTTTCCTCCAAGAAAATTAACATATTAATATTTCTACTAAAATAACTGATGCCAAACTATAGCACATTATCTTTGGAGAACATACACTTAGCAGAATGAAATATCTGAATCCAACAAGAAAATACTATCTGAGTATCGCCATAAATTTGTGTTCTTAAAGCTGAGTTATCTGCAATTCATATATGCTAAGAACTTACCAATTATTAACTGATGATTTGGAATTGATGAATATAGAAATAGGAATTTCAATGAATGTTTATATACAGTTTACTCTTGGCATATATACATAATTATTTCAGAAAGCTGGAGCATCTGACAACTACACCTTTTTTTTTAATTGCTATTTCTTCATTTTCTTTTAGTACTGTGATAACTATTATCCATAAGCCAGAAAGAACATTACACCACGATTTAATTCCAAATGAGTACAGATAGAGCTACAATGTGGCTTTATATAAATATACTGAAGAAAATCATGTAATCTTCTTAACCTCAGTAATGTTACTATCACTTTAAGAAGTACCAATTTGTCCAATTGTATATTTAAATAGAATAGGGTAGATTAAAAAAAAATCCTTTAAAGATTTCAGATAATCTTGTACTAGTCCACAAATATTTATCTTTCAATAAATATTACCTTGGCTAAAATCATGATTTAATCAATAAATATTTTGCGGAAAAAATTTTCTACGACATGCGAGATTTGAACCCGCATTTCTCCAGGCCAAAGTATCACAATAGTTTCAGTCCCCTAGAACAGGTATGCCCCAACTCTGGCCCATTTCACAGTTTTGTCCAGTCCATTGTAAAAAAAATGGAAAATATAACTTTTTTTAAAATCTGACTCTACTGATATGGTGTTTTAATAAGATAAAAAATGAAAATTTGAATAACGTCACTGAAGCCCAATATTCAACCGATTTCTAGGATTCATTCCCCCTTCACATACTGCCTATGAGCCCACTTCAGTTTTGGCATTCAACTTTTATATTAATTAATTTTTTTCTTGTTTGTTACTTTGTACCTATAATAAAATAAATAAATACCCCCTCAAGCAGCTGCTTGCCACAGAGGTTTGACAGGAGCCTGTCAGTTTATATGCCATAGTAGAAGATCTGAGAGGATGGCAGGACCTCAGCAGAAAAACGACACGTACATCCATGCTTTACCCGGGGCTCGAACCCAGGTCCCATAGATCAGAAACCAAGCGCGCTAACCACTCGCATATGACAAGTAAAAATGCAATCAATAAAGTTAAATTTTTTTGTTCCTTATATTGCACTTCCTCCTCCCAACTATTTGGCCCACAGCAAACCTATTTTCTATTATGACCCATCCTAAAAATGTTTATGCATCTCTTCCCCAGAACATTTGTCTGAAAACACTTGGAGAAGTGCTTCCCAACCATTTTGAGCTCATTCATCAAGTATTATTTTCTAATGCCCTTTTTACCAAGTATTTTTGACCCTTTTTACAAAATATTATTTAATAACTCCAGTTGGAATTTCCTTTATAAAACTGAAAATTAGATAGCACTAGCACTCTTATCCGTTTTGTAGACTCAACACTCTCTAGGGGGTGATGGCATGCCCTTTGGGAACTATAGACTTAGAGGTATGTTGTGGCATTTAAATAGGCAGGGAAAGAAGAATGAAATTGTTGCCTTTTCTCAAAGACTTTCGTTGGGTTGTTTTACCTCTGCGGCACTTTTTTGCACACCATGGGCTAAATTGCCAGGTCACAAGGACCCCGAAGGCTCAGAGAAGGTTGGGGAAATGGACCCACTGGAACAGCTGTTGGGATACAGATGGTAGCTTCCTGTCAAGGTCATCCAGCATGTTCTTCAATGTGCACAGGGTATGGCTCTCCCGCACACGGGGTCACGGCTTAACATCCCATCCGATGGACGACAGCCTTTCCAAGCCCATCGGTGTCCCCCTATTGACTGTGGGCAGGGCGGGGAGTTTTGAGGAGATAAGTATCAATGCTGATCCAGCTGGGACTCGAACCTGGGATCTGCAGATTACAAGCCTGGTGCGCTACTGACTGAGCCCCCTCCCCCTAAAGACTTCGTAGAACACCAGACTCTTCATTGTGGCCCAAAAGTACACTGCATCACATTGATGGTCGAACACTGATTTAGGTAGAGGGCACCGAGTTTATTAAGCAACTACTCTTTTATCCAAATCACTGTGAGAGTAGCTTTTGAAGACAATATGGCATCTATACAAGACATCTGTATGAACTCTCAATTTTGAACAATTCTTTTAGTTTTATGTTCCTTTAAAAAAAAGTCATTTTTTTGTGACATTTGCCACTTTGTATCCAAAATAGTTGCCCACCACTACAAATGGCCCTGCACTGTAAAAGATCTCTTTTCAACAACTACTATGCAGGGCCAGATCTGGGGTGGGGGGGGGGGGACTTGTCCGCTTTTGAGAATGCTAGCAAAGGTAATGGAGGCTTGGGTTGTGTTACCTCTGAGCGACTTTTGCACACAATGGGCTAAATGACCAGGTCACAAGGACCCCAAAGGACAGATGTTAGCCTCCCATCAAGACCATCCAGCATGTTCTTTAACATGCACGAGGTATTGCTCTTCTGCACATACGGCCATGGCTTAATGTCCCTCCAGCAGATGGTGGCATTTTCATGCCCATGGGTGTCCTTTTCTGACAGAGGGCAGCACGGGGGTTTTGAAGAGATATATCTAAATGCAGGCACAATTGGAACTCGAAGATAATGAAAGCAAAATATTACTTATGCATAGCTCATGCATTTTTCAAGAAATTTTTTAAAGACCTCTAAAACAGGGGAGAGTCTTATACTGCAATGGGTTTTCAATCTCTTGGCCCCCTTTTATTTTATTCTAGATCTGCACCTGCTACTACATCACTAGATGCAACAGGCTTGGAGGCTAAGAACATTATTGCACCTTTACGATTATGCCCGTCCCATGGCTGAGTGGTTAGCATGCTAAGGGACCTGGGTTCGAGCCCCGGGTAAGGCATGGATGTATGTGTCATTTTTTTCTGCTGAGGTTCTGCCATCCTCTCAGACCTTCTACTATGGCATATAAACTGACAGGCTCCTGCCAGACCTCTGTGGCAAGCAGCTGCTTGAGGGGGTATTTATTTTTATTTACAATTACAATCAAAACACGTAACCTAGTGACCCAAAATTTAGTACATGTTCAAGGCACGTATTTATTAAAGAGAAGAAGCCTTCTGAATTTGAACAAAATCAGTAGAACAGTTAAGTGATGATCACTTTACAAAGTAAAAGCCAAGAAAAAAATATTTTTTTTCTACTTCTGAATTTCTTCACAATTTTATTTTCCTTAATGACAGAATTTATTAGGAATTTTTAAAGTTCTGCTCACCTATAATAGGCAACAGCCTGTTTTTTAATACAATAGTTTCCTGGTTTTAAGGTGTGTGTGTGTGTGGGAAGGGCATTCATTTTGAATGGTAGTGATTAAACTGTCGAAAAAGCCTAGTGATCACTGGCTTTGAGAAATAATCCGAAAAATGCAACATATTTTTGCCACTTACTAACTTTGGAAGATAAATTAGAATAGCAAGAATAAAATATCAGAGGCCCAGCTTTCCTATTAAAACACATACAAATGTATAAAATGGAGCTATCTGAAATGCTATAATGCTTTGGCATGTGCTTTCTCACTGTAAAGAAATATCAGCTAAACTATCTGCACATTATTATACTATCTTGAAACGTACTTTTAACACCGAGACATTAATTGCAGCACCAAGAAATTTCAGAACAACAGTTCAAATTACTAAAAATGTACTTTGAATAACAAGATTTCTAAAGACCTTTTATTACAGCATTACTTTTGAGTTTGGACTGCAAGAATAACAAAGTATTAGTTTCATGATGAAAAAAACAAACAACATAATACAATAACAAAGTGCACCAGAAAAACTGCATTTGTAATACAGAGCTTAGTAGTAAAAATGTGCTAAATGTCTAAAATGGCACAAATAACTAGCACAGTTCCACTTGAAATTTCTCACCTGTGAAGGACATAAGAATCCATATGTACAACCAGGCTTTCTTGACAAAACACTATATACTGTATATAATAGAAAAAAGTATGCAATGACTAACAAACAGCATTGAAAAACTTTACAAATGGTTAACTAGGAGCATTAACAACTGAAAAAATAACCCAGATCACCAAAAACATTACTAGGTAGCTTGTGACTGAATTTGCATATGCTGAAGAACCATACTGATAAGTGACATGCATGAGGGCCGGAAGAAATGGTCAATTGCTCTGATCCACTTCAAAACGGCCCTCATTGGATTACATATAAAACAAACTGCGTTCACAAAGGTTAGTTTACAAAAGTTAGCTTAAAAAATCACATTTTACCCTTAATCGGTAAGGTCCAAATAGAATTGATTCATGCTTTTGTTTTTCTTCTATTATTTGCTGTTGACTTTTATTTTTAAAAAGTAAAATTGCTGTGTTTGAGGATAGGAATTTTAGAACAGTTTACTTGCTTTCGATAATAAAGTTTTTTTTTTTATCAATACAGTTATCAAATTACAGAAGGAAAATCCCCAGAGTAGTTCAGGTTAATATATATATTAACCCTGAATTACTCGGTCTATATGTATATATTACTCTATGGGTGACCAAAATTTAGAAATGAAATACAGGGCATGCAAGCAAGAGATTATACGTTATGAAAATATTTTGACCAAACCAGTTTACAGAATGCCAGCAAAATGAATCACTATTTTCATTACAGTAAATTAAAAATAAATGCGTAAAAAAGTTTGGAGTAGTTATTAACAGACACTACTTAAGATGAGGGAATTTAAGTAGTGTAGGACAATTTCAAAGGAATTTTTTTTGGGACAGAGGTATCAGACAAAAATTTTATTATTGTACTGGATTTTTTGGGATGTCTGGCCGCTCTAGTATACAGTTTGATGAAGTATCATCTCATCATCTGATTTTTTATCACGACCATATGCCTCAGTTTAAAAAACTAGTCCATTCTACTGGCATTCCACTTTTCTTTAAATAAGTATATTATTAAAATTTTTATATCTGTATTACATATTCCTATTTGTTAACTGTATACTTTTTTATATTTGGCTGAATTTATCTGACCTACCAATGCACAAAATAATTGACCACTATCCACATTTGAAATAGAATGTTAAAGCAATCTTGGAAGACCCAAAAGCTGCATATGATGCAAGACCAGCTCAAAGTGCATTACTACATTAATACATTGAATCAAAGACATGATTCAATTGGACAAAAATAAATGCAGATAATTCTATGTTACATCTATCAATCATGCACAGCGAATGCAAGTTTCTTTAGTGGCAGTTTATGCTTATAGGAAATGAAACCATTTCAGTTGATAAAAAAAAAAGTGGCAGCAGTCATAATGGGTTTCCAAGATATCACACTGATACATATAAAAGGATGACATAGAAGTTCCGGGACTGTTTTTTTCCTTTAATCAGGAGTGATACATGTACTTTTACTTATGCATATGTAATGCAGATTAAAATTTAAATATCCATGCAAGTATTGACGTGTTCATTCCTGTCACAGTGTGCACAACATTCTTTTTTAGTGATGTCTTTGCATCAGTTTGGTTTAGGCTGGGCAAAAGTGCCACAGGGGCATATAACATATTGCAGCCAGCTTAGATGAAGTTTTTGATCCCTCATGTTTTTGAGTGGTAAGGATGTTTTCATAATTTGAATGGAAAGTGCCACTGATGATTCCAGGATGGTCAGCCCTGTCAGTGCACATTCTGATCAAAACAATGATTGCATCCAGGAAATTTTGCGACAAGATTACTGAGCAACTGTATTCACCTGATTTACATTCATGGTTCAAAACAGCCACGAAAGGCTCTCATTATGCAAACATCCCATATATTTAGTAACAGTGACAGAGTTCATGAGCAGTATTCCCAAAAATGACTTCCAAAGTTGCTTCAGCAATGCTGAATGAAGTGTTTGATGCAGAGGGAGATTATTCCCTGAAGGATAAAAGCACCATTGATTTAGGACTATTTTCCGTGATTTATTATAAGATCAGTTCTGGAAATTTGGGACATATATATATATTCATACAGTACAATGGAAAAATCACTATGCAGTAGCAGAATACATTTAGAGGAGGTGTCTTACAGTAGCTACAAACTGAAAACAGCTATTGCAGCTTATGTGGAATAATCTCCACTGAAACATTACACAAAGCTTAAAACCTTTGAAAAAAATTATTGCAACGTTGCGTGAACTGAACCCGCAACTCTCCAATTCATGCCACAGCGCACTACCATTACACCATGCATCAGATGGCAAAATCTTTCAGAATGAGAATCTTATTCGGAAAGATTTTAGCGTCTGTAGCGTGGTGTAATGGTAGCACGCTCTGGCATGAATCTGGAGAGTTGTGGGTTCAATTCCTGCCGCATCGGCGCTAATTTTTTTCAGAAGTTTTAACTATTGTTGAAGTTTTTGGGTTGTTTTACCTCTGAGCGGCACTTTTTTGCACACCATGGGCTAAATGGCCAGGTCACATGGACCCCGAAGGCTCAGAGAAGGTTGGGGGAGGGGACCCACTGGAACGTCTGTTGGGAGACAGATGGTAGCCTCCGATCAAGGCCATCCAGCGTGTTCTTTAACATGCACAGGGTATGGCTCTTCCACACACGGGGCCATGGCTTAACGTCCCATCCGACGGATGGCAGCCTTTCCAAGCCCATTGGTGTCCCCTACTGACTGTGGGCAGGGCAGGGAATTTTGCGGAGATAAATCTCAACGCTGACCCAGCTGGGACTCGAACCTGGGAACTACAGATTACAAGCCTGGCGCGCTACCGACTGAGCCACCCCCGCCCATCAGAAGTTTTAACTATTGTTGAAGTCTATTTTTACAGGTAATATATATATTTACTATGGATTACACAAAGCATTTGAAAGCAGAAACGAGTTTCTATGTGTAAAGACGATGGGAAACTCCACACTTCCTTTAAAGGTACATTTGTGTTACTGCAGAGAGGCTTTTCGATCACACTGTATTTCAAAACATTCAAGTTTAGTATTTTAGAAAAACAGGTTATTAATGACATCTTAATACAATATTGTAATTCTTATTAACACACAAAATAATGAATGAGTATAAATAAACCAAAGTGCATATCCTTTTAGTAGAAAAGTAGAATTAAGAGGCACAATAAGCATAAAAGTGATATCACTCATTAATTACAAATTTGAGCAGGCAGCAAAATTAAATACTGTGCCTTGGAGTGCTTAAGTATATACAGTATAACACACTTTTTGGCTGCTAACTTGTAACAGTGCATTTCTTTAAGTACATGAATAAGGCAAATAAGTAATCCTATGGTGATAATCACGTGTCATATCTGCACTGTCATCTTGATAACTAATAACTATACAGTAAGTTCCAAAAACATCCCAAAACTAAACTTTTCATTTTAAATACAAAAATAAATGATTACACCCTGCCTTGCAAAAAAAAGAGTTGTGGGTTGTTTTACCTATGAGCGGCACTTTTTTGCACACCATGGGCTAAATGGCCAGGTCACAAGGACCCCGAAGGCTCAGAGAAGGTTGGGGGAGGAGACCCACTGGAACAGCTGTTGGGAGACAGATGGTAGCCTCCCGTCAAGGCCATCCAGTGTGTTCTTTAACGTGCACAGGGTATGGCTCTCCCGCACATGGGGCCACGGCTTAACGTCCCATCCGACGGACGGCGGCCTTTCCAACCCATCGGTGTCCCCTACTGACCGTGGGCAGGGCGGGGGAATTTTGCAGAGATAAATCTCAATGCTGACCCAGCTGGGACTCGAACCTGGGAACTACAGATTAAGAGTCTGGCGCGCTACTGACTGAGCCACCCCCACCCCGCAAAAAGAGAAAAATAATAAAGCTACACTTTCATGCACTGCATGTGAAATTTATTTATACTGTTCGACATATGAATTATAAATTTATTTATAGGTTTTACCCAACTTTTTAAATTATCTATATATTGGCCTTAGTACGAAATAAATTATAAAATTAGTTCACTTTAAGCATATCTTAAACATAGGAATAAACTTCAATTTAATACCCAGTAATTAACAGTCTATAAAGTCAAATATTGTGTTTCACTGGGACTCAAAATCAGCTCTTATACGATTTTTTTAAAAATTCATTTTTATACTATGTAGACTGTTTTGGTTTAAGATAAGAAATATAAACCATATGTGTAAATATACTGTTTAATAAAATGTCATGGATCCTTTATATATATGAAAAGCAATGTTAAGCTATAAGGCAAAGTCTTTAAATGTTGCACTGAATAAAATGGTTTACCATTTTTTTACTGCTGCACAAAAGCTAAATAGCTCACAAGGACTGTGAACTTTGTTCACAGTATATCACAGAAAAAGAACCATTGGACTATAAAGATACAAAATCCACATTTACACCCAATTTTGTAAAAATTAATGCTGCCATGAATATCAGACAAAGAATGATATATTTTTATCTGTCTTTTTGATTGCAACCAATTGTATTTTATCTCTTAGTTCTATTCAGCAATTATAATAACGAAGTCTTAATTTTGGACTACGGTAAAAAAATAAAAGCTAGTTTAAAAGTTAAAACAGTATAAAAGCATTCAAATTTAATTTTAAGATATTATTTAGCTATTTCACATTGTTTCTATGTAAATGGTCGAAGTCTTAATTCCATGGTCTGATACCGAGGCATGATCTTATGAAAGTTTAACATAGCAGCATGTTGCTTTTGGTATTATAAGGAGTGAAAACACATCCTATTGTAAATGGATAGCTGTTTATGGACAGATGAATAGGTCCCATCAAGGTCATGTCTGTTCTTTATAGAAGGTATCACCATCTTAAATACTGGACCATGATTTAACATTTTCTTTGAGGATGGCTTTCACAAGCAAGTCTCCAATGAATACAGGCAAATATACAAGCTAAGAAACTCTTAACACTCGCATGGTTGAGGATTGCAACTTATGACTGAGTCTCGTACACTCCTGAATGAGGTGTATTTGCTCTGCTTAAATAGGAACTTTACTTTTAAATGTGAAATGGAAAAAAAAAATTGCATATTTGTTGGGTTTAGGTAACTTCCCAACAAAGCAGGGTATCACCTTTCTAGAAGTTGTTATAGTAGTATTTTTTATGTAATGCACTTCTAATACATTTCATTTCTGAATCTATTCATTCATTAATTGTAGCTATAATGTGGAGAAAAGAATCATTTTAATCATCTGCTTATCAGTTCACTGCTTATTCAATCCAAAGAATATACAACTTATACTATCTCCGACGTCGTTTCTTAAATATAGACTTCAAGTTCTTTGTTTTATTCATCATAGTGATTAAAAATCAAGCACAAAAATCATATATATATTTTACACCTATCCTCATTGTTTATTTACAGATAAGAAATCATATACATTTTAAATTTTTCATTTCACACAACAGAATATTTTTGCATAATTTTATAAGCTTGCATTTTTTATGCAATTGCTTTCACGCCAAATTTTTCAGATTTTACACATTCTACATCTATGATTTACTATACAGAGTACAAAAACACCATAAATTATGTAGTGCACAAATGTGTTAAATTGAAGTGCATAACTGAAATGGTGGTACGAAATTACAAAAATAATTTAAAAGAATTTTTCCCCCTCTTGTTTACAATTCTTATACCATGCACAAAATATCAGAAAAAGGTTTAAAAATTCTTATGCAAAATTTTACAAATGCATGTAGAAATTTAGATAAAGTATGACATACTGGAAAGATCTTTAGTAACAATGGCATGAAAAGAGTCTGCAAGAGGTATTTCTGTGCCCAAGGCAATTATTCAGAATTGGAATTAGCCCCATATCATTAATAGATTCTGAAAAAAATTCATCACCGTGGCGGAGATGAATTTTTTTTCAGAATCTATTAATTATTGTTTCTTAACAGGGAATACTGTGCATTCACTTTGGATTTCAGCCCCATATCAGCTTATGCAATGAATCTCTTAAAGTATTTTCTGTAAGACGGAAGATTTAATCCTTAGCTACATAATAAATTTAATGACCAAATGATATGCATTTCTAGCCAAGTTATTGATAATTTATTTTACAGATTCTGTATATATATATAGACCGAAATTCTGTATACACACATATATATATAATTTGACCTAAATTCTAGCTTCCCAGTGACATCTCAGACAAAAAAAATATTTTGTAATTATGGAGTTTAGAATTTGGTTTCCCTTCATCACACAGGAATTTCCAACCAATTTCCTCTATGCTGTATGAGCAGAGTATACATTAAATAACTCAAAACAGTGTTCTTAGCCATCATGTCTAAATTTCTTGAAATTTGTTATTCACATATTAATAATACCACGGTAGATCTATGAAGAATTAGTACAAAGGAAAAATCCATTTTAATGCATGTTTGAACTAAATTAGCAATATTATATATAACTTGTAAACAAATCTGATTATGCTTGTTGATACTGATTTACTAATAATTAATTCTTATTTCTTAATGAAACATATAGTTACTAATAATGTAGAAAAGTTACTTTTTTTATACTACACAATAAACTATTATATATGAAAAAAATTGCCTTTTAAGTGTGCAATTAATGTACAGAAAATGGCAATCATTAGATAAAATGTTAAAGCATTGACAGAACTTATTGTATAAAATATTACATTACGTAATTAATCTCGGTGCTTCACTGTAGCAGCTGAAACTTCCAAAATAGAAATGTACTGTGCAACTAACTTTACTAAGATAAAAAATTCTATGAACACCTAAAATACTGAAATTAACTACATGTTGTGCATTGGAATGTGAAAATTGGTCAGTAATTACAAATGTATCATAGTTGGAAGGAGATGTGCATCCTATATAAGTTATCAGAATCCACATAATGCCAAACATACTTTAAGAAGTAAAAATTGCTATTCTAATTTCATAAATATGTTCTAATGACACAATCAGAACATATAGGTATATCACGTTTCTCACAGTAAATAAGAGGTGTCGTTGTGATACTGATGCACAATATTACACAGTGAAGTTGCATATATTGGGGTAAATCTGCTGAAATTAATGCTAAGTACTTTAATTAATCACAGTCCATTGTTCAGTTCCCTGACAGGGAAGGAGAGCTCATTGAAAAACAGCCAAAAGCAGCAGATATTCAAATACTAGTCAGTTTTTCGTTAGAACTTTACAAACACGTAATTCTCTAATTGAAATGGGCAAAATTGACTTTTAGACATATTTTTTCCTATGTTAAGTAAGAAATTTATTATTTGGAATGGTTGGGCACTGTACATTTATCTGAAAAGTGTCACTTTTCACAATGAAATAGAAATTCGTTGTTAGTCATTAAAACACTTTGATATCAACACCTGCACTTAAACTTGGACTTAGCAACAATGCACTAGTTAGCAAGTACAACTGCCTCATAACAACATTAATGTATGCAAATGTATCTTTGAACAATCCAAAACTAAATGCCTATAGAGCCAATGGAATGATATTGTTCCTATTTGGTATCATTACCTTTTCACTTTCAGGCACACCCAAATTTATGATACAATATTTTACATTACTGTGTGTGTTCCAGTCTATTTTCTTGCTGCCCAAATGACAATGAATACTTGAAGTAACCACTATATAGAATAATTTGGTCTTCCAACAGTAAATGTTTGGTTAAATCCATAACCATTATTTCATCTTCTAGTTTTTTTCCTCATTCAATTACTAGCTGCATCTTAAAAAAGGGGTTTTCAAAATCACATTATATCAAAAACTTGGCTTCATGTCGATGGGATAAGTCACTTCCGAATGATTTTTACTCAGTGGAACTGTTTTGTCATATCATTCCAAATCCTTCTGAACCTTCATTAATGGCTAACCGAAGGGCTCTTTCGAACTGTTCATAAGAGTCATAATCTGGCAAACACAACTGATTGAAGCTATTGAAAAGAGAGAAAATATTAGAAAAAATTACATTTCTCAGCTCATTTACAGTATTCATATTTTTAATTGCTAAAATAACTAAAAGGAAAAATCACATCTGGTAAATGTGGAATACGTGTTTTCAAAGGGAATGATGTTTTTCATTTTCCAACTTTTGCACCATCTAACATTTGAAATAATACATAGAATTTTTTATTTTTTCTTCTTCTTAAAACAAAAAAATTGCATTTTTCCCATGCTCTTGGGATTAAATCACTGTGTCAGTACAAACCAATGTTGACCCCCTAAATTTACAATATTAATTAAAAAATTTCTCATTTCCAAATGCGGGCTTTATATAGCAGTGCAAATTCAAACTATTTGGCATTTTAAAGAAATGCTGGTCCTAATATTTCTTCAGTGCCTCTCCATCACAAAAATAATTCTTCATTTATCCCCAAAAATAAAAAAGTCTATGAATGGGTAACAAATTAAAATAATTTATGAATGTAATCTTAAACAAAAAATTTAGTAACACATGAAATAATAAGCTGAAAATATTAATTTTGTCACAAATGAGATTTGAACCCACGTCTCCTGGAAACAGGAGACGTGGGTTTGAATCCCACTCATAGCAAAACCAATTTTTTTCAGCTCATTATTTCATGAGTTCTATGTCTATAGGACACATCCTGTGATTCTTTACTACTGAATCAGTAACACACTTTCAATCTAAACAGAAATTTCAGCTAAAAAATTGGACTTGTATAAAAAAAAACTTGTTCGAAGAGTAATTATATGTTTAACCCATTTCTTCCCAGTGTTGCGTACACGCAACACTTCGTGCTGTGTGTAAGCAACACTGAGAAGAAATGGGTTAATGCTTTGAAGTATATACAGAGGGTGTTAGACAATGAAAGCAGAAATGTTTTCCAAGGATGTATGTGGGGAGGGGGGCATTAACTTGACATCAGTGTTGCTAACCTCTTTAGGGGGAAAAATCAGTAGATTCGATCACCAACTTTCTCTGTTTTAGCCTTTTTAGCAGAATTTTAAATAATGTATTTACTTATGAAATTTGTCTCCATCTTATGAATAAAAATTATATTCTTTAAAAAAAAAAAACTCCATACGTTCATCCGAACGGATTAGAAAAATAATTTTCATGAAATAATAAAATAAAAAAATACCCCCTCAAGCAGCTGCTTGCCACAGAGGTCTGACAGGAGCCTGTCATAACTACATACTATTAAGAAAAAATATTACAAATAATGTTTCCATAAATTTTCTGTAAGTTGATATTTTTTATTTTAGTAATAACAGTTTCCAGCTCCTGTTTTCTTATTGTTTTTTCCTTGACCGATATTTTTTGCTAACGTTCGTTTCTGAAAGAAAAAAAAAATGATGGAATTTTAATTAGTAGTATGAAGAGCATGGGGAAGCAGTTCTCACCATCCCATTTTCACACCTAGTCACGCCACGAGCCGTAAAAGTCATCACAGCATCTTATCGCATCCTTGAATATAATCTGAAGTGTTCACAGATGGCCTTTATCATTCGATAATATTAGATGTTTGACGCAGTTGTGACGCAGTCTTACATTCCTTATCAACATAAAGATTCATTCTCATACATTCTCTTTATGATAAGTGAGGAACAAAGAAAAACCTACCTACGTAGTATTGTAAACGACCCGATATTCAACTGTTTCATTTTCAAGTTATGCACTTAAACCACGTTTGCTTCAGATTTTGTTTATTTTAGTGTAAATACTCAAAATCCAATCCTTTAAAATCACATTAGTAAGTTACTTTTCAATGCATTACACTAACATTACATATCTGGTGTCATTATCTGCAAAAACCTACATTTACTAAAAATGTCCTCATGGAATTATCTCTGATGCAGATCAGACAAAGTGTCTGCATGTGAACTTTGAATTTATAGAAAATTTTCAAGGCGTTCTCATAAACACCAGGGTTTAAAATCATCTCCTGTCATCATCATCATCCTCAAGCTGCCATGGGCTTCAGAGGTCCAATCAGAACGCAAAATTTAGTTATCCAAGCATAATTTCCCCCCAACTCCCAATCATTGCACCCTAAAATTTTTTGAAGCATTTTCATCATGGGTAAGAAAGATTATACTGATATAGATTCTGAAAAAAAATTCATTGCCGCCACGGCGGGAATCGAACCCGCATCTCTCCAGATTCATGCCAGAGCGCGCTACCATTGCACCACGCGTCGGACAACGAATATTTTCAGAATATGACCTTTTAAGTTTTTCTTCTTGAGACGTGACTGAGACAGCGCCATCTATACTCAAGGAGATGCAATGTTTTACAGTCGTTGCATTTGATTATCAGATGTTAATGAGGAGGTCGCTAACGCTACCGCGTTAAATATATAATTGAAATCCAAAGTGAATGCACAGTATTCCCTGTTAAGAAACAATAATTAATAGATTCTGAAAAAAATTCATTGCCGCACGGCGGGAATCGAACCCGCATCTCTCCAGATTCATGCCAGAGCGCGCTACCATTGCACCACGCGTCGGACAACGAATATTTTCAGAATATGACCTTTTAAGTTTTTCTTCTTGAGACGTGACTGAGACAGCGCCATCTATACTCAAGGAGATGCAACGTTTTACAGTCGTTGCATTTGATTATCAGATGTTAATGAGGAGGTCGCTAACGCTACCGCTTAAATATATAATTGAAATCCAAAGTGAATGCACAGTATTCCCTGTTAAGAAACAATAATTAATAGATTCTGAAAAAAATTCATTGCCGCCACGGCGGGAATCGAACCCGCATCTCTCCAGATTCATGCCAGAGCGCGCTACCATTGCACCACGCGTCGGACAACGAATATTTTCAGAATATGACCTTTTAAGTTTTTCTTCTTGAGACGTGACTGAGACAGCGCCATCTATACTCAAGGAGATGCAACGTTTTACAGTCGTTGCATTTGATTATCAGATGTTAATGAGGAGGTCGCTAACGCTACCGCGTTAAATATATAATTGAAATCCAAAGTGAATGCACAGTATTCCCTGTTAAGAAACAATAATTAATAGCTGGCATGAATCTGGAGAGATGCGGGTTCGATTCCCGCCGTGGCGGCAATGAATTTTTTTCAGAATCTATTAATTATTGTTTCTTAACAGGGAATACTGTGCATTCACTTTGGATTTCAATTATATATTTAACGCGGTAGCGTTAGCGACCTCCTCATTAACATCTGATAATCAAATGCAACGACTGTAAAACGTTGCATCTCCTTGAGTATAGATGGCACTGTCTCAGTCACGTCTCAAGAAGAAAAACTTAAAAGGTCATATTCTGAAAATATTCGTTGTCCG
This sequence comes from Ryuthela nishihirai, assembly GCA_038380435.1. Taxonomy (NCBI): domain Eukaryota; kingdom Metazoa; phylum Arthropoda; class Arachnida; order Araneae; family Heptathelidae; genus Ryuthela; species Ryuthela nishihirai. The sequence goes on along the minus strand of JAWZYU010000034.1, from coordinate 36,504,881 downwards.
ACGCGTGGTGCAATGGTAGCGCGCTCTGGCATGAATCTGGAGAGATGCGGGTTCGATTCCCGCCGTGGCGGCAATGAATTTTTTTCAGAATCTATTAATTATTGTTTCTTAACAGGGAATACTGTGCATTCACTTTGGATTTCAATTATATATTTAACGCGGTAGCGTTAGCGACCTCCTCATTAACATCTGATAATCAAATGCAACGACTGTAAAACGTTGCATCTCCTTGAGTATAGATGGCGCTGTCTCAGTCACGTCTCAAGAAGAAAAACTTAAAAGGTCATATTCTGAAAATATTCGTTGTCCGACGCGTGGTGCAATGGTAGCGTGCTCTGGCATGAATCTGGAGAGATGCGGGTTCGATTCCCGCCGTGGCGGCAATGAATTTTTTTCAGAATCTATTAATTATTGTTTCTTAACAGGGAATACTGTGCATTCACTTTGGATTTCAATTATATATTTAACGCGGTAGCGTTAGCGACCTCCTCATTAACATCTGATAATCAAATGCAACGACTGTAAAACGTTGCATCTCCTTGAGTATAGATGGCGCTGTCTCAGTCACGTCTCAAGAAGAAAAACTTAAAAGGTCATATTCTGAAAATATTCGTTGTCCGACGCGTGGTGCAATGGTAGCGCGCTCTGGCATGAATCTGGAGAGATGCGGGTTCGATTCCCGCCGTGGCGGCAATGAATTTTTTTCAGAATCTATTAATTATTGTTTCTTAACAGGGAATACTGTGCATTCACTTTGGATTTCAATTATATATTTAACGCGGTAGTGTTAGCGACCTCCTCATTAACATCTGATAATCAAATGCAACGACTGTAAAACGTTGCATCTCCTTGAGTATAGATGGCGCTGTCTCAGTCACGTCTCAAGAAGAAAAACTTAAAAGGTCATATTCTGAAAATATTCGTTGTCCGACGCGTGGTGCAATGGTAGCGCGCTCTGGCATGAATCTGGAGAGATGCGGGTTCGATTCCCGCCGTGGCGGCAATGAATTTTTTTCAGAATCTATTAATTATTGTTTCTTAACAGGGAATACTGTGCATTCACTTTGGATTTCGATTATACTGATATATTTTACAACATAAAATTATAAATTTATGAAATGAGAATATTTGATTGTGTGAATATAAGAGTTATTATATTATCTCCTAGTGATTTAACTGGATTAAGCAAAGTTAATAAGCTACGACTTATTTTAAAGCTTGTCTTATCATTATATGTTAAATACAAAGGCCACATCATCATCATTTCTCTGCTGGTGGCATGTAAAGTTTGGTCTGCGAAGACTTTGTGCAGGAAGACTGATGGAGGCTTAAACAAGAGAACCATTATTGCTGGGGCGGGGGTGGCTCAGTCGGTAGTGCGCCAGGCTCGTATTCTGTAGTTCCCAGGTTCGAGTCCCAGCTGGGTCAGCGTTGAGATTTATCTCCGCAAAATTTCCCCACCTTGCCCACGGTCAGTAGGGGACACCGATGGGCTTGGAAAGGCCGCTGTCCGTCTGATGGGACGTTAAGCCGTGGCCCCGTGTGTGGGAGAGCCAAACTCTGTGCATGTTACAGAACACGCTGGATGGCCGTGACGGGAGGCTACCATCTTCTGTCTCCCAGCAGCTGTTCCAGTGGGTCCCCTCCCCCAACCTTCTCTGAGCCTTCGGGGTCCATGTGACCTGGCCATTTAGCTCATGGTGTGCAAAAAAAGTGCCGCTCAGAGGTAAAACAACCCAACGTTAAAGAACACACTGGATGGCCTTGATGGGAGGCTACCATCTGTCTCCCAACAGCTGTTCCAGTGGGTCCCCTCCCCCAACCTTCTCTGAGCCTTCAGGGTTCTTGTGGCCTGGCCATTTAGCCCATGGTGTGCAAAAAAGTGCCGCTCAGAGGTAAAACAACCCAACGTTAAAGAACACGCTGGATGTCTTTGACGGGAGGCTACCATCTGTCTCCCAACAGCTGTTCCAATGGGTCCCCTCTCCCAACCTTCTCTGAGCCTTCGGGGTCCATGTGACCTTCGCCATTTAGCCCATGGTGTGCAAAAAAGTGCCGCTCAGAGGTAAAACAACCCAACCCAACCATTATTGCTGTTTGTGAACTCATAAAGGAAAACCCACACATCACCATTCAGGTATCAGTGTGGAAACAATTATTCATCATCATTTAAAGTTTCCAAAGATCTGTGTCAAATAGGTACACCACAACTGATAGAACAGCAAAAAAGGGCCAGATTCGACTCGTGCAAGGAGATGCTGGCAATGTTTGAACCTAATGGCCCCAAACAGTTAACAGAGATTGTCATAGGTGATGAGATGTGGTTTTATTACAACTCCCAGAAAGATCGACAACTATGTTTGGGTTGTGGAAGAAGGACCGCATCCCCAAATCCTCTGATAACATCCTTTGTTCAAGAAAGAGGATGTTCACAAATCTCTTCAATTCCCAAGGAGTGGTAGCTGTAGACATCTTACCTCAAAAAATGACTATAAATGGCCAATACTACAACAACATTGTTTGCCCAAAATGGTTAAGGAGATGAAGAAGCAACATTCAATGACAGGCATGTCAAGGCTTCTTCTTCATGACAATGTCAGTGCTTACAAAACCCTGCAGTTACGGTCTATTTCTGAACAGAAAAAAATCAAAAGCTACCCCATCCTACATATTCACCCAATCTTGCTTGCATCATGTGATTTTTTGATTGTTTCTAAAAATTAAAAAGGAACTTGCTGGGAAACCTTTTTTCAAGGGTGCAAGACCTTGCAAAATGCGTTCATTCAGAGTTGCAGAGTATCCCAAAGAAGTACCACCAAGAGTTCCAGAATTGGCATAGATACTGAAGGGTAGTACATTGAAGGACAGTAAAAGTTTTGTTGAGGTAAGTGCAATGGTATTTGTTCTGCAGATTCATGTCAAGAACTTTTGGAATGCTCCTTTGCTTGATTTGGATTATATCCTCTGATTATTTTATTACTGTTGGGGGAAGGTGATTCACTGGACAGCTGTTTAGGATACAGATAGTACTCATCAAGGCCATACAATGTGTTCTTTAATGTACACAGGATGTGAATCTCCTGCACACAGAGCCATAGCTTAATATTCTGTCTGACAGATGGCATCCTTTATAAGAACCCATTCGTATCCCCTTTCATATTGAGGGCAGGTTAGGGATTAGCAGAGATCAAACACTTTTTTGGGTTGGGTTGTTTTACCTCTGAGTGGCACTTTATTGCACACCATGGGCTAAATGGCCAGGTCACATGGACCCCGAAGGCTCAGAGAAGGTTGGGGGAGGGGACCCACTGGAACAGCTGTTGGGAGACAAATGGCAGCCTCCCGTCAAGGCCATCCAGCGTGTTCTTTAACGTGCACAGGGTATGGCTCTCCCACACACGGGACCATGGCTTAACGTCCCATCCGACAGGCGGCGGCCTTTCCAAACCCATCGGTGTCCCCTACTGACTGTGGGCAGGGCGGGGAATTTTGCGGAGATAAATCTCAATGCTGACCCAGCTGGGACTCGAACCTGGGAACTACAGATTACAAGCCTGGCGTGCTACCGACTGAGCCACCCCCGCCCCCACACTTTTTTGACATTTACCAAATTCAGTGCTCACTAGAGATGTATTTGTGTTACTTCTGAGTGGCAGTTTTTTGTGCACAAGGAATTAAATGGTCAGGTCCAAAGACCTCAAGGACTCAGAGAAGGTTGGTGACTCACTGGAGAGCTGTTAGGAGAAAGATGGAAGCCTCCCATTAAGGACATCTAGCATGTTCTTCAATGTGCACAATGTGATTCTCCTGCATATGCAACTGCAGCTATGCATCCCATCCGATGGACAGCAACCTTTCCAAGCCTATTGGTGTTTCCTTCCTGACTGACAGCAGGGTGGGAGTTTAGTGGAGATAAATCACTGGCAGAGGTGGGACTCGAACCTGGGAACTGCAGATTACAAGCCTGGCACTCTATCAACTGAGCCAATCCCTGCCCCTTGTGACTGGTCCAATCATGTTCTCTAGTACTGCTTGGAGTCAAGTTTGAGTAATGTAACTGAGTATGTACATTTGAATAATGTATCGAGTATGAGTTGGGTTGTTTTACCTCTGAGCGGCACTTTTTTGCACACCTTGGGCTAAATGGCCAGGTCACATGGACCCCGAAGGCTCTGAGAAGGTTGGGGGAGGGGACCCACTGGAACAGCTGTTGGGAGACAGATGGTAGCCTCCCGTCAAGGCCATCCAGCGTGTTCTTTAACGTGCACAGGGTATGGCTCTCCCGCACACGGGGCCACGGCTTAATGTCCCATCCGACAGACGGTGGCCTTTCCAAGCCCATCGGTGTCCCCTACTGACCGTGGACAGGGCGGGGAATTTTGCGGAGATAAATCTCAACGCTGACCCAGCTGGGACTCGAACCTGGAAACTACAGTTGAGTATGAGTACAACTTGAGTAATGTTCTTTGTAGTTCTGCTGATTGAATAAGAAATAATACATGTAAAAAACATAAAATTGCTTAAAAAAACTTTGCATTTATTTCTCTGAATAGAGTTTAGCAACTTTCTTAGAAATGTAATTTATACAAGTTTCAGAGCAAATGTTATTAAAAAAAAATCAGCTGATTTTTCATATATCAGTAACACTGAGTTAATAACTCTTTAATAGCTCTGAGTATAAACTTCTCTAATGTGGGTTATTAATGTGCTTAGAAACAGTTTAAGCCATAAAAGGCACAATATATGTTGCATTTCAGCAGTTTATTCTTCACAGGATATCACTGATGATTTGCATGATAGGATCCTGTCAGAATACCTGTTGCAAGTGAGCGCCACTTTTTTTAATTTTATGCTCTAAGATTAAGAAGTAGTGAAAATAATTTTCGATCAGCTCGTCTTTTAACTTTTAATTATGAAGTCATTTAACATGTATGCATGTTGCAGACAGCATACTGAAATGAAAAAAAAAAATTACTCCTTAAGAACTGAAAATTACTTCTTAAGGAGATATTCAGGGTATTTTACCTCTGAGTGACTAAACCAGGGTCAGTGGTTCAATAATCTACTTTATGCAAGTCCTTTTTTTTTATATAGTATATAAGCAAAAGTTAATATGAGGGTCATACCAAAAGTAATGCCTGTAGGGCTGTAATATGCATAACAATAGTTGTGTGTTTATGTACTTTGTAAGATATGTAAATAGCACTTTCTTATTTCTTTCACGTTATCTTTTCAATAGATCAGTGCTCCATGGATATGAAACTGAAACAAAGGGCTGTCATCGAGTTCCTGGGTTGGGTTGTTGTTTTACCTCTGAGCAGCACTTTTTTGCACACCATGGGCTAAATGGCCAGGTCACATGGACCCCGAAGGCTCAGAGAAGGATGGGGGGAGAGGACCCACTGGAACAGCTGTAGGGAGACAGTTGGTAGCCTCCCGTCAAGGCCATCCAGCGTGTTCTTTAATGTGCACAGGGTATGGCTCTCCCGCACACGGGGCCACGGCTTAACGTCCCATCCGACGGACGGCGGCCTTTCCAAGCCCATCGGTGTCCCCTACCGACCGTGGGCAGGGCAGGGGAATTTTGCGGAGATAAATCTCAACGCTGACCCAGCTGGGACTCGAACCTGGGAACTACAGATTACGAGCCTGGCGCGCTACCGACTGAGCCCCCCCGCCCCCCATCGAGTTCCTGATAAAGGAGGAGTGCAGTACTTTTTACATTTGTGCCAGGCTAAATCAAGGTATATAGTGAGCAGACAATGACATCAGCAATATGCAAAGGTGAGTGAAGAAGTTTACCAAAGGAGAAACAACCATCAAGAACAAACCATGGAGTGGGAGGACATAAAATGCAGCTATTAATGATAACAACAGGGTTGGGTTGTTTTACCTCTGAGCGGCACTTTTTTGCACACCATGGGCTAAATGGCCAGGTCACATGGACCCCGAAGGCTCAGAGAAGGTTGGGGAAGGGGACCCACTGGAACAGCTGTTGGGAGACAGATGGTAGTCTCCCGTCAAGGCCATCCAGCGTGTTCTTTAACGTGCACAGGGTATGGCTCTCCCGCACACGGGGCCACGGCTTAACGTCCCATCCGACGGACGGCGGCCTTTCCAAGCCCATCGGTGTCCCCTACTGACCGTGGGCAGGGCGGGGAATTTTGCGGAGATAAATCTCAACGCTGACCCAGCTGGGACTCGAACCTGGGAACTACAGATTACGAGCCTGGCGCGCTACCGACTGAGCCACCCCCGGCCCCTGATAACAACAGACAGATGACTTGTTTCACATGCAGACAGGTACATAACCATCAGGGAGATCAATGATCACTTGCATCACAATGCCATGGAAACAATAATTAGAGATTTAGGCAATTGGAAAGTGTGTACCAAATGGGGTCCTTATTAACTGACATTTGATTGGGATAAAAAGAGGGTGGAGGTGTATACTGCACTGCTGGTGATGTTTGAACACCAAGAAGATATCTTTTTTTTAAAACGTTGGACAAGAGATGTGACTTAAGTACATCTGTATGATCCAGAGACTAAGAATCAGTCGATGAAGGGGCAGCACACCTCTTCCAGACCTAAGAAGTTTAAAGGGTTGGGTTGTTTTACCTCTGAGCGGCACTTTTTTGCACACCATGGGCTAAATGGCCAGGTCACAGGGACCCCGAAGGCTCAGAGAAGGTTGGGGGAGGGGACCCACTGGAACAGCTGTTGGGAGACAGATGGTAGCCTCCCGTCAAGGCCATCCAGCGTGTTCTTTAACGTGCACAGGGTATGGCTCTCCCGCACACGGGGCCACGGCTTAACGTCCCATCCGACGGACGGCGGCCTTTCCAAGCCCATCGGTGTCCCCTACTGACCGTGGGCAGGGCGGGGATTTTTGCGGAGATAAATCTCAACGCTGACCCAGCTGGGACTCGAACCTGGGAACTACAGATTACGAGCCTGGCGCGCTACCGACTGAGCCACCCCCGCCCCAAGAAGTTTAAAACTCAACTATTAGCACACAGGGGTAGGTCATATTTTTTAGGATGATAATGGTGTCATCCTTATGGATGTTCTGGAGTATGGTGCAAAGTATGGTGTTCTGGAGTATGGTGTAAGTGGCACCTGTTATATTGTTGCACCCAAGAAGCTTTGGGAAGCCACCAGAGAGAACAAACCACTAAAAGATCTCAAATCCATCCAGCTAACTATGATAGTGCTCACCTTCATATTTTGCCACAAATCAGGCAATTGTAAAGATGGAATGGTCTGTGATGCCACATCCCCCTTACAGCTGGGTTTTGGCACTGTTGGACTTTCACCTAGTCAGCTTGATGAGAAACAGTTCTAGGGACAAAGATTCGATAATGTGGTGGACATAAAAGTCGTCTTGGAGACATGGATCAGACGCTGGCCACCATAGTTTTATCAAACAGGGTTTTGATCTTGGTCACAACTGCATTGGGTGTGTCAGAGATTACCTTTAAAGGGTAGTTTTGTATAGTGCAATAATGGATGTACACCCATGTGTAACTGGAACCTTCTATTCATTGTGATAAAGACATTATTATCTAAGAGGCATTATTTTGGTTCATCCCATGTATTGTACAGGAGACCTTACCATGTATGTGCTGTGGGGAGATTGCCAAATGTTGGAGCTGCTGTTATATGAAATTTAGGGCTAAGTTCTGTAAATCCACCTGGAGGAAGCTGAGAACAGCCAGTAGTAAACTGCAGGAGCCTTGCCATTTCCTCTTCTGTGAAATTTGATACTGCTGTCCAAAACCATTCTAAAACCTGGATTTAAAAATTAAAAAAAAATTAAATGAAGTAAAAAACAACAAATATTAAAAAGTATAATAAAATTGCATTCTACACTTATTTGAAATGTATTAGATGAACCAATAAGAGAAAATACAACTGATAACTTACTAAAATTACGATAAAAACAAACCGAAATTTAGGAGCTATTTATTAACATTCCATCCCATTCATTTTGCCTTTATTTGAACAAAGGCAAATCATTCAGTTATTCTATCATTTCAGGAAGTTAGCATTCATTCGCTAGTTAATAATAATAAATAACTGTTTAAAAGTTTTATTCCATTATGGTCCAATAATAGTCTTACAGAGACAAGTTTTAATTAATGTTTATTAGAAAATGATATTTACTACACCCCACACCTTTTTCTTTGCACAATATGCTAAATTACAAGGTCACAACATGTTATACAACAATAATCAAATACAGAGTTCAAAACAAAGTTTCATAAGGGCAAATATTAAGGAATGGAAAAAGTTTGTTACTGTTGTCCAGTGTATTCATTAACCCTTTCACTGGGGCGGGGGTCACTCAGTCGGTAGCATGCCAGACTCGTAATCTGTAGTTCCCAGGTTCGAGTCCCAGCTGGGTCAGTGTTGAGATTTATCTCCGCAAAATTCCCCGTCCTGCCCACGGTCAGTAGGGGACACCGATGGGCTTGGAAAGGCCGTCGTCAGTCGGATGGGACATTAAGCCGTGGCCACGTGTGCGGGAGAGACATACCCTGTGCATGTTAAAGAACATGCTGGATGGCCTTGACGGGAGGCTACCATCTGTCTACCAACAGCTGTTCCAATGGGTCCCCTCCCCCAACCTTCTCTGAGCCTTCGGGGTCCATGTGACCTGGCCATTTAGCCCATGGTGTGCAAAAAAGTGCCGCTCAGAGGTAAAACAACCCAACCCAATTAACCCTTTCACCAACATTTAATGTTCTTATTTGCCCATTACTATAAATATATGTATTTTTTCCTACATGGATTCCAATAATGAAACCACATCTAGCATGTTTATTATCTAAATTTTGCACACTGAACTCCAGATGGTATTGAATCTATAGACAGTGTTGCGTTATTTTACCTCTGCTTTTTTGCACACAATGGGCTAAATGGCCAAGTCAAAAAGATGCTCAGGGCTCAGAGAAGGTTGGAGGGAAGGGACCCACTGAACAGCTGTTAAGAAACAAATGGAAGTCTCCTGTCAATGTCATCCAGTGTGTTCTTTAACATGCACAAGATATGGCTCTCTTGGACACAGTGCCATGGCTTAACATCCTATCCGACGGATAGTGGCTTTTCCAACCCATTTTACTCTCTCTTTTTTTCACTGAGGGCAGAGTGGAGGTTAGCAGAGATAAATCTCAACACTGGTACAGTCGGCTTGCCTGGCTTGTAATCTGGGAACTGCAGATTACAAGCCTGGCATGCTACCAACTGAGTCATCCCCACCCAGGATCTATACACGTTTTATTTATTAGTTAAGCAGTTAAATCCTAAAGTGTTAAATTTCTGAAACTAAACTTCATCTAATTGTCATATTAATTTTGAAACACTATAGCAGAGAAAAAAATAGAACCCTGACCAGAAAAAGATAACAAGCCAAATTAAATACAAAGAGAAAGAGCATTTAATTCTGAACAAATAAATAGATATTCAAAGGAAATAAATGGCAGGTGAAATTTTTACATCTTTTTTTATGAAGATAACATTTTAATGCATTTTTTAATTTTAACTTCAGAATTTGAAATGGTAAGAAAACAAGTAAAACTGTGCATCACTACTAGATCAGTATGAAAAATGGCGAACAACTGATTGAAAGAAAGGGGAACCAATTTTTTGGGGGTTTAGTACATTTTTTCATGCAGAAATGAACATTTAAAAATTCATTAATCCCACATGAGATGCAGATCAATTTCCTCACGCTTGTCTATTCTACAAATGTGACCAAATTTATTACCTGGGTGAGTTCCTATATTTTGAAAAAATTGAAATTTGCACATGTGCAATTAGACTACAGTTGTATGTACACCGAGAAGTTGATTTATGAAGCATGTGAGTGATGGTCAAAGAAGCAGCATTAGCTAAACCTAACATACTTTACAACTGAAGCTAAATACTTGTACATAATTTTAATCTTTTTACTAGATTCTTAATATCTGAAAAGAGGAGTTTAATGAGGCATTTGATTACTGGATTAAGTTACTGAGATCATAAACCCAATATTAAATTCCATCCTTTCTTTTGTACCTTCCTACTTCTGATTAAAATCCTGCAAAATGAAAAAATGCAATTTTTTTTAAGTGTAATTGTTTTTATGTTACATATTTTTTACTAAGAATCATCCTGTGTGTTCTTTAACTTGCACAGGATGACTCTCCTGTACCTAAAGTTATGACATAAGGTTTCATTGAACAGATGCAAAGGCTTCTCTAAGCTCACCGGTGTCCCCTTCTTCACTGAGGACAAAATAGGGGTTAGCAGAGAAAATCTCAACACAAGTACAGTGGGTATTCAAACTTGGGAATATCAGATTATGAGCTGGTGTACTACCAAAAGAAGATGGGTTGGGTTGTTTTACCTCTGAGAGGCACTTTTTTGCACACCATGGGCTAAATGGCCAGGTCACATGGACCCCGAAGACTCAGAGAAGGTTGGGTGAGGGGACCCACTGGAACAGCTGTTGGGAGACAGATGGTAGCCTCCCGTCAAAGCCATCCAGCGTGTTCTTTAATGTGCACAGGGTATGGCTCTCCTGCACACAGGCCACGGCTTAACGTCCCATCCGACGGACGCCAGCCTTTTCAAGCCCATCGGTGTCCCCTACTGACGGTGGGCAGGGCGGGGAATTTTGCGGAGATAAATCTCAACGCTGACCCAGCTGGGATTTGAACCTGGGACCAAAAGAAGATGACCCTGTCGTAGATTAGTAAGAAATTATTGCATGTTCAAAGCAGTATTAACTGAATGCAGGCACCTAATTGATTAAATTGAAAGATTTCACATAACTGTAAAAATTAACAAAATTTTCTAAATTACAACTACATTTTTAATGGTGTAAGTTTACTTTATGATCCAAAGATAAAAAATTTAAAAAGTAGCAATTCTAATCAATATTTACTCATTAATTCTAAATAAATACAAAAGATATAGGCACCTTTCTAAATTCATATGAAGATCCACTGACAGCATGATTAGCTTTGAAATCAGCAATACTGTATTGACCAGTGCCACACATAAGCAACTGAAAAAACAACGTTACTTTCATATATAAATTTACACTTATGTTCCAAAACTGAAATTAATAATTCTAAAAAAATATAAATAATAAAATTATTTCAAAATATGTATTTTTATTACAAAATACATATTTTGATCAGAAACTAAAAGAATTGCATTAAATCATATACAAACAAGTTTGTTTGGCAAATGCAGAACATTGTTCTGTAAATGGTGTATTGCAGCATACTGGTGTGACACAAAGTTATCAAAAATGACTTCAAATACATCATCACTGATACACAAATGTAAAATAACATTATGTCTTTGTAACATCACATCTTGTCCCTGTTCTGAAAAGTATATTAATGTATTGTATTAATAATGTTTACCATTGTATGAGTAGACGACATTAACAATATGAATATATTTTTATTGTTTCCCCCCCCCCCCATGAAATATAAGGTTCTGGAATGACATATCCAGTGAGCAAAACTATCCATCACCAAAATTGCACTGCATGCAAAACTTTTTTAGTGGGCATGGCTTAATAATACATTAATACCGTGTTTTATGATGTTTCACTTTATGATGATCCGCTCATACAATTTTCAATTACGACCAATGTCCATTTTTAGGACACCGCATTCACTCATATGACGGTTTTAGTGACATGACACTGCTGTGAATCAACCAAAACTGGGTAAAGGTTAAAGCGGAACGACTGCATAGTAAAAATGACGCCACATTAGTGACCAACAGCAGCACCATGAGGTATATTTCATTGCGCAATACTTTGCCATGCTGCCAACACATATCTAGTGTAGGGAGCCCCTCATTGGAGGCTAATTTTACCATGACCTTACAAACCTTGAACCAACACATGCCCAAAGCAGGTGGTCTGTTTTGCATAGTATTGCGCATGATGACTTTGCTGTAACTCTTCTCATTGGGCAATGTTTTTTGGTTACTCAGTTTTGGAATCAACTGATGTGCAGTTTTTGTGGACTCAGTTTGTTTACATCATCTTTGCTTGCTGCATCTCACTGTATTTTGGTATTTTGCTGTGAATTATAAATTGTTTATAGTTATTATTTTATTGTTAATAATGGCAGATAAAAATCAAAGTAAGAGTACTGTTGCTTCCAGTGAAAAGAAGAAGACTCGTAAACCTATTGCATTTGATACTAAGTATAAAATTTAAAGATGTGATTATTTTATTTGTAAATGCTTTATTTATGTCAGTTATGCACATACACTGAAGTGCCACTGAATTAGGGATAGGAGACATTATCCAAAATTCAGTACCGCAAGTCCCGCATGTGTCTCTGTCAACTCTGCTTGCTGCAACTTGCTGGTCCCGCAAACTCTGGTCATTAATAGCTATCAGCTTTGACTTCCCCAAGTATTTGTCATGAGAAGCGTAATGGAAAAGGTGCGGGATTTAGATGCATTTGACAGAGGGCAGATCGTAGATGCCCGACGGATGGGACATTCAATCTCTGAAATTGTCAACGAACTTGGATTTTCTCATACGACAGTTTCAAGAGTGTTCCAGGAATATGAAAATTCCAGCAAAAAACAAACACCCAGACAAACTATGAAGGACAACCAGCCTTCATTGATCATGGACTTCACCATCTGACCCACATCGTACGGACTGACAAGGGTCGGACATTATCTGAAATCACCTCCCATCTGAACACGGGTTCCAGCCAGGAAATCAATGTATGGACTGTGCAATGCTCACTTAATCGTCTCAGCTTTGGGAGTGGCCGACCTATGAGTCCCACTTCTAATGGCACGAAACCAGGCTCAACGCCTTGCATGAGCTAAAGAACAACGAAAATTGGCAACGTATAGCCTGGAGTGATGAATCCTGATTTAAACTTCATCATGCCGATGGGAGACTGAGGGTATGGCACCAACCCTATGAAGCCATGGATCCTGCATGTCAGGTTGGAACAGTACAAGCTGGTGGTGGCTCAGTGATGGCCTGGGGTGTCTTCAGTTGAACATCTGTGGGACCTTTGGTACTGGGATACTCTCAATGCATCCCAGTATGTAGAACTCATGGCTGACCATTTACACCCATTTATTGCCATCATGCATCCCAATGGAGATGGCATCTATCAGCAAGACAACTTTATCTCACAGGTCCATTGGTTATTGCATGATTGCAGGAGCATTCTGCTGACTTTGAAATAATGAATTGGTCCCTAGAAGCCCAGATTTAAATCCCACTGAAAATTTTTGGAATACCGCCAAGCAGAGTGTTTGGGCCAGCGTCCCATCAGCGACAACCTAGAGAGAATTGTGGACAGCTCTGGAGGATGCATGGGTCGCCATACCTGTGGAACATTTACGCAAGCTTGTGGAGTCCTTGCCTCTTATCATGTGGCAGCCGTTATCAGGGCCAGAGGGGGTCCAACATGTTACTAGGTTGCTATCCCTAATTCAATGGCACTTCAGTGTATATGACTGCTTAAAAATGTTATTAAACCATTATATGCTTCTACAAGGGAATGATTCACTAAATGATGGTAGTCTGGAACTTAACAAGTCCTATGACCAGAGTACACCTTATACATTTTAAGAGTATGCCAATTTTTAAAATTTAATTGCAAAAATGCCCAAATTGTAATGCACTATCATTAAAAAATTTATAGAAATAATCAATTCTCTTTAGACTGATAATTATGCCATTTAAGCATTAATAAATTTTTTTAAATTTTAACTGTATAAATTTTTATTTTTTTAGAAGTTCCTTAATTTTATATTTGTTATTCATGAAACTAACTTCTGGAATGGCATTCCAGCAGAAAAAGGTCTATTTTTATTAACTCTTTTTCATTGTGGTGTGCAGCAAAGTTGCTCAGAATGTTTTACTGTACTGTGAATGAAAATAGTTTGTGGACCACTGCCTTACATTACACCCTCTGGGAATGTTGGTCATAAGCCTGCTACCTCTAGCAGAATTTTACATAAATTCAGGAAGAAAATTAAAAATATATAGAATCAATCAGCAAACTTTTCCAATCAAATTCTGTTGTATAAGGTAGAACGTTTTAGGAATCTTAGTATGGCCATATAACTTTTTTTATTTTTCTGAGGCTTTCTTGGTTTAACAGGCTGTTAGTATAAATTCTTCAATCTTCATTTCTTGAAGTGATTTAAATAAATGGTTTCTGTAGAATATGTATTACAATTCAAGATTACATAGGGGACCTTTCAGATGCATTACAGTGTATAACAAAGATCAGATGGATCTGTTTAACAATAAATAATAGTGAACACAGCTAATGTAATATATAATAAAACATGATATTTGCTGTACATTAAGTATGTAGTCTGAAGACTATTTCATCATAAGTTATGAGGAGTGCAATTGCTATTACAGACTGCATTAGTAAGCAGTAATTGCTATAGATGTTACGGTACTTCTAAAAATCTTAATTTGTTAAATCTAGTGTAAAAATATTTTTACACAATATATAAAGTATAATAGACCACTTAACATTATGGTATAGTTACCAGTGTGTTGGATCATGCATCCCAATGGAGATGGCGTATACCAGCACAATTTAACAATGTGTTTCACTGGAAAATTGGGATGTTGAATATCTTTATTGAAAAATTGGTGGCTTGGCTTTATTAATGTTATGGAATTGAAATAAATTTTTAAGTTCCAGTGTCTTGGCATGCAATATTAGTAAAATAGTCTAGAAAACCATAACCATGAATTTACTATCTGGGATCCTAAAATGGCTAGGAACTATGTAAAATGATTTTATTTTGAAACACAATATTTTTATTGCGATATTTCAGAATGTTAAATAGCATTTCCTGGATATTGCTTTTGGCATGATATTGTAAAAGGAAACAAAGTTGTTTTTCAATCAGCTAGTATGATAATCTTTTAGTTGTGTAAATTACTATAAGACCATGAAAGAGCCACTCTAATGGTTGCAAGTTCAACCACAATAATAGAGTTATTAACATTTATATTGTTCAAAATAATCAATGTTTCGTGAAAGAAAGCTACCGAAGAGAATCTAGATAAGGAACAATGGGATCCATCAGTAAAAATTATGGCAAAATCATTATAAGCACTATAATATCAATCTCTTCAATATTAAAGTACAACATAAGAATATCAGTTTATGGAAGGATCTCCAAAGTCCATGTTGGTTAATATTGCAACAATAATTAAACTGGATGACTTCTCATATTGTCCAAGAGGTTAGATTAAAATCTATTGAGACACTTTTCTACAGCAGATGGGAACAATGATTGTGAATCAGTCTAGCAAATAAACCAAATAATGAGTAATTTTCCCCCAAGTATAGAGAATAAGAAGTCCATTAGTAAGGCAATATTAAGTAGACAAATATGCTGCACGGCTTTATAATCATGCTAACTTGAACTGTACTTATACACCGATCAGCCAATACATTGAAACCACCTCTGCATTATGCAAAGAAGCTCGCGTGCAGCCAATTAGTGTCACATGCCAAGGTCATGAATGATATATATATATGATATCTGGGTCGGAGCTCTCACAGGCGGTATTTCATTTTGTCTCAACATGGCAAAAGTAAAGAATTTATCCGATTTTGACAAAGGATCGATTGTTATGGCAAGATACCTTGGTAAGAGCATCTCTGAAACAGCGACGCTGGTAGGCTGCTAACACCATGCAGTAGTTAGTACTTATCAAAGATGGTCCGAAACAGGCGACACTTCAAGCCATCAACAAGGCATGGGCTGGCCATGCATCATTGATGCCAGAGGTCAGCACAGACTATCTTGTTTTGTCTGCAGCAACAGGAGGGCTACTGTGGCTGGCATTACCCATAATTTCAATTGTGGTAAAGAACCCAATGTGTTCGAACACACAGTTCATCGTAAGCTCTTGGATATGGGTCTCCGCAGACCCATTCATGTGCCTATGCTCACAGCCGTGACACTCCCAGCCATATTCATGTGCCTATGCTCACAGCCGTGACATTCCCAGCAATATTCATGTGCCTATGCTCACAGCCATTCATACTTGTCATCATCGCTTGCAGTGGGCACATAATCATCAACATTGGGCCACAGGAGACTGGAAGGGGGTCATATGGTCAGATGAATCTGTTTTTCTGTTACACCATGTGGACGGACGAGCTCATGTGAGATGTTTACCCACGGAATCCTTCTCACTTGGATGCACTGTGGGACGGATCCAGGGGCTGGAGGGAGTGTGATGGTCTGGCCAATATTTTCTTGGGGAACACGGACCAATTATCCCTGTAGAGCAAACTCTGACAGCTGTCACCTACCTGAACATCGTGGCTGACCAAGTACACCCCTTTATGGCAACTGTATTCCCTGGTGGAGATGGCATCTTTCAACAAGACAATGCCTCATGTCACACTATGAAAAAGGTTCAGGAATGGTTCTTAGATATTAAGTAGGTGGTTTTAACGTTTTGGCTGATCAGTGTATATCCTTAAAGTGCAATCTATAGTGCAATCTACAATTTTAAACTCTTTGGTTCTGTGGTCCCCCCCCTCCTCTATCAAATTTTGGAAGGTGCCACAGAAGTTTTGCTACTGAAATAAACTCATGTTAGTAATTTACATTTTGTAAAGTTTACATTTAAAATGAGTTAAATTCTTACCTCGAGCTCATTTTCATCAAAGATACAGAGTAGGTTGTCTGGAATAAGATCATTCAACCCTTTTAAGAAATGTTCTACTTCTTCTTTGATGCTGTTGGCTAGTCGGTACTGGGCAAGAGCATCTAAATACTGTAACTTGTTCAGATTAGTGACTGGTACACGAGCACCACCATTTAACAGCTCCACTTCCTGACAAAGGCAAAAGATAAAAGAAAAAATATACACACATCAAAAACGGTAAACTACTATCCATTAGTAATAATTGAAACTGTATGTTTAGTAAAAAAAAATATTAAAATGAAAGTAGTTTATGTCTAGTTGATCTAACTGATGTAGCACCACATGGAATTAGCAGGACTGGGTTGGGGAGTTTGTAGTTGCTTCTGGTTGAAAAAACTGCACAGCAATTATACAGGTTTTGGCTAGTTCTAAAATCTAGCCAGACACTAACAAGAAACTAAATTGTAGCCCAGGTTGCTATTTAAACATTTATGATATATTATTGGAACTGTGCGTGCTATAACATTAAATTGGTCATACACTAGAAAAAGGGAGTATTTTTTTTTTCAAAATGGCTTTTTCTTTTCAGGAAGACACTTGTCATGAAGGTCTGATTTCCTATAAAAATGCAATTTTTATAGAAAAAAGAGAATGAAATACAAATATCCACAGCCAGGCCTACAGCAGCTAAACATACTAACT
This sequence comes from Ryuthela nishihirai, assembly GCA_038380435.1. Lineage (NCBI taxonomy): Eukaryota > Metazoa > Arthropoda > Arachnida > Araneae > Heptathelidae > Ryuthela > Ryuthela nishihirai. The sequence continues at coordinate 36,487,483 of JAWZYU010000034.1, read as the reverse complement.
AGTCACCATGTGAATGATTTACAACAGTGTTAATCCTTAATCCCTTTAATGTCTTTAGTGCTGAAAAACTGGAATGAAACCACAGAGTAAGTTATTTTTTTTTCACAAAAGAACTTAGGGGAGTGAAAAAATTAACTTTGGAACTTTTTGCCAAATAACTAAGGAACAGAAATAGGTCGTGTATACCAAATTAAAAAACAATTCTAGATTTTATGAAAATAAAATGTTTAGCTAAAATATATTTAATGAAATTTTTAGAGATATATAGTAAAAATGATATGGGAAGGCAATATATATTTAAAAACAACCAATGAACTAATATAATTATAACACATAAATAGAAAATTTCAGAATAACCTAAAAGAAAATTTTAACTTAAAACAAGAAAATTTTTTTTACTGGAATTTTTTTTCTTGATGATATGAGAAAAGTGCAGGCTTTTCATCAAGTGTAATTAGTCAAACAAAAAAGTGAACTTTAGAATTTTTTTGGCTAAATAACCAATCAACTGAAGAAATAAGTCATATTTTTTTAACAAATTAAATAGTATTTAATCTATAAATTTTATGAAAATAAATTTACAAGCATTTTAATTTCAATTCTTTTTTTAACAATGACAGTGTGGGAAAAAAAGGATTTGGCATGGGAATTAAGATGAATTAAAATAGCTATATATCAAAGGAAAAGAAAGTTCTTTCTGAATAAGAATTAAAAAAAATTGCTTAAAACAGGATTCTTAACTTTTTTTATATTTTTCACTGTAAAACTTCAAACAATGGGCCAGAATTGGCAAGGTTATTTTGCACTGTTAACACTCATGGGAATTCTGTCCTCTTTATGGCAAGTAGAAGAAGTTTTTCCCCTGGTGTTATTTTGCAATGAATACTATGTATTTTTTTGAGTGTTGCACTTGGGGGATCTTGGCAAAGTACCTACCAGTGCACTAATGAAGGGGGAGGGGGGGGGGTTAAAATTTTAAAACCATTCAATATTAACTTATAAACTAAAAATTTCTTTAACATAAAATTTTAGCAAAAAAGAGGTTAAAACCCATTCAAGGTAACAGCAGAGAAGATGGATGTAAAATACCTTGATGAAATTACATCATTATTCTGCTCCCAAAAAGAAGACTAATTTTCATGCCGAGGAAATCTTTTTGGCTTCCATATCCAAGACTTCATTCATTCATTCTCAGGAAATGATAAAATATCAAAGTTTTTTTATTGGAAAGTAAAGAAATAATAAATGTAACAAATAACCAGAAATAATAAATGTAACAAATAACCTAAGGCAACATAAAAAAATATAAGTAGCACAAGTTGTAAGACTTTCTTATAAAAAAAATGGCAAAGATGTAGCATAATTCCAAAAGATCAATAATGATATATACGCCAAAGAGCAAAAACATTATGACCACCTGCCTAATATGATATTGGTCCTCCATGTACTTCTAAAGCAGCTCTTACCTGGCGAGGCATGGATGCTACAAGATTTCTAAAGGTGTCTGGTGGTATCTAATACCAAACACATTACCAACAGATCCTTTAACTCTTGTAAGTTATGTGGTTGAGCCACCACAGATTGGATATATTGCTCCAACACAAACCACAGATTGGATTGATGTCTGCAGAGTTTGGAGGCCAGGGCAATACCTGGAAGTCTTCCTCATGTTCCGCGAACCATTCTCAAACAATCTAGACAGTGTGGCATGGTGCATTATCCTGCTGAAAGAAGGCACTACTAGAGGGGAATACCATTGCCATGAAAGGATGTATCTGGTCTGCAATGATGTTTAAGTAGGTGGTAGATGTCATAATTTCCTGCACATGAATGACTGGACCCAGGGTTTCCCAAGCAGAACATTGCCCAAAGCATTACACTTCCTCCACAGGCTTGTTTTCGTCCCATGGTGCCAACACTTCCTCAGATAAATGACACACGTTCCCAGCCGTCCAAATGGTGCAACAGGAAACAAGATTCATCGGACCAGAAAACCTTCTTCCAATCATTCAAAGTCCAGTTTTGATGCTTGCGTACCCATTGTAGGTGCTTTCGATGGTGAAGCGAGGTTAGCATGGGCATTCAGAGTGTCCTGTGGCTATGCAGCCCCATTTTCAGCAGGATTCGATGTATTGTGTGTTGTGACACATTACTCCCATCACCAGCATTCACATTACAGGTGAGTTGGCCACAGTATCCCTTCTGTTGGCTTCTTTACTTTCACAGTACTTTCACAATACTTTCACAGTATTCTTCTGTTGGTTGTTATTCTACGAATAGTCTTCACTCACCTCTAGTATCAGTGAGCCATGGTCAGCCTACATCTTGCAAGGCGGTTGTTGGTTCCCTCCTAGGAGCACTTTTTGAAGGTACTAACCACGTGTGCATCCCACAAGCCTTGCTGTTTCAGAAAAACTCTGACCCAGTCATCTGGCCATTACAATTTGAGCTTTGTCAAACTCACTCAAGTCTTCTGCCTTTCCCATCTGTAGAACAAGAATAACACTGATTAACGGAGCTCAGTATCAGGTGTTATTTATACCATTTCATGACCTTCACACACGCCATTGTTTACCTGCAGTTGCTTCAATTTGCATAAAGCCTGGCCATAATGTTTTGGCTCTTTGGTGTAACACCACATGGAATTAGCAGGGTTGGGTTGTTTTACCTCTGAGCAGCACTTTTTTGCACACCATGGGCTAAATGGCCAGATCACATGGACCCCGAAGGCTCAGAGAAGGTTGGGGAAGGGGACCCACTGGAAGAGCTGTTGGGAGACAGATGGTAGCCTCCCGTTAAGGCCATCCAGTGTGTTCTTTAACGTGCACAGGGTATGGCTCTCTCCTGCACACGGGGCCACAGCTTAACGTCCCATTCGACGGACGGCGACCTTTCCAAGCCCATCGGTGTCCCCTACTGACCGTCGGCAGGGCAGGGAATTTTGCGGAGATAAATCTCAACGCTGACTTAGCTGGGACTCGAACCTGGGAACTACAGATTACGAGCCTGGCGCACTACCGACTGAGCCATCCCCGCCCCGGAATTAGCAGGACTGAGTTGGGGAGTTTGTAGTTGCTTCTGGTTGAAAAAACTATGGAAATAAAACAAAAGTTTAATGAAAGTATAAATAAGGTAATATGCACATTTTTTATGCACAAACATAAATAAAATCCAGTGACATCTGCATCCTGTGCTCAAGGTTAATGTTCTGTTCCCTCTAACTGAAATGTTACATTTCCCAGAACCAATGAATTTGGTTTCAGTCTCGGGAAATAATGTGATGAATGATGGATGAATGATAAAAAAAAATTCTATAAATACTAAGTTTAAATCAGAAAAGGGAGAGTAAAAAACATATGTACTTGGTAACTGCTTTCAAAATCATCCAATCAAAAAAAAATGGTCAACTTTCCAAAGAATTTCCAAACTTGACAGAAAAACATGCTGAGAAGAGTTCAGATCAAACTTGTGACATCAAATCAGAGGTTTTTTTAACATGGGGTTTCATGGAGTAAAAAAGAGAAGGTAATGCCACATTTGGATACTAAGAAATGATGATTGGAAAGCCAGAGAAAATAAGTTATTTTATAGCATATCAAAATTTGCACAAAACTAAACAAATATTTTAATGTTTAAATGATATATTCTTATAAGCTATGCATATGTAAAATAAAAACCAGAATTTCCATTAAAAAAAATTCTCTCTCATTTGTTTTGCTAGTGATGCTGACCAGTACCTATGCTCCTGAGCTGTGAAAAATTGACATGTAGTACAGTGACAACTGCCTGGAAAATTTAGAGTGTCAGATTTCTCATGACGTATTCATTTTTGGGAAAGGGATTTTTAAAACTTTTTTTCAGCAGAGAAACAATTTTAGTACCTTATCTGAGTTAACCAACAAAAATATACAGATCGTGTTGTAAACAAATAAAAAGGTCACTTAATTTTGAACAGCAAAATAACAAATTCAAATTAAGATGAAGGCCACTTACTAATTTTAAAAATTGGTTAACTGGCTTTGAACAATTAAAGGGGTAATAATATATGAACATTATTTTATAATTCTTGTTTCAAGTTCTTACACATCATCTTATCAATTTGACAAATAATTAGGTTGTATTTATAAACAATTAATTTCCACTTTTATAAATTTATTTCTAATATTATATCACAAACTTTTTTAATTTCATATTTATTTTTACTAACTCACTTGCTTTTCTAAATCAGAATTCCAATAAAAAAATACTCACTTCTAATAGCTGTCCTGAGCTCCCATACACCTCCTCCACAAAATAAAGCCCCATATTATCAACATCATTTTCTATGATGTATCGAATTTTGCTAACATATAAGTCTGGATCATCATGTTCAAAGTACTGTATAAAATAAAAATAACGGTTATATTGTTATGGAACTCAAATTTACAGAAACTAAATCTTTCTCTAAAAATAATGTGTAGAATAACATCTTGATTTTGTAAGACAAAATACTCTTTTTTATCAGCAACTTTAAAAATAAAATATTATATATGTGTTATTTTTCTGTTTTACATATCATTATTTAGTTGCAATTTATCAACATATACTTCTTACCAATTCTGATTCCTTGTCTAAGACAAGCACTAATTATCAACTGCTAAATGTTTCAGGACAAGTTTATGTTCAACCCAAACTAATATGACAATGATTATTTAGATTTCACGTTTCCACTTAATATATTTAATGTATATATATATGTTAATATTCTGAATTTCTAGACATAAAATGCTCAAAACATAATATAACTGTTTACTGCTAAAGGATTTACAGTTTATTTAATAATGAACTAATTCTAACAGAATTTATCCAAAAAATATACCTTTACAATTGTTTTTATTATTTGAAGAATTTGTATGCAAAAATTTCCATATCTGCTTTAATTATTGAGAAACCAATAAAACTACTAAGTAGGCATTATATTATGAAAAAAAAGTTACATAAAAGTGCTCTGAAATTAATTAATACTTCATTTTAAAAATGATATATTGCCCGTTACATTAAATTATTACATTTAATTTTTAGACTGATGCTACTAAAAAAAGATTAATGAATTTTTGCATGTTGAATTTGGAAAGCATAATGATTGGAAATTATATTAATTCTAAATGTTTTTCTGTTAAATACAATATATTTATATACAAATGGAATATAGCACTCATTATGAATTTAACTTTCCGAGTTGAAACCTCTGAAAGAAACCTATTTTACTTTTTTTGCAGTGATCTCAAATTTTATGTAGGAAGCAATTCATGTACATTTATATGAACAGGGCTTTTTTCAGCCAGTATAAGTGGGTACATGCACTAGTTAATACAACTGGAGTACAGGTGTTCACGCCATAACCCTCTGTTAATTTTTTCACCTCTGATTAGCAAGTGCACTGACAAATATTATTTTAGGAAAAATGCACCGAGTATCTAGTTAAAGCATATATTTTTTATTTATCACACAAAATACAATAAAAAACAAAGATGAACTATGTATCTCATATAAAGAGCTGGAGAAAAACTATGTCCTCAGGTTTTTGGAACAGGATAAGATTGTCAAAAATCCAATAATCTTTAGAAATAATTTGAAGTTTGATAACTGTTCCAGGAGAATCACAAAATCTTTCATTTTAGTTTTGAAGCAGTGAAAGTATTTATTAAATATTGAAAATATAATTACATTTTATGCCATTTTTTTTCCTCCATACTTTACTAATATGATATTAATTTATTATTTCTTTTACACTTTTCCCAAAATATAAAACATATAATACTTGTGTATTCTTTCAAAAAAGAGGCATAGAATAACGAGAAATAAAACAAAGTTAAAAAATTACTGTTTAAAGTAAAACTTTTTTTAAGAGCATTAATTCAGTCAAGGCTGAAAATAGACTTAACACATGCAATGACAAAAAAAATACAGGCATGCTTACTCCATGTTTTAAAAGAGATATTAAAGTTAATGCGTATTAATTTAAATTTACATTTATTTAAAAAAAAAGGTAAAAAATTTGCATTTTGAGACTGTTAACAGTAAGATTATGTTCAGTTGAATAATTACCTACCTTACAATGCACACGAAGTCCAATAAGTTGGGCAAGGAAAGAGCGAGAGAATTTGGCCTTTACTAGTTGGCGATAAGTACTTCCTAGTGCAGATTCATATAAGCACTTTCCTACTATTCTTCCGGCAAATTCGTAATATTTCAATTTTAGATGGCTTGGTCTTTTATTAGCAGGATTAGGATGAACCTATAGAGCAGAAATGATAAAGAAAGAATCAACATTAGAAATTATTTCTAAAGGAAAAAGTTAATTATAGAGAATGTAGAATTAATAAAAATTTGAAAAATCTCAAATATACTTGTCATCCTACATATGTCATAAAACGTAAAAAAAAATAAAAATATGTCAATTATGATATTAATATGAAGGGCATTCAAAACGTTCTTCAGATGCATCTGCAAAACAAAAACCATTACACTTACCTCAACGAAACTTTTACTCTCCTTCAAAGTATTCCACTCCAGTCTCTGTGGAAAGTTGTAGATGTCTATGCCAATTCAGGAATGCTTGGTGGTACTCCTGTTGGCAAATACTCAGAAACTCTAAATGAATGCATTTTGCAAGCAAGTTCCTTTTTAATTTTTGGAAATAACCAAAAATTGCATGGTGCACAATCAGATGAATATGCAAGATAGGGTAGCTGTTTGATTTTTTTCTGCTCCAGATAGGCCATAACTTGCTGGTTTTGTGAGCATTGGCATTGTGAAGAGTTGGGTTGGGTTGTGTTACCTCTGAGCGGCACTTTTTTGCACACCATGGGCTAAATGGCCAGGTCACAAGGACCCCGAAGGCTCAGAGAAGATTGGGGGAGGGGACCCACTGGAACAGCTGTTGGGAGACAGATGGTAGCCTCCTGTTAGGCCATCCAGCGTGTTCTTTAACGTGCACAGGGTATGGCTCTCCCGCACACGGGGCCACGGCTTAACGTCCCATCCGACGGACGGTGGCATTGTGAAGAAGGAGGAGAATCTTTGACATGCCTGTTGTTGGTTACTGCTACTTCATCTACTTAACTCTTTTTGACAAAACAATGGTGGTGTAGTATTGACCATTTATAGTCATTTTTTCAGGTAAAGTGTCACAGCTACCACTTCTTGGGAATTAAAAAAATTGTGAACATTCTTTTCCTTGAGTGAAAGTTTTGTCAGAGGATTTGGAGAGGCAATTCATCTTCAACAACCCAAACATAGTAGTCGATCTTTCTGAGAGTTGTATAGTAATAAAATATGACTCATCACCTATGACAATATCTGCTAACCATTTGGGGCCACTAGGTTCAAACACTGCCAGCATCTCCTTGCACAAGTCGACTCTAACCCTTTTTTTGCTGTTCTATCATTTTTTGTGGAGTACCCATTTGGCACAGATCTTTTGGAACTTTAAATGTTGATGAATAATTATTTCTACATTGACAATCGATACACTGACCTCTAAACTTATTACATGAATGGTGATGTGTGGGTTTTCCTTAACGAGTTCACGAACATCAGTGATGGTTCTCTCTTTCACGGCCTCCTTCAGTTTTTCTGCACGAGGGAGGTCTTTGAAGCTCTGTCATCCTCTGAATTTGTACATCATCCTGTAACAATGCCATATGAACATGCACAATACCCATATATTTGAAAAAAATTCGTGAAAAAAATTCGTGTTGTCCCGAAACTGCATCCTTTTGAAAATGTAAAATCTTTCCTGTTGGGTTGTTTTACCTCTGAGTGGCACTTTTTTTGCACACGATGGGTTAAATGGCCAAATCACAAGGACCCCGAGGGCTCAAAGAAAGTCGCAGGAGGGGACCCACTTGGGACAGCAGTTGGGAGACAGATGGTAGTTACCTGTCAAGGCCATCCAGCATGTTCTTTAATGTGCACAGAGTATAGCTCTCCCACACATGGGGCCACAGCTTAATATCCCATCTGACAGATGACAGCCTTTCCAAGCTCATCAGTGTCCTCTACTGACTGAGGGCAGGGTGAGGAGTTTTGGAAATAAATCTCAACACTGGTCCAGGTGGGAATCGAACCTGGGAACTGCATTATGAGCCAGGCATGCAACTGACTGAGCCACTCAGACCCCATCTTTCTGTTTGTAGTAAGCTCCTTAGCAAAAATGCACAGATTTTGCAGACCAAACTTTAAGCATTGCCAGTGAAGAAGAGAAATGATGATATGGCCTTTGTTTTTAACATATAATGACAAGTTTAGGCAAGCTTTCAAATAAGTCACTTCTCATTAACTTCAGAGGAATGAGTGCAAATTTACAGACATATGTCAAGAACTTTTTGAACACCCTCTGTATTAAGTAAAGAGTAGATGGGGGCACTGGCAAAATTTTTCTATAGGAGAGAAACTAATTTTGGTGCCCTATTTTTTCCCCCAACATATAGGACGTAGAAGGGCCCTAGAAACTCTGCCTAGTTTCTACAGGCCTTCTTGTACATGCACAAGTTCTACTAAGACCAAAGCACTGCTGACCACTGCCTCAGATGAGCTAAC